>JBBGZY010002435.1:0-719740 GCA_037952925.1 Lithobates clamitans
AGCCGCGCCGTCCCATTGATTTCAATGGGCAGGAGCGGTAAAGGAGCGGTATACACACCGCTCCTTCACCGCTCCGAAGATGCTGCTGGCAGGACTTTTTTTACCGTCCTGCCAGCGCATCGCTCCAGTGTGCAAGCCCTCGGGGCTTTCACACTGGGATGAAAGCAGCGTCACTTTCAGGGGTGGTTTGCAGACGCTATTATTAGCGCAATAGCGCCTGCAAACCGCCCCAGTGTGCAAGGGCTCTAATATATATATTTATTGTACAAATAGGAAAGGTTCCCCGTGGGGTTTTGAGTTGCAGCAATAAAGTACAATGTTTTGAAAACATATATTGTAATTGTATTTAGAAAAAATGGTTGCATCAAGGCAACGTTTGTTGCGGTAAAACATGAGCTCTAATGGTAAAGCTAATACATGTACATACAATTTACAGCCATTGAGTGCAATGAGGAAAAAAACATAGCATGCTATAAGTATGTAAATCATACTGAAGAACCCCAACGCGTTTCAAACTTTTTCAATAGAGGTCTTCTTCTGGGGGAGCGTGTAAAAAAACACAAGAAAGAAAGTCTATATATGGTAATAGAAACATCTGAAAACCCAAAATATCAACAAGCAAGAAATATTTCAGTGTATTTAAATCTTAACATATTTATAAATAATTCAAATATATCTACCAATCATGGCTAAAAAGAGACCTGATTGCTGTGCCCATAGGCTGCCAAAATGATCCAAAGCAATGCAGGCACGGCACCCCCACCTCAACTCCGAAGGGGAAGGGGCCAACCACCGATAGGTCAAAAAATGGAGGCCGCGCTTAGGCCCACACAGTGGAGGTGGTGGGGGAACGCCAAGAACAAAAAAACAGACCAAAAACACGCTGAGGGCTTTCACACTGGAGCGGTGCGCTGGCAGGGCTTCAGAAAAAGTCCTGCCAGCAGCATCTTTGGAGCGGTGAACTCACCGCTCCTCCCCATTGAAATCAATGGGGCATCGCTGCCATGCCGCCGGAAAAACGCCGCTGCAGTGGCGTTTTGCGGGCAGATTTAACCCCTTTTTGGCCGCTAGCGGGGGGGTTAAAACCGACCCACTAGCGGCCGAATAGCGTCACTAAGAATAGCGCCGATTTACCGCTGACGCCCTAGGCGGCAGTGTGAAAGGGCTCTTACACTAAAATGCAATAAAAAAAAAAAATGGCCGTTTAAGAGCTATGGGAGGAAGTGATGTTTTGATGTCGCTTCTGCCCTGCAATGGTATGGAGACGGGTTGGGGCCATCTTCCCCTCACTCGTCTCCATGCCACTGACGTGAGAGGTTCCGATCGCCTCCGCCGCTGCCAACAGCTCTGGTAAGCGGTGGAGGGCACCGGAGCGTGTTGGGGGGTCCCTCTCCCGCTGCCAATAAGTGATCTTGTAGCGAATCCGCCGCAGAGCCCACTATTTTTGGAAAACGGACCACCGGCTAAAGAAGAGGATACCGGGGTTATGGCAGCTAGCTGCTGCCATAACAATGATATTCCTCTTAAAAGTAAGGGCGTATATTGGCGTGCGGCGGTCCGTAAGTGGTTAAACACTAGGAGGAGGAGAGGGAGAGGAAATTAGGGGTGGAGAAATGCTATTTGAGCTTTTTTATGGGCGTTTTATGAGCGTTTTTCTGCTCAAGTCTGGCATTTCTTTTGAATTCTATGGGGCCAAAACCGCTTGGTGTCGCTGGCGCTCAGATATGAACAGGTGTCAGTGAAATGAATGGCATTTTGCTTGTTGGGCGTTTTGAAACTTTTGAGATGAGCGTTTTACGAGCTGAAAATGCTTCGGTGTGAATGCAGCCTAAAACATAGGTTGAGAGACGCATGCTACAATTTTAATGGCACGCATGTGTGCCACCGGCGACCCGCTCTTTCTGTGATTATACACAGTGGAGCTGATTTGTGGGTATGGCGGTCTCTGTCTGCCGGCACCTGCCGATCATTAGGCAGAGAGCCAGATCGGCGACCTACCGTGTTTTCAAAGCCAGATTGCAGTTCTGTCTCTCTGTCTAATGATCGGCGGGTGCCAGCGAACATTGAGTCAGTAGGGAAGGCATTGATCCTGTCTTCTTGCAAAGCTGGAACATGGATAAATACATCCCCCACTGTATACAAGCACTGGTTAGGCACACAGTTAACCCTTTGATCGCCCCTGATGTTAACCCTTTTCCAGCCAGTGTTAGTACAGTGACAGTGCATATTTTTAGCACTGATCACTGTATTAATGTCACTGGTCCCCAAAAAGTGTCAGAATGTCCGCTGCAATATTGCAGTCCCGCTATAAGTCGCTGATCACCGCCATTACCAGTAGAAAAAAAAATAAAATAAAATCACTTTTGCGCAAACCAATCAATATAAGCTATTGTTTTTTTTTTTTTTACCAAAAACATGTAGCAGAATACATATTGGCCTAAACTGATAAAGAAATTAGATTTTTTACTTTCTTTTTTTATTGGATTTTTTTTTTTATAGCAGAAAGTACAAAAAAATTTTTTCCAAATTGTTGGTTTTTTTGTTTCTAGCGCAAAAAATAAAAAATGTAGAGGTGATCAAATACCACCAAAAGAAAACTATTTGTGGAGAAAAAAAGGATATCAGTGTGTCTGCAGAAAGGCAGTGCAGGAACTGTGCATGGAAATGCACATTTCCCGCACCACAAGTAGTGTGAACAGGCCCTTTAAGGTGATTGTAAAGCGTTTTTTATTTTTTTTATTAAAACCCATCTCCAGGTAAAAAAAAAAAGTTTTCCCATGCAGAAGAATTGTGCGCGTACTGCAATGGTTAAAGCAGAACTTTACCCATAACCACTTAATGAAAAAATAATGTTCTTTAGCAAGGAACATAAATTCCACATTAATAATTATACTACCAGAATTAGTGTGCATTGTAATTTGCCTCCATTACTTTACTCCTGTTTCGTCTTGCTGGAGGCGGCCATTTTGCTGAAGCCCCTGAGCAGCAATAAATCGTAAAGCAGAACTAAACCCATCAATTTAACGGTTTCAAAACAGTTAAATTCCTGGAATGCCAGAATTGCTAACTGTCACATTTGCTTTTGTCCTCAACCAAACTGTCACACCATCAAATGTCTGGTGTCATAACGGATCTCATGTGCAGCACCATGGCAGTTGCAGATCAAACAGAAGCAGCTTCCGTGGCTCTACAGGATAGGAGGGTTTAATTCCGCTTTAAGAGCCCGTTCACACCTGAACGTTTTGTAACTTGAAGCTTGAAGCTACAAAACACTTGAGGGGAAAAAAATCCATGATTCTCTATGGAGATGGTTCACATCTCTACTCCAAGTCGCCTGAAGCCCTACGCCTGAAACTCAAACAAGTTCTGGACCCTTTTATGTCACGCGACTTTGAAGAGAGATAAGAGATTTATGAATGAGGTTTACATCCACTTTAAGGTGTTAGAAAAAAAGAGGGGAAAATGCACTGGAGCACATCAAAAAGGCGTATGCAGAAAGGCATCTGGAATAGACATGTGCAATTTGTTTGTTCCGAATTCGTTTTTTAACAAATTTCGACAAATTAGATAATTTCGGAAATATCCTGAATTAACGAAAATCCTAAAATAAATAACTTTTTTATTATTATTTTTATTATTATTATTATTATTATTTACTATTCGTTCCATTTGTTTAGACGCGGCATTCGTTATTTCGGATACTTCGTAACTTCGGATAAATTTGTATTCGTTACGTACACGAACAGCCAAATTTGAAAGTTAATTCCAATACCTATAATTTTAATAGTTGGTTATTATTAGTTATTTATTCTTTTCGGATTTAGGAATATTCGATTTTACAAAATTTTGATCATAACGAATGACCCGAAAAACAACAAAAAAAAATGAAAACACATTTTTCGGCAGTGCACATGTCTAATCTGGAAAGCATCCGAACTACATTTCTGTGGTGTAAACTGTGTAATCCTAATGCTGTCAGCAGATCGGCCTCTACAAACTCGACAGTGCCTAAAAGTGCGTAAAAATGCAGAGCAACTGAGCATGTGCAGAGCAGGTTGAGACCGTGTATTACTGGATTTTATATAGTATGGCTCTTCTTTTTAACCACTTAAGCCCCGAACCATTTTGCTGGCCAAAGACCAGAGCACTTTTTGCGTTTCGGCACTGCATCACTTTAACTGACAATTGCGCAGTCGTGCGACATTGCTCCCAAACAAAATTGACGTCTTTTTTTCCCACAAATAGAGCTTTCTTTTCGTGGTATTTGATCACCTCTGTGGTTTTTATTTTTGCGCTATAAACAAAAAAAAGCATCAATTTTGAAAAAAAACATTATTTTTTGCTATAATAAATATCCCCCAAAAATATATACAAAAAAAACATTTTTTTTTCCCTCAGTTTAGGCCGATACGTATTCTACATATTTTTGGTAAAAAAAAATTGCAAAAAGCGTTTATTGATTGGTTTGCGCAAAAGTTATAGCGTCTACAAAATAGGGGATAGTTTTTATGGCATTTTTATTATTATTATTTTTTTTTTATAGTAATGGTGGCGATCAGCGATTTTTATCATGACTGCGACATTATGGCGGACATGTCAGACAATTTTGGCGCGATTTTGGACCATTCACATTTTCAATGTAAATGTGGCTGGCAGTGAAGGGGTTAAAACTAGGTGGTGCTCTAGGGGTTAAATGTGTCCTAGGGATGTGTTCTAACTGTAGGGGGGATGGGCTAGCTGTGACACATCACTGATCATAGCTCCCGATCACAGTGAGCTATGATCAGTGACAGTGTCACTAGGAAGAACGGGGAGATGCTTGTTTACATTAGCATCTCCTCGTTCTTCCTATCCATGAGACGATTGTGGGTATCCCCGCTGGCATTGAGTCCGCGGGACCCGCGACCCGACTCATGGAGCTGCCGGCGCGCGCGCACCGGCACGGTGTCAAATTCAATGGGACATACAGGTCCGGCCATTTGCCCAGCCGTGTCATTCTGCCGACGTACATCGGTGTGCGCCGGTCGGGAACCGGTTAATGTTGTACAAAAGCGGCCAGCCTGAAGTCATCTAGCAGGACTTAATTTTCTGACTAAAATTCCACTTTAGCTGCTAATTTTTTGTTTAGGGAGAGGAAAAAGGAGATTTACTTACCCGATCCTCGGATTCTCCCAGCACAGGACAGGTCTGGCAATGCTGCTCTCCATCGGTCTTAATTAATGGACTGTTCCTGAAGTCCTCAAGCCCTGAGTAGGCTCCATATACCAGGAACAGTCAGTGCTGGACCTTGGAGGAGCACTGTTTTCCAGGGGAACGAAGGATCCGGTGAGTATAAGCTTTCTTCAGTCCCCTAGACCGGGGTCCTCTAAAAAGAAAAAGGTCAGTTTACTCTCCTTCAGAATTTAGGTGAATCGGACTGTGCTCAGTGGGAGTAAACAATGCCCCATCTCTGGGATTAGTGGTTGTTGGGGGTAATAGTGCCCCAATTTTGTTGTCAGTGAAAGGAATTCTGCCCCATCGATGGAATCAGTGGCAGAATAATCCCTCAAGGGCCAGATAAAGCAAAGGGCCGCAGTTTGGAGACCACTGCTGTAGACATAATGAGCAGTTGTGCATTGCGGGCGCAGGAAACGTGTTTTTCTTTCCTGGAGTTGGGCTTTAACCACTTCAATACCGGGCACTTTCCCCCCTTCCTGCCCATGACAATTTTCAGCTTTCAGCGCTGTCACAGATTGAATGACAATTACACGGTCGTGCGACACTGTACCCAAACTACATTTTTTATCATTTTCTTTCCCACAAATAGAGCTTTCTTTTGGTGGTATTTGATCATCACTGAGGTTTTTATGTTTTGCTAAACAAACTAAAAAAAGACTAAAATTTTTAAAAAAAGTTTTTCTTAGTTTCTGCTATAAAATTTTGTTTTCTCCTTCACTGACGGGCACTCATGAGTTGGCACTGATGGGCACTAATAGATGGCACTGATGATGAGGTACTGATTGGCACTTTGGGCACTGACTGTCAGTTGATGGGCAGTTATTGGCAGCTGTGGTGGCACCTCTGATGGGGGGCTGAGCTGATAATCAATGTGCTGATTATCAGCTCAGACTCCCGCCTCTGACAGGAGGCTCTTAGATCGGAGTTGCGGTGTGTCAGAGTGACACACCACAACACCGATCGCTGTGCTGCCCATGGGCGCGCGATTGTGGCTTATCCTGCTGGACGTCACATGATGCCCAGTCAGGATAACAGAACCACCACCCAGCTGTCATTCTGCTATAGGCCAGGCGGAAAGTGGTTAAATTATAACTAAGGTTTTTAGTTCTGGATGGAGTAGAGCGGGATTAGAACCCTGCCATTTTTTATTGCCATCTGTGCCCCCGTTGGGTAGATTCACCCTCTCTATTTGTCCTGTTTACCATTATTATTGAAAGTAAAAGAAAATCCCCACATTTTGGATTGAACATCAGACCACTCGTAGAGAGAAAATCTACCAATGGGAACACTAGTTCTGGTGACGCATCGGGATTTCCTCTCACTTCCTGTTTAGACTATGGGACAGGAAGTGAAGGTAAATCTCTCCAATGGGACACAGATGGCAAAAAAACTGACAGGGGTCCAGCTGGCACTGCCCACTCCTCCTCCTCCTCCTCCTCCTCCTTTCCAAGTTCCTCCAAAGCAAGCTGGATGCTAAAGGGGCACAGATCAGGCATGCTCCAGAGCTGGGCTGTGTACATCCATAGACGCACATAGCATGGCTCGGTCCCTGCCCCCCTGCTCCATCCTCAGAGGATTTGTCTCCTGTGAGACCAGGAAGTGAAGGGAAAGAGATGCAGCCGGGCACAGCGCTGGATTGTGAGTGGACTCTGGTAAGTGTTTAAGGACGGTGCGCCAGGACAGGTAGGGGGCATTTTTTAACCTCAATGCAGAGAACGAGAGGTTCATTATTAGGTTTGGAAGACATAACCATGAGTATGCTTACACACAGTTTGGACTTCAAACATCCCTGAAGAAGGGAAAGTAAGTGGGTTTTTTAAAGCAGCAATGTCATAAGAAACATACCGATCTGGAGAGTTCAGAAGGCTGATAAAGGTATACTATGAGTCGTGAATTGCCCAGACAGGTTATCAGTGTAGAGTAAACGGCAGCTTTTATAGTCGCTCTGAATACTTAGTAATAAGTTCTATTAAAATTAAGATTGCTATATAATATTGAATGCAATATTCACTGCTCTCAAAACCTTCATATCAACTAGCTTGACCTCCCCTTCGGCTTTTATTTTATGTTCTTACACCTTCACATTATAAATTAATGTAATTATTTTTCTTTTTAAGTGTCTGCAAGCGGTGGAGGAGACTGGTGTTGGACAAGTCGCTGTGGAGACATGTTGATTTAACACCTTATAAGGTCAGTTTCTGTCATCTAACGGATAAATATTTGCTTTTTGTTGCACATTGACATCAGGCGCTGACAAATGGTAGAATTTCCCATCATCCCCATGAGACCCACCCTGATCTTCCATCAATGCTACAAGTGTCGGAACATGGACTTTTGGGATTGGTGCTCTCTCACAGTAGATAAGACTTTATCACAGTCCTGTGATGTGAACTGAATTCCAGCTCTCTTTGGGGGGAGGAGAGATGGGGGGGGGGGTGAGAGAGGGGGAGAGGAGTGATAGAGGGAGGGGGGAGAGTGGAGAGAGAGGGTAGAGAGAAAGGGGGGGGAGAAAGAGGGGGAGAGGAGTGATAGAGGGGGGGGAGAGAAAGAGGGGGGAAGAGAGAGAGACGGGGGGAAAAGAGGGGGGGACAGAAAGAGGGCGGCAGAGAAAGGGGGACGAGAGGGAGAAGGGGGGGGGAGAGAAAGAGGGGGGAAGAGAGAGAGATGGGGTGAGAGAGAGAGAGACGGGGGGGGAGGGAGAGAGATGGGGGGGAGAGAGAGGGGGACAGAGAAAGGAGGAGAGGGGGAAGAAGAGGAGAGGGGGAAGAAGGGGAGGGGGAGGGAGAAAGAGGGGAGGGGGAGAGGCAGAAAGGAGGGGGGAGAAAGGGGGAGGGAGTAGAGACCAAAAGAAGATAGTGAGAGATGATGTACCAAAATAGAGAGAGGATACACAGACAGAGAGAGAATGAGAATAGACCAAGAGGATGGATAGAAAGAGGGATAGAAGAGACAGACAGGCAGACCAACCGGGCAAGCTCATACAGAGGGGATAAATGTATAGGGGAAATGGAGAGACAGATGGGATAGAGAGGACAGACAGAAAGGGAGGACAAGCAGACTGACAAGGCGGCACATACAGAGGGAACATTAAGAGATGGATAGGACGGAGGACAAGCACTTAAAGAGGAGAGACATAGGAAAGAGAAAAGAGGGCAGTCAGACAGACTGAAGGGAAGGTTGGAAGACAGACAGGGGAAAGAGAGAGGACAGACCAAGACAACAGACAGAGGAGAGATAAGGATTGGTAGAGATAGATCGATCACACAGCTTTGCCTTCTGATTGAACACAGTGGTGGATAGTGAACCCTTTCCCTGCCTGACTCCTACCACCACCCAGCCTGTACTGGAAAGCTGACAGTGCAATAGTGGTGATGGACAGGGCACAGGCTGGCAGTGTACAGGGTCAGTAGAGCACACACAGGGAACTAGCTCACAGGATACAGACAGCGTGGGAGTTGAAAACTACCGATGGGGAAGAGTCCTGCTTGGGGAGAGCCATGCACAGGAAGACCCGCCCCTCCTATATGAAGAGCAGTATTTCAAGTTTGGTTGCTTTGTCTGCTATCCAGTCTCCCATCAGTCTCAGCAGAACAATGACATCTGCACAGCCCCTGGGGCTCCACAGTTGTCTTCTGCACACATGGGACACATGGCAGACACACACAGGGACTACAAAGCGTGGCCTGAGTCCCCCCCCCCCCCCCCCTTAATAAAGGGGGTTATAGGAAAGTGTGTGAAGGCAGATATAGATGACCCACTACCCTTCTTATTCTGTGTACAAGCCATCACATTCCATGATGCCAAGCAACAATGTATGTTGTAGTAAGGTGCTTACCAAAAACACTGGTTCTCCCGGCTTTCTGGTCCACTGACAAAGCTTGCTGTAAGCAAATGAGTAATCAATAAGTGCTCAGGTAATTTATTACTGGTGTTCTTGTTCTCGTCAAAGGGGCTTGACTTAGATGGGAAAGCCCATCTTTCTGACATTTGTGGTACATTTTTCATAATCCTGACCCACAGATCCCACTATATCAGGGAATATCTCATGGGATTTTGGATGCCATTATGTCACAATTATTGCAGACGCTTTCCTAATTGGGGCAGGGTCAAAATACCACCATTGCAGTACTAGAAATAAATGACAAACTTGACGCACCAACTAGGTTAGTGTATGCTTTAGCCATGATATTTAGTTAGACAAATGCTATCTCTAAAACACCTTTGTCCTCTCTTGGTATTTGATCACCTGTGCGTTTTTTTTTAATTTTTTGTGCTATAAATAAAAAAAAAACAAGCAACAATTTTGAAAAAAAAAAAAAAAAAACAAGATTTTTTACTTTCTACTATAAAACACATCCAATAAAAAATTTTTAAAAATCTTCATCAATTTAGGCCAATATGTATTCTGCTACATATTTTTGGTTAAAATAAATCCTATTAAGCGTATATTGATTGGTTTGCGCAAAAGTTATCGCGTCTACAAACTATGAAATATTTTTATGACATTTTTATTTTTACTAGTAATGACAGCAATCAGCTTTTCCCACTGATTGGCTCCCCCTCTGTCCAATCAGCGCGTGATTGCGCCTCCAGTGGCGCGCGCCCCCTAGTGTCTATTGCACAAAATTACATACAGGTACATTGTTTTGCGGAATAGAGCCGACCTGCCGCAGTACAAGTACGTTAGGCAGTCGTCAAGTGGTTAAAGGGTAACTCCATTTTTGTGGGGGGAAAAAAATAGCAAATAAAGAAAAAATAATATAGCGTATACAATTATGACTCATGTCTTATTGTGATTGAATGTTATTAAAAATTACCTTTCCTTTTCAATCTGCAGCTCTGTAATTTTCTGAAAATGCAATGCAATATGGCTACCTGGAGGTGTTCTGTACATAGAATGCACCCCCCAAAAAAACACAGAGATGATGGATGAATGGTGCCTGACAGCTGAGTGTCTCCATCCACTCCCTCCTATGTATGTGTATAAAGGTGGCCATACACTATACAATCTGATTGTACAATATATTTACCAAAACTATGGAATAGGGGAACCCACCTATCTATCCATTTACATTGTATCCAATCAGGCAGTCCCTTGCACTACATCAGGGGTGTCCAGCCTGTTGGCTGCATGTGGCTCCAGAGAGTTTAGCCTATGGCCGGGGCTCATCTGGAGGAATGTGGCGATGCCATGCATACATAGCAGCTATGGCTTCCAACATTGACAAGACAAGCAAATGCGCGCCTGGAGAGATGCCAGCGATGCCATGCTAACATAATTGATGGGTGTAGGGTGTATGTGCTAATGAGGTCAGCTGGTAAACTGCTTCAGGTGTCTTACTGGTTTTCATGTCCCAAATCCACATACCAGGAAATCGTGAACTTTCTATGGAACACACCAAGGGCTAAAGTAAGGACTTGTTCTAAAACTCACAGCTTTTACACAGTAACCGGTTTCCGACCGCCGCATGTACTTATAGAATGGCACGGCTGCGCAAATGGGCGTACCGGTACGTCCATTTGAATTTGCCACTGTTCCATCGCGTGCGCACCCGCCGCGAGCTCCGTGAGTAGGATCGCAATCGTCTCACGGAGAGGAAGGAAATGCTATTGTAAACAAGCATTTCCCTGTTCTGCCTAATGACACTGTCACTGATCACAGCTGTCTGTAATCCGGAGCGGTGATCAGTGATGTGTCACACGTAGCCCCTCCCCCCACCCACAGTTAGAATCACTCTCTAGGACACATTTAACCCCTACAGCGCAACCTAGTGTTAATCCCTACACTGCCAGTCACATTTACACAGTAATCAATGCATTTTTAATCGCACTGATCACTGTATAAATGTGAATGGTCCCAAAAATGTGTCAAAATTGTCTGATGTGTCCGCCATAATGTCGCAGTCACGATAAAAATCGCTGATCACCGCCATTACTAGTAAAAACAATTTTTTAATATAAAAATGCCAAAAAACTATCCCCTATTTTGTAGACGCTATAACTTTTGCGCAAACTAATCAATAAACGCTTATTGCGATTTTTTTTTTATTTTTATTTTTTTATTTTTTTTTTTACCAAAAATATGTAGAAGAATATATCGGCCTAAACTGAGGAAAAACAATGTTTTTTTTTTAAATATATTTTTGGGGGAATATTTATTATAGCAAAAAGTAAAAAATAATACTTTTTTTTTTTTTTTTTCAAAATTGTTGCTCATTTTTTTGTTTATAGCGCAAAAAATAAAAACCACAGAGGGGATCAAATACCACCAAAAGAAAGCTCTATTTGTGGGGAAAAAAGGACGTCAATTTTGTTTGGGAGCAACATCGCACGACCGCGCAATTGTCAGTCAAACCGGCGCAGTGCTGAATCCCAAAAAGTACTCTGGTCTTTGGCCAGCCAAATGGTCCGGGGCTTAAGTGGTTAATGGTGTATTGGTACATAGGGGAGCTGAAATTTAGAAAAAAAAGTGAACTTAGCCTTTAATCTACCTAGTATCCACGAGGCTGGTTTCGTACTGTTGCAAATTGGATGCAGGTTTCCCTGCATCCAATTCGCATAGCAGGAGATTGTGATAGCACAGATAGAGGTTTTACTCCAGGCAACTTTTTTTATTTTATTGCAATCTTCAATAATTTAGTTCTGGTGATCCCATGGCCACTCTGGGCTTATTTTGCTGTTGTAGCAGACAGGAGTTGATTTTGCAGTCTTATGGCCCTGTAGCTCATCCTCTTCAAGGTATAACAGAGGGATTTTTCCAAACTGGAGCAGACATAATCTAGAGCAGTTGTGTATGGCAACCACTCAGGTCCTATCTTTAGCTTATTAAAGTGGTTGTATAATGTTTTTTTTAACTTTTACCTACAGGTAAGCCTATAATAAGGCTTACCTGTAGGTAAAAAAAAAAAATCTCCTAAACCTTTACGGTTTAGGAGATATTCCCCGTGCTATGCGCCGCTGACTGCAGCGGCGCATGCGCACAGGGGATTCTCGGCTGAAGGCCCGGCAACTGCCAGGCCCTGCCGGGTAAGAAATCTCCCGCGCGCATGCGCCGAGGCAACATGACAGCTCCCTCGGCGTGGACCAGGTAAGATACCGACGCCTCGTTCTAAGGTAAATATTTCATAATGAGCTAGTATGCGGTGCATACCAACTCATTATGCCTTTTGCTTTACAGGGGAAAAAAAAAAAAAATTTCAGCGGGTATACAACCGCTTTAAGTTAAGCTTTGCAAATGAAAGATTGAAGCTGATTGGTTGTCTTTCAACAGTTGCTTCAGATTCTGTCGGCTCCTATTTTGATAGTTTTGTATTCAGATATGCCCTTCTCTGCACCACTTGTGCATCAGCTGTGGGTTTCTTGTCAGCCTGACCTCTCCTATTACCAAAGTGTTTTGGTCACTGGATGTTTTGTTTTTAGTACCATTCTCTAAGTATTCCAATGATTGTACTAGGGGGATAGTCCTAGGAAGTCAGCAGTTTTTGAGATGCGTCAACCGCCACATCTGGTGTGGACAGTCATTGCAAAGTTGCTTAGTTCATGCATCATCCCCATTCTGAAGATTGGTTGAACAGCAGTTGGCTATATCTACTTGCCAGGGTGGATATAAATCAACGATTAAAAAAAAAAAAAAAATCTATCTAAAGATAGTTTTCTATTTAAGATACATTAATATTTTTTTTATTCAGCATGAAATGAAGCTTAGTTATGTAGCATGAGGCTGTAAATTCTGAAATATTTACATTTTATTGGTAAACTGAATCCAAGCTCTGCAAGCTGAGATAACATGCACCGCATTGAAGCATTCACACAATTTCACAGTAACCATGAGATAAAACAAAGTTCAGGAATATTCCTTTATCCCATTGTTTTTCAAATCTGTGTACACTACAAACTGTATGATTGAATCAGTTCTGATAGCGCTGTTTTACTAACCTGACAGCTTATTATTCTAGGGAATAGGAAACCTTCATTTTGTTTGCAAATATTAAAGATTCTAACTATCAGCAAGAATAAGTCCTTATATTTAAAGAGCACCTGTCATTTCACATCCATCATGGCAGCGCCTGTTAGCGGGCATCCACTCACCTGCTGCCGCCACGTCCCTCGCCTTGTTGTGTCACTGCTGCATCACCAGCCGTCCCATTAAAGCTAATGAGACTGTTGGTGAGTCAACAGCGGGACAGAGGAAGAGCCGCTTTGGGACAGAGATGACAGTTGCTCTTTAAAAATTATGATTTTAATTAATCCTTTTTACTAGTGATTCAAATCATCGTGATTTTAAATCGACTCAATTTAAATCAAATCCACCCTGCTACATGCATTAGTTTGCAGCCACATGATTATTTTATATGATTATATTTAGGTTTGTATGTAAATGAGAAGTAATTTGGAACTGGATCTTTCAGAAAGGTTCCTTTGCATTGGTTGTCAGTGGAAGGCGTTCCCATTAGATGGGTGGTTAGCAGAGAAGTGGTGGTTATACTGTCCCCTTATACTGATGGTCAGACAATAGATAAATCCACCACTGCCCACTGTTCCAGCAACACTTTAGCAATCTCTGAAGGAATCATATATTTCCTCAAAATGTTGGTTAAGAAAGATTGCCTTAAAGCAGAACTTAAGTGACAAAATTAAAAATTGTTAACAAGCAGGCTCTTTATTGCAGATTGTCTCTTCTGCAAAAAAAAAACAAACGTACCTGCCTGTTCACAATTTTCTTAGAATGTATACTGAGCTGCACCTGAACAGGAAGTTGCCTTGTGCACTGGTCCAAATCATTTGGTGGAGAGGGGATTATGGTGTGAGGGGGTTTTTCAGGGGTTGGGCTTGGCCCCTTATTTTCAGTGAACTCTTAAGGCGTCAGCAGCATACCAAGACATTTTGGTCCATTTCATGCTCCCAACTTTGTGGGAACAGTTTGGGGATGGCCCCTTCCTGTTGCAACATAACTGCGCCCCAGTGCACAAAGCAAGGCCCATAAAGACAAGGATGAGTGAGTTTGGGGTGTATCTCTATCTCTACACACAGTTGTGAAGAAATGCTGTAAAGTAAGAATGTTTTCAAAAAAAATTCTATTTGTTTATTTTTATTAATTTACATAATGCAAAGTGAGCAACTAGGAGAAAAATCTACATCTAACCAAAATTTGGTGTGGCTACCCTTTTGGCTCCAAACCAGCATCAGTTCTTATGCCGCGTACACACGGTTGGACTTGCAAACGGGATAACCTCCGTCGGTATTTCCGATGGAAAAATTTAGAACATGTTCTCTATCTAAGTCTGTCGGAAATTCCGACAGAAAAAGTCCGATGGGGCATACACACGGTCAGAATATCCGACCAAAAGCTCCCATCTGACTTTTTCTGTCTGAAATTCCGACCGTGCGTACGTGGCATTACACTTGCACAAAGTCCAGGGATTTTGGAGGATTAGAGTCAGGTGTATGATTAACCAATTATACCAAATAGGAGCTAATGATCATCAATTTCATATGTAGGTTGAAACACAGCCATTAACTGAAACAGCTGTGTAGGAGGCTTAAAAATGGGCGAGGAATAGCCAAACTCTGCTACTAAGTTGAGTTTGTGGAAAACAGTTTCATGTCACAGGTCATACACCATGGTAAGACTGAGCGGAGCAACAAGACACAAGGTAGTTATACTGCATCAGCAAGATCTTTTCCAGGCAAAGATTTTATAGCACACTGAAGTTTCAAGATGTTCTGTTCATGCTCTTTTGAAGAATTACAAAGAAATAGCAATGTTGAGGACTGTTGAGGCAGTGGTTGGCCAAGGAAGCTTAATGCAGCAGATGACAGCCACATTATCCTTACTTCCCTTCAACATCGGTAGATGTCCAACAGTGCCATCAGCACAGAACTGGTGGAAAGCAGTCGGACCCAAGTACACCCATCTATTGTCCAGAGAAGTCTGGCCAGAAGTGGTCTTCATGGAAGAATTGGGCCAAAAAGCCATACCTCTGACATGGAAACAAAGCTAAGTGACTCAACTATGCATGAAAACATAAGAACTGGGGTGCAGAAAAATGGCAGCAGGTGCTCTGGACTGATGAGTCAAAATGTGAAATATTTGGCTGTAGCAGAAGGCAATTTGTTCGCTAAAGGCCTAGAGAATGGTACAATAATGAGTGTCTGCGAGCAACAGTGAAGCATGGTGGAGGTTCCTTATATGTTTATGCCTGCATTTCTGCAAATGGAGTTGGAGATTTGGTCAGGATCAGTAGTGTCCTCAATGCTGAGAAATACAGGCAGATACTAATCTATCATGCCATACCATCAGGGAGGAGTGTGATTGACCCCAAACATACAGCCTTGTCATTAAGAACTATCTTCAGTGTAAAGAAGAACAAGGAGTCCTGGAAGTGATTGCATTGTCCCCCCACAGAGCCCTGATCGTATCATTGCATCTGCCTGGAATTACATGAAGAGACAGAAGGATTGAGGCAGCCTACATCCACAGAAGATCTGTGGTTAGTTCTCCAAGATGTTTAGAACAACATACCTGCTGAGTTCCTTAAACTGTGTGCAAGTGTACCTAGAAGAATTGATGCTGTTTTGAAGGAAAAGGGTGTTCACGCCAAATATTGATTTGATTTGGATTTCTCTTCTGTTTATTTACTTTCCATTTTGTTAATTGATAAAAAAAATAAGCTATTAACACTTTGGCTTACAGTAGACCATCATAGCTTTTCTACTAATTTGTTGGTCATAACCAAGAAATGAACTAGTTCAAACTGCGGGTTTGCTTCTACTAGTCTGTTTAGTGCAGAACTTGTAACGGCTTTCACAACTGTAGGGCGGTGACAGGAAACAGGTGGTTAGATGTTCTTCTAAAGCACACAACGCTGTATATAGCCACTAAAAAGCACTCTTAGCAGATGTGACTGTTGACCTCCTGATATATCAATACACTCTGATGTCAATCATTTCCCTTGAATCTAAAATATATGTTGAGAGATGCATGCTAACATTTTAATGTACATAATATTATCAATTAGTATTTGCTTAAAGTGATTGTAAAGCTATATATATATATATATATATATATATATATATATATATATATATATATATATATATATATATATATATATATATATATATATATATATATATATATATATATATATATATATATATATATATATAATACTTACCTGCTCTGTGCAAGGGTTTTGCACAGAGCAGCCCCAACCCTCCTTTTCTGGGGTCCCCTGGTGGCCCTCCTGGCTCCTCCTCTTCGGCAAGTGCCCCCATGGAGTGCCCTTTTCTATGGGGGCACTTGTCCAGACGCGCTCCTGAGTCCTGCTGCTGCTTCCATTGACACAGACGGAAAGATTCGGCCCCGCCCCCATGTCACTGGATTTGATTGACAGCCAATGGCTCCTGCTGCTATCAATCTATCGGAGAACAAAATAAGTGTAGCGCTAATATGACAAGGAAAATGACCATGGAAGACAATTACATCCTCAAATTGACACACCTAAAGAAAAAGCAACAACAACAAAAATACATGCAAAAAAATAAAGTCCTCAGTGAGTATATGACTCATACAAAATAGTAACAGTCCTCAGTGTATATGTGACTCCTACAAAATAATGACAGTCCTCAATAGAAGTGTGACTTCATAGGTATATCAGTGTGCACGTGACATCTGGAATAAAAGGAACACCACCACCGACAATAGGGAGGCTTACCGGAACGTTTGGACCCAAAAAAACGTACGTTCAATTGGGTCAAACAAGCTTGAATGATAAACAGCTGGTGAAATTCCGTGGACGTTGTAGAACGATCCTGAGATGATCTGTAGACCGGTATGTCCCTCGGGGGTGATGCCCACAGTGGAAGATAGTTATATCAAATAAGAAAGAACAAAGGAAGGCCACATAGTGTAACTCCGTATAAAACTGTGTACCAAATTTATTTAAAAAAGAGGAAATACACTCACATGAAAGATGAATAAAAACAGCGCTGTGTAACTAAAATGGCAGTGGGGTCCTACTGCTTCCATTTTACTTACACAGCGCTGTTTTTATTCATCTTTCTTGTGAGTGTATTTCCTCTTTTTTTAAATAAATTTGGTACACAATTTTATATGGAGTTACACTATGTGGCCTTCATTTGTTCTTTCTTATTTGATATAACCACCTTCCACTGTGGGCATCACCCTCGAGGGACATACCGGTCTACAGATCATCTCAGGATCTTTCTACAACTTCCATGCCTTTGTTTTTTTTTAATTGAATACAAGGTGTTCTCTGATTGGACGAGGTAGAGATAGTGACATTATTACCCTGCCTCTCCACCATGTCAAATCAGAGAATGCTTTGTATTCACTGAAAAAAAAAAAAAAAATACAAGGCATTCTACGAAAGTATGCAGCGTCGAGTGAACACCCCCTGTGGTTACTGCGCCAAGGGCAGTTGCTCAGCATAGGACCCAGAAGACTGCAGCTATTTCTGTAGTAGCAGTGACTACTACAGCGATTTGCAGCTTCCACGGGCGATTGGTCCAGTATGCGATATACATACTCGGTGCTAGGGCAAATGGTGCCCCCCTAAAAAATGTATGAGCGTAACGTGCCAGCAAACCCCCCCCATAAAAGAAAATGTGAGCACTAATCTTTACACTTGCCCCATAAATTCCCTTTGCAAGCCAAAATTTTCCTCCAAACAAAAATGTCCCCTCTTCCGGTACAATTCTCGCTGCCCAGCTAAAATCCTCACCCTCCCCAAATCCACCCTCCTAGCACAAGTTCTCTACCCCTCAAATTTCCCCTCTCCTAGCACTATTTCTATCCCCAAATTTCCCCTCCCAGCACACCCCCCCCAAAATCCTCCTCATGCCCAGGACAGCCTTCCCTCCTGCACACTCCTTGTCCCGGCCCTGTACATACTTACATCCTGGATATAGCAAAGCTGAACAAAGTAACAGAGCAAGCTTCCTGGCTGTTCAGTGTGGCAGAGGTATGCCAGGAATGCTGGTCCATGTGGAGTAGGTTGTCTGTGTTAAACAAATCCCCAGATGCTGCTGTATGCATTGACAACTAAATAAGAAAAAACTAACAAGTAGACCTTTAAGACACCCAAATACAAATGTTTAAAAATCAAAAATATTTATTGGTACGCATTAACCACTTCCCGCAAAATGATAGCAAAATGACGGCCGGGCGGTGGTTCAGTTATCCTGACTGGACCGTCCTTCGGGATAACAGCCGCCACGCACCCGTGGGGGTGTGCATCGCGGTGATCAGTGGAGTGGTGTGTCAGTCTGACACACCGCTACACCGATCCCGGATGGCGGAGGCTCTTTACCACAGGATCAGCCATGTCTAATCACGGCTGATCACGATGTAAATAGGAAGAGCCGTTGATTCCCTTGAATTTATTTTCATTTATTTATGTGTTTTATACCTTTTTGTATTACCATGTCCATACCCTGCGCATATATGTAGTATACGAAATTAATTATTTTAATTATAAATAAAACATTATATTTATACTATCACCTCCGCATTTCAACCGCTTCATTTTAAAGTCCCATCTCCTTCTCTATGCTTCCAAATATAGGGATGGAGGCACGTATCTGTGCCTCATATAAAGTCCCACACTCCCCTTCTTTTTCTCTTTGAGCCGTTGATCGGCTTTTCCTCACTCGCGTCTGACAGATGCGAGTAGAGGAGAGCTGATCGGCGGCTCTCCTGACAGGGGGTTCTGCGCTGATTGTTTATCAGCGCAGCCCCCCCTCAAATGACCACACTGGACCACCAGGGACGCCACTAGGACCACCAGGGATGGGGGCAACATGTGGATGGCCAGGTATGTACCCCATGGCCATTCACATGTGCAAATTATGCCCGATCTGTGCCAATCAGTGCCCACAAATGAGCACTGATTGGCACCAGTATGTACTAACAGGCATCAGTGATGCCCAGCAATGCCACCCATCAGTGACATCAGTGCAACCCATCAGTGCCACTTGTCAGTGCCCACCTATCAGTGCCACCCATAAGTACCCATCAGTGCCACCTACAAGTGCCCATCAGTGCCGCCTATGAGTGCCCATCAGTGCCACCTCATCAGTGCCCATCAGTGCAGCCATACCAGTGCCCATCATTGAAGGAGAAAACTAACTTATTTACAAAAATTTTTAACAGAAACGAAGAAAAACTTGTTTTTTTTTTCAAAATTTTCGGTCTTTTTTGTTGCGCAAAAAATAAAAATCCCAGAGGTGATCAAATGCCACCAAAAGAAAGCTCTATTTGTGGGAACAAAAATGATAAAAAATTTGTTTGGGTACTGTGTAGCATGACTGCGCAATTTTCATTCAAATTGCGACAGTGCTGAAAGCTGAAAATTGGCCTGGGCAGGAAGGTGTCTAAGTGCCTGGTATTGAAGTGGTTAAAATACTAGTAATTCATAAAAGCAGGCAACCATAACCCATAGTACAAAATGATTAGACCTCATCTGAGAGGGTTTTGTCGCACTCCCAGCCCAAATGTATGCAGTAGTATGTGTCTCAACAAACGCACATAATTTTGTTGTATCCAAAGTCTGAAGGCTTTCACAATTCTTGGAACAAAAATCTGCTTCTTCAGGAGGTCAGATGAGGGGTGTAGAAAATCTATAGGTGTTAACACTGTACACTATAACGCCATCATCCATTTAATTAAAGGCTTAGTGGAGATAGAAAAGGAGATAGAGATTTTTGTTATGATACAGCCTTATTCCAAAAATGGATTAAATTCATTATTTTCCTCAAAATTCTACAAACAATACCCCATATTGACAACGTGAAAGAAGTTTGTTTTAAATCTTTACAAATTTATTACAAATAAAAAAAATGTACATAAGTATTCACAGCCTTTATTCAATACTTCGGTGAAGCACCTTTGACGTGAATTTTAGCCTCAAGTCTTTTTGCGTATGATGCTTCAAGTTTAGCACATCTATTTTTGGGCAGTTTCTCCCATTCTTCTTTGCAGGACCTCTCAAGCTTCATCAGGTTGCAAGGGGAGCGTTCGTGCACAGGCATTTTCAAATCGCTCCAGAGATGTTCAATCGGGTTCAGGTCTGGGCTCTGGCTGGGCCACTCAAGGACAGTCACAGAGTTGTCCCCTAACCACTCCTTTGTTATCTTGGCTGTGTGCTTAGGGTTGTTGTCCTGTTGGAAAATGAACCTTCGCCCCAGTCTGAGGTCCAAGGATGTCTGTACATTGCTGCATTCATCTTTCCCTTGATCCTGAC
Source organism: Lithobates clamitans (assembly GCA_037952925.1). NCBI lineage: Eukaryota > Metazoa > Chordata > Amphibia > Anura > Ranidae > Lithobates > Lithobates clamitans. The sequence continues at coordinate 20,484 of JBBGZY010002435.1, forward strand.
TAGTCTTCCAGTTCCTGCCACTGAAAAACATCCCCACAGCATGATGCTGCCACCACCATGCTTCATTGTAGGGATGGTATTGGCCAGTTGATGACCGGTGCCTGTGTTCCTCCAGACATGACACTTGCCATTCAGGCCAGCCCTTGTTTCATCAGACCAGATAATTATGTTTCTCGTGATCTGAGAGTCCTTCAGGTGACTTTTTGGCAAACTCCAGACGGGCTGTTATGTGCCTTTTACTGAGGAGTGGCTTCCGTCTGGCCACTCTACCATACAGGACTGATTGGTGGAGTGCTACAGAGATTGTTGTTTTTCTAGAAGGTTCTCTTCTCTCCACAGAGAAACGCTGGAGCTCTGTCAGTGACCATAGGGTTCTTGGTCAGCTCACTGACTAAGGCCCTTCTCCCCCAATCGCTCAGTTTGGCCGGGTGGCCCTCTCTAGAGTCCTGGTGGTTCCAAACGTGTTCCATTTTTGGATGATGTAGGCCACTGTACTCATTGGGACCTTCAATACTGCAAAAGTTTTTCTGTATCCTTCCCCAGATCTTTGCCTCAATACAATCCTGTCTCGGAGGTCTACAGACAATTCCTTGGATTTCATGGCTTAGTTTGTGCTCTGTCATGCACTAACTGTGGAACCTTATGTAGACAGGTGTGCCTTTCCAAATCATGTCCAATCATTACCACAGGTGGGATCCCATCAAGTTTTAGAAACTTCTCAATGATGATCAGTGGAAACAGGATACACCTGAGCTCAATTTTGAGTGGCAAAGGCTGTGAATACTTATGTACATGTGATTTTTTTTTTTAAAATAAATTAGCAAAGATTTTTAAACAAACTTTTTTTATGGGGTATTGTTTGTAGAATTTTGAGGGAAAGTAATGAATTTAATCTATTTTGGAATAAGGCTGTAACATAACAAAAGCGCTCTGAATACTTTCGGGATTCAATGTAAGTGTATTTTATTGCTGAAGAGACACTGCAGGTCTCTTCTGCAACAAAGAACCTGCCTGATCGCAATTTTAAATTTTTTAACTTTAGTTCTGCTTAAAAGCCGTTGTTGGGAAGTGGGTTTTTTCTTTAATCATTTGTGTCATCTTGTCAAGGATGATTTGTTTCCCCAAACCCAGCATGTACGCTATATTGTATTCTGACTTTAATTATTATTTTCTGTTCAACAGCTGGATTCAAAAATCCTTTGGCACCTAGTGAGGCATTGGCTTGGCACCAGCCTGCAGACTCTGAAAATTAAGGGACTTCTGTTATCCATCAAGAAACAAGAGTTCCTAACTCCTGCCATCCTCCAAGTGTTGGATAAGCGTTACCCCAGCCTGGAAAACCTCCACCTGGAGGAGACAAACCTTCGTTCTCTGAGCTATGACTGTCTGCCTTCTACCTTGAAAACACTGGAGCTGTCCCATTGCGAAATCCCAATGACCTGGTTCAAATCGTCACCCAACAAAAGCAAAACTCTTCCAAAACTGGACACCCTTATTCTGAACAACGTTTCCTCTTTTTCAAGCCATCATTTGGAAGCCATATGCAGTCAGTCAGTCTTAAAGACCCTTTACCTTGCTGGCACCTACAGAGTCACTGACATTGGTATTCAGAAAGCGGTTCCCTATCTTAAAGGACTTGAGCACCTAAAACTGAATGCTTGCAAAGTAACAGATATTACGTTGCACTTGATAGGGTGTCATTTGAAGCACTTACGGACTTTGACGCTCACAAATTTCTGCTCTCTATCAGATGCTGGTTTGGCTTGTCTGTCCAGTATTAAGACTCTGGAGAAGCTGTGGTTGGAGTATTGCCTCCGGTTCACCTCGAAATGCATCATAGCTGTGTGTGTAAACTTACCAGCCTTAAACTACCTTAACCTCAATGGGATCCTTTTTGAGGGCCAAGGTATTGAAGAGATTCGGAAAAGCCTCCCACATTGCACAGTCACTAACTCCTTTCCAGCTGTGGGCTCCGTCCCAAAGGATTAAAGAAGGAGGCTCAGTAATGGGAGATGGCACTATCTGTACTGCTTTTAAGCCCAGTACACCCTTTTATTACAAGCTTGTACCTTGAATTGTGTCAGGTTGATGCTTATAGGCACTTTCTTTTTTTTTTTTTTTTTTTTTCTTTTTCAATCTAACTATTCTTGATTGATGTATAATGTGTGTGTATATAAATATATACACATGCATATGTTGTGCTTGATGCCACTTACACATCGTGATAATCATTTGAGCTGTGCAGTGTAGAATATTGATTATTTCTAGTTGCATTTTATAGTGTAAATGTGTCTTGTTATCGCTTTAAAATACCTTAATGTTTGTGGGGCAAATTTAGGCACATTAAAAAGCATGCATACTCAGGCAGGTTGTACCATTATGCGATCGGAGATTTGCAAACCTGTTTCAAAAATTGAATTTTTTTTTTTTCCAATAAGTTGGAAAAACAAAATCAACTAAATTGATTTAAAAACAAAGTAAATTTAAAAATGAATTTAAAATGAACAATTCAGGAACTTTAAAAACTAAATTAAAAACTAGACCTTTTTGTACACCTGCTTACCACCTTTCTGTCTACATTTGTAACAGCTTTAGCAGTTTATAAATTACAACTTTAATATATTTTTGGACATATTTCAAACCTGTTTGGAGGCATGTGTTAAAGTGGAACTTCAGACAAATTCTAAAAATTATACAGGATTGATACATATGTGAATGACTTTGTTCCCAAACGTTTTGGAGTTCTGTTCATCCACTCTTGTAATTCACATACCTCCATGCCATATGATTACCTTACTAACCAGTCAGTTAACTTGTTGGCATGTAAATTATGTATTCAGATGTGTACACGAGAGCAGCTTTATTTGCAACAGGAAATTTTAGTTCCATAAGTGGAAGTTTGACCTTGTTTTAAAGCATTGTTCGGTTTTAGTTTGGAGAGGTTTAAAGGGGAGTGCTGACATTAATCACTTTAAACAAGCTTCTAACAGATGTCATAACTACATGAAGTTTGTTGAAAAAGCATGATGGTTGTTTGCTTAATGTGATGAGCAACATTCCCATTAAGATCTAGGTTTACCTATCCGCACGCTAAAACTGATGTTTTCCCTAGTCTGTCTCCAGAATAATTAATTTCGATGACAAGAGTCCAATAAGATTATATGATCATTTAATGTATATTAGGTATGTTACCTATAAAATCTTTCTATGTATAGACCTCTAAAAGCCCTGTGATTGCTGCTGGGTGGATGTGATGGCAGGAGCCCCAGCAGACTTGGTGTTACTAAACCCAGGACCTGCATTCACTATATTTGGTCTCCCACAGTACACAGAAAATTGAAATGCAATTATTTTAGTAAATATAAGCTGCTAAATACTTTTTCTCATCAGAAGTATATAGCAGTCTTGTGACATCTATCTGTGTCAAGCCAAGCATCGGTTAAAGCTTGTAGGAGGAGTTTTCTGACTGACCTATGAGACTGCAAAATCCCTTACTCTCTGTCCTCTGTCTGGACAGTGCTGATCACATGCACCCCCCCAAGAAAAAAAAATCTCTAGCAATACACACCAAACTGAGCATGTGCAGCCTGACTCCATAGAGTTATCATGAAATTATCAGTGGAAGGAGGGGAGGATCAGAGAAGGGAGGATCAGAGAAGCCAGGATCAAACTATCTTTTTACACAATGTGGAGGATTAACCCCTTAGGTTCCACAGTGCATATAACAAGCATGCTTTACTGCATATACAGACTGATTTTACTGTTGTGGGTTTAGTAACACTTTTTTTAAGTGACATTCTAAGGCCCCTTTCATACTAGCAGAGTGATCGGGCTCGCTTGTCAGTTTTTCAGGTGGACCCAATCGAACCCTCCAGTCTCCTCTATGGAACTGCAGGTGTTAACAGACATGTGTCCATTTTACATCCACGGAGATCCAATCCTATCTGCTAAAAAGAGATGGTTGGGGATCCCCATTCATCTGGCGGATCAGATGGCAGTTGAGTGCAAATGGACAGGTGGTAGATTTACATCTGACCGCCCATAGAGGAGAGCAGGCTGTGTCTGTGTCCACTATGCATAAACATAGTGAACACGGACATATCGCCTGCCTGCTCAGTGGGGATCAGCAAACCGATTCCCTGCTGAGCAGACAGACTACAAAGGAGCACACCCCATGTGGAAGAGGCCTAAAGCAGGTATCGCAAAACTTTCTAAACAAAGGTCCAGTGTAGCGTCCTTTAGACTTTAGAGAGGCTAGACTGTGGCCAGTGGGAGTAGAAAATGCCCTGTCTGTGGCTTGGTAGTCACTGGGGTAAAAACAGTTAAATTAATGCTTTGGTCAGTAGGATGAGGAATAGTGCCCTGTAGTTTGTGTCAGTGGGAATAATAGTGCCCTGTTGGTGGGAGTAAGTGTCCTATCATTGGTGTCGGTGAGAGGTGTAGTGCCTCTTACTAGTGGGAGTGCCCCAGGGGCCAGATAAAGTCAAGCAAAGGGCCTCATCTGTCCCACGGGCCGGGGTTTGGAGCCCACTGCTCTAAAGTATTGCCTATTGCTCCTTTCCTGGCAGCTTACAATAAAGGTTATGTAGAAAAGGGAGAGGCGGTTGGAGCTGGGTAAGCACAGACAGTAATTGGACACTCCCAGTAAAGGAAAAGACTATAATGTGCAAGGTAGGAGTAAGCTGTGCTGGAGAACTGACTACCTGCAGAAGAAGTAAAATATTCCAGAAAGTTCAAAGGCATGTTGCATGTTAAAGTGGAATTGCAGTTTACACTTAACTAACCTTAAAACTGTCCCCTCCCACCTCCTACACATCTACCGAGACTGATCTTCGCGTTCTGATATGCTCCAATTTCTCCTATTGTGAGTGCAATTAATTATCATGTCTTTTAGCCTTTGGATGGTGGTATACAGTGTGCATGGTAAGATTTTTTGCAGCTGAAGCCTACTTTCCATTTACTTTACAATGCTCTCCTGGGAAATAATCTCCCTGCAGACACAGTATCACTGCACTGGATGGGAGGTCTGGGTAGAGCAGCCTTTCTTAATCTTTTTAGCCAAGAGTAACCCTTAAAATAATCTTCAGGTCTCAGGTAACCTTTCGCTAAAATCAAATCGTTTGTGGTCGGTGGGAGGAATGTCCACTTGCAGTAGTCACCAGAATGTCACCGTTATGGACAGCTAAAAAGATTATTGGTGGCTCTGGCCTTGTAGCTATGCGGGCATGGAAGTTCAATCAGCTCCAGTTCAAGAAACCCTTAGCAAAATCTAAAACTAAAAACCCCTAAAATTCCAGTTTCCAAATTGAGAATGGCCAGTGTAGAGTGTGCACCATGAGATGCTTTGTGGCTGAAACCCACTCACCATTTACATTACTGTGTTCTCCTTGAGAGGAAATAGCAAGGTCTCTGAACACACACAGTCAGTTTAGTGGTGCTGGGCAGGAAACCTGTGTTGAGTGCGCTATGTGATCCTTTGTGGCCTAGGTCCACTCGTCATTTCCACTAACATGTTCTCCGGAAAAGTAATAACAAGGCTTTTGAATTACACAGCGTCACTTTGGTAGCACCAGTTGGTGAGCTAATGCTTTAAAAGATGAATCTGTAAACCCATAGGTGTCCAAATTTTGGTCGAAAAAATAACTGCTGTGTTGATAGAAATGTGTTATTGTAGGTGCTACTGGTTCATATCAGACCGTAAAAGTGGATTTAAACCTCACATGAAATATAAACAAAGTATATACCTCTATAGTGTGTACTTGTCTCAATTATTAGCACTAAATGTCGTGTCTCTCTGCTGCTTTGTTCCTCTGCCATCAGCATGAATCGCTTGTGACACCAAGAGAAAAAATGGTGACAGGGGAGGGATCTCCAGCTGATTGACAGCCTCAGCTCTGTTCCTATGTGCTGTGTGAATGGGTTTGTGTCCCTTTCTTCCAATCAGTTCTCCGAGCTGTCTTTCCTGAGCCTTGCAGAGTGCAACTTCAGCTCTCCACCCCCTTTTTTTCTGAACTCTCAAACAAGTTTTATAATTCTGCACTTGAAACAGATGTTGAGAAGACTGCAGATAAACTGGCACACCTTATGTTTAAGCTAAAGCTGTTTTCTGTCACTTTTACATCTGCAGATTTCATATTATACTATCTCACTTAGGGGCAATACAGTCAGTCCTTCCCCAGCTAGAAATTAGATATGAAATATAATGGTTGCTCACCATTTTACAGCAAAAGTTCTTAAATGTTGCAGTATGAAATACTGAACATAAAATTACAGCAAAACACCCAATAAAATTTTTTCTCAAATTTGTCTTGTCTGTCAGTGGAAAAAGAAACATTCAAAAATCTCCCGACATCACCTCTAATGATATCAAGATTTCCTCTCCCTACCTGCAGTGTCTCTCAGACAGCAGATGAGGGGAAATTTTTCCTTAATTTAGACAGAAGTAAATAACCAAAAGTTGTCCTCGCGCTATCAAATCCTTAAAAAAAGGCTGGGTTTCCACGTTAAATAATGGTACATTTTACATATCTAAATGTCAATAAGTCTTTTATTTATGTAATGAAGATTTTGTTTTGGACACCTTTTTGGTGTTTTCAACAGCAAATTTCGTCCCTAAAATTGTCCTCTCTGAGCCATGCCCACTTTTGTAAATGTTTTTGATTTGAACATTTATAGAAAAGATATATAAAATGTGAGGCTATGATACAGTGGGGAAAATTAATTATTTGATCCCCTGCAGATGTTGTAAGTTTGCCTACTTACAAAGAAATGAAGGGTCTATGATTTTTATCATAGGTGTATTTTAAATTATAGAGACAGAATAACAACCAAAAATCCAGAAAAATACACATGATACAAATGTGATAAATTGAGTTGCAGTTCAGTGAGTAAAATAAGTATTTGATTCCCAAGCAAAACATGACTTGGTACTTGGTGGAGAAACCCTTGTTGGCAAGCAGAGGGTAAGACATTTCTTGTAGTTGGTGACCAGGTTTGCACACATCTCAGGAAGGATTTTGGTCCACTCTTCTTTACAGATCTTCTCTAAATCCTTAAGGTTCCTTGGCTGTTGCTTGGCAACTTGAATTTTCAGCTCCCTCCATAAATTTTTGATATTGAGATCTGGAGATTGGCTAGGCCACTCCATTACCTTAATGTGCTTCTTCAGCCACTCCTTTGTTGCCTTGGTGGTATATTTTAGGTCATTGTCATGCTGGAAGACCCATCTTCAGTGTTCTGGCTGAGGGAAAGAAGATTCTCATCCAAGATTTTACAATACATGCATTGGCCCCTCAATGTGGCAAAGTCGGCCTGTACATATATATATATATATATATATATATATATATATATATATATATATATATATATATATATATATATATATATATATATAAAAATCTTTTCTTCAGTCATATAATAATTAAGGTAGAATTATGGCCTCCCATTAAAATCTGGGCTGCAGCTCTTAAAGTGGAGCTCCACACAAAAGGGGAAGCCCTCTGGGAAACCTCATCGTATGGCCATTCACAAAGTGCAGCATGCTTCGCAAATGCTCAGTAGGGAGCTGGCTGTGAAGGCTTCACTGCCGGTTTCCCTTACAAGGAATGGCGGCGGTAGGACCCAAGAGCCAATTGAGAAATCAGCTGGAGTCCCGACATCGTGGGATCCCTGGACAGGTAAGTCTCCTAATATTAAAAGTCAGCAGACACAGTATTTGTAGCTGCTGACTTAATTTTTTGGTGGTGGGGCTGGAGCTCCTATTTAATTATAGGCGCACCTTCACTTTCAGTTTTCTCTTAGTCTCTCTGCAAAGTCCCACAAATACCTCTTGCTCCTGCTAGTGAAGTGCACCTAATGCAGCTTCCTGTGATGGAGTGGCAACAATGCTGCAGTGCTCATGAATTCGAAGCAGAGTTGTCACTCTCACGTGCCTGGTTGTACTACAGTAGGATGAAAAAGTTGTAAACATTGTCGCTGCTGATTCACAAGTCTCTACCTTGTCAATCGGCACCTAACCATACCCAGTCCTGCCCACTGCTTTCTGGATTGGCAGCATGGCCTCTGTTGCTTAGACCCTCCCACTGTGAGCTGCAGTGCCTGGGATAGGGAGTAAGTGAGGCATAAATGAAGGCAAATTTAACTTGGTCAAGGAAAGAGTTTTTTCGTTTGCTTGTGCACTGTATAGTAACTAGATTTGATACTTGTTTAGACTGTCAGACAGCATTCATTAGTTGTAGTTTAAATGATGAAATTAATTTTAGACTATTGCTAGTATAACTGCCTGAAAGCTGTGTTTATATTATCTTTCCGCTAATCATGCACAACAGAATAAAGTATATCTAAACCCAAAAAATGAAAAAAAGTAATATATTACAGCTCACCAGTCCTTATATGTGACAGCTGCATTTGTTTTATTTTATTTTTTAAGGCTTTTTTTCTTTATTTTTACTTGGTGATTCTTCCAGTAACTTAGTTCCTGTCCATGAGTGATAACGCTTACCGGCATTATCAGGACAACCGAAACCTCCCCATCTCCTCTTACCTATAATATAGAGGGTTTCTCTAGTCTTCGGAGATAAATGGGATTAATGTAACTGACTGGAATGCAGCCCAGACAGTTATAAGATGAAAAGCTAGTCATGCAAATTTTAGGCAAATTACAGAAGAAAAACACCAATCTTGGAACAGAATAAATAATATGTTGGCAGATAAAATATGTACTTATTAATGTATTTCAAAACTTTATTTAATCGTTCCACTTTTTCTTTTTACATGTTTTATTAAAATGATAAAAAATTCACAACCTCTGCTTAGTTTTAGGCTTATGGCTGCATAATTGATTAGGTCAGGGGTAGAGCTTTAACTTCAGCACTCCAGCTACATATCCCATCATGCCTCTAGGAGTCATGTCTGAGGCTATCAGTTTTGCGTTCCTCATGGGACATGTAGTTCCACAACATCTGGAGGACCGAGATTGCCTACATCTGGATTAGCCAAGCAGGTACTTGCAAATTGTGGAGAAACTAGCATGGAAATCATGAGGGACCATGTCAGTCAAGAAAGATTGCAGATGACATTTTTTCATAATAGAAAGTGATTTTATACTAACGTCTCCAGTGGCCCTTGTCTCCACCTCCCCTCCATTCTAGATCTGTAGACTTCTTCAGGATATTCAGCTTTTGAAACTTCTGGGAATGTCTGATGCCTTCTTCCCTTGCTGTGGTTTCATCCTCTGACCCCTACATGACTATGGAACATAGGAGTGACATAGGAGGGTCAAAGGATGGAGGCACAGCATGTGGTGGTGACATGGGCACCAGACACTCCCGACAAAGGCTAGAATGCTGTAATGAGGGAGAGTAGGAGACCCAGGCTGACAGAGAGGTGAGTATAATCCTGTTTTCTACTGAGGGGATCTTTGTGCTGGAATTTTTTTTTTTTTAATAGCAGTCAAGGTTTGCTTTAGGGTTCATGTACATGGTTGGATTCGCTCATATTGCATAAAAACTAGGCATTTGTTTAAGAGAGGCACAGGTGAACAGTGCATCAATGACAGGCTGAAATATGTGGTGGCTGGACAAAGTTCTGACCAGTATTCGCAGAAATCCTGCATTCAGGGCATACGTCCCTGAAATCATACACCCTAAACATGAGTACCACTTGGAATAGCATACAGCTGCTGCAAACTTCAACCTCCCATTGATTTTGACAGTCTGCTTGCAGTAGGTTGTATGCTGTGCCTCCTGGGTGGCCAAAAATGCCTGTTTATCATTCTGTATGAGCCAAATCACCCGAAAGTTAAAAGAGCCAAATTGGACTCAGTCCAATGTGGCTGAAATTTCCAATGTAAGATATACACAACTGTGTACATAATTTGCTTTTGATTTCATCAGTAGTATGAATATATTTTTATATTTGGATATATTTTGTGTTAATATTTTGCCATTTTCTGCCTACATGAATACTGCACAGTGCCCTTTTTTTATGTAATATTTTATTTAATTACTTTTTTTTTTTTTTTTTATCTCGGTAAAGCAGAAGTTTTATTTTTCTTTATAAATGTGAAGTGTATAGTCTCTACATATTATTCTGTTATTACCTAAGTTTATCTTGTAAACAGCATCACTGCCGAGTTTGTAAAATCCATTAAGCACCTTCCTAGGAAACTGTACTAATCACGCACACACCTGAGTGTAGCCATTCATTGCCTCAGGATTTTATGATCTATTCATGGCCCTCAGACAAACCATAGCGTGCACGTGATGGGTATAGTTGAAGTAGTATAATCTTGTATTTGCAAAATCATTTAAGTTGTTAATTTCTATGTAAAAGTTTTTGTTTTTGCGCTTTTTTTTCCCCGAAGCAGAAAAATGCAGTTTGTTATAATAAATGTGGGTTTTGTATTACTTTTGGTCTTCTTTTTTTTTTTTTTTTTTTTTTGTCTTCTGGTCGATTAAAGTCCTGTTTTTAATCTACATTTATGTTCTACAGTAGTACTTTGTAGAAGGGCAGAAGAGGTTACATACCAGTCTAGAGTGATAATATGCCATGTGATAACACTATGCTGGGAGATTATGCCATTGGAAAGTCAGATGTGACAAGTTCAAGAGGAACTTTACTCTCTCAATCAACATTGATTATTTTCAGAGCCGGTTCACACTAGAAGCTGGGCAAATTCACAGTAAATTTGCTGCAAATCTGCACTACATCAAAATCGCAACCCGTTCATGCAAACTAATTGCAGAGTGTATGTTAAGTTAACGACACCCAGCAATCGGTTTGCAAAAGGCAGCGCGATCTGCATAATCGGATCGCACGGGTGTGAACACTCATGTGATCTGATTCCGATGCGGACAAAAAAGAAAAGGGGTCCTGCACGAGTTTGGTCCGAATGCGATGCAAATTCAGCCATACAGTTTGTATGGCTGAATTTACATTGCACAGACATCGCATGTGATCTGCATAGCAATGCGGTGCAAATCACATGCAATGTCTGGCATCGCATTAGTGTGAACGGGCCCTAATCCTTATGCTGCTAGCATTAGTAAATGGATAGACAAGTATATTATATTTACTTGTTTTAAACTTTTTTAACGTTTCTTTAGTTACTTCATGGTTTCGATTAGGGAGGGGAAGGGAGGGAGACCACATGACCACTCTGGTGTAGTTCCAACAAGGTTTAATTACTAATAAAAGTTAAAAATGAATACTCACAAGTGTAAAAACCACACACATATACAATTAGGGATGAGCTTGATTTTCGGGTCTAACATAGGCTTGACTCGAACATCGGGTTTTTGCAGAACAGCGAACATTATGGGGCGTTCACGGCAAATTTGAGTGCCGTAGAACTCCCCAAAATGCATTTGCAGTGCATTGCTGTATGATGACTGGCCAGAGCATGCACCTGACCTGCATGCTTTGGTCAATCACAGCGCCCTCTGCTAAGAGAGCCAAAGGCGGAGTGCCTCTGGCCAATTGTGGCTCAGGGGGACTAAGTCCACGCCCCAAACTGTATAAGGTAGCTTACACGGCAGCCCTGTGTGGTGTTGTTGGTGTGGACAGAGAGATAGCTTGAGTTACATTAGGCAGGCAGGTTATTCAGTTAGTGGCAGTGTATTTGAGATTGTGTGTATATATATATATATATATATATATATATATATATATCGCGCGCACACACACAAGACATATATATATATATAATATAATATAAAATGTGCCGCCTGAAGTGTATAAGAGTACATGACGGAATGCACTGCACATATAAACTACACTGTATGCAGAGTATGTATGTATGTGTGTATATGAAAATATATATATATATATATATATGTGTGTGTGTGTATATATATCTATCTATCTACAGTACAATCCGTGGTGTACAGTTTCTAATACACTTCTTCAGGCGGTGTATGTGTGTATATATAATATATATATTCTGCATCCAGTGTAGTCTATATCTACGGTGCATTCTGTTGTGTACTGTTTCTAATACACTTCAGGCAGTGTACATGGTATCAGTGTGTACAGTGTCTACTACACTTCTGGTGGTGTACACAGTACAGTGCAGCCGTAGTACAGTTTCTACTATTCTGGTGGTGTATACAGTGTAATGTGGTTTTGCAAAACAAAATATACATCATGTCCGGAAGGTCACCAAGGAGAGGCAGATGCTCACAGGCCACTGAAAGAGGGCAAGCAGCCTCTGTGTCTACAGTCAACAGTGCTGGTCGTGGACATGGTGCATCCTCTGCAGGTGGTCGTGGGACACTATGTCCGCCGGTCTTCCCGACGGAGTTACATAGTAGGCGAGGTTGAAAAAAGACACAAGTCCATCAAGTCCAACCTATGTGTGATTATGTGTCAGTATTACGACGGACTTTCCAAATGAACGGACTTGCCCACACACGAACAAGTCCGTTCATTTTGAACGTGACTCAGGTACGACGGGACTAGAAAAGGAAGTCAATCTCGCCGCTTGTATTGGCGAGATTGACACCTTGCGAGCCCCGTCACGGGGCATACCAGGCCCTTAGGTCTGGTATGGATTTAAAGGGGAACCCCCTATGCCTAAAAAACGGCATGGGGTCCCCCAAAATCCATACCAGATCCCTATCCGAGCACGCAGCCCGGCCGGTCAGGAAAGGGGGTGTGGACAAGCGAGCGCCCCCCCCCTCCTGAACCGTACCAGGCCGCATGCCCTCAACATGGGGGGTGGGTGCTTTGGGGGAGGGGGGCACCCTGCGGCCCCCCACCCCAAAGCACCTTGTACCCATGTTGATAAGGACAAGGGCCTCTTCCCGACAACACTGGCCGTTTGTTGTCGGGGTCTGCGGGCGGGGGGCTTATCGGAATCCGGGAGCCCCCTTTAATAAGGGGGCCTCCAGATCCCGGCCCCCCACCCTATGTGAATGAGTATGGGGTACATCGTACCCCTACCCATTCACCTAGGGAAACAGTGTCAATAAAAAAAACACACTACACAGGTTTTTAAAGTAATTTATTAGACAGGGTGTCTTCTTCCGACTTCGCCGCTCTCTCCGGCCTCTTCTCCCGGTGTCCAGTCTTCTCTCGCTCTCTGGCCTCTTCTCCCGGTGTTCGACATCTTCTCCCGGTTTCCGGTTCTTCTGCTGGCTCCTCCGCTATCTTCTGCCGCTCTTTTGCTAGCGGTGGCCCGGACTTCTGCATCGTCTTCTTCCCCCTTCTCTTCTTCCGATGTTGACATGACGCTCTCCTCCGATGTAATGCAGTGTTAGCGCTCCGCAATGGCTTATATAGGCGGTGAACCCGCACCCTTATAACGTCACAGTCCCTGGGCATGCTGGGACTGTGACGTCATAAGGGGCAGGGTCACCGGCTGATGTTGACCACGCCCACTTATGATGTCACAGTCCCAGCATGCCTAGGGACTGTGACGTTATAAGGGGGCGGGGTCACCGCCTATATAAGCCATTGCGGAGCGCTCACACTGCATTACAGCGGAAGAGAGTGGCGTGTCAACATCGGAAGAAGAGAAGGGGGAAGAAGACGATGCAGAAGTCCAGGCCACTGCTAGCAAAAGAGCGGGAGAAGATAGCGGAGGAGCCGGCAGAAGAACCGGAACACCGAGAGAAGAGGCCGGAGAGCGGGAGAAGAACCGGACACCAGAAGAAGAGGCCGGAGAGAGCGGCGAAGTTGGAAGAAGACCCCCGAAGTCGGAAGAAGACCCACCGGAGCTGTCTAATAAATTACAGTACTTTAACCACTTCCCGCCCGGCCTATAGCAGATTGACGTCCGGGAAGTGGTTCCGTTATCCTGACTGGTCGTCATATGACGCCCAGCAGGATAACATGCCGCCGCGCACCTGCGAGGGCGCGCATCGCGACGATCGGTGGAGCGGTGTGTCAGTCTGACACACCGCTCCACCGATCTTGGTAAAGAGCCTCTGGCGGAGGTTCTTTACCATGTGATCAGCCGTGTCCAATCACGGCTGATCACGATGTCAATAGGAAGAGCCGTTGACCGGCTTTTCCTCACTCGCGTCTGACAGACGCGAGTAGAGGAGAGCCGATCGGCGGCTCTCCGACAGGGGGGGTCTGTGCTAATTGTTTATCAGCGCAGCCCCCCTCAGATCACCACACTGGACCACCAGGAATCACCACTAGGACCACCAGGGAAGGTGCAACATGTGAAAGGCCAGGTATGTGCCGCATACCAGCGCCACCTATCAGTGCCCATCAGTGCCGGCTATCAGTGCCCATCATCAGTGCCCGTCAGTGCCACCTCATTAGTGCCACCGTATCAGTGCCCATCAGTGCAGCCATATCAGTGCCCATCATTGAAGAAGAAAACATACTTATTTACTAAAATTTTTAACAGAAACAAAGAAAAACTTGTTTTTTTTCAAAATTTTCGGTCTTATTTTATTTGTTACGCAAAAAATAAAAACCGCAGAGGTGATCAAATACCACCAAAAGAAAGCTCTATTTGTGGGAACAAAATGATAAAAAAATTGTTTGAGTACAGTGTAGCACGACCGCGCAATTGTCATTCAAATTGTGACAGCGCTGAAAGCTGAAAATTGGCCTGGGCGGGAAGGTGTCTAAGTGCCTGGTATTGAAGTGGTTAAAAACCTGTGTAGTGTGTTTTTTTATTGACACCTTTTCCCTAGGTGAATGGGTAGGGGTACGATGTACCCCATACTCATTCACATAGGGTGGGGGCCCCCTTATTAAAGGGGGCTCCCGGATTCCGATAAGCCCCCTGCCCGTAGACCCCGACAACCAACGGCCAGGGTTGTCGGGAAGAGGCCCTTGTCCTCATCAACATGGGGACAAGGTGCTTTGGGGTGGGGGGGCCGCAGGGCGCCCCCCTTCCCCAGAGCACCCACCCCCCATGTTGAGGGCATGCGGCCTGGTACGGTTCAGGAGGCGCTAGCTCGTCCCCACCCCCTTTCCTGACCGGCCGGGCTGCGTGCTCGGATAGGGGTCTGGTGTGGATTTTGGGGGGACCCTATGCCATTTTTTCGGCATAGGGGGTTCCCCTTTAAATCCATACCAGACCTAAGGGACATCGTCGCCTCCCCCTCGCGCTCGCTGCAATAGGAACATTTGTTTTTCCTATTGCAGCGAGCGCGAGATGCAGTACCCTGCCCTTGCATCGTATCTGGTCCGTCGGACCAGCATACAGACGAACGGGCTTTCCGTTAGGAACTGAGTCCAGCGGAGTTACGACGTAAAGATTTGAAGTTTCAAATCTAAAGTCCGTCTGATTTCCGACTGAAACAGTCCGTCGGAAGTCTGATGCAGACCACACACGGTCGGATTGTCTGCCGGATTCGGTCCGTCAGACCAGTCCGGTCGGAAAGTCCGCCCGTGTGTACACGGCATAAGAAACAAGTGTCAGAAAAAGGTTTAGACTTTAAGTGGTTAAACTTCCTCCATATTCATACAGAAGTTTTATCCCTTTGATCTAAGATGGAAGAGTTACAATGTTGTTAAAAACTTGGCAGACTGCCAGAGTGAGCAGAGAACTCTCTATACTTGTTAAATAAAAGAATTGGGAAACTCTGCAATACAGATCGTCAGGGGTGTTGAATCGAGATCGCGATCTTTTAACAATTAATTGCGCAGGTCTAGTAGAAATACTGCGCGAACCTCAAATATGAGCAGCCAACACAACAATCAGACTAATTGTAATGTGATATATATAATAAATGTGTAGTGCTAGTGATGTATATAAAACGCAAAGGCCTAACCAGAATGAAAATCTGGAGGCAGGTCGTGCTGTAGATCCGATAATATAAAACTCAAAGGCTAGAGTGTATATTGAAAATTGCAGCAGAAGAAAAACAAGTGAATGTGCAAAAATGTGACTATATAAGCGATGTAAAATTGCATATGGTCACAAAAACCTGTATATAATATAATACTCAAAGCTAGAGTGTATACAAAAAAAATTACAGGAAAAAGTAAGACAAGTGAGTGTGCAAATCCAAAGGCAACTATGCGATGTGAAATCGCATTTAATCACATAAACCTGTATGTAATTAAAGGAGTATGGTACAATGTATCACAGAAAGATATATAAGAAAATATCGAACACTATAAAAAGTGCATGTATGTCATAAAAATGAATCAGTCTTCAATCAGCAGCTATCAAGCACCTGATGCTGATGCAACTGATTACATTTTCTATGGATGTGGGATCCCTTGAAGACTGCCTATGCTGACTATCCTATTCCTCCTCAATCTTGATGATACTAGCTTCCAACAATATTTTTGGTTTAGGGCACCACCACCACCCAAGGCCCAATTTTTCTGCCCCCGTTTTACAGGGGCATGTAATTACAATTTTTGATACAATATTTCAATGCAGGGCCCGTTCCTGCGCCAAACAAGAGTAAAGCCGCGTACACACGATCAGACTTTCCGACGGGAAATGTTCGATGACAGGCTGTTGGCGGTAAATCCGTGTGTATGCTCCATCGGACAGTTGTTGTCGGATTTTCCGCTGACAAATGTTGACTAGCAGGTTTTAAAATTTTCCGCGGACAAATGTCTGTTGTCAGATTTTCCGAGCGTGTGTACACAAGTCTGTTGGACAAAAGTCCAAAGTACAAACACGCATGCTCGGAAGCAAGGACAAGCCAGAAGTGGTCAGTCTTGTAAACTAGTGTTCGTAATGGAGAATTAACATTTTGACGTGGCAAATTATGAAATCTCAAAATGCAGCACACATTTTCTTCTTCTTTAATGGGATAATAATGAAGCTGCTTTGCTGGTGATACTGAAAAAGATGATGACCTTCTCCAAAATGAGGTCCTTTCGGCTGTTGGGCCTTATGTAGTTGCGCAGCTTGCAGTTGTAGTCATGCTTCTCGAGGATGTGCACCATCTCCACCATCTCACCCTTGCTCATGGGGGTTGCTTTGTGCCTCCTATAAGCTCCACCACCATGGCCCTGCCTAAAATTAGCAGAATCCGCCATGTTGTCACTCCCGAATGTTCTGGCGTGTGTGTCGCATGCAGAAGAGAGATGGTCACGCCCCAGCGTCATGACGCACTGAAAGCGAAGTTTCACGCATGCACAGTGTATATAAAGCCATAACGCGCGGTCGATGGAACGA
This sequence comes from Lithobates clamitans, assembly GCA_037952925.1. Classification (NCBI taxonomy): domain Eukaryota; kingdom Metazoa; phylum Chordata; class Amphibia; order Anura; family Ranidae; genus Lithobates; species Lithobates clamitans. Next base: position 37,597 of record JBBGZY010002435.1, read on the forward strand.
CAGTAGGAACGATCTGGGAGTGGAGGGTGAAGATCAACATCGCAACACGTGAAAGGAGCCCTAAAATGAAGGTACAATTGTAAATTGGGGCATCGGTGGTTAGTGGCCTATACTGGGACCAGATTGTGAGTTAAGCCTGACATTATGGTTTGTCTTGTGTTCTGTCTTGCAGGCATCTGATAATTTATCATGGTGGATAAATTCACTGAGCCCAACTTTTTGCCTCAATTTATCCTGTACCGGGAACTGCCCTGTCTCTGGAAGGTGAAGAGTATGGATTACCCTAATAAAATCAAGAGATAGGTAGCAAAGGAGAAACTTCTGGAATTGGTGAAGCCTCTGTACCCCAGGGCAGATCTCAATTTTGTGAAGAGCAAAATTGGGAACCTGAGGAGTACATTTAATAGGGATCAGAAGAAGGTCCTGGACTCCCAGAGATCGGGAGCATCAGCTGATGATATCTATGTCCCCAGGCTGTGATACTACAACAGCCTGCGTTTTTTGTCCGACCAAACCCAACCCAGGCCATCACTCTCAACACTCCCTTCCACATTGGATGAGGCCACAGCTCCTGAGGTCCACCCTGGTCCTTCGACACAGGATGAAGATATGGAGGAGCCCAGCTTGACCCAGGTATAGCATTATTGAACATATTTGTATCCAAAAATAGAATAAAGATAACTAGACGCTATTGTTTAAAAATGTCTGCCTTAAAAAAGTGGTTTTCATATAATAGACAGTAGTGGCCAAAAACGATTGGCACAAGAATGAACAATGCTGGGGTCAGAATGATAGTCTTTTCTTTGTCTCCACATTCAATTTGCAACAGTCATGAACTCAAAATTGTGTGTGAATGATGAAAACAAAACAAAAAACTAATTATCACCATGGAGAAGCTGCAGAAAAGTTTGTAGTGCCTTTTTGCCACGCTTTGCATTTTGCATTTTTTTAATCCAACCAACAACAAAGTGGCCAAAAAAAAAAAGCATAAAAAATGCAAAACATCAAAAAACTTGTGAAAAATGCATCAAAAACACAAAATGCACTGCAGAAATGGATCAAATTTAAACTGCATAAGTGTGAACCAAGCTTCAGAGGCAGAAAAATAAAGTCAAAAAACCTCTGCTAAATTTTTAACGCTCTGGGGCAGGGGCGCACGTACAGGGGTCACAATTGTGACCCGACCCTATGCTTCAGGAAGCCCATGCGGCCCCCTGTACACCTGGATAGGAGTGGCGGTGGAGGTGGCATATGGTGGAACTAATCTCCATTTTCCTCCTACAGCTGTTGAAAGGCTGCAGGAGGAAAGTGGAGGGGATTGATTCCTATAAATACCGCTCTGCTGCCCCTTCTTTCCACCTCCTGCTGTTATTGTGCTCCTGTGCTCTCTTCTGGTCCCCCCTCAAACCCAGCAGCACTGCCGGGCTCCCCCCTCCCCTCTCCCACTAGTTGCTGCGAGGGATTCTTTTAGGATGGCGAGCGGGGAAGGAGCCAGTAAATATGTAATTTACCGGCCCCTTCCTTGTCTAATGCTTCAGTTTCTGAATGAACAGGAAGCCTCAGTACAGAGATCTTCCTGTCCATTAATTCTGTGCAGCTGAGGCTGCAGAGGTGGAGATTGAGGGCCGTGTTCTCAATCTCCTTTCTCTGTCTCAAAGCTGAAACATTAGAGGTCTGTTAAGACCACCGTTATCTCACCAAAGCCCCCCAAAAGGGATCCTAAATTTTTTTAATAAATAAGTAAAATAGGTAAAACATAATTTTCAAAATATAATAATAACAAAAATAAAAAGCTATTGACACCAGTGGCGGAACTACTGGGATCCACCAGTTCCACGTGTGTGTGTGTCATTCTGACCAGTGAGAGACTTCTGTTGATCTACTAAATAATGAACCTGGACAGCTATCTGGAAAGACTAAAATATTGTCTTTGAAAGAATGAGAAGCTGGTCAGAAACGAACTGTCCTAAGTAAAGACCAGAAAGTCATTTAATTGTTTTGCCAGAAAGCTTACAGGAATGCATATAGTGCGTGTTATCAGGTATGACTGCAGAGCTCTCCACAAGCCAGTTTCCGTAGTGTAGTGGTTATCACGTTCGCCTCACACGCGAAAGGTCCCCGGTTCGAAACCGGGCGGAAACACTTTTTGGCTGTTTTATTAAATGATAAAAGTATGATATTACAGTATATACATTTATCACTGTGCTTTTATTGCATCATCATAGTAATATATTATTGCAGAAATTATGATATTACTGTATATACATTTATCATTGTGCTTTATCATAGTAATATATTAATGATATTGAGAGATGGATAGAGAGAGATTATATATATATATATATATATATATATATATCTCTTTTTTTTTATTTTTATTTTTTTAACAGAGCCTTTTTAACTGAGCTGTAATACAAAGAGGCTTGCAGTACATAAGTGGGATAAAAAAACCTCCTTTATTAGCTATCTGGAATCTTTTTTTCAGAAAGTAGGTCATCCAATTGCATTGCATGTGCTTGTACAAATATCAATCAGTTCAGAAACCAGCAACACTGAAATTTTTGACTTTCACACACACCTCATAGTCATAGTGTACCTGCTATATACATGTCAGAAGAAATTTTGCAGGTTCCCTGGTGGTCTAGTGGTTAGGATTCGGCGCTCTCACCGCCGCGGCCCGGGTTCGATTCCCGGTCAGGGAAGAAAGTTTTTTTTTCCCCTCAACCTGGAGCTTTATATTTTTCCTGATATCCCTGAACTTCATATGAAACATAATAGTGCAAACAACCGACTTCATTATATGTATTTGCAGACAATGCAAGTGAATATGTTAAAATAAAAAACTTGCTGGTGTTTACATTTTTCAATTGTTATACATTGGGTTTTGCATATAATAATTACCTAAAACTAATTAAAAAAAGAATATATAGACTGCAGGACTGCTATTCATATATCATTATCTTTATACAATTATATATTTTTGTTATTAACAGGCTTTATTCATTAAATATTTCACAACCAGATAAGCCCACCCATAGATGGGCAGAAAAAATAATGCCAAAAAGTTGTACTTTTAGGCTGCATTCAGTGCTTTTGTAGAGTATTTTTAAAGGGTTTGTTGAGTTCTGTGAGTCCATGACATCAAGGCTCCGCCCCCAGTCCTCGACTCGCAGGCGAATGCTCCATGTTATTATGTGCTCTCTGCAGTATTTAGAGGCCCCCCAGGAAATCTATACCATACCATACCGATCTATACCATTCCATCCCTAGGAATGGAACATACACTATTACATTATTATATTACCAAAAGTATTGGGACACCTGCCTTTACACACATTAACTTTAATGGCATTCCAGTCTTAAGCCGCGTAAACACGATCGGATTGTTGGCAGACAATGCTCCAGACTTTTGTTCCGAAGGGCGTGTGCCATGAACTTGTCTTGCATACACACGGCACACAATTGTCGGCCAACAAACACGAACGTAGTGATGTACTACGTGGAATTTCAGCTCTCCAGCGCCACCCTTTGCGCACCTTCTGCTAATGCCGTGTTTGGTGAGCATTGATTCTGAGCATGCGGGTTTGTACTTTGGACTTTTGTGTGACAGACTTGTGTACACACAATAGGAAAATCTGAAAACAGACCGTTGTCCGCCGAAAATTTACTAGCCTGCCATCCAACATTTGTTGGCGGGAAGTTGGACAACAATTGTCTGATGGAGCGTACTAACGGTCGGATTTTAGGCAAAGAGTCTGTCATCACACAATTCCCTGCCGAAAATCTGATCGTGTGCACGAGGCTTTAGTCCGTAGGGTTCACTATTGAGTTGGCCCACCCTTTGCAGCTATAACAACTTCAACTCTTCTGGGAAGGCTGTCCACAAGGTTTAGGAGTGTGTGTATGGGAATGTTTGATCATTTTTCCAGAAGCATGAAAAGGCCTGGTTCGCAGTATCCGCTCTAATTCATCCCAAAAGTGTTTCTGAGGTCAGGACTCTGTGCAGGCCAGTCAAGTTCCTCCACCCCAAACTAGCTCTTCCATGTCTTATGGACCTAACTTTGTGCACTGGTCCAAATCATTTGGTGGAGGGGGGGATTATGGTGCAGGGTTGTTTTTCAGGGGTTGGGCTTGGCCCCTTAGTTCCAGTGAACGGAACTCTGAAGGTGTCAGCATATCAAGACATTTTGGACAATTTCATGCTCCCAACTTTGTGGGAACAGTTTGGGGATGGCCCCTTCCTGTTCCAACATTACTGCGCACCAGTGCACAAAGCAAGGTCCATAAAGACATGGATGAGCAAGTCCTGACCCCCTACCCGATAGAACACCTTTGGGATGAATTAGAGACTAGAGAAGGGGGTTTTTGGTATTAGGGACTTTGAGGAAATCATGGCCTGGTAAGGTCACCCATTTCCATCCCTAGGAACTTTAAATGAAACCAAGACCTGCTAAGGTCAAGTGTTTCCATCCCAATCTATAGCACAAACAAGGAGGATTATTGGAGGGGAGGTTGGGACTTTATATGAAGCATGTTCCAGCAAGCAGGTAGTAAGATGAACATAGAGGAATTTATTGACATAATACCGGAGCATACAGGTTACAATCGCAAAATGCATACAAGATAAAACAGGTAAGTACATAATAACATATGAAATAACATTCATGATAATATTGTTCATACAGTAAATGGAAAGATGAACAGGGTAAAAGGTTAAATAATGGTAACTCAAGATACCACCTGGAATAAATTCCCTAGAACATCATGCTCAAGGTGGGGAAAAATAAAGTTAAGAACCAGTAATATCTGCTGGACCTAAGGCCTCGCTGGACCTGTGGGGGGGGGGGGGTTGAAAAAGATATGGTTGATGAAGACTGGGTAAACAGTTGAACACGGCAATAGGTGGCTCAACGCGTTTCGTGGCTTCCATGCCACTCGTCAGGAGCGAGCCCGTGTAATATCTGGAAATATATTGGGATAATTACATATTGCAATAGGACAAGGGACAATAGTAATGGGGGAGCGTGGTAAAGGAGCCCCCAAGCTGCTGTATGGAAATACTCACTGAGAGACTGTATAGTGACGGTGTAGCGGTGGGACCCCGTGAGCCATCCAGGTAGCCCCCAACGGGAGCCGAGGTGGGGAGTCTCGCGGAGGCGGCAGCGAACGCCAACCAGGGCAAGCACAGGAACCGAGGAATGTCTAGAGAAAGGTGAATAAGGGTGAGGGTATGTAGGGATGTAAGGAAGGATGTAGGAAGAGGGAAGGAAGGGAGCCCCCAGATGTAAGGTAGAGTGATGGAGAGTGTGAGAGATGTGTTAGCTGCAAAGCTGTTATAGCTGCAAAGGGAGGGCCAACTCAATATTGACAGGGCCGGTGCTACCACTAGGCAAACTAGGCAGTCGCCTAGGTCGCACTGCCACCTAGGGGGCCCGGCCGCTGGTTTCCCTACTCTCTCCGTCTTCTGCCGCTCTCCGCACTATGTAGGTTTTCAGTGTGGTGGTGACTGTATGCAAGGGATGCCTCTGTCTGCTCTCTGCAGCATGTAACTAACTCAGGCGGCAGCCGCCCCGTCCGTATGTAATCAGTGTCAGAGGTGCAGCGCAGCACTGGAGGACTATGTCCCAACAGAACGAAGAGCACACATCCCCTGCTCGCCACAGCCTCTATGATCAGTGGCCTATCTGTCTCTCCCTCTCTGAGTCTCTGCCTCTGCCTGCCAGTGTGAACCGCCTGCGAGTTCGATGCGGGAACCGGCATTGGAATCACACTGGTTCCCGCATCGCGCTGTTTGAACCGGCACTGGAATCACACTGGTTCCCGCATCGCGCTGTTTGAACCGGCACTGGAATCACACTGGTTCCCGCATCGCGCTGTTTGAACCGGCACTGGAATCACACTGGTTCCCGCATCGCGCTGTTTGAACCTGCAGTTAAAGATGCTAAAAAGTGTCAGTTGGTGTAACTTCTTTGAATTGCTTACAAAGAAACATCCAGCTCAAAGCTATGACCCTTTTCTGAATGAATGGAATGCTGTAATTCTAAAACCTGCCACTTGATGTCACTGCTGTAACTGAGTTGTTCCTGACCTCCTGCTTAGGTGGAAGCAAGTACAAAAAAAAGCAGAATATTATATTATTAGTATTGAGAAATGGGGATAAGCATAGTGACGATTACTAAACAATATCATGCCATGCGTCTGATTGTACAACCATTATGATTTAAAATGTATATGTCTGAAGATGTAAGATTTGTAGACACAGTGTTCTTGTGCTGCAAATGTAAATAGTCAGCAAATACTTTTCCTTCCTGATGTCACAACTCAAGTCTCAAATCCCATTTTACCCAAGAGCTGCTTACTATCACCCGACTTAAATAGTTGAGCAAGGAAATAAAAAAAAAATTCTGTTTCCGCCCGGTTTCGAACCGGGGACCTTTCGCGTGTTAGGCGAACGTGATAACCACTACACTACGGAAACTCCTGTTAGGTGCTTTGATTGAAAGGAGAATATCTTTAGAAGATGTGAACAACAGTAATTACATTAGTGATTGATAGTGATTACTGATTAAAGATTTTATCAACAAAGTAGATTATACAAAGCAATTCATTGTGTTTAAAAAAAAAAAAGGATTTCAAATTAAAAGAAAAAAAGATTTCTGCTTTACCCACTTCAGCCCCGGAAGGTTTTATCCCCTTCCTGACCAGGCCATTTTTTGCGGTACGGCACTGCGTTACTTTAACTGACAATTGCGCGGTCGTGCGACACTGTACTCAAATAAAATTGAAGTCCTTTTTTTCACACAAATAGAGCTTTCTTTTGGTGGGATTTGTGCGGTTTTTATTTTATTGCGCTATAAAGAAAAAAGGCCGACATTTTTGAAAAGAAAACAATATATTTTTTACTTTCTGCTATAAAACATATTCAATAAAAAAAAAAAATGTAAAAAAAACTATTTTCTTCATCAATTTAGGCCAATATGTATTCTGCTACATGTCTTTGCTAAAAAAAAAAAAAAAATCCCAATAAGCGTATATTGAATGGTTTGCGTGAAAGTTATAGCGTCTACAAACTATGGCATATGTTTATTGAATTTTTAAATTTTTTTTTTGGCAGACAAATCGGACACTAAGTGACACTTTTTGGGGACCAGTGACACTAATACAGTGATCAGTGCTAAAAACAAATGCACTGATTCGTGGGGTGGTGATGCGACGGGGAGAATATAAGCTATCGCTGTTTGCAGACGATATATTGCTAACTATAACCCGTTATTGTCCCTCCTCTCATTACATAATCTACTCTCCTCTTTTGGCGCCATTTCGGGTTATAAGGTCGACACTACGAAAACTGAGGCTCTCCCTATACATATCCCACCTACTTTGCTATCTCAGCTTATGAAATCCTTCCCTTATAGGTGGTGCACTACCTCCCTCAAATATTTAGGTATTCTTCTTACCCCCTCCTACTCTTCCCTATATTCTGTGAATTTTCCCCCCCTGATCTTGGAAATCACCAAATCACTACAAAATTGGTCGATATATCCCCTTTCCCTTTTAGGCAGGGTTAACGTCCTGAAAATGTCCATTTTACCTAGGCTATTATACTACATTGAAACCTTGCCTGTGCCATACCCCTTTCCCAACTTAAAGCCATCCAGAGGAGTTTCCTGAAGTTCATATGGAATGGCAAGGCCCACCGCATAGTGAGTTTGGCGGTCTTTGCTTTGAGATCCAGGGGGGGACTTGGGGCACCGGACATTATTGATTATTATTATGCCTCACATCTAAAGGTCATTGCCTCTTGGTCTACCCTACAGGCTCCTAATCACTGGTCTGACATCGAGGAAGGGGTATTATATCCGGTTCACCCATGCTCCTTAGTCTGGTCTCCCTCTCCTTCCATAGATCCTATCTTTCGACGCCAATGTACTGCCCCAATGAAGTTTACATTAACTGCCTGGCATAAAAGCCTCAAGAGCTTCTCTCTCACTTCACCCTGCCCCCCCTCATGAATATGCTATTCAACCCATCTATACCAGACAGCCTATCCTTGGGACGTATTCTCCCATGGGTACATGCCTCCTTGTTCCAACTTTGGAACTTAGTAAACCCAATCTCCCGTAGGCTCCATACTTTTGACACTCTCCGTGAGAAATTTGACATTCCTTTGCAACTCTTCCATTTTTACTTGCAAATTAGGCATTTTTTCTATTCCCAGTCCCAGCTTCTGACCCTAGATAAACCTACCCCCTTTGAATATCTCTGCGCTCAGGGCCCTCACCAATTACACTTTATATTCTCTATTCACCATATTGTCCATGAGTCAATCCCCCTCACTAGGGATGAGCTTCGAGTTCGAGTCGAACTCATGTTCGACTCGAACATTGGCTGTTCGCAAGTTCGCCGAACACCGAACAATTTGGGGTGTTCGCGGCAAATTCGAATGCCGTGGAACACCCTTTAAAAGTCTATGGGAGAAATCAAAAGTGCTAATTTTAAAGGCTTATATGCAAGTTATTGTCATAAAAAGTGTTTGGGGACCCAGGTCCTGCCCCAGGGGACATGTATCAATGCAAAAAAAAGTTTTAAAAACGGACGTTTTTTCAGGAGCAGTGATTTTAATAATGCTTAAAGTCAAACAATAAAAGTGTAATATCCCTTTAAATTTCGTACCTGGGGGGTGTCTATAGTATGCCTGTAAAGGGGCGCATGTTTCCCGTGTTTAGAACAGTCTGACAGCAAAATGACATTTCGAAGGAAAAAACTCATTTAAAACTACCGCGGCTATTAATGAATTGCCGGTCCGACAATACACATAAAAGTTCATTGATAAAAACGGCATGGGAATTCCCCACAGGGAAACCCCGAACCAAAATAAAAAAAAAAAAAAAATGACGTGGGGGGGTCCCCCTAAATTCCATACCAGGCCCTTCAGGTCTGGTATGGATATTAAGGGGAACCCCGGCCAAAATTTTTTAAAAAAAATGACGTGGGGTTCCCCCTAAATTCCATACCAGACCCTTCAGGTCTGGTATTGATTTTAAGGGGAACCCCGCGCCAAAAAAAAAAAAAAACGGCGTGGGGTTCCCCCAAAAATCCATACCAGACCCTTATCCGAGCACGCAACCTGGCAGGCCGCAGGAAAAGAGGGGGGGACGAGAGTGCGGCCCCCCCCTCCTGAACCGTACCAGGCCACATGCCCTCAACATTGGGAGGGTGCTTTGGGGTAGCCCCCCAAAACACCTTGTCCCCATGTTGATGAGGACAAGGGCCTCATCCCCACAACCGTGGCCGGTGGTTGTGGGGGTCTGCGGGCGGGGGGCTTATCGGAATCTGGAAGCCCCCTTTAACAAGGGGACCCCCAGATCCCGGCCCCCCCCTGTGTGAAATGGTAAGGGGGTACTTACCCCTACCATTTCACTAAAAAAGTGTCAAAATAGTTAAAAATGACAAGAGACAGTTTTTGACAATTCCTTTATTTAAATGCTTCTTCTATCTTCCTTCATCTTCTTCATCTTCTGGTTCTTCTGGCTCTTCTGGTTCTTCCTCCGGCGTTCTCGTCCAGCATCTCCTCCGCGGCATCTTCTATCTTCTTCTCCTCGGGCCGCTCCGCACCCATGGCATGAGGGGAGGCTCCCGCTCTTCTCTTCATCTTCTTCTTCTTCATCCTCTTCTCTTCTTCATCTTCTTCTTCTTCATCTCTTCTTCCTTCTTCATTTCTTCTCCGGGCCGCTCCGCAGCCATGCTGGCATGGAGGGAGGCTCCCGCTGTGTGACGGCGTCTCCTCGTCTGACGGTTCTTAAATAACGGGGGGCGGGGCCACCCGGTGACCCCGCCCCCCTCTGACGCACGGTGACTTGACGGGACTTCCCTGTGACGTCACGGGGAATGCCACAGGGAAGTCCCGTCATGTCCCGTGCGTCAGAGGGGGGCGGGGTCACCGGGTGGCCCCGCCCCCCCATTATTTAAGAACCGTCAGACGAGGAGACGCCGTCACACAGCGGGAGCCTCCCTCCATGCATGGATGCGGAGCGGCCCGCAGAAGAAAATTAAGAAGAGAAGATGAAGAAGATGAAGAAGATGAAGAAGAGAAGAGGATGAAGAAGAAGATGAAGAGAAGAGCGGGAGCCTCCCCTCATGCCATGGGTGCGGAGCGGCCCGAGGAGAAGAAGATAGAAGACGCCGCGGAGGAGATGCTGGACGAGAACGCCGGAGGAAGAACCAGAAGAGCCAGAAGAACCAGAAGATGAAGAAGATGAAGGAAGATAGAAGAAGCATTTAAATAAAGGAATTGTCAAAAACTGTCTCTTGTCATTTTTAACTATTTTGACACTTTTTTAGTGAAATGGTAGGGGTAAGTACCCCCTTACCATTTCACACAGGGGGGGGGCCGGGATCTGGGGGTCCCCTTGTTAAAGGGGGCTTCCAGATTCCGATAAGCCCCCCGCCCGCAGACCCCCACAACCACCGGCCACGGTTGTGGGGATGAGGCCCTTGTCCTCATCAACATGGGGACAAGGTGTTTTGGGGGGCTACCCCAAAGCACCCTCCCAATGTTGAGGGCATGTGGCCTGGTACGGTTCAGGAGGGGGGGGGGCCGCACTCTCGTCCCCCCCTCTTTTCCTGCGGCCTGCCAGGTTGCGTGCTCGGATAAGGGTCTGGTATGGATTTTTGGGGGAACCCCACGCCGTTTTTTTGGGTTTTTTTGGCGCGGGGTTCCCCTTAAAATCCATACCAGACCTGAAGGGTCTGGTATGGAATTTAGGGGGAACCCCACGTCATTTTTTTTTTTTAAATTTTGGCTGGGGTTCCCCTTAATATCCATACCAGACCTGAAGGGCCTGGTATGGAATTTAGGGGGACCCCCCCACGTCATTTTTTTTTTTTTTAATTTTGGTTCGGGGTTTCCCTGTGGGGAATTCCCATGCCGTTTTTATCAATGAACTTTTATGTGTATTGTCGGACCGGCAATTCATTAATAGCCGCGGTAGTTTTAAATGAGTTTTTTCCTTCGAAATGTCATTTTGCTGTCAGACTGTTCTAAACACGGGAAACATGCGCCCCTTTACAGGCATACTATAGACACCCCCCAGGTACGAAATTTAAAGGGATATTACACTTTTATTGTTTGACTTTAAGCATTATTAAAATCACTGCTCCTGAAAAAACGGCCTTTTTTAAAACTTTTTTTTGCATTGATCCATGTCCCCTGGGGCAGGACCCAGGTCCCCAAACACTTTTTATGACAATAACTTGCATATAAGCCTTTAAAATTAGCACTTTTGATTATTCATGTTCGTGTCCCATAGACTTTAACGGTGTTCGCGTGTTCGAGCGAACTTTTTTCCTGTTCGCATGTTCTGGTGCGAACCGAACAGGGGGGTGTTCGGCTCATCCCTACCCCTCACTGAGGTCACCCATCTATATATGAGAAGATGGGCTCAACTGATAGGTCAGCCCATTAGCTCTGGGATAGGATCTGGTTTTCTACTTTCAAGTCTTCAAAATGCGTACTCCAGAGGGAGAGGGAGATGTCCATCAAGGTTCTTATGCTTTGATATAAAAAACTCCTGAAGTTATCCAGAAATATGACCCCTTGATCTCAGCAAACTGTTGGCGTTGTGAGACAGATGTGGGCTTGCTGTTCCACATTTTCTGGCAATGTTCTTGTATGTAGCCCTTTTGGTATGAAGTAATGACATTAATTCAAAAGGTGGTAGATGTGTCCCTTCCGCTTGATCCCCTACATTATCTATTGGGCCTTCCTTAAATCTGGGAACCTTGGGATCAATCGGAATATGGGACTCATTCGCCAACTATTACATCATGATTTGTTATATCTCCCCTCTCTGAACTCTTCTGTAGGTCTCTCCCCCCCTCTGATTCATACTGAAAGGTACCCCTTAGAGCAGTGGTTCTCAACCTTCCTAGTGCCGTGACCCCTTGATAAAATTTCCCAAGTTGTGGGGACCCCTAAGAGTAAAATTATTTTTGCTAGTCGCGTTTGCTGGCACAGTGGCGGCGTTTGCTGGCACAGTGGCAACAATTGATGGGCACAGTGGCTGCACAGTGGGACGTTTGCTGGCACAGTGGCTGCGTTTGGCACAGTGGTAACAATTAAAGGGCACAGTGGCTGCGTTTGATGGCACAGGTGGCGACGTTTGCTGGCACAGTGGCGACAATTTATGGGCACAGTGGCTGCGTTTGGCACAGTGGCAACAATTAAAGGGAACAGTGGCTGCATTTGATGGCACAGTGGCTGCGTTTGATGGCACAGTGGCAACGTTTGCTGGCACAGTGGCAACGTTTACTGGCACAGTGGCAACGTTTACTGGCACAGTGGCAACGTTTACTGGCACAGTGGCGACAATTGATGGGCACAGTGGCTGCGTTTGATGGCACAGTGGCGACGTTTGCTGGCACAGTGGCGACAATTAATGGGCACAGTGGCTGCGTTTGGCACAGTGGCAACAATTAAAGGGCGCAGTTCCTGCGTTTGATGGCACAGTGGCTGCATTTGATGGCACAGTGGCAACGTTTGCTGGCACAGTGGCGACAATTGATGGGCACAGTGGCTGCCCTTGGCACAGTGGCAACAATTAAAGGGCACAGTGGCTGCGTTTGATGGCACAGTGGCGACGTTTGATGGCACAGTGGCGACGTTTGATGGCACAGTGGCGACGTTTGCTGGCACAGTGGCGACAATTAATGGGCACAGTGGCTGCGTTTGGCACAGTGGCAACAATTAAAGGGCGCAGTTCCTGCGTTTGATGGCACAGTGGCAGCGTTTGCTGGCACAGTGGCGACAATTGATGGGCACAGTGGCTGCATTTGATGGCACAGTGGCGACAATTGATGGGCACAGTGGCTGCACAGTGGCGACGTTTGCTAGCACAATGGCGACAATTGATGGGCACAGTGGCTGCGTTTGGTACAGTGGCAACAATTAAAGGGCACAGTGGCTGCGTCTGATGGCACAGTGGCTGCGTTTGATGGCACAGTGGCGACGTTTGCTGGTACAGTGGCGACAATTAATGGGCACAGTGGCTGCGTTTGGTACAGTGGCAACAATTAAAGGGCACAGTTCCTGCGTTTGATGGCACAGTGGTAGTGTTTGCTGGCACAGTGGCGACATTTGATGGCACAGTTGCAGCGTTTTAATGGGGGTTTTTTTCTGATTGTTTCAGTTTGCTTGCGCCCCCACCACTGATTTATATATAAATGTTGCGGTTGATTCCTCAAAAGTGGTTATTCCGTGCCAGTGCTAGATACACAAAGTGTATAGCTTCCAAACATGTATCTAGCACTGGCACGGAATAACTACTTTTGAGGAACCAACTGGGACGTTTATATATATATATATATATATATATATATATATATATATATAGGACCATAATTTAAAAAATGTTGTCTTGTCAGCTTTTCCTGTGTGTCTGACTTACCAGAAGTCACAGGTGTTCTTCTTCTTCAGCATGTCGTGTTTCGTTGCCTCCCTCTTGGTACACTCGTCCGCAGCAAGCAGATTTCGGTGGGTGTACAAAGATGTCCGCTTGCCGACTTCTAAGTCTAAGCCTTACTGCGGACGAGAGTACCAAGATGGCGGCGACGGAACGTCACTTCCGGCAGTCCCTCCTCTCCAGGAAGTGACATCTCGCTGGCCGAGACGGACGGACTCAGGCAGTAACTTCGGGTCCGTCTCGGCCAGCATCTCGGCCAGCATTCGCGACCCCCTGGAGAATGGGCAATCGACCCCCCAGGGGGTCGCGACCCCCAGGTTGAGAACCGCTGCCTTAGAGCTTCTTGCTCCTACTTGTATATCCTAAGTTTACTCTTACATACATGTATGACCTCTGTTTTGTCTATGAGTTGTTCCTACCTTCTGGTATACCGTGCAGTTCACCCCTGTGTTCTGCATATGTGGACAATTTTCTTTGTAGCCATGCCTTATGTTATTATCTAACTAATCTCCTTTAACAAGGGGGCCCCCAGATCCCGCCCACCCCCCCCCTGTGAACTGGTAATGGGGTACAAATGTACCCCTACCATTTCACAAAAAAGTGTCCAAAATATTTAAAAAAAACACAAGAGACGGTTTATGACAAGTCCTTTATTAATTTATTCTTCTTTCGGCTTCTTCTTCCATCTTCTTTCTTCTGGTGTTCCTTCGGTGTTCTTCTTCTTCCTCCATCTTCTTCTTCATCTTCTTCTTCTCCATCTTCTTCTTCTTCCTCCGCTCTTCTCGTCCCGCATCTTCCTCCAGGCTTCTTCTCCGCTCCATCCGCACGATCCGCCTCAGTGGGCGTCGTGTGACGCTTCGCTTCTTCTGACATTTCTTATATAACAGAGGGCGGGGCCACCCGATGACCGCGCCCTCCTCTGACGCATGAGGAATTCACGGGACTTCCCTGTGGCTTTCTCCGTGTTGTCAGAGGGGGGCGGGGTCACACGGTTACATTTGTACCCCCATTACCAATTCTCACAGGGGGGTGGCCGGGATCTGGGGGTCCCCTTGTTAAAGGGGGCTTCCAGATTCCAATAAGCCCCCCGTCCGCAGACCCCCACAACCACCGGGCAAGGGTTGTGGGGATGAGGCCCTTCTCCCCATCAACATGGGGACAAGGTGTTTTGGGGGGCTACCTCAAAGCACGCTCCCAATGTTGAGGGCATGTGACCTGGTACGGTTCAGGAGGGGGGGTGCTCTCTCGTCCCCCCCTCTTTTCCTGCAGCCTGCCAGGTTGCATGCTCAGATAAGGGTCTGGTATGGATTTTTGGGGGCCCTCACGCCATTTTTTAAAAAAAATTTGATGCAGGGTTCACCTTAAAGTCCATACCTGGTATGGAATTTAGGGGGACCCCCAAGCATTTTTTTTTTTTAATTTTGGTTCGGGGTCCCCCTGTGGGGAAATCCCATGACTTTAACAGTGTTCGCACAAATTTTTTGCCTGTTCGCATGTTCTGATGCGAACCGAACTAGGGGGTGTTCGGCTCATCCCTATTGGCCACCAGGTTTGCACACATCTCAAGAGGGATTTTGTCCCACTCCTCTTTGCAGATCCTCTCCAAGTCATTAAGGTTTTCAAGGCTGATGTTTAGTAACTTAAACCTTCTGCTCCCTCCACAAATTTTCTATGGGATTAAGGTCTGGAGACAGCTAGGCCACTCCAGGACCTTAATGTGTTTCTTCTTGAGCCACTTTTTTGTTGCCTTGGCTGTGTGTTTTGGGTCATGGTCATGCTGGAATACCCATCCACGGTCCATTTTCAATGCGCAATTTACTGTGTGGAATGCAATGCGGCAAAATGCACCAGAACGCATCAGTAAAGCACAGGAACTCATATGTTCTGAATTGAGATGAAGAAAAAAAAAAAAAAGGAGGAATAAATGCAACCGGAACACATGAAAAACACACCTGGAACGCATTAAAAACACTTCAAAAACGCGCAATGCAGAAATGCATTCCGGAACACAGAAATTAAGGTGTGAACCGGCCATTACACATAAAGCAATTTCCATCCACATATGCAGCAAGTTAGAAACTGTACCATCATGCTGCGGCTGTGCAATAACTAGCTTGTCTGATTTATTAGGCTTTGCCACTGTGCGCAGTAGTAAATATTGCGCAACTGAGCATTAATTTGTTTTTTTAAATGTTATAGGAACCATATATTTTGAGTGGGGAGAAGGAACAGTTTAAAAAATAGTTCAACATTTTCAGACGCATACATTTTTACAGTTCCTATACACAGACAGAATTTTACAAAGATAGCAAGTAATGTATACAAAAACCTATCATTGTACAACATGCAAGATAAAAAAAATTACAAACAAAATCTATTATTGTAGAACATGTAAGATAAAAAAAAATTATAAAAAAAAACCTTAATCATTTAAGTAAAAAAATAAATAATTTTGATTAAAAAAAAAAATGACCTAGCAGAGGATGGTTTCGATCCATCGACCTCTGGGTTATGGGCCCAGCACGCTTCCGCTGCGCCACTCTGCTATACTGGTAGAAGCTGTCCTGTGTGTCCTGTGTTTCCTATATACCAAGCTTCAAAGTCAGAGTTCTGCTGATGAAAATATACACACATTCTCACATACAGCAGATACAAACCATATAGGTCTCTGTGGCGCAATCGGTTAGCGCGTTCGGCTGTTAACCGAAAGGTTGGTGGTTCAAGCCCACCCAGGGACGCTATATTTTTTTTTCATACACAGAATTTATGATCAGCAGCTATTTAATACATGACAACGCTTTGCTGTAATGTAGAGCTTGTATGGCATTTATGCTTGTTCATCTAAAGCACATGTATGTCAAATATCATTTCTAGAGAGTCTTTGGAAAAAAAGCAGCCATTGTAAAGCTTTTATACAGTTAACAAAGTGATAGGTGATATACATAAATATACATACAGGAGTTGTTAAAATACCTTTAAATCATTTCCAATGCCAAAAATAGTTACATATACAGTTCAAAGGGCTAAGCCAGTTCTTAATTCATTAATAATAAAAGAAAGAAAAAAAGTCCATTGCAGATCGCTCTTCAGGCTGCATTAATATGTAGTATTTTGTTATTGTGCGCAAAATTGTGCAAAGTTTTTGCACCACAGGGCCGTCCTACGTATGACAAATGCGGCAGCTCATAAGCTTTGTGTGGGGTTTTTTAACCATGCATTTTGCCACTTTTGACATGTCTTTTTCTTTGCGCAACAAAATGTGCATCTTTTCCGCTGCATTTGGGCTGCCATTAACAATGAATGGCTACACAAGCTCGACAGACATTTTTCCTGCCCTTCTTAATCCCTTAAGGACCGGAAGATTTTCACCCTTAAAGCGGAGTTCCGCTTAAAAAAAAAAAAAAAAATTTAAAAGTCAGCAGCTACAAATACTGCAGCTGCTGACTTTTAATAAATCGGACATTTACCTGTCCCAGGGTCCAGCGATGCGGGGGAACGAAGCCCCGCTCGTCTCCCCCTCCTCTCTGCGGCACTGGCATTGTCACTGTGGGCGCCCGGCTGTGGCTTCACAGTCGGGCACACACTGCGCAGGCGCGAGCCGCGCGACGTGACTGGCCGGGCAAACATCTGGGATGATTGCCGAGAGGGAGGGGGGAGAGGTGATCTCCCTTCCGGTGCCGCGATGCGCCAAAAGGAAGTGGGAGCTGGGACCCTCAAAAAAGAGGTTATCCGCTCCCCCCCAAAAAAATTACGTGCCAAATGTGGCATGTCAGGGGTCACCTTCCCTTAAAGCGGAAGTTCCATTATTGGGTGGAACTCTGCTTTAATGACCAGGCCATTTTTTGCGATACGGCACTGCGTTGCTTTAACTGACAATTGCGCGGTCCTGCGACGTATCCAAAACAAAATGTACGTCCTTTTTACCCCACAAATAGAGCTTTCCTTTGGTGGTATTTGATCACCTCTGCGGTTTTTATTTTTTTCACTATAAACAAAAAAAGAGCAAAAGTTTAAAAAAAAAAAAACAATATTTTTTTCCTTTTTGCTAAAATAAATATCCCAAAAAATGTTCTTTTATTATTTGTTCATCAGTTTAGGCCGATATATATTCGTCTACATATTTTTTTACCAAAAATCGCAATAGGCGTATATTGATTGGTTTGCGCAAAAGTTATAGCGTCTACAAAATAGGGGATAGATTTATGACATTTTTATTATATTTTTTTTCACTAGTAATGGCGGTGATCAGCGATTTTTAGCGGGACTGCGGACACTTTTGACACTGTTTTGGGACCAGTGACATTTATACAGCAATCAGAGCTATAAAAATGCACTGATTACTGTATAAATGACACTGGCAGGGAAGGGGTTAACACTAGTGGTGCTTAAGGGGTTAAATGTGTTCCCTCGGAGGTGTTTCTAACTGTGGGGGGAGTGTACGGACTGGAGGAGGAGAGAGATCGCTGTTCCTGATCACTAGCAGCAGACGATCACTGTCTCCTCCCCTGTCAGAATGGGGATCTGTTTGTTTACACTGACAGATCCCCATTCTGGCTCTCTGTGGAGCGATCGCGGGTGGCCACCGGTCACGCGCGTTGGCTCCCCCGATATAGCACCTGCTATAGCTCTTAAAAGAGCTGGCGTACACCTACGGCGATTTGCGGGGCCGACCCGCCTAGTCAGCAAGGCGCCTAGTCAGCAAGTGGTTAAAATGCCAGTGAAATTGCGCAATTTTATACACGTTCAAAAAATGCCAAAGTGTGAATACAGCCTCAGAGGTCATCGCACATCTGAACGAGTCCTGAGGCTCCATTCACACCTCAAGGTTTTGAAAACATGCAAAAATCACACTTTTTTTGCACACGTTTACGAATAACGCAAAAAAAAAAAGTTGCAACGCGTTATTCATTGTTAAAAGGCACCCCAAAGGCAGCAAGCGGAAAAAATGATCAACAAGTGAGCCAAACTGCATAAAGTCAAAAACGACACAAGATACTTTGGACGCTTTGTCACGCATACGACCCATTAAAGTAAACAGGCCGCCCTCTGCGTGTAGCGCAAAAATGCACACATAATTACATTTTTTCATGCTACTTGTATGAAAGCTTTACATTATGGCTCATTGCGTGCATTTTTGCGCTACATGAAGAGGGCAGCCTATTTACTTCAATGGCCTGTCCTAAGCGTGACAAACGCGCCCCAAAGTAGCTTGTGTAATTTTGTTGACTTTGTGTAATTTGGCGTGTTTGTTGAGCATTTTTTCCACTTGCTGCCTTTGGGATTCCACCAATAATCCAATAATGAATAGCGCTGCAAGTGCTACATGCGTTTTTTTTTTGCACATTTCGTAAATGTGTGCAAAGAATTCAAAGCTTACATACAAGTAGCATGAAAATATGTAATATACATAAATATAAATATATATATATATATAAACATATAAACAACTTTGTATCATTTCAAATACCAAATAAAATGAATGGTAGTCATTTTGATAAATAATAAATGTGCTACAAAATAGCTACATTTACAGCTCAAAGGCAAAAGCCATTTCCCCCATTTATCATTCCGTATATAATATATGTTATAAAGAAAAAGTCTCTTTCCCTGACCGGGAATCGAACCCGGGCCGCGGCGGTGAGAGCGCCGAATCCTAACCACTAGACCACCAGGGAAGATGTTCGTTTCATTTTTGTGTGTTGTACAGAGTAATGGTGATAGAACAGTTGTGGACCATCTCTTCTGCTAGATTGATGCAGTATTGTTCCATCGACACAGTGCACTTCATTTCCACTGTACTGTACACCAGGCCCTATGTATGTGTTGGAAATTTTTTGTACTACAAATTATTTTTTTTTTTGTACTCCAAATAATTTTTATGTGTTTTTCTATAAAATGAAATACACTAATATCCATAGATTTCCTTCTTCCAACAGTCATTCATACACCATAAGCATACATATCCAACCAGAATGTTATTCTGTAGTGTACGAAAACGTACACAAACATGCATATCAAGATTAGCAATAGATATAAAAAAAACAAAAAAAAACAGTTCGCCCAACGTGGGGCTCGAACCCACGACCCTGAGATTAAGAGTCTCATGCTCTACCGACTGAGCTAGCCGGGCGCTGGATTTCTGGCAAGGGAAATGTGTTGAAGGGTACTAGACAGAGATGTGAGAATTAGCAGGTGAAATAGTCAGGAACAGTATTTTGAAAGGGGCAATTTGATAATTTCTTGTTGAATTGTAGAGCAAAACACTATATCACTGTAGGACCTCAGTGGCCCTGTTTAAGGCAAGGAAATAGTTCAACTCTAGCAGCATCGCATCCTTGATCATTTGCTTAAAACAGATGGAGCTGTATTTAGCGCTCCCAAAATGCCTTGCCCATTGGAATGTCCCAGCTCTTCCGAGGCGCCTGAAAAGCTCTTCGGAAGCGCCGCAACACAGGAGTTTTTAAATCCTTCTTTGGGGTTAAAAGCGCCCCCGCTAGCGTCTGAAAAGCGCCGCTAAAAGTGTGGCCTATATACACATTAGGATAGGTGCACCTTTACCAATATGTCACACCTATATTTTCATGTAACATGTTGATAATCACTATCCCCCTCACCCCCAGAGTCCCCTCCACTTTGACAGCAGGTAGGGTTTCATCTCCCCACAGCTGCTTCTGCCCACATAACCACGACGTTCAGTCACAGACATCTGTGAACAAATAAACTACAGTGGGGAGAATAAGTACTTGATCCCCTGCAGATTTTGTACGTGTGCCCACTTACAAAGAAATGAAGGGTCTATAATTGTTATCATAGGTGTATTTTAAATGATAGAGACAGAATATCAACCAAAAATCCAGAAAAAACAAAACACATGATACAAATGTTATAAATTGAGTTGCAGTTCAGTGAGTAAAATAAGTATTTGATCCCCTACCAACCAACAATAATTCTGCCTCCCACAGACTGGCTACAGTATGTGCTCATGTGGTACACAGATAAGTCCTATCAATTTAAAGCAGAGTTCCAGCCATACTTTTTTTTTTTTTTTTTAAGTATTCAGCTGCATTAAATATAAAGAACAACCTTTGGGAATTTTTTTTTTACTCACCTTTTCAGGTCTGTTGCTAGGGGGTCCCTCGTAATCTGCCTCTTCCTCTCCAAGGTGCCTGACGTCATTTCCCTCGGCGCCCGTGCTCGCTAGTGCTCCTGGGAGATCATTTCCCAGGAGCACTAGCGAGCGCGGGGCAGCGCCGAGGGCTGTAATCGGCGCTAAGGCCTCCGTTGAATCGCGCATGCGCGAGAGCGAGAGGTGCATGCTGGTTACCCAACATGCACCTCTACAAAGATATTCCAGGAAGAAATAAGGATGTGGGCTTCACATGCCCACATTAACGATTGAGACGGTCACAAACCAAAGAATGCTACATTACAGTAAGGAATTTATATATTTGAAAAATATATCTAGATCACTGTATATTATTATTTTAATTACAGTAGCACTAATACTAGGATCCAAAAAAAAAAAACACTAATAATTTTTTCGCCGGAACTCTGCTTTAACCGCTTCAGCCCCGGAAGATTTTACCCCCTTCCTGACCAGAGCACTCTTTGAGATTCTGCACTGCGTCGCTTTAAATGACAATTGCGCGATCGTGCGACGTGGCTCTCAAACAAAATTGACGTCCTTTTTTTCCCACAAATTGAGCTTTCATTTGGTGGTATTTGATCACCTCTGCGATTTTTATTTTTTGCGCTATAAACAAAATAAGAGCGACAATTTTGAAAAAAAAAAAAAAAAAAAACGCATTATTTTTTACATTTTGCTATAATAAATATCCCCCAAAAATATATAAAAAACATTTTTTTCCTCCGTTTAGGCCGATCGTATTCTTCTACATATTTTTGGTAAAAAAAAAATTGCAATAAGCGTTTATTGATTGGTTTGCGCAAAAGTAATAGCAGTTATTACAAAATAAAGGATAGTTTCATGGCATTTTTATTAATAATTTTTTTTTTTACTAGTAATGGCGGTGATCAGCTATTTTTATTGTGACTGCGACGTTATGGCGGACATGTCGGACGTTTTTGACACATTTTTGGGACCATTGTCATTTATACAGCGATTAAAAATGCACTGATTACTGTGTAAATGACACTGGTAGAGAAGGGGTTACCCACTAGGGGGCGGGGAGGGGTTAAGTATGTCCTAGGGGAGTGATTACTAATTGTAGGGGGGATGGGCTGTGTGTATCACTATGCTGATCACAGCTCCCTGACAGGGAGCTGTGATCAGTGACACTGTCACCAGGCAGAACGGGGAGATGCTGTTTACATCAGCATCTCCCTGTTCGTCCTCTCCGTGAGGCGATCGCGGGGATCCCCACGGCGATCGAGTCTGCGGGACCCGCGACCTGACTCACGGAGCTCCCGGCCGGCGGCGCGCACGCAATGGCACGGCGGGGAATTCAAATGGACGTACCTGTAAGTCCATTTGCCCAGCTGCGCCACTCTGCTGACATACATCGGCGTGCGCCGGTCGGGAAGTGGTTAAGAAGGTGCTCCTAACGACAACTCCTTATGTGTATAAAAGACACCTGTCCACAGAATTTCTTTCTTCCATTCAAACCTCCCCATTGTGGGCAAGATCAAAGAGCTGTCAAAGGACATCAGGGACAAGATTGTAGACCTCTGGAATGGGGAATGTACAGCATGCAGGGGCGGACTAACCATTCGGGCACTCGGGCACTGCCCGAGGGCCTCAATGCCACTAAGGGGCCCCATCAGGGCTGCAAGCCTCAATAAAACCAGGGACAGTATGTAAAAATCTGTGCTTTTTTAAAAAATCCCAAGATTACAGCTACCCCGCCTCTCCAGTACCTTTTCAGTGTATGTGTATTCTGTGTGTGTATATTGTGTGACTTGACATACGGAATGAGGTGATGTGGAATAAGGAACGTGCAGCATGGCACATGGATTGAGGTGGCCGGTGTTCTGCCGAATAAGTTCCGCTCGGCGGATAAGTTCCTCACTGTACTGCGCATGCGCAGTACGATCCGGCGGAAATAGCCGAAGCGGAACAGCTCAAAATCAGCTGTACACGGCGCCTGTAAGAGGGCCCCTCGCGGGCTCGCTTCGCTCGCCACGCTTCGGGCACGGCCTCGCTGCGCTCGGCACTTTTAGATTCCCCCTCCAGGTCCACTTGGATGGTGGGGAAGGAATCTGGACCCAGAGCGCAGGCGCCGTGTACAGCCGATTGTGGATTTTGAGCTTCGGCTATCTCCGCCGGCTGACAGCAGTTGGTACTGCGCAGGCGCAGTACAGGGGAGGAACTTATCCGCCGAGGGAACTTTCTCGGCAAGACACCGGGAACAGGGAATCTATAGCATGGCATATGGAATGAGTGTGTCACTGTTCCTTTTATATGGTAATATCTGTGTTTACAAACAAAGTGGATTTATATCCTGTGCAGATATTAAGAAATATATTTAAATGAAATCTTTTGTTCCTGGAGTTTAAAGGTCTTTGTTTAAGCTTTGTACACACGATCGGATTTTATGATGGGAAATGTGTGATGACAGGCTGTTGGCGGAAAATCTGACCGTTTGTATGCTCCATCAGACAATTGTTGTCGAATTTTCCACGGACAAATGTTGGATGGCAGGTTTTAACATTTTCCACTGACAAATGTGTGTTGTCGGATTTTCCGAGCGTGTGTACACAAGTCCGTCGGAAAAAAGTCCAAAGTACAAACAGCATGCATGCAACGACAAGCGGTCGGCCTTGTAAACTTTTGTTTATAGCGCAAAAAATAAAAACCGCAGAGGTGATCAAGTAGAAAGCTCTATTTGTGGCGAAAAAAAAACACGTCAATTTTGTATTGGTTCAGCGCCACACGACCGTGCAGTTTTCAGTTAACCACTTGAGCCCCGGACCATTATGCTGCCTAAGGACCAGAGGTCTTTTTCCAATTTGGCACTGCGTCGCTTTAACTGCTAATTGCGCGGTCATGCAATGCTGTACCCAAACGGAATTTGCGTCCTTTTCTTCCCACAAATAGAGCTTTCTTTTGATGGTATTTGATCACCTCTGCGGTTTTTATTTTTTGCGCTATAAACGGAAAAAGACCGAAAATTTTGAAAAAAAATGATATTTTCTACTTTTTGTTATAAAAAAAATCCAATAAACTAAATTTTAGTCATACATTTAGGCCAAAATGTATTCGGCCACATGTCTTTGGTAAAAAAAATGTCAATAAGCGTATATTTATTGGTTTGCGCAAAAGTTATAGCGTCTACAAACTAGGGTACATTTTCTGGAATTTACACAGCTTTTAGTTTATGACTGCCTATGTCATTTCTTGAGGTGCTAAAATGGCAGGGCAGTACAAAACCCCCCCAAATGACCCCATTTTGGAAAGTAGACACCCCAAGGAAATTGCTGAGAGGCATGTTGAACCCATTGAAAATTTATTTTTTTTTCCCAAGTGATTGAAAAATGACAAAAAAAAAAAAAATATTTACAAAAAGTCGTCACTAAATGATATATTGCTCACACAGGCCATGGGCCTATGTGGAATTGCACCCCAAAATACATTTAGCTGCTTCTCCTGAGTATGGGGATACCACATGTGTGGGACTTTTTGGGAGCCTAGCCGCGTACGGGGCCCCGAAAACCAATCACCGCCTTCAGGATTTCTAAGGGTGTAAATTTTTGCTTTCACTCTTCACTGCCTATCACAGTTTCGGAGGCCATGGAATGCCCAGGTGGCACAAAACCCCCCAAAATGACCCCATTTTGGAAAGTAGACACCCCAAGCTATTTGCTGAGAGGCATATTGAGTCCATGGAATATTTTATATTTTGACACAAGTTGCGGGAAAGTGACACTTTTTTTTTTTTTTTCATAAAGTTGTCACTAAATGATATATTGCTCACACAGGCCATGGGCATATGTGGAATTGCACCCCAAAATACATTTAGCTGCTTCTCCTGAGTATGGGGATACCACATGTGTGGGACTTTTGGGGAGCCTAGCCACGTACTGGACCCCGGAAACCAATCACTGCCTTCAGGATTTCTAAGGGTGAAAATTTTTGATTTCACTCTTTACTGCCTATCACAGTTTCGGAGGCCATGGAATGCCCAGGTGGCACAAAACCCCCCCCAAATGACCCCATTTTGGAAAGTAGACACCCCAAGCTATTTGCTGAAAGGCATGGTGAGTATTTTGCAGCTCTCATTTGTTTTTGAAAATGAAGAAAGACAAGAAAAAACATTTTTTTTTCTTTTTTCAATTTTCAAAACTTTGTGACAAAAAGTGAGGTCTGCAAAATACTCACTATACCTCTCAGCAAATAGCTTGGGGTGTCTACTTTCCAAAATGGGGTCATTTGGGGGGGTTTTGTGCCACCTGGGCATTCCATGGCCTCCGAAACTGTGATAGGCAGTGAAGAGTGAAATCAAAAATTCACGCCCTTAGAAAGCCTGAAGGCGGTGCTTGGTTTTCGGGGTCCCGTACGCGGCTAGGCTCCCAAAAAGTCTCACACATGTGGTATCCCCGTACTCAGGAGAAGCAGCAGAATGTATTTTGGGGTGTAATTTCACATATTTCCATGGCATGTTTGAGCAATATATCATTTAGTGACAACTTTGTGCAAAAAAAAAAAAAAATTTGTCTCTTTCCCGCAACTTGTGTCGCAATATAAAATATTCCATGGACTCGACATGCCTCTCAGCAAATAGCTTGGGGTGTCTACTTTCCAAAATGGGGTCATTTGGGGGGGTTTTGAACTGTCCTGGCATTTTATGCACAACATTTAGAAGCTTATGTCACACATCACCCACTCTTCTAACCACTTGAAGACAAAGCCCTTTCTGACACTTATTGTTTACATGAAAAAGTTTTTTTTTTTTGCAAAAAAATTACTTTGAACCCCCAAACATTATATATTTTTTTAAAGCAAATGCCCTACAGATTAAAATGGTGGGTGTTTCATTTTTTTTTTTCACACAGTATTTGCGCAGCGATTTTTCAAACGCATTTTTTGGGGAAAAAACACACTTTTTTTAATTTTAATGCACTAAAACACGCTATATTGCCCAAATGTTTGATGAAATAAAAAAGATGATCTTAGGCCGAGTACATGGATACCAAACATGACATGCTTTAAAATTGCGCACAAACGTGCAGTGGCAACAAAATAAATACATGTTTAAAAGCCTTTAAAAGCCTTTACAGGTTACCACTTTAGATTTACAGAGGAGGTCTACTGGAAAAATTACTGCACTCGATCTGGCCTTCGCGGCGATACCTCACATGCATGGTGCAATTGCTGTTTACGTTTGACGACAGACCGCCGCTTGCGTTCGCCTTAGCGCGAGAGCAGGGGGCGACAGGGGTGTTTTTTTTTTTTTTTTTTTTTTTCTTTATTATTTTTTTGCTTTTTTAATCTTACTTTTAAACTGTTCCTTTCATATTTTTTTTTTTAATCATTTTTATTGTTATCTCGGGGAATGTAAATATCCCCTATGATAGCAATAGGTAGTGACAGGTACTCTTTTTTGAAACAATTGTGGTCTATTAGACCCTAGATCTCTCCTCTGCCCTCAAAGCATCTGACCACACCAAGATCGGTGTGATAAAATGCTTCCCCAATTTCCCAATGGCGCTATTTACATCCGGCGAAATCTAAGTCATGAAATACTCGTAGCTTCCGGTTTCTTAGGCCATAGAGATGTTTGGAGCCACTCTGGTCTCTGATCAGCTCTATGGTCAGCTGGCTGAATCACCGGCTGCATTCTCAGGTTCCCTGTTGAGACAGGAGAGCCAGAGAAAAACACGGAAGACGGTGGGGGGGGCATTCCCTCCCACGGCTTGTAAAAGCAGTCTAGAGGCTAATTAGCCGCTAGGATTGCTTTTACATGAAAGCCGACCGCTGGCTGAAAAGAATGATACCAAGATGATACCTAAACCTGCAGGCATCATTCTGGTATAACCACTCAAAGTCGTGAATGGCGTACCTGAAGACAAAAAAATGGTTAACAATGGTTAACAATAAAGCACAGTAAACAGTAAAGTATAAATAATTACACACCTGAAAAACAAACATGATAAAACATAATAACAATAACAATAACAATAAAACATTGCAGAATAGAATACAGTAAAAAAGAGCAGAACAATAGAGAGAGAGAATAGAGAGAGAGAGAACAATAAAACAACAACTATTTTTTTTTATTTCATATTTTTTTTTTTTTTTTACACTTTTTTTGTAACTAACTTTTATAACGGTAACCGGTTCCAGGTTCGGGTCTCTCAAAATGCGATGGCATCTTGGGAGACCCTGTGAAATGGCGCCTAGTCTGTGCAATGCTGTACCCTACGCTAATACTCAACTAGTGAATGGTAGCGTTCAAAACATTCACCAATGCAAAGACCAGGATTGTCAGGACAGGAGGGACAATAATAGCGGGTGTCACGCCTATATCCGCGCTTGCTGCAGACACGACATCTTTTTTGGGGGGTTCGTTGGGTAGGGGTACTCGGGAGGACATAAAAATGCCTCTCATGCAGCCGACTGCATTTGGTTGGGGATGTGAATGGGGGAAGTACGGGCGCTGCAGAAGCGGTGGGTTCCCAATTAGGATTGGCGAATGCAGCAGGAAGGGCACTATGGGCACGACGGGCCTGTGTTTGTCTTTTTGGTGGCAGCGGGACACTACTTGTGCTTGCCACCTCACCAGCTTCAACTGCACTAATGGGACTCGCCACGTCACCACGTGTTACTGCAGTGCTGGTTTGACTACGACCGGGGTGTACTAGGCCGCTGGCGCTTGCCAGTTCACCAAAACGCTACCAAAAAACTGTTAGCGATCGCAGGGATCAGGCCTGACTCTGCGAACGCTGCAGTTATGCGTTTAGTGTTTTGTAAGTGACAGTGATCGATCGATACTGCACTTGGGTGGGCTGGGCCGGGCCGGGCGGAGGGGCAAAACGCAGGTGCTAGCAGGTATCTGGGCTGATCCCGCTAACACTGCGTTTTTGGGAACCCTAAACTGCTGGTGACGCTAGTATAGATCTGATCGGATCAGATATTGATGCGATCAGATACTATACCACTAAGGGAGGTGTACGGTGCGTGCGTGGGTGTTAGCGGTACTGGCGCTAATCTGACGCTGCCTGGGGCTGGTGCTTGCCAGTTCACCAAAATGCTACCAAAAAAACTGTTAGCGATCGCAGGGATCAGGCCTGACTCTGCGAACGCTGCAGTTATGCGTTTAGTGTTTTGTAAGTGACAGTGATCGATCGATACTGCACTTGGGTGGGCTGGGCGGAGGCACAAAATGCAGGTGCTAGCAGGTATCTGGGCTGATCCCACTAACACTGCGTTTTTGGGAACCCTAAACTGCTGGGGACGCTAGTATAGATCTGATCGGATCAGATATTGATCCGATCAGATACTATACCACTAAGGGAGGCGCATGCTGCGTGCGTGGGTGTTAGCGGTACTGGCGCTAATCTGACGCTGCCTGGGGCGACGCATATCACCGCCGGGCGATCGGGGGGCTAAACCTTTATTCGGTAATAAACGGCGGGTGCCCTGACACTATAAAAAATAAACGAACTAACCAGCGTCAACCGTAACGGTTATACGGTGATCAGTGGTGAAAGGGTTAACTAGGGGGCAATCAAGGGGTTAAAACATTTATTACATAGTATATGGGGGTCCCTGTCACTATAAAACGCTGACGGCGAACCTAAATATTTACCTCACTAACTAGCGTCACCAGCGACACTAATACAGCGATCAGAAAAATGATCGCTTAGCGACACTGGTGACAGGGGGTGATCAAGGGGTTAAAACTTTATTAGGGGGGGTTAGGGGGGTACCCTAGACCTAAAGGGGGGTAATACTCACTGCCCTAACACTGTAACTGTCACAAACTGACACTATGCAGTAATCAGAAAAAAAAAAAAAAAACTGCTGGTGTCAGTTTGTGACGGGGGGGGGGGGGGTGATTGGGGGGGGAATCGGGGTGTTTTGTGTGCCTGGCATGTTCTACTGTGTGTGTAGTGTTGGTGCACTCACATTGATGTCTTCTCTCCTCGGGCCGGAACGGAAATTACCGAGCCGAGGAGAGATGACATCATTTCCTTTGCTGCTGTTTAGCATACAGCAGCAAAGGAATGATTCGATTGGCCGGCGGCGATCGCGAGGGGGGGGCCACGAACGGATGGTCTCCCCCTCATCACCGACAAAAGACGACCGCCTCGGGCACCGGGGGGGGGGTCTGATCGGACCCCCCACCCGCGGAAGGCAAATCACGTACCCTGTACATGATTTTGCCTGTCCGTGCCACTTTGCCGACGTACATCGGCGTGAGGCGGTCGTCAAGTGGTTAAAGCGACGCAGTACCGAATCGCAAAAAGTGCTCTGGTCAGGAAGGGGGTAAAATCTTCCGGGGCTGAAGTGGTTAATGGGATAATAATGAAGCTGCTTTGCTGGTGATACTGATGGAGTTATTGCAAACAAATTTTCAAAGGCTTTTTTCTTATAGTGATATCAAGAATAATATTATGCTTTTTTTTTTTTTTTTTTTTTTGGGCAAGTTACCACAACACCATCATCCCGTAGTTTTTAAGATCAAAGACACAACTATGTTGGTGTCCCTTGTCAATTTTCCATTGTATTTTAAAATGTACCTGCCTACTCCCAAACTGTCATTTGAAATAAACCACATAGCCAAGTATTAATCTCCATAATTTTTTTTATTGTGCATTAAAAAAAGAAAACAAATAAAATTAGACATGCTATCTACCAATAGAACTTAACCAAAAAGTGCATTCTATGCATCCAAAAAAATAAAATAAAAGCCTCATGCATGTGTCCTGCTTCTTAATATAGGGGGTCAACAATGCCAAGATACCTCATGGGGGAGGACACCTCCAATATACCTAATGGGGGAGGACACCTCCATATGCAGAAGAACAGATTGATTCCATAGCAGTAGCCAGTGGCGGAACTACCACCATAGCGACACACGCGGTCGCTATGGGGCCCGCGGTCGCTATGGGGCCCCGGCATGCCTCCGAGTGGGGCCCTCAGCCGGGGGCCCGCTGCCGAATGGCATCGGCAAGCTCCTGTGACTGTCCCTGGTGCTGCACAGTAGCTAGAACACCGGCCCGACGCCATCCCCATCCCAGCGGCGTGACGTCACTTGACCGGAGGAGGGAGAAGCGTCGAGAGTTATTGCAGAGCCTGCTGCAACCAAGAGGAGCCGAGCCAGGCAGCGCCGCTGAGGAGGAGGAACCTACTGTATTGCAGAGCGCCAGAGAGAGACAGATTCAAACTGAGAGATCATTCACGTTTCACACAGGTAAGTATGCTGCATTCAGTGATGTTATACGGCCAGAGGAATATAAACTGTGTCTGTTCTCTAATATACAGCATGTTGGGGCATGCTCCAAAGGTTAACAGCCACAACAACAGGAAAGAGCCCAAGTGAACAATATTCTTAGGGATACCATGTAAATACGGTCAAAACGCTAAACACTATTTGCCAGACTGGAAATGACCACCTTCAACAGATTTTGTCGCATCTGTAGACAACTGGAAAATGCTCATCTAAAACAAAATTCACCCTACCACTAAAGCAAACATTTTACGTTGAAATAAATTTGCACCAAAACCTCTTTTACCTTCTAACAAAACCAAAAAGCCAAAAAGAAAATGTAAGGCCTAAGATGAGCAACACCCAGTACACTAGTAAAATTCTGCTCATAGACATAATGCCTGATACAAACACCAAAAAGCCCAAGGACAACTGAATCACATAAACAGTATATTAGTTTCTGTTCTGTCCACCAGTGGTCTTGCTAGTTATTTGTACCTTATTTGTACCTGTGTTGTTAAATTTACATGCAAAATGTGTAATTTACTTAAGACAATCATATGTGGTGTGCAGGCTCCATCTAGCGTTCCTATTTGGTATTGCTGCAGTTCTGTTTAATTGTTTATTGTATGTATAATTAAGGAAGTTGTCAGCAAGCAGGGAATTCTGGGTAGAATCTTGGCAGGAAGTGAACATCCACCATTCTTTTCAACACATTGGAGGAAGCAAGTCATGTCTTTCACAATCTATTGCCATCACTCCTTGGAGAACTTAAAAAGTAAGTTTTTATTATCTCATCTTGTGCTGTATATTGTTGTTTATGCAATGTATGCAATATTATACTTATTGAGGTCTATTTCTGTTATTTTGTAGTTTCACCTGGCTTGTTCTAATATAACTGAGATCAAAGAAATATGGTAGCTACAGTTATTGGGATAAGAAGGTTTAGCTAGCTGTCCCGGAGACAGAACAGTTTCCGATAAGGTGGTTCTGAAAAGATACTGTGTCTTTTGTAGGAGTCTAAAACTCCATCCTGGCCGACTCTATGACAACACCCAGGAAATAATGCGGAGCAAGGCAGAACTGCGATTCAGCAGCCAAAGAGACATAATATGTTTCATTAACCATAAAACTGGAAGACCAGGGGATCACTTTCCCATGCTCACTGATCAATGTAGCTACACCAAGAGCCTTACAATACTTCACTATTGAATCTTCATGCTGCTTATCAAGAAAATACATTTGAGATAAAGCAAGAAGAGAATGAACAAGGAGTTACAAGCTCCTGACTAAAAGCATAAAATAAACAAAAAGGTTAAAGCGGGGTTCCACCAAAATTTTGAACAATATCTGTATGTATTCTCTTCCTTGCCTAGATGCTGACATGCCGTTTAAAAAAATTTAAATCGCCGTAATTACCTTTTATTTTTCTATTCTTTTTTGCACTTCCTGGTTCTCCTCCCGTGGGAGTAGGCGTGTTTCTAGCCTCTCCCAGAGTCCGCACAGACTCCTGGGAGCTAGTCTCAGGCTTCCCAGGATGCCACTGAGCATGTGCGGGAACGAGCGGTGAATGCTGGGAGCACAGCATTCACCACATCCAGGAAATAAATGCTTGTGGGCTTCAAATGCCCACAATGAAGATGGAAACCGCCTGCAGTGAATAATATAAGTTATTCTTTCCGACGAAATCTGACACAGGCGGACATATTACACACAATATGTGAGTATGTAATGCTGAGAAGAAAAGTTTGTGAATGAACTAAAAAAAAAAAAAAAAGGATAGATAGGTGGACCCCCGCTTTAAATGTCAGATTTGACTAAAAGGGCATCTGACCAAATGATCTAATCACAAAAGGAGCTTGATATATTGTAGATTTAGGTATATCAATGAGAATAAGTTATCACCAATTAGATCAATAAAGAACGGGAACCCTTTAGAACTGCCAAATGATTAAACTCATTGGATTCTTCAGCAATCACACCTAGAGGTGATAGCTTAAATAAACAAATGGAGGAACTATATGAGGTGGGATCTTCTCTTCATAAATTTCTTTGAAAATTTTAAAAACAGTATCATGCCAACAAGTCATTTTCTGTGACACATGGTGTACTGTATGTGTACTGCTCTTTAACTTTTCCTTATAAAACAAAGTAGGAAAAATTATGTATAAAACACAATATTTAGGCAACTCATTCACTAATTTAAAACTTATATGCCTTAAACAGCCTAATTCATGTGAAAGAAGTAAATAAATGCCTAACAACCCTGTCATGCTGTAAGGCCTCATGCACACGAGACGCTTTTAAACGTGTGTTCAGAGGCAGTTGGACACTTTTTTCAACTGCCCCTGAACCCATTCAATGTTATCCTATGTGTCCATGCACAGTCTCGTTTTTTGGCGTTTTTAGGCAGTTGCGTTTAACCTCATTTTTTCCAGAAGCAAAAAAATGGGTTTAGACGCTAAAGTTTTTCACATTTCAGACGCAGTACCGGCGTTTAGCCGCATTTGCGTTTATAAGTGTTTTTAAAAAGGAACCCTATTTTTTGGACCAGAAAACACAGAAATATGATGGTAAACTGCAGCAGAGAATGACATTTTGCAACCTGAATTTGGGGCCCTGTATCTCGGGCCTACTTGGTGCTAGGAACCCCAAATTTGGTGTGCAAACACAGTGGAACTAGCACTACAACATATCCAAGTTGGTGTTCCTAGCACCAAGTGGCCCCGAGATACGGGCTCCAATGTCGGGTCGCAAAATGTCATTCTCTGCTCTGCAATATGTTCAATATGGGATCCATTTCCAAAAAAAAAAAACACAGAAAGAGAGGGAAATGTAAGTATACAACTGCTCTCACTGCTGCTGCTCACTCTGATCAAAATGGCAGAAATAGTTAAAATTTATCATGCTTTCTGAGCTTGGGGAGGGTCTTTGTTATCTTAACTAAACGCTTCTAGACGCAAACGCGGTTTAACGCGGCTAAATGCGGCATGCAAACGCGGCAAAACGGGCGTTTCTAAGCTCCAGTTTCTGCTTTTAAAAACATGTGCTCAGCAGAGTTTGCACCGGCGTCTCGTGTGCATGAAGCCTAATGCTGTATGCTGGACAGGATCACTAACCATTCTAACAATGAAGACATTTCACAGGTCAGAAGTGTGATAAGGTAAATATAAATGAAAGCGCTAGAGAGCTGAAAGTGAACAGGAGGGGGTGACTAATGGCTGATAGACAGACAGAGGACACTGATCAGGGAAGACACTGACACAGAGGACACTGATCAAGGAAGACACTGACACAGAGGAGACTGAGCAGGGAAGACACTGACACAGAGGACACTAAGCAGGGAAGACACTGACACAGAGGACACTGAGCAGGGAAGACACTGACACAGAGGACACTGAGCAGGGAAGACACTGACACAGAGGACACTGATCAGGGAAGACACTGACACAGAGGAGACTGATCAGGGAAGACACTGACACAGAGGAGACTGATCAGGGAAGACACTGACACAGAGGAGACTGATCAGGGAAGACACTGACACAGAGGAGACTGATCAGGGAAGACACTGACACAGAGGAGACTGATCAGGGAAGACACTGACACAGAGGACACTGATCAGGGAAGACACTGACACAGAGGACACTGAGCAGGGAAGACACTAACACAGAGGACACTGATCAGGGAAGACACTGACACAGAGGAGACTGATCAGGGAAGACACTGACACAGAGGACACTGAGCAGGGAAGACACTGACACAGAGGACACTGATCAGTAAAGACACAGAGGACACTGATCAGGGAAGACACTGACACAGAGGAGACTGATCAGGGAAGACACTGACACAGAGGAGACTGAGCAGGGAAGACACTGACACAGAGGAGACTGAGCAGGGAAGACACTGACACAGAGGAGACTGAGCAGGGAAGACACTGACACAGAGGAGACTGAGCAGGGAAGACACTGACACAGAGGAGACTGAGCAGGGAAGACACTGACACAGAGGAGACTGAGCAGGGAAGACACTGACACAGAGGAGACTGAGCAGGGAAGACACTGACACAGAGGAGACTGAGCAGGGAAGACACTGACACAGAGGAGACTGAGCAGGGAAGACACTGACACAGAGGAGACTGAGCAGGGAAGACACTGACACAGAGGGGACTGAGCAGGGAAGACACTGACACAGAGGAGACTGAGCAGGGAAGACACTGACACAGAGGAGACTGATCAGGGAAGACACTGACACAGAGGACACTGAGCAGGGAAGACACTGACACAGAGGACACTGAGCAGGGAAGACACTGACACAGAGGACACTGAGCAGGGAAGACACTGACACAGAGGACACTGAGCAGGGAAGACACTGACACAGAGGACACTGAGCAGGGAAGACACTGACACAGAGGAGACTGAGCAGGGAAGACACTGACACAGAGGAGACTGAGCAGGGAAGACACTGACACAGAGGAGACTGAGCAGGGAAGACACTGACACAGAGGAGACTGAGCAGGGAAGACACTGACACAGAGGAGACTGAGCAGGGAAGACACTGACACAGAGGAGACTGAGCAGGGAAGACACTGACACAGAGGAGACTGAGCAGGGAAGACACTGACACAGAGGAGACTGAGCAGGGAAGACACTGACAAAGAGGACACTGATCAGGGAAGACACTGACACAGAGGAGACTGAGCAGGGAAGACACTGACACAGAGGAGACTGAGCAGGGAAGACACTGACACAGAGGGGACTGAGCAGGGAAGACACTGACACAGAGGACACTGATCAGGGAAGACACTGACACAGAGGAGACTGAGCAGGGAAGACACTGACACAGAGGACACTGATCAGGGAAGACACTGACACAGAGGAGACTGAGCAGGGAAGACACTGACACAGAGGAGACTGAGCAGGGAAGACACTGACACAGAGGACACTGAGCAGGGAAGACACTGACACAGAGGACACTGAGCAGGGAAGACACTGACACAGAGGACACTGAGCAGGGAAGACACTGACACAGAGGAGACTGAGCAGGGAAGACACTGACACAGAGGACACTGAGCAGGGAAGACACTAACACAGAGGACACTGATCAGGGAAGACACTGACACAGAGGAGACTGAAGCAGACAAAACAGAGTGAAGTCTGTGTACATTCCCAGCCCTCAGAGCCTTCACTCACCCCTAGTCTGTGATGATGATGATGATCCTGTTGGAAAGGTGTTGATCACGCTGTCGGCCCATAGTAGCAGCTTCAGACTCGCTGCCTACCTGGCTCACGCTGGCAGGAACAGTGGTGCTGTGGGTGTCTGAAGAGTAGAGCCTCCTTATCCTGGGTATTCTTTCACAGTAGCTCCTGTTCTGTCGGCCTGTATGCTGACACTTCTATCCAGCGCTCCTTCTCTTCTGGTCCCTGTAAAGTCCCAGTGGTGATATGACGCTCCTATAGTCTTGCCTCAAGTATTGTTCTGCCTACAGGTGGATGAAAAGTTCCCTGTCTGACCTCAGGGAACCTATTACCATCAGTATACAGGGCAGTCCTGGCACTTCAGGAATGAGAGGCACAATACAGGCCCAGGGCCACAGATGTAAGTGATGATACATCTGTCACCAGTGAAACTGAGGGGGGAAAAGTAAAAAAAAGAATAAATTAAATGACTGAGGCAACCCTTCCTCCAGGGGAATTAGTCCTTTGAAATAGTTCATGAAGTTGAATATCCATTCTGGGCTGAGATCAGGTCAAAAGATCCAAAAGGAAGGCTGAGGAGAATCCAGAGGTGAGTCCAGCTGAGAGACCTGAGGTAAATGCTGACTCCGCCCAGTGACAGGAGAGGATATAGGTAACAGGTTACACTCATTGGCTAGGTGTTTCCCGCCAAAGGATTTGTCACCAATCCAGTGCTCAGCAGCTGAGGTAAATCTTCCTAGCAACGGCTGGCAGCTTGTCACCTGAAACACAAAAGAGAAAGAACCAGCAAAGCGAGTCATGTACTTAACCACTTCCCGCCCAGCCTATAGTAGATGGACGCCCATGCGGTGGTTCCGTTATCCTGACTGGGCGTCATATGACGTCCAGCAGGATAACAATGGGGCGCGCATCACGGCGATCGGTGGAGCAGTGTGTCAGTCTGACACACCGCTCCACCGATCTTGGTAAAGAGCCTCCGGCAGAGGCTCTTTACCACGTGATCAGCCGTGTCCAATCACGGCTGATCACGATGTCAAGAGGAAGAGCCTTGTTCGGCTTTTCCTCACTCGCGTCTGACAGACGCGAGTAGAGGAGAGCCGATCGGCGGCTCTCATGACAGGGGGGTCTGCGCTGATTGTTTATCAGTGCAGCCCTCTTCAGATGACCACACTGGACCACCAGGGACGCCACTAGGACCACAAGGGAAGGGGGCAACATATGGATGGCCAGGTATGTACCCCATGGCCATCCACATGTGCCCAATGTGCCCAGTCTGTGCCAATCAGTGCCCACAAATGGGCACTGATTGGCTCTATTATATTTCAGTTATGCCCAGCAATGCCACCCATTAGTGTCATCAGTGCCACCAGTGTCATCAGTGTCACCTGTCAGTGCCCATCTGTTCCCATCAGTGCCCACCTATCAGCGCCCATCAGTGCCACCTATCAGTACCACCCATAAGTACCCATCAGTGCCACCCATAAGTACCAATCAATGCCACCTATGAGTGCCCATCAGTGCCGCCTATGAGTGCCCATCAGTGCCACCTGAGTGCACAACAGCGCCGCATACCAGTGCCACCTATCAGTGCCACCTCATCGGTGCCCATCAGTGCCGCCGTATCAGTGCCCATCATTGAAGAAGAAAACGTACTTATTTACAAAATTTTTAAACAGAAACAAAAGAAAAACTGGGTACAGTGTAGCATGACCGCGCAATTGTCATTCAAATTGCGACAGCGCTGAAAGCTGAAAAATGGCCTGGGTAGGAAGGTGTCTAAGTGCCTGGTATTGAAGTTGTTAACAATCACCATAGCCCTCTATTAAGAGTAAAATGTATTTATAAAACAAATGGGTGTTAGGGGTGACACTCCCATGGGGCCACTTCTCTATTTTATTCTTTCGTGGCCCTGACATTATGTTGCCGAACCATATTACCTGTGACTTTTATATACTATGTTGCAAATTAATGGCATAGTTGCCAACATTGCAAAAAAAAATTTGTGGGACACTTTTTTGGCTGTAGGCGGAGCCGTATAATAATTAGGGGGCGGGGCATGCGTTTGTAGGGGGTGGCATAGCAATAAAAGGGAAAATGTGGTATGCAAAAAAATGGGTGTGGTTTATGGGGAATAGAGGGTGTGGCTTAAATGGGTGTGGTTAGAGTCTGAGATGAATGAGGGATGGAGAGGGAAAGGGGGAGAGAGGAATGAAGGGACAGCAGCCCCAGATCCTACACAATAGAAATATGTGTATTCTAGAAAGTTTAACAATCAGCAGATTAAGATACTCCAAACACCTGGTGTTAGCACTTCAATCATCCCGCCACCATGATTGTTATGGTGTCAGGATGATTGAAGCGCATTATTACTATTATACATTGTAATATAGAATGAAATCATTCAACTCACCAGAATCCAGAATCAGTGGGACCCCTCAAGAGCAGAGTCCGTCCTTACATCAGGTGCCCCCAGAAGCAGAAGCCCTCCTTACAGATCCATGTCCCTGGCAGCGGAGCCCCTCCTTACATCTGGTGTCCCCAGCAGCAGAGCCCTCCTTTACATCTGGTGTCCCCAGCAGCGGAGCCCTCCTTTACATCTGGTGTCCCCCAGTGGAGCAGCCCCCCTTAGATCAGGTGTGTCCCCCAGTGGAGCAGCCCCCCTTAGATCAGGTGTGTCCCCCAGTGGAGCAGCCCCCTCTTAGATCAGGTGTGTCCTCCAGTGGAGCAGCCCCCCCTTAGATCAGGTGTGTCCTCCAGTGGAGCAGCCCCCCCTTAGATCTCGTGTGTTCCCCAGTGGAGCAGCCCCCCCTTAGATCAGGTATGTCCCCCAGTGGAGCAGCCCCCCTTAGATCAGGTGTGTCCCCCAGTGGAGCAGTCCCCCCTTAGATCAGGTGTGTCCCCCAGTGGAGCAGTCCCCCCTTAGATCAGGTGTGTCCCCCAGTGGAGCAGCCCCCTCTTAGATCAGGTGTGTCCCCCGGTGGAGCAGCCCCCCCTTAGATCAGGTGTGTCCCCCAGTGGAGCAGCCCCCCTTCATGTGTGTCCCCCAGTGGAGCAGCCCCCCTTCCCCAGCAGCGGAGACTCTCTAACAGGCAACCGGCCGGGTGGCTGCCAATAGAAATTGAGCCGGCCACGAGGCTGCCCATCCCCCCGCCCGCCCCTCGGCCATTCCCACAACATGTCACAGACTGTCAGACCAGCAGCGGGGCGGGGGGTGGGCAGCGCCGCAGCTCAATTTCTATTGGCAACCCGGCGTTCTGGTCTTCTGCAAAATCAAAATGGCGGCCGGTGGAGACATTGTCTCCACCGGCCGCTGACCTCTAGCGGTGGCGGCGAAAAAACAGTAAAACAAGGATTTCCCGGGATATTTCCCGAGAATCGCAAAAAACGGAAAAGGGTCTGAACCCCGGGAATGTCCCGGGAAATTCGGGACAGTTGACAACTATGTTAATGGTTGTTTGTTTCTGCCAGGTATTTACAATGGGCACTGGTGGCCAGTTTGTGATTGCTGTATGTGTGCTTTCTTTATACTTTTGCCTTTTTTTTGCATTAGGTAATTTTGTATAATTGCATGTCAGCTAGGATGCAGCATTGACAAAATTAGCCATGAAATCATTGATAATAAAATGGTGCAGCCAGGCCCGGATTTACTCCCTTTGCCGCCCCAAGGCCGGGTCCTTCAATGCCGCCCCCCCCCCCCCCCACACACACACACATACCATGTCCTTTATCGATGACTTCTACAATAGATCAATTAAAAACACATCTCCACACACGAGAACACTGAAAATAACCGGCTTTAATTGTACAGACTAAAAATACTTCAGGGTAAGCGCGCGAGGGGTAAGGATTTTTCGCATGCAAATTTTCAAGGCAATGGCTGGTGTTAGTGCTTCAATCATCCCCGGCACCATGGTTGTTATGGTGTCAGGATAATTGAAACACATTGTTCCTATCATTACATTGTAATATAAAATGAAATAGTTCAACTCACCATAATGCAGAATCATTGGGAGCCCTGAGCGTGTCACTTGCCACCATCTCTTGTCACTTGCCACCATGCCTGCCACCAGATGGGGATGTCACTTGCCACCAGATGGGGATGTCACTTGCCACGCTGCCTGCCACCAGATGGGGATGTCACTTGCCACCATGCCTGCCACCAGATGGGGATGTCACTTGCCACTATGCCTGCCACCAGATGGGGATGTCACTTGCCACTATGCCTGCCACCAGATGGGGATGTCACTTGCCACCATGCCTGCCACCAGATGGGGATGTCACTTGCCACCAGATGGGGATGTCACTTGCCACGCTGCCTGCCACCAGATGGGGATGTCACTTGCCACCATGCCTGCCACCAGATGGGGATGTCACTTGCCACTATGCCTGCCACCAGATGGGGATGTCACTTGCCACTATGCCTGCCACCAGATGGGGATGTCACTTGCCACTATGCCTGCCACCAGATGGGGATGTCACTTGCCACTATGCCTGCCACCAGATGGGGATGTCACTTGCCACGCTGCCTGCCACCAGATGGGGATGTCACTTGCCACGCTGCCTGCCACCAGATGGGGATGTCACTTGCCACTATGCCTGCCACCAGATGGGGATGTCACTTGCCACGCTGCCTGCCACCAGATGGGGATGTCACTTGCCACGCTGCCTGCCACCAGATGGGGATGTCACTTGCCACGCTGCCTGCCACCAGATGGGGATGTCACTTGCCACGCTGCCTGCCACCAGATGGGGATGTCACTTGCCACGCTGCCTGCCACCAGATGGGGATGTCACTTGCCACCATGCCTGCCACCAGATGGGGATGTCACTTGCCACTATGCCTGCCACCAGATGGGGATGTCACTTGCCACTATGCCTGCCACCAGATGGGGATGTCACTTGCCACTATGCCTGCCACCAGATGGGGATGTCACTTGCCACGCTGCCTGCCACCAGATGGGGATGTCACTTGCCACTATGCCTGCCACCAGATGGGGATGTCACTTGCCACGCTGCCTGCCACCAGATGGGGATGTCACTTGCCACGCTGCCTGCCACCAGATGGGGATGTCACTTGCCACTATGCCTGCCACCAGATGGGGATGTCACTTGCCACGCTGCCTGCCACCAGATGGGGATGTCACTTGCCACTATGCCTGCCACCAGATGGGGATGTCACTTGCCACGCTGCCTGCCACCAGATGGGGATGTCACTTGCCACGCTGCCTGCCACCAGATGGGGATTTCACTTGCCACGCTGCCTGCCACCAGATGGGGATGTCACTTGCCACGCTGCCTGCCACCAGATGGGGATGTCACTTGCCACGCTGCCTGCCACCAGATGGGGATGTCACTTGCCACCATGCCTGCCACCAGATGGGGATGTCACTTGCCACTATGCCTGCCACCAGATGGGGATGTCACTTGCCACGCTGCCTGCCACCAGATGGGGATGTCACTTGCCACTATGCCTGCCACCAGATGGGGATGTCACTTGCCACTATGCCTGCCACCAGATGGGGATGTCACTTGCCACTATGCCTGCCACCAGATGGGGATGTCACTTGCCACGCTGCCTGCCACCAGATGGGGATGTCACTTGCCATGCTCCCTGCCACCAGATGGGGATGTCACTTGCCATGCTGCCTGCCATCAGAAGGAGGAGGAGGGCGGAACAGCGGTGCGGGCAATGAGAAATGTCATCTCTCTCCACCGCCGCCGCACCGCTGACATTACTAGATACTCTCGATTTTTTAAAAATGGCGCCACACGGCGCAATCACGCTACTGCGCATGCGCCGCCCGGCCGAGCGCTTACGAACTTTCCCGAGCCCGGCCGGCTTCGGAACGGCGCATGCGCCGTTGCGTGGTCGGCTCGCGGCCATGTTTTCTATGGGCACTGGTGCCCATAATAGACAGCACGAAAGGGGGGGCGGCCGCGAAGTCGCTGCGGGAGCGGCGCCGCCCCTACACCACTGCCGCCCCGAGGCCTGGCCTCGGTGGCCTTGTGGCGAATCCGGCCCTGGGTGCAGCTTGACTTGCTTGATCCCGGCTGCAAGACTCACGCATGCCTCTTTTCCTTTTCTGC
This sequence comes from Lithobates clamitans, assembly GCA_037952925.1. Lineage (NCBI taxonomy): Eukaryota > Metazoa > Chordata > Amphibia > Anura > Ranidae > Lithobates > Lithobates clamitans. Next base: position 78,730 of record JBBGZY010002435.1, read on the forward strand.
ATTGTTGATATTTACATGTAGGCACTGAGCAGCAACAGTGGTGGCCAGTACGGTCCATGTACAATATATAAGTGAAAACGTTAGTACATATGTTACATGTGTACAGCGTATGGACAACTTTTTGTTGGCAGAAAGATCCTGTGCAAAAAAAAAAAAAAACACACGCCGGTGTTCTGCCAAAACAGCCAACTCGCTAAAATCTCCAACCTCGTCACTTCCGGTGACTCTCCAGCAGCATTATTTGCAGATTTCAACAACTTGGCTGTTTTCACAGAACATCAGCAGCATATACACTACAGAACACGATATAATGAGTGGAAATTGTTAGTCCACCCGCTAGTAACCAGAAACATGGCCGCCTTTCAAGGCGGCAACAACTTTTTTACTCCTTAGCCGGTGTTCTGTGAAAACAGCCAACCCGTCGTGTTCTGTAGTGTGTATGCTGCTGGTGTTCTGTGAAAACAGCCAAATCTTCGAAATCTGCAATTACTGTTGTTGGAAAGTCACCGGAAGTGACGTGGTTGGAGATTTTGGCGAGTTGGCTGATTTGGCAGAACACCGGTGTGCATGAGCCTTTACTGTAAACTGCAACTGAACAAGTAACTGTAAATTAATTAAAATGCAATGTTTATGAATCTATGAACCAACGTTTATGAGGTAGAAAAAGGCAGGTAAACATAACATGCAAATCCAGCTTGTTAAGGTACAATTGAGAGAATAGAAAAGTCAAAAGACTTGTAGTACTTATATTTTACTAATTTACATTTGGTTATGATGTATACATTTCTTTTTAAATCGTATATTGTCTCATTTTTGTACCACAAATTTTTCTCAAATAAAAGTTTGTAAACAAAAGTCACCTAGCAGAGGATGGTTTCGATCCATCGACCTCTGGGTTATGGGCCCAGCACGCTTCCGCTGCGCCACTCTGCTGCATGTTTTCCCAGCTGTGCCTGAGCTGTAATGTAACTTATTTAACCACTTGTTGACCTTGGCTTTTTCTGACATTTGTTGTTTACAAGTAAAAGTCTGTATTTTTTGCTAGAAAATCACTTAGAATCCACAAACATTATATATTTTGTTTTAGCAGAGGCCCTAAAGTCTAAAATGGCGTTTTTTTCCAATATTTTATGTCGCACCGTATTTGCACAGCGGTCTTTCAAATGCAAAAAAAAAAAATACACTTTAACCACTTCAGCCCCGGACCATTTGGCTGGCCAAAGATCAGAGCACTTTTTGCGATTAGGCACTGTGTTGCTTTATCTGACAATTGCTCACTACTCACGGAGCTTGCGGCGTGCACGCAATGGCACGGTGGCAAATTCAAAGGGACGTACAGGTATGATCATTTGCGCAGCCGTGCCATTCTGTCGACGTATATCTACATGCGGCGGTTGGGAACCGGTTAACCAGTTAGACCGCACTATAGTCAAATGACGGCTACAGTGTGGCTCGATAACTCTGGGAGGGCGTACATTGACGTCCTCCCAGAATCGTGCTCCGCCCGCCCCCTGGGGCGCGCACATGGGAACATCCATGCTCACCGGGCTTATGGGACCCGGCGCAACGCGGATCGCGGTAAAGGGCCAATGAACGTGGCCCTTTACCACGTGATCGTTCTGTCCAATGACGGAGCGACGACACAAATGTAAAAAGAGCAGGGTCATCAGGGGTTCAACACTCTCCTCACACCGATACAGCGTGAGTGGAGAGGAGAGCGATCCAGTGTCAAACTGTAAGTTTATACTGTTTTAACTGTGCCCTGCAGTGCCCAACAGTGCTACTCTGTGCCACCAGAGCCACGCTAGTGCTCATCTGTGCCACACCAGTGCCACCACAGTGCTTATCTGTACTATCAGTGCCACTACAGTACAATCAGTGCCACTACAGTGCCAATTGGTGCCACTACCGTACCATCAGTGCAACTCATTAGTGCCACTACAGTGCCCAATAGTGCACATCAGTACCAGCACCCAGCAGTGCACTAAATTATATTACATAAATGAGATCTACAATGGGCATGGTTTTGTTTTTTCTACATATATTCTTCGTTATGTAATTTCATGTGGTAGCGTGGCCGAGCGGTCTAAGGCGCTGGATTTAGGCTCCAGTCTCTCTGGAGGCGTGGGTTCGAATCCCACCGCTGCCAATTATTTTTTTCTTTTCTTTTTTTAAACAGTTTAATTGTTATAATTTTGTATGTCGTTCAAGCTAAAAAATGTCTAAAGCTAGGACAAAGTTAAATAAAGAAATCACCACTCCTAAAACAGGGAGGGAAGGAGGGGAGAAAAATGGTGGCCACTGTGGACTTTTTCTGGTGCATAAGGACTAACAACTAAAAATATCATTACCAAATTGTATTGACAATAATAAAGTTAAAATACATAGGTGCATAAAGATTAAAATGGTATAAAAACTCTATTTTATATTGAGGGCTCCCCAAAGGCTGAACAATGCCACGATTGGTGCATAGACAGCCCTTGTCCACCTTGATGTTGCCTCTACAAGCAGCAACAAGGTGGACAAGGACCCTTCATGCACAAATCATGACATGACCCTTCATGCACGAATCATGAGTCCTCAATAAAAAATATTTTTATATCATTATTAAAATTTGGTAGTTTTTTTTTTTTCTTTTGTTTGTCGTCCTTCTGCACCAGAAATAGTTCATAGTGTCTATCATTTTTCACTCCTCCTTCACGTCTGTTTAGGAGTGGACATTTCTTAATGCACAATAAAAAAAAAAAAGTGTAGAATAATACTTGGCTAGGTGTTTTACTTCAAAATGACAGTTTGGTAGTAGGCAGTTACATTTTAAAAAATACTATGTAAAATTGACAAGGGACACCAACATAGTTGTATCTTTGATCATGAAAACTACGGGATTGAGGAAAATTTTATACTTCCCTAACGGTAATTTTCCTTTCCTGATGCAAAGCATGACAGCATATACGTATGGGTAGGCTCCGGCCCCTGCCCTATCTCAGGACCGGTTAAACTATAAGAATAGGACTCCTCCCTGCCCGCAGCATTCTCGTAACTTAGTATCACTGCAAAGCCCTCTTTTTCTTTTTTTTTTTTGTTTCAGGAGTGACCTATATGCTATCATGCTTGCATCAGGAAAGGAAAATTACCGTTAGGTAAGTATAACATTTTCCTCATTCCTAACACAGCATGACAACATATACGTATGGGATGTACCAGCTCACCAGGCGACAAAGGTGGGTATTGCTGAAGTGTTTAAGTTGAGGATTATATCTATCCCCACTAACGACTGAGATGTATTGTAGTTAAAGCTGCTGGGTCCACAAGAATGCACCCCCAGCCTGTTGAATGTAGACTAGGTCGTAGTTTACATATAAACTCTGGAGGGACTCCTTTGGAGTTCCGTCAATGGATGCGCAATCAGTTTGGAAGAGTGGTCTCTGCCCTTATCTGATAGATTTGTCCTAGCCATCTAAGCCCTTTGACTGACTTGATCCGCATCCCTGCGATTGTCTTCGTTGGACAGTGCTTGTCTTTTGATGTCGTTAGGCCTGATGAGCCTATCGTTTTTCTCCTTGAAGAAGGGCCAATTCTATGTCTCACTTCAATTATGAATCTATTTTCAATGTTTGTGGTACTTCAAAAACTTTAGTTTGGATATGCCAGAAGGACGATGTTCTAACCCAGGTTGCAAAAGATACCAACCTTTGTATAGCGTTGAGTAAGAGACTAGAGCCATTTTGCCTGATAATTTCAGCAACAAGGTAGTTTATAGCTTGACACTTGGTTGTCTAAGATCCTTCTAGACCTATTAGCCGTACAAAATACTTATTCCTTGTTACTGGCCATATTAAGGATGTCTTATCCCTCTAAATGAAGAGTGAGACAATGTGTCCCACACTATTTAGAAGACCCCATGGAGGAAAGAATAATCTGCCCAGGTCTTTCGGAATTGGTTGCCAAGATATGCAACCGTTACTGGATCCCAGAGATTGAGGACATGACTGAGTTTCACGTATCCTTTAATGCCATCTCTAGGCTTACTTGTATACAATTCAATCCTTACAGCAAGGAACAGAGAATTCCATCCTTTTAATTCTGTAGGTTTTTCTCGTATCTAATATACTTGAAGTCTGGAGTAGGCGCTCTGACCTCCATAGGATTTCAAACACTAAAGGTGAGACCTCCACTTCTTGGTCTCCAGCATCTAGATATAACTTGTATGGATTTGGAAGATACTCTTGGCCACGCTGTATGAGGTGTTGGACCCCGGGAAGGAGAATAGGATGAGACTGTACCCGCGTATATCATGACCTGCAAGCCACAGGCCATTATTGTTATCACCAACGAGCACCTGAGAATCCGGATAAGGATCCTGGAGACTATTAGGTTTGTTCAATATACATATTGGCTAATCTGCAGACCCAGCTGGCTGTCATTAGCTTCTCTGCTTCCACCTCTGGGAAGCCACCCAGATTACTGTCAGACCAATATCTTGATAGCCTTACTTGTTGCCGATCCCTTGATCGGCTTGTTGGTTTGGAAACTATCCCTTTGTCATCCAACGGCCTTTGTACCTTACACCTGGCAGTAAGTTCTAGAAACCCTACCCAATGGGCTGGTAGACCTGACTGGGAGATACCTCTGACAGAAGTTGACTAGTTCTGCATTCATTTTTGACAGCGAAGATAGGCCTTCCCCATTTTGCTGAGTTTTTGCAGCATAGTTGAGGCTCTTTTTGTTGCCTTTCAGAAAGACTTCAGTCTGCAACCACTGCAACTCTGACTTTTGGACACCTTGTCCTTTATCAGCATGAATACCCGACGAGTAACAACTTGTCATGATTGGTATGCCTAATAGCTGATACACTGAAAGATTAGTTAGCTTAGCTACTTCCCCAAAAGGGGACTTGTCTCCTTTGTTGAGTCACTGTTCCTGGTGCAGGAAGTAAGTCTTTCCTTACTACAAAACAGTAGTTGTCAACCTTCCCTTGAGCCCTTCGGACCACATGAGTTACTACAGGCTACTTCATCCCTCTTGTGTCCGTGGGATGCAACCAATGGGAAAGAGCTATTTGTTCAAGTGAGATACTAATACTGTTGCTCTCTCTGAGGGTAACATTATTGTATTTTTTCAGAGATTCAGAAATGCTTCCTGGTAGGTCATTGTTGTAATGAGACTAGTTGGTCTCTAGATCATGGCTCCTCCCGACTTGATCAGAGTCTGTACTAGGACTCTTTTCCCAGAACCTGGAAGTCTTTGCGCCAGTCTGTTGCCCAAACAAGGCTCACCAGAAGTCCTTGCTCCCGCAAGTCGGCCCCTACTTGACCCAATATCCCAGGAAATGCCCGGAGTTTGTGGAAAGGTCACAGTCTGCCAGATGAACTCTTAGTGAACTCTAACGGCCAAGCGAAGGTACTTGCCGAAACATGGGCATCTCAAAGTGTGTATACAGTACACACACACACACACACACACACACACACACACACACACACACACACACACTTGTGAACAACCACAACATACAGGATATACAAGGCAATACTGACATATAATCACACACATAGGTTGGACTTGATTGACTTGTGTCTATCCTCAACCTCACTCACTATGCAACCATGCGATTATGCAACTTGCTAGGTCTAAAGTCCATCTACAGTCTTAGCCTAGGTTTCCACTATTGCGACCCAAAATTTGTGCGATTGTACTGTGATTTCTATGCGACTTGAATCAATGCCTGTGTATTCTTGATATCCATGGCCCCAAGTACATCACAGTGGGGTCAAAAGTAGTGTAGGGACTACTTTGAAGTCACTGTGACTTGGAGTCGCACCACTATGAACGATACTCCTTGAAAATCATGGGGTGTGATTTTTGGAGGCCAAGCCTTACTGACGGCTGGAGAGATTAATTGCAACGATGGCCTATGGAATTTTGGATCCTCATACTTCTGCTTGTTATTCAAGTCTTACTTTTGACTAATTACCATGTAGTCACAACCCTTGTGCTCTAATGCGTCATGGAGGGAATGCAATGAATTGGCAGAGAGGAATGAAAATTCCATCGGTTTTCTTAATGCACATGACCCACGGATCCCAAGCTCAAATTTACACATCACTTTGTCAGCTGACCTTACTGGGCGACTTGGTTTTAGGCAAATAAAGATGATTATTGATTCTTTATTCTCCGCTATAGTTCTCTCAGGTTTAACCCGTCATTTATTATCCGTTACTTTGCCTTTTGGCTATCCTCTAGTCATTGGCGATTAACATAAGGGATTAATCCTCCTTCTAGATATCACCAGTTTCGGCTTGAACAGTCACCACCCTGACTTAAAGTGGGATGTGTTTACTTGTGGGATGAGCCATAAGGGTTCACTGACCACAATGATTACTGGAGAAACAGCACACAGTCTTGTATCTGCAGTGGCTGAACTGCATCATTGGCTACTCCAGAGAGTTTATCACTGACCAGAGCTCTGCTTTCATCCTGTCTGGGGTCCTGACAGTCTGGCTACTGAAGTGAGCTCAGTCGCAGGTCACAAAACACTACTTAACAGTAGTATGAACCTTCTTCATCTCTGGCTCTATTTTCTGTCCCAGGGTCTCTGCAAAGGATATTGTTTCTTCTGTTGGAAGAATCGCACCCTTGGTTAATCTGATGAAGCCTGTTTGGCTGGCTGCTTTTGAGGCAGAGGTACCCTTTAGATGACTTTGTTTGAATAGCTTAGTATACCTGAGTTCCACACAGTCAGTTTGGACGGGGTTCAAGTATCCACCTTTTGCTTTTGATATGCCAACTTGCCATAGCAATTTCCCAGAACAAACTAAGGCTGACCCATCTGGCCAGTCTGATAAAGACTCCCTGGTCAAATGTTTCTGAGGTAGAGGTTGCCTTTACATAAACACAGTTGTTTATTTATGCTTGGTATGGAACCATTAGTGACTGTAGGCTTCTTAGTCTCTGCCCATTTGTCACTGCCTCTGGCCTGCAACTTGGTTTTGCATTTTAGCCGACACACCAGTTACCACCAGACCACTATGATTACTGTAGAGTTTTCTTGATCTGCCTCTTCTGGCAGTTAAATACATAGTGGTTCCTTCAGGGCTGAAGAGGGCCTGTCCCTTGTTGCAGAAGCAGGTTGACTGGTGTTGGTGTTGAGGGCTGGAGAGATTTACACTCATTATGCCCATAACATGCACTCTTTTAGGATATATCATATACCTACCTGCCCTCACCTTAGTTAAAGTTGCTGGTCTCTAGGAAGGCTGATTGCTACTGGTCCACAGATGAGCTGAAAGCCTGGAGTCATGCCTGGGAGTATTTGCCATCAGTAGTAACCACTACAAACCACATATCTCTCTGTGGGGGTAACACAACTAACACAAGCAATTTACATATTGCTACAGGTAAGTACTACGGAAATGCGACTAAGCAGATCCTGACTTTCATTTTAGCACCAAGGTCAGCATGTAAATGCATAGAAATAAGCACATAGCAGTCATTTATACTGTAGAGTTAATGTAATCACAGGCACGCAGCACAAATTAATAGTCATCCGACAATTAGCACTAGCAGGCTAACCTACCTTAGACACATGTATCGCCAAGGATCATACCACAACCAAGCATCAATACACAGTGAGCCCAGCATTCATAGGAAAGGGCCAAATATCACTGGTTATCAGTCTAAGCATTAGCAATACTGCAGACAAAGACTTCAAGCTGTGAAACCTTAGTAAACAGAGTGGCCCCATGGACAGCCAGCAAGATTCGCATGTGTGATATATGCTTTTTAGAAATGCAAACTAACAGCATACCTGCAGACAATAAGTCAAGCCTTTAGGGCCAGGCTTTGCCCAGCTTCAGCCCAGCACAGCACACCTGCTATCAGCATTAGCAGTATTGCAGACACAAACCACAACCTTTCAGAGATACAAGCTTAACAACATACTTGCAACAGTAACTGAATATTATTGATTTGTGCACCATGTGGTGCCTTACCACCTGGAGGCTTCATGACCAAACAGAAAGTCCAATGAATGTCCATCCATAGCATCATGATGAAGGAGCAATCCCTAGAGACCAGATGCCCTCACCCCCCTTGCTTCCTGGATCCTGGGGGGGTCTCCCCCATATAGGCGGGGGGGGGTGTCTCCCCCATATAGGCGTTCATGTCTGCCTGTACAGTGGGGAGCTTCGACACAGGAGAGGGTTGAACCTGTGTGGCTTGGCCAGAAGCGTAAGGCAAAGGTGAGGGAAAAATAAAAATTCTGCTTTCAGCAATAGCATACCAGGCTGTAGCAGTGAGGGAAAAAAAAGAGAATGCTTCGGGTAGGGAGGAGACCTACTCTTATAGTATAACCTGTCCTGAGATAGGGCAGGGGCCGGAGCCTACCCATATGTATATGCTGTGTCAGGAAAATAATGTTGTGGTAACTTGCCCAAATAAAAAAAAAAAAACATAATAATATTATTCTTGATATCACTAGAAAAAAAAGTATAAGAAGAATTGCAACTACTATCTTTATTCTACAAGACCTCTGCTTTCAGAAAATGCATAATAATCTGGGGATTTTAGGTAATTTTAGAGCCAAAAAATGAAAAAAATTGCTTTAGAGGTGAAGAGATTAAATTCAGGTTTGCCAAATTCTTTAACAAGATTCACCAAAGCCTTGCCCAAATAAACCTGAACAGATTTACCTATTACATTACCTATTATCAACAACATTTAATTACTTATGTAAATTGTCACTCTAATTTGCAGTTTAGTTACTACTCTGTGCAATGAGGTGGAGTTTAATAGTTAGTCATGTGACAGTACTTTTTACTGAAGCCCGGATAGCTCAGTCGGTAGAGCATCAGACTTTTAATCTGAGGGTCCAGGGTTCAAGTCCCTGTTCGGGCGTCAGCTTTTTATCATTTGCCATATGATACAAAACTACTAAACTCATTTTCATTTACATTACATAAAGTTGCTATGAGGAATACAAAGAACACTATGTAAAGGGGCTTGCGAAATTTATTGTTACAGAAACCCCCTGCCATTATGACAAAAAGCATTTTTCAGGGAAATGCCAACCACATTGGGTATACGTCTAAAGTAGGGATGGGCCGAACACCCCCCCATTCAGTTCGCACCAGAACATGCGAACAGGCAAAAAATTTGTTCGAACACGCGAACACCGTCAAAGTCTATGGGACACGAACATGAAAAATCAAAAGTGCCAATTTTTAAGGCTTATATGCATGGTATTGTCTTAAAAAATGTTTGGGGACCTGGGTCCTGCCCCAGGGGACATGTATCAATGCAAAAAAAGTTTTAAAAACGTCAGTTTTTTCGGGAGCAGTGATTTTAATAATACTTAAAGAGAAACAATAAAAGTGTAATCTTCCTTTAAATTTTGTACCTGGGGGTGGGGGGTGTCTATAGTATGCTACAATGTATGCTAAACTACTCACGGCTATAATGAATTGTCGGTCCGGCAATACACATAAAAGTTCATTGATAAAAACGGCATGGAATTTCCCCACAGGGGAACCCTGAAACAAAATTTAAAAAATAAATGCGTGGGGGTCCCCCCAAATTCCATACCAGGTCCTTCAGGTCTGAAATGGATATTAAGGGGAACCCCGCAGCAAAATAAAAAAAAATGGCGTGAAGTCCCCCCTCAAAATCCATACCAGACCTGAAGGGTCTGGTATGGATTTTAAGGGGAACCCCGCGCCAAAATTTAAAAAAATGGCATGGGGTCCCCCCAAAAATCCATACCAGACCCTTATCCAAGCACGCAACCTGGCAGGCCACAGGAAAAGAGGGGGGACAAGAGAGCGCCCCCCTCCTGAACCGTACCAGGCCACATGCCCTCAACATTTGGAGGGTGCTTTGGGGTAGCCCCCCAAAGCACCTTGTCCCCATGTTGAGGGGGAGAAGGGCCTCATCCCCACAACCCTTGCCCGGTGGTTGTGGGGGTCGGCGGGCGGGGGGGCTTATCAGAATCTGGAAGCCCCCTTTAACAAGGGGACCCCCAGATCCTCCCCCCCTGTTTGAAAAGGTAACGGGTACATTGTATCCGTACCATTTCACAAAAAAAAGTGTGAAAATGGTAAAAAAAAACAACACACACCGTGGGAGAAGTCCTTTATTAAAAAATTAAAAAATAAAACTGTCCCATGTAGTCCATCCAGCAGAGGTCCAAGTCTCATTTTTTTGCTTTAACTCAGGAACCTTCATATCACAGCCCAACCCCCTTACATTACATCATCAGTTCTACCCTTTACATCATAGCACTCCCTTTTACACCACAGCACCCCTCTTTACAATGCAGCCTTCCTTTACATCACATTGGACCACTTTACAATAAAGCCCTCCCTTACATCACATTGGACCCCTTTACAATACAGCCCCCTCTTTACAATACAGTGCCTGCTGTAAATCACAGGCCTCTTTGCATCAAACTACCCCCTTCACATCACAGCCCCCTCCTTACATTACAGACCTTCCCCTTAACATTAGTGTCCTTAGCCCCCCTTCCTTGCATCCAAGTCCCCTTCACAGCCACCTTTCTTTGAACCTCAGTCTCCTTCAAAGCTCCCCTTGCACCCCAGTTCCCTTCACATCTGTCCACCCCCCCCCTACTAGCACCGCAATCCCCTGCAAATCTCCACTCTTTGTATCTCAGTCCCATTTACGGCCCCCATTCCTTGCATCCCACCTTGTATCCCAGTCCCCTCCTTATATCCCAGTCCCCTCCACAGCCCCCCTCCTTGTATCCCAGTCTCATCTACAGCAGCCCCCCTCACCTTACTTGCACCCCACTCCCTTTCAGAGTCCCTACCTTTCTTGTATGCCGGTCCCCCTTACAACCCCCTTCCTTCTTTGTAACCCAGTCCCCTTCATGTGAATGCCCTCTCGCTTACCTTACAAAGCAGGTGGAAGACAGAAGATGCGGCATGTCCGAGTAGAGGGCGGGAGCTGTCCAACTTTCTATTTAACAGGCAGATGATTGGTGGCTAGGACCGCCCCTAGCAACAAATCAAAGGCTTTTTAACGTGAAAATTTGGACAGCTCCCGCCTTCTGTTCGGACATGCTGCATCTTCTGTCTTCTACCTGCTTTGTAAGGATAAAAGCAGCGGGGGAAGGAGGAGTACTCAGGAGAGGACACCCAAGCTGCTAAGTGACAGAGCCGTGGTCCGGAAAGGATTGTCCGTTTTCGGACTGCGGTCCTCCGTTTAGTGATACCTGATCTATACATTCACAATGTGTTGTCAAAAAGTGTGCAAATATTTTTTCATGCTCTGAGGTTCATTGATTGCTCACTCAAAGTGAATGTTATGTATTAAAGTGGTATTAAATCCAAAAGCAAACCTTTAGTATATTACAACTTACTAATTCTTAAATGTAATGGCTGCATTTGTTTTTTTGTTTTTTTTGGCTCTCTTTTTTCTTTATTTTAACCTGATGATCTGAATGGTAAGTCTGAGGTTTTTCAAAAGAACAAGCTGCCCTGCAGATTTAGCAGTTGGTGGGTTGAGCCAAATCATTTACCATTGACAGGGGACATTACAATGATTAGCATTTATTCTCATATTAGAATAGTATGTCACCTAGTCATCACTAGGTGGTGTTGTCGGTGGGTGAGGCTTTGGGTTTTACTAGTTTGCTCACTTTTATGTTTCCATAAAATGCTGTTTTTTTTTTTTCTTACTTATCTCTGCTGAAAGACCCGTGAGAGCCTTCGGCTCCATTCACACCTGAGCGTAGCGATGGGAGGAGAGAAATAGGATATTAGGTGTGGAAAGCTGCTGTTTGATCAGTAAAAGAGTGACGAAAATGCCTGCAAAACACTCAAGTCTGGCATTTCTATTAAGCCAAAAACACTTGTAGTCTGCCAAAAAGAAACTCATGTACTTTTTTGATTGACAGGCATTTTGCTTAAGGTGACATAACACTCAGATGTGAACAGGTTCGAAGCTTGTAGCTATAAAATACTCAACAAGCCAAATCCCATTCATTTCAATGGCCCATTGAACCTTGTCTACATTGTTGATATATTTAAATGTTGGCCCTGAAAAATAACGGTGGCCAACAGGATACATGTACACTTTATGCATGTAAAGCATAAGCACATAACTGTATACTGTAGCTGAACATATAATTGTAAATTAATTAAAATATAATGTTTCTGAACAACTTAGAAAAGACAGTTATACAAAAATTCTAACCCAGCTTGCTAAAGTATAATTGAATGAGGAAAAAAAAAAAAAATCACCTAGCAGAGGATGGTTTCGATCCATCGACCTCTGGGTTATGGGCCCAGCACGCTTCCGCTGCGCCACTCTGCTGAATGCCCCCCTGTGTGTTTGTTAATATTCTAGTATTTGCTCATTTGTTTTTTTCCTTTATGTAAGTGCAGGTTTGCTGGGGCTGTAGTGTTACTTACCTGAAAACACTTCAGCATGGCCCTCTCTTTGTGGTTTTTTAGGCGTGCTTCATCCCATATGTGTATGATGTCATGCTTGTGTCAGGAAAACAGAAAATGTTATACTTCCCTGATGGTAATTTTTCTTTCCTGATGCATAAGCATGACAGCATACAGGTCCCTCCCTTGTGGGCCTTGCATTTGAGTATAGTCACGAGAATGCCGCCTGGGGGGAGGCGACTTATTTAAATATAGTATAACCAGCCCTGATTGGGCGAGGGGCGGAGCCTAAACCATACATGTATGCTGTCGTGCTTATGCATTAGGAAAAGAAAATTACCGTCAGGTAAGTATAACATTTTTCCATTTTCTAACTGTGTGGGGGGGATGGGCTGTTTGGGACAACACACAGATCCGTCTTCCTACATGGCAGAAAGACAGGATCTCTGTTATTCCCTGTCAGAATGGAGATCTGCCATGTTTTCTATGGCAGGACCCCATTTTGTCACTGCGGGGAACGATGGCGAATGGACATCGAGTCCGCTGGACCTGCTGATTGTCTCCCCCTGCTGGCCAATCAGTGCTTGCGCGCCCACAGATTGCGGTTTGCGAGCTGACGTACGGCTACAGCGATTCACGCAGCCGAGCCAACCTGCCGCAGTATAACTGCAGCGGCTGGTCGGCAATTGGTTAAAGTGTTACTAAACCCACATCATAAAAAAATCCTGTGGCCTTCTTCTTTCGTAAGCTGTCCACGGCAGAGAGAAATTATGATGTAGGTGACAGAGAGTTGTTGGCAATCAAATCAGCGTTAGAGGAGTGGCGCTATCTTCTGGAAGGAGCCGCTCACCCAGTCTTAATTTTTACAGATAATAAGAACCTGGAGTATTTGAGATCTGCAAAAAGGTTGAAGCCACGTCAGGCCAGGTGGGCTCTCTTTTTCTCCAGGTTCTCTTTTCATGTCACTTACTGCCCTGGCTCTAAAAACACCAAACCCGATGCCCTATCCAGGATGTTTCACAAGACCCAAGAAGTTTCCCCTCCGGACACCATTTTGTCCCCGGGGAATTTTCTTTTGCTTCAGGGAAACCTGCTTTCCCAGATTAAGCAGGCTTACGCAGAATTGGGATCTTCCGTTGGGCCAGAACTCCAAGTTAAGGATGGGTTACTTTGGCACGAGAGTAGGATTTTTATACCTGAAACGCTACGAGTTCCAGTACTGGAACTCTGTCATGACCATGCACTGGCCGGACATTTTGGCGTAGCTAAGACCACTGATCTGGTACAGCGTACCTTCTGGTGGCCTCAGTTACGCGAGGATTGTAAGAAATTTGTAGAATCCTGTACCACCTGTATTAGGAACAAGGAGTACAGAACCAAGGCATGGGGATTGCTGAAACCATTGCCTGTCCCAGATAGGCCATGGAAAATGCTTTCTATAGACTTTATTGTTGAATTACCTCTGGCCGGGGGCTTCACCTCGATTTTTGTCATAGTGGACCAGCTGTCAAAGATGGCCCACTTTGTCCCAATGAAGGGCACTCCCTCAGCTACAGAAACGGCACAGGCATTCATTAAAGAAGTCATCAGGCTCCATGGGGTACGGGTCAATATTGTTTCAGATCGGGGGGTACAGTTTACCTCCCGATTCTGGAGGTCTCTATGCAAGACACTGAACATTGAGCTTTCATTTTTATCTGCTTATCATCCCCAGACTAATGGGCAAACAGAGAGAACAAACCAAACTCTTGAACAATATTTACGCTGTTTTTCTTCTTTTGCCCAAGATGATTGGATTTCTGTGCTCCCATTGGCTGAATTCGCCTACAACAATTCTATTCATTCCGCTATCAAACAGACTCCATTTTTTGCAAATTACGGTTTCCATCCTTCATTTTTGCCTAATTCTCTTCCAGAGTGTACAGTACCCGCAGTTCAGGAGAAATTGAATTTCTTTACTTCCAATAACCAAGTTTTGCAGGAGACCATGACTATGACCCAGGAGTACAATAAGTCATCCTTCGATAAAAAGAGGCGAGGTGAGCTACTACTTACACCCAGGGACCAGGTATGGTTATCTAAAATAAACCTCAGGCTGGCCTGCCCCTCAAGGAAGTTGGGTCCCAAGTTTCTTGGACCATTCCCTGTCAAGCGGAGAATTAATGAGGTGGCATATGAACTTGAGCTCCCTGATTCATTAAAGGTTCACCCAGTATTTCATGTGTCTCTGCTCAGACCCTCTATTACTAATCATGTGCACTGTGGGCCATTTTGTAATTGTTACAGGTATTTTTGTTTTTCCTACTTTTCATACAATTGCCTTTTTATGCATTAACTACTTTTGTATAGCTCCATATGTTTTGGTAGACGTTTTTGTGATGTGTTACTTATGTGACCTTTCTTTGACCTCAGTCCAGTATGTCTTTTTACATTCGCACGGTGTGATAGTGTTGTTGGTGGGTGAGGTTTTGTGTTTTACTTGTGAGGGAAAAAGTCAAAAGAAGAGAAACATTTCCTAGTAGAGAAGGATTTCAATCAATCCACCTCTGGGTTATGGGCCCTGCACACTGAGCAACTCTGCTGCTCGTTAGATTTTGTTTGCTGGAGCGGTAATTTAAATTACTTGAGCTGTTTTCCTGCTCAAAAACATTCTACTCTATTAAAAATGTAAACTTACTGTATATGCAAAACCAAGGGAACAAAGCAGATATTCCTATAAATGCTACTTGAAACTGATTATAGATTACCCGCATTGTGAATAGACATGTGCACTGCCAAAAAATTTGTTCGTGTTCGTTTTCGTTTTCACTTTTTTTTTTTTTTTCTCGTTTTTCAGGTCATTCGTTATGATCAAAATTCGTTATTTTGAATAAATTTCGGAAAAATTTGAATTAGTTATGTTCCATTCTTTTAGATGCAGAATTCGTAAATTCAAAATTTCAAAAATCTGAAATAGTAACTAACGAAAAATAACTAACTATTAAATTATAGGTATTGGAATTTCCTTTAAAAATGTGTCTGTTTGTGAACATAATGAATACTAATTTCTTTGAAGTTACGAACTATCCGAAATGACGAATGCCGCGTCTAAATGAATGGAACGTAACAAATTAATATTATATTATAATAATAATTGAAATGTTTTTTTTTAATCATTATTAATTTGTTCCGTTCTATTCGTTTAGATGCCGCATTTGTTGTTTCGGATAATTCATGACTTTGGATAAATTTGTATTCGCTACATTCACTAACAGCCAAATTTGAAAGAAAATTCAAACACCTATAATTTAATAGTTAGTAATAGTTAATATTGTTTAGTTAGTTATTTCGGGTTTTGGAATTTTTGGATTTCCGTTCTTAATTTTGGATTTACGAATTTTCGGAAAAGTTTAATGGGTTTTCGTTAACTCTAATATTTCCGAATGAATGAATTTGTCGAAATTTTGTCAAAACGAATTTGGAACGAAACAAATTGCATCTGAAGGTGAGAGCATGGTATGAAAGGTGGTGGGACTCTCAATGCACGGCGGAGGAAATATTGGTGTATGAACTGTTAACCAGGAAGAACATGCGTCATATAAACATGTGGTGAATTAATTATTGAAAAAATAAATAAATCAATCACAGAAATAATGCACAAATATATCACAGAGTTGCAGTTTAGTCATGTGATCAGGCAGTTCCACAGGAGCCCGGATAGCTCAGACGGTAGAGCATCAGACTTTTAATCTGAGGGTCCAGGGTTCAAGTCCCTGTTCGGGCGTTTCCTTTATATCTTAAAAAAAAGCCAGCAGCTACAAATACTGCAGCTGCTGACTTTTAATATATGGCACTTACCTGTGCAGGGAGCCCGCGATGTCGGCAGCCGAAGCCGATCCGTCCGTTGACTCTTGGCTGCTGCCACTGCCATCCTCGGTAAGGGAATAAGGAAGTGAAGGCATGCGGCTTCACCTCCTGGTTCCCTACTGCGCATGCACGAGTCACGCTGCGCGTCCTCACTGGTCCCTGCTGTCTCTGGGACCTGTGTGTCTCCCAGAAGACAGCGGGAGAGGACAGAGTAGGCGCCAGAAGTGGCGTAGGTCACCGCGATCACCGCAGTGATCTATGCCAGGAAGTGGGAGCAAATACCTGTATTAGAGAGGTATCTGCTCTGTCCTCCCCCTGAAAGGTGCCAAATGTGACACCGGAGGAGGAATGGATTCCAAAAAGTGGAAGTTCCATTTTTGGGTGGAACTCCTCTTTAACTACCACAAAACAAAGAAAAAAAAATGCATATTACATTACGTTACAACAGAGGCGGCTGACCCACAACAAGCACTATGCAAGGGGCCATGTGAAATCTACTGCTACAGAAATTCACAAACAAAAAGACCTGAAGAAGCATGGGGCTGATTTCTAGAGGTCCCAGTCTAGGGACATACCAAATAGCAATTTTCAGGGAATTGACAATTACTTTGTGTACATTCTTAAAGAGGAAAAAACCCTGGTGGGTTTTACTTCCTCTTTATGTCCCTGCAAAGGTAAAGCATAATGGGCTACTATGCATCGCATAGTAGCCCGTTATGTGTCACTTACCTGAAACCGAAGCCTGCGATGTCACAGTTGTCCCCACTAGCAGGGAGCGTCCATCTTTGCTCCTCTTCCTTTAGGGGCCGCGAATTCTGGCTCTGTGACTGGCCGGAGTCGCGTGACGTCACTCCCAATGTGCCCTGTCTAAAGTGCCGTAGTCATTGGCGCTCAGCTTTTTCGTAAATATCTCCAAAACCGTGGAGGTTTAGGAGGAATTTCCAGCACATACAGGTAAGCCTTAATATAGGCTTACCTGTAGGTAAAAGTGGTTGTACCGGATGTACAACCACTTTAAGGATGTGCTAATCATATTCTAATGCCAATGTCAGGGGCAATGTTAGAAAGGTGAAAAAAAAATGCAGCATATCCAATACATGAGAACTTCCCACCAGGGAAAAAAAATTTTTTTTTTATTCAAACGCTATAGAACAGGGGTCTCCAAACTTTCTAAACAAAGGGCAAGTTTACTGTCCTTCAGACTTTAGGGGGGCCTGTCTGTGACCATTGGAAGTAGAAAATGTCCTGACATCAATTGGAATAATAAATGCGGCAACTTTGGTGTCAGTGAGAGGAATAATAAGAACCAAATGTGTTCGTAACAATAAAACCAAAATGTTACAAATAAAAATTATTTTATAAGCATATATATGTCCCTGAATATTTTTTGTGTCTGAGTAACCACTTTTTCAATAATCAATTTTCCATGTGTTCATATGATTGAAGTGCTTCCTGGTTAACAGTTCATACACCAATATTTCCTCCACCGTGCATTGAGAGAGTCTGGATGCCAGTTTTTTTAACACAGTGTACATGTCCATTTGCTCTACAATACTGTAAGGGCAATGCACCTTTTTAATAAAAATGTTTTTAAACTTGAAACACTATGAGAAGTTCCCTTGCTGTCTGAGCCGGATGAACAATGACCCCATCATTGGTGTCATTTGGTGGGAAGAATCATGACCTAACATTGGTGTTACTGGGAGGAACTGTGCCCCATTATTGGTGTCATTGGGCCGCAGTTTGTTAGCCACTGCTCTAAGACAAAGAAATCATGTGGTAGCGTGGCCGAGCGGTCTAAGGCGCTGGATTAAGGCTCCAGTCTCTTTGGAGGCGTGGGTTCAAATCCCACCGCTGCCAATTATTTTTTCCTACAAGCACACAAAGCATGCTTTAAATATTCTATATTCATTATGACTGCATAATGGTCTATTTATAATCACCATGGCAACATGATTTGTTCCAAAATTTGTCAGTCTGCTACAACAGGTCATGCTGAACTGCAATATGAGGAAACCCATTCTCAAGGCCAGGAGATTCTTGGCTCCCTTGATTTACCTTCACATTTTCACTGGCTTTTGTGAGAATACGGTCATATAACTGGGCGGTTCCAAAACTGTGACCTGGACAAAACTTGTTAGTACAGTTCCAAGCCTGGGGCCTGATATGCTGCCCACTGGGACTCAGGGATCAGGGGGATGGCATCCTTTCTCTCATGCAGAAGTGCCAGCATATGTGTAAGAAGTGTGGAACACTGCTCACCCAGCCTGGTGTATGCAAGTGTAGGTAATGGCCTTAGCCTCTAGTGACCTTTTTGGCTAAGCCCCAGTGGGTGGGGTGAAATGTGTCACCAGTGATGGCCAGTGGAGCGGTGCTGGCAGAGACCATTACCTGCACTTGCATACATCGGGCTGGGTGAGCTGGGTCCCATACTACTTACATATACTTACACTTACAACAAAGTTGTCTCGAGAGACCTTCTAGTTCCCACATACCAAGCATACCAGATGTCTGTTTGTGCTAGGTTATACAGTAGGTACCAACATTTAAAAAAATAAATTTAGGGACATTTGTTTTTGTTGCGCGTCCAGCAAGCCCTTGTAGTTGGAGAATGTACTTTAATTAGGGAATGGGCAATCATTTAAAACTGAGATGGACAGGGAGTCGCTGTGTTTACTGTCAAAATTTGTCAAAACACGAGCAGGCACATGCTTAGTAACACAATAAGTTTCTTGGCTGTGATTTCAGGACACAGCCCAGGACACAATTGAGGTGGGGCAACTGACTAAAAAGTGGGAGTGTCCTGGCAAATTCAGGACAGTTGGCTAGTATGCAAGGTGTATACCATGTGCACTGTGGGCCATTTTGTGATTGTTACAGATATTTTTGTTTTTCCTACTTTTTATACATTTGCCTTTTTATGCATTAACTACTTTTGTATAGCTCCATATTTTTCGGTAGACTTTTTTGTGATTTGTTACTTATGTGACCTTTCTTTGACCTCAGTCCAGTATGTATTTTTACCTTCGCACGGTGTGATATCATTGTTACGCGGTGTTGTTGGTGGGTGAAGTTTTGTGTTTCACTGAGCAACTCTGCTGCATGTTAGATTTTGTTTGGAGCGATAGTTTAAATTACTTGAGCTGCTTTCCTGCTCAATACCATTCTACTCTATTAAAAACGTAAACTTACTGTATATGCAAAACCAAGGAAACAAAGCAGATATTCCCATAAATGCTACCAGAAACTAATTATAGATTACCCGCATTGTGAATAGACATGTGCACTGCCAAAAACTTTGTTTGTGTTCCCTTTCATTTTCATTTTTCTTTGTTTTTGTTTTTCAGGTCATTCGGTATGATCGAAATTCATTATTTCAAATACATTTTGGAAAAATTTGAATTCCTTATGTTCCATTCGTTTAAATGCGGAATTCGTAAGTTCAAAAATGAAAAAATCTGAAATTCTAACTAACTAAAAATAACTAACTATTAAATTATAGGTATTGGAATTTCCTTTAAAAATTTGTCTGTTTGTGAACGTAATGAATACTAATTTATTTGAAGTTACGAACTATCTGAAATGATGAATGCCGCGTCTAAATGAATGCAACATAACAAATTAATATTGTATTATAATATTAATAAAAAGTTTTTCTTATTATTATTAATTTACATAGTTACATAGTTAGTCAGGTTGAAAAAAGACACAAGTCCATCCAGTCCAACCATAAAAAAACAAAAAAAAAAAAAACAAAAAAAAAAAAAAAAAAAAAAACGTACAATCCAATATACCCAATACTATACCCACAGTTGATCCAGAGGAAGGCAAAAAACCCCAGCAGAGCATGCTCCAATTTGCTACAGCAGGGGAAAAAATTCCTTCCTGATCCCAGAGAGGCAATCGGATTTTCCCTGGATCAACTTTACCTATAAATGTCAGTACCCAGTTATATTATGTACATTTAGGAAAGTATCCAGGCCTTTCTTAAAGCAATCTACTGAGCTGGCCAGAACCACCTCTGGAGGGAGTCTATTCCACATTTTCACAGCTCTTACTGTGAAGAAACCTTTCCGTATTTGGAGATGAAATCTCCTTTCCTCCAGTCGTAAAGAGTGCCCCCTTGTCCTCTGTGTTGACCGTAAAGTGAATAACTCAACACCAAGTTCACTATATGGACCCCTTATATATTTAAACATGTTGATCATATCCCCCCTTATTTGTTCCGTTCTATTTGTTTAGATGCTGCATTTGTTGTTTTGGATAATTCATGACTTCGGATAAATTTGTATTCATTACGTTCACTAACAACCAAATTTGAAAGAAAAATCCAACACCTATAATTTAATAGTTAGTAATAGTTATTATTGTTTAGTTAGTTATTTCGGGTTTTGGAATTGGATTTACGAATTTTCGGAAAAGTTTAA
The DNA here is from genome assembly GCA_037952925.1 of Lithobates clamitans. NCBI lineage: Eukaryota > Metazoa > Chordata > Amphibia > Anura > Ranidae > Lithobates > Lithobates clamitans. The sequence continues at coordinate 99,413 of JBBGZY010002435.1, forward strand.
TGGGTTTTCGTTAACTTGAATATTTCCGAATGAATGAATTTGTCGAAATTTTGTCAAAACGAATTTGGAACGAAACAAATTGCATCCAAAGGTGAGAGCATGGTATGAAAGTTGGTGGGACTCTCAATGCACGGTGGAGGAAATATTGGTGTATGAACTGTTAACCAGGAAGAACATGCATCATATGAACATGTGGTGAATTGATTATTAAAAAAAATAAATAAATCAATCACAGAAATAATGCACAAATATATCAAAGAGTTGCAATTTAGTCATGTGACCAGAGAGCTCAACAGGAGCCCGGATAGCTCAGTCGGTAGAGCATCAGACTTTTAGTCTGAGGGTCCAGGTTTCAAGTCCCTGTTCGGGCGCTTCCTTTATATCTTTAAAGCGGAAGTCCGCCGAAAAAAAAATATTAAAAGCCAGCAGCTACAAATACTGCAGCTGCTGACTTTTTATATATGGACACTTACCTGTGCAGGGAGCCCGCGATGTCGGCTTGCTGCTGCTGCCATCCTCGGTAAGGGAATAAGGTAATGAAGCCCTGCGGCTTCACTTCCCGGTTCCCTACTGCGCATGCACGAGTCACGCTGCGCATCCTCACTGGTCCCTGCTGTCTCTGGGACCGTGCAGCTTCACTTCCTGGTTCCATACTGCGCCTGCACGAGTCGCGCTGCGCGTCCTTACTGGTCCCTGCTGTCTCTGGGACCTGTGTGTCTCCCAGAAGACAGCGGGGGGAGGACAGAGTAGGCGCCAGAAGTGGCGTAGGTCACCGCGATCACCGCAGTGATCTATGTCAGGAAGTGGGAGCAAATACCTATATTAGACAGGTATCTGCTCCCTTCTCCCCCCTGAAAGGTGCCAAATGTGACACCGGAGGGGGGGAAGATTCCACAAAGTGGAAGTTCCATTTTTGGGTGGAACTCCTCTTTAACCACCACAAAACAAAGTAAAAAAATGCATATTACATTACGTTACAACAGAGGCGGATGACCCACAACAAGCACTATGTAAGGGGCCATGTGAAATCTACTGTTACAGAAATTCACAAACAAAAAGACCCGAAGAAGCATGTGGCTGATTTCTAGAGGTCCCATTCTAGGGACATATCAAATGCAAATAGCATTTTTCAGGGAATTGACAATCACATTGTGTATATTCTTTTTTTTTTTCATTTTTATACTTTTTTATTATTTAGCAAATAACAAAAGCAGTGAAAAAATACATTATAAAATATCATGCAGTGTCTTGCAGTACATAAACCTATTATTGCTTTACCCTCCTTCTCCCTCCCTCCCTACCTTCCCTGTCCCTCCATGCCCCCACCCTCCCCGCCTCACCCACACCACCTTAACATTATTTGTGCATGTAGTTCTGTTAATTGCAGAGCCTCAGGGGGGGACAAGAGAGGAGCACTTCAAGGAATAAAGAGCAGTACTGTAGGCTAGGTCTACTATTGTCCCCCAAGGAGGAAGAAGAAGAAAAAGGGATTCACTCCTCATCATCCTCCTACATGGGACACCCCCATCTCGTCCAGCCAAGGCTTCCACATTCTCTCAAACTTCCTGTAGTTACCTTGCCTAATAAGTACCACTTTCTCATCCCAAACTATTGAGTTAATGGTCTCAACCCAGTTCTTCACAGTCGGGGGAATCTGTGCCTGCCATTTCTGTGCGATTAATTTTCTCTCCTGGAATAGGCATCTCAGCACTACTTCAGTGGTACCAGTCGGGAAAGCTCCCTAATAGGCATGTCTTGGCTACCGGTTCCAATGTGGCCTTAAAATTTTTATTTATCCTGTCTATTATCTCCACTCAGTATCTAAATATATTAAAAATAAATGAGATATTTTCTGTGAAGAAGAGATCGAGACCAGTGCTCCTCCTTTCAAGATCCTGTCCCATTCTTCCATAGTCATTACCCCCACATCTCTTTCCCACCTGGCTCTACTCTTGGAAGGCCCTGTGCTACTTATTATTCTAGCCACCAACCTAGCATACAGTTCGGAGATTAGTCCTTTAGATGTATCTGGCTTAATTATTTTTAGGAGAGTGGGGCTCTGGGTTCATTCAATTATCTGTGACCTAAACTAGACTTGGATGGCGTGTTTTTAAGTCTAGGAAGGTTTTCATAAGATTGCCCTCATATAGTTGGATTAATCGGTTAATGCCCTGTCTCTCCCATTCTTTAGACCTCTCTATACTCTTTACTTCCGCTAGATTTCCATTGTTCCATAGAGGAGTATATTTAGTTACCCCTCCATATCCCATTAGTGCCTTTGTTTCCTGCCATACTTTACTGACTAGTTTTATCGTCGGGCATGTGTAAATAAATGAGTCTGCCTCTAGTACCTCCGCTAGTATGTTATGTGGGGCCCCCATTATCATTATTCTATCGCTGGACTTCCCCCCTCCTATGACTCCACAACCTGCTAGATGTTGCAGCTGAGATGCCAAAAAGTATGACCTCGGGTGCGGAACCGCCATACCCCCTTCTTTAATCGGTAACTGCATAGTTTGCAGGCCAATCCTAGATTGGCCCTTTTTCCAAATTAGTTCCCTAAAAAAGGATTCTATTTTTTTGAACCACTTTTGACCTATCCAAGTCAGGGAGTTGTGGAGCAGGTATAGTATCTGTGGTAGCCATATCATCTTTATTAGATTGCAGTGTCCTGCCATAGATAGAGGGAGTCGACTCCAGATGCCCCCTTTTTGCTTTAATTTAAATAGTATCGAGGCTAAGTTATTGTTGACATACTGATTTATATCGCTCGTGATCCACACACCCAGATATTTCAGTTTTGCCACTATTTTTAGGTGGGGAGTTCCCGACGATATCTGGTTACCAAGTGGGTCGACCGGTAGAAGGGCCAATTTCTCCCAATTGATAACCAGACCAGGAAATCGTCCGAACTCCCTCACCATTTGTATCACTGCATTTAATGAAGTTTCAACATCTCCAAGAAAAAACAGGACGTCGTACGCAAACAGTGCTATCCTGTCCTCTTCTGTCTGTCTCCGGAACCCCCTGTATATCTAGCATAGATCTAGTCATAATTGCAAGTGGTTCCATCGCAATAAACAATAAAGGGGACAGAGGACAACCCTGTCTCATCCCTCTCTCCAACGGGAACTATTCCGAGTATTCATTGTTCATTTTTATTTTTGCTTTTGGTTCGCTATAAAGTATTTTCACCCATCTAATAAAGGAGGGGCCAAATCCAAATCTTTATAACACCCTCCAAAGGTAATCCCATTCTAGGCTATCGAAAGCCTTAGTGGCATCCAAGGCCAATATGGCCCTGGAGCCCATATTTTCTGTTGGAATCTGCATGTTTAAAAAAACTCTTCTGAGGTTGATTCTTGTTGACCTATTTGGAATAAAACCTGACTGGTCAGGATGTATAAGATTTTTAATACATCCGTTTAAACGGGTTGCTAGCACTTTAGCCAGAATTTTTACATCCATACATAATAAAGAAATTGGACGATAAGAAGAGACGGCCAATTTATCTTTCCCCTCCTTATGTATTACAATAATAGTGGCTTCCGACATTGAGGTGGGGAGTCTCCCATTGACAAATGCCCATCCCAATCTCCTCAGCAATTCTGGGAGCAGGACCTCTCCATACCGTTTATATATTTCTATTGGGAGCCCATCCGGGCCTGGCGACTTTTGATTGGACATCCCAGCCACTGCTCGCTGTAGTTCCTCAAGGGTCACCGGTGCCTCTATATCCATTTTGTCCTTCTCTGACAAAGTTGGAATTGTTATTCCCTGGAAAAAAACATCAATTTTTTAACTCTCAGCTCCCCTGCTAGATTTGTAAAAGGACTTATAATATTCACTAAATATTTGTTTTATCTCTGTCCCATCTGTGGAGATCTCTCCACTTAGTGTCGTAATCGCAGAAACAGTGGGGGGGGGGTGTTAGATCTAATCAACAGGGACAGCATATGACCCACTTTCTCCCCTTCTCCAAACTGACACTGTCTCTGAAATATTCGTCTATTCTCTGACCTTTTTGTAATAGCCATTTTAAAGATTTGTTGCTTATCTAGCTATTCCTTTTGCCTGCCTGTGTTTGGGTCTTTTGACATATTGCCTTTCTGCGAGTATCACCTTGTTCCTGATGTCTCTTTCCCACTCCCTTGATTTCCCTTTAGTTCTTGCCACTTTTTGGATCAAGAGACCTCTAAGATAGGCCTTCAAGGAGTCCCAAACCACTCCAGGTGATGCTGTGCCTGCATTAATTTGTACAAATTCATGCAGTCTGGTTACCACCTCTCCACCTCTCCAGGGTTGCCAATCAATTCCAGCCAACAAGGGCTGATTTTCCATTCTCTTGAATGAGCTTACCCCCTGTATTTATTGTCAACACGAGTGGGGAGTGGTCTGACACTCCTCTTGGACCATACTCTATGTTCCCTACCAACAATATTGCTTCCCTATTACCTAGGGCCATGTCGATTCTTGAGAGAGTAAGGTAGGAACTTGAAAAGCAGGAATATTGTCGTTCCTGCGGATAACGCATTCGCTATATGTCGTTCAACACCATTTCCTCCAGGAATCGAGACTTTGTCCAGTGTGAACTCCACTCATTTATGTAAAACCTCCAGCTTAAATGGGGGGGGGGATATAAATATTTACTAGCACATATGGTTTATTCTCAATCAAGCAAAACAAAAAAATATACCGGCCCTGTTCATCAATGCAACTCTCTCTGCAGGAGAACATCACTCCTTTCCCAATCATTATAAAAAATAAATCAAGAATAAAAAGAGAAAGAAAAAAAGGAAAAAAAAAGAAAATAAATAAGAAAATAATCCATCTAACAGTCCCGCTCTCTCTCCTCCACCCTAAATCCTTTCTCAATCTATGTGTTGCTCCCCCTTCCTGTATCTCACCCTTCTCTCTATTTGTGCCATCTGTCGTATTAATATTTGTGGTGTGTGCTTCTTCCCCCCCCACTCTACCCTTATCCCCCCCTCCAGCCACATCCCTCCCCCTTCCTGCCCAACTGGGCTTACCCTAAGGGCTTCACCTCTGACCTTTCCGTACCTCCCCCACCATTCCCTCCTCACATTTCAAGCCAGTGCTATTAACAATTTTTGTGCAAAATGTAAGCAATGTGGGAGCCACATTTGCTCTCTTGCTCTCGTTCTAACATACATCTATAACATTCAATCCAAAGTGCATTACCCCGCCTCCACTCCATCAAATTTGATCAACCAATAATATTACAGTGGTATTACAGTGATATTATAGTGAAAGAAAAAAAGTATATTTGCAGGCTGATAAGAAAAAAAAAAAAGAAAGAAGAAAAAGAGAAAAGGGAGGGGGGTGGGGGAAAAAGGGGGAGAAAGCCAATAGAAAATAAAGAAGAGAAAATAAGAGGAATGAGTCTCCACCGATTTACCCCAACCCCTATATAATACATAATACATAATCAAAGCAATTGCATGGAATTTTTGGATTTACGTTCTTATTTTTGGATTTACGAATTCTCGTAAAAGTTAAATGGGTTTTTGTTAACTCAAATATTTACGAATTAATGAATTTGTCGAAATTTTGTCAAAATGAATTCAGAACGAAACAAATTGCATCTGAAGATGAGAGCATGGTATGAAAGGTGGTGGGACACTCTCAATGCACGGTGGAGGAAATATTGGTGTATGAATTGTTAACCAGGAAGAAAACTGTTAACCAGGAAGAAAATGCATCATATGAACATGTGGGGAATTGATTATTAAAAAAATAAATAAATCACAGAAATGATGCACAAATATATCAAAGAGTTGCAGTTTAGTCATGTGACCAGGGAGCTTAACAGGAGCCCAGATAGCTCAGTCAGTAGAGCATCAGTCGGTAGAGCATCAGACTTTTAATCTGAGGGTCCAGGGTTCAAGTCCCTGTTTGGGAGTTCCCCTTATATCTTTAAAGCGGAGGTCTGACGAAAAAAAAATATTAAAAGCCAGCAGCTACAAATACAAAAAATACTGCAGCTTCTGACTTTTAATATATGAACACTTACCTGTGCAGGTAGCCCGCGATGTCGGCAGGGGCAGTGTTAGAAAGGTGAAAAAAAAAACATGCAGTATATCCAATACATGAGAACTTCCCCCTAAAAAATTAGGTTATTAATGTTTCTTATTCAAACACTATAGAACAGGGGTCTCCAAACTTTCTAAACAAAGGGAAACTTTACTGTCCTTCAGACTTTAGGGGGGCCTGTCTGTGACCATTGGAAGATTAGTTAAACCCCCAAATATTATGCAAAAAATACATTTGCGTCAATAGCTGTGTACAATAAAGTAAACATTCTTAAGCGAGAGAAACTGTCTCAGTTATAAATGTGGATATGTGTGGAAAAAAATGTAATAAAAGATTTAGTAATGTCAGATCCTTTACATTTTAAAATTTGAATTTTATTTTGAAATAAAAATATATGAAAAAGATCACGTGTAGGGAGTTCAAACTGAAAATTAAGTGAGTACATCTATTAGTAGAAATATGGTAAAGTTTAAAAATGAATTACCTCTGAAGAGGTTGGCTTGCCAAGTAGTAATGCAATCATAATGCCAGACATAAATTGTAATCTACTTTAGTAGGCAGCAATTTCAGAGAGATGAGGCAGATTTTTATCAAGAAATACAATTAGAGTCTATTATTTCACAGAAAATAGCTAAATAATATTGTACTTTTAATGTATTGTATGTATTTAGATTTAGTAAGCCTTCATTTCAGAAAAAAAGATAAGGCAGGTTTTATCACAAGAGTCTATTTTACAAACAATAGCCAGAAATATTTTACAGTCAATGATCTGCATGTAATAAGTTGTTTATTTCAGAAGGAGAGACAAGGCAGGTTTAATCGCAAAGTAAAAAAAAGAGTTGATTTTTCCACAAACAATAGCAGGAAAAGTGTAGACTTTAATGGGATTTTCCTCTAAGTTCAGGTTCATAGTGTACTGTCAATGAACTGTATGTAGTCAAATTTAGTAGGCCCTAATTTCTGAAAAAGAGACCAGAGAGGTTTTATCCCCAAATAAAAATGAGTCTATTTTAGTAGCAATAGCCAGAAATATTTTGCAGTCAATGAACTGCGTGTAGTCAGATTTAGTACGTTGCAATTGCAAAAGAGACGAGGCAGGTTTTATCTCACAATAAAAAAGATTCTTTTGTTCCAAAAACAAGAGTCAGTGATATACTGTAGCACAGTTGATTCAATGTATATAGACTTCAATGGGATTCAATAGAGTGATACTGGCTCAAGCTGTTACACAAGATGCTTGATCTGGCAGGGGATGAGGGGGTAAAACCACTCAGTCAGGGGTCAGCAGTATGAGTGGGGCCTGTGGACACTGTGGATAGGGGGAATAAATCAATGGATGCTAGTCCAATGTTGAAAATTGGGAACAGTTCTGTACTTAGGGCAAGCCTCTTAGGGGAAGCAGAAGCAAAAACTCCAGAAACAAGTAAAACAAAAGATAGAAGCACCGCTGAAGTAAACTGTATGACATTTATTACAACAAGGCATAAAAACACTTACATCATGGTAAATGAAGTGAAGCGCATCGTTGAGTCCTGTGAGGTGAGTCTCTGTGCTGGCTGGGTTGCAGCGGTGGTTCGATAGCCTTATCTCCTGTGGGCGCCGATCGTCAGCTTGATGTATTAAGCTGGATAAGGAAGAGGGGCTGGACATGGACCGGTGACAGGTGATGTGTCCAGTGACGTCTGACGTCACCGGATGCGATGCATTGCATCTCCAAGAATGCACTCTGACGATGGTGATGACAGGCGCGCTCTTTTTTTAAGCTGGCTTGTGTAGCACTATATACTTAGTGGTATAAGGGTAACCCAGTTGCCCATATCACTACCCTGTGGTCTGACCTGCGATGTGCATGACTGGCGGCCCTGCCCCTCAGTGGTGTCGAGCCTGTTTTGCAGCTGGCATAGCTAAAGATAGGGTACCTAGTCGCCCACATAGGCATTAACAAAAGATAGTGTAGCGCTAATAAAGAGCCATATGTTGTATAATATGAAAAGCAATGGATTTCTCAAATGCACATATTTTGCATATGGAGAGAACATAGACAATGTATCAAGAGGTGTAAAAGTCCTAAGAGTCCACAAAAAGTGTATCTTGTAAATTGGTAGTATTCCTCAATGTATATATGGCTTTGTATTGCACGTATCACCAAACACAGACACATTTGTTTCAAAGATACACCATCAACAACATATAGAAGGCTTACCAGAATGTGTGGACCCAATACAACTTACGTTGAACTGGGTCAAACGAGCTTGAATACTCAGCGGCTGGTGGACTTCCTTGGAGGATGAAAAAAGGTCCAGAGATGGACTTTTACACCTCTCGATACATTGTCTATGTTCTCTCCATATGTAAAATATGTGCATTTGAGAAATCCATTGCTTTTCATATTATACAACATATGGTTCTTTATGAGCGCTACACTATCTTTAGTTATTCGGTTTTTGCTTATATCCTACTAGCTGTGTTAGCTGCTTGCTGTTTGGGTAGCGCAGAATTATTCGTTATATTTTGCCCACATAGGCATTATCGTATACCATGATATCCATAGCACCCACCTCACCATTGCATCCGCCACACCTTCTATCATACCGACCATAATTAAAAAATTATCTACACCCTATTCCACTTACCCATCTACTTTATATGACATACGTGGATACACCATGATGTAAGTGTTTTTATGCCTTGTTATATTAAATGTCATACAGTTTACTTCAGCGGCGCTTCTATCTTTTGTTTTTCAACAGGATTCACCTCTTAGTTCAGCTTCAATTAATTTTGAACAACATTTACCAAACCCTTGGTGAAGAGAATCTGGACAGATTTTCCCAATAGTTATTATCAATCACATTGAAAAGAAAAACTCTTTCTACAAGTGAGAAGTAAATATGTAAATTACCACTCTATTTCTCAGTTTAATTATTACTTTGTCTACCTGCTTTGGGCTTGTTGCCCTTTTTACGCAAACATAACAAAAACTAAATGGTTGACAGAACCTCCTATGCAATGAAAACTATGTGCAATGGTTCAAATTCAAGTACAGGTTGCTGCAACTTTATGTTGTCACAATTACCAGCCAAATAAATGAACGTATTAATGTTGTGCTGCCCCTAATATAAAGTACAAACTATACAAATAAATATACTAATAATAGGAACCAAATATGTGCATAAAAATAAAACCGAAATGTTACAAATAAGAACTATTTGATAAGCATATAAATTATATTTCCTTCACTGCGCATTGAGAGAGTCTGGATGCCAGTTTTTAACACAGTGTACATGTCTATTTGCTCTACAATACTGTAAGGGCAATGAAATTTTGGTTAACTTTCTACACTATGAGGAGTTCCCTTGCTGTCTGAGATTGATTGCAGAGGAGAGGAGGGGGAGACTAGATCTCTTAAAGGGCCATACACATTGAAAGTACAGAACACCAGTTACCAGTTTATTTGGAAGCATTCAAATGGAGATTGCTTGTTGTACCATCACCCCTGAGACACATGATAGATTCCATAAAGGGAAATCACTTCTAGACCTAATTTACATGCAGGTTCACATTTGAAGGTGAGAGCATGGTATGGTGGAGGAAATATTGGTGTATGAATTGTTAATCAGGAAGAACATGAATCACATGAACATGTGGTGAATTGATTATTGAAAAATAAATGAATCGTCACAGAAAAAATTCACAAATATATCAAAGTTTTGACCCCATCATTGTTGTCTGGTGGGAAGAATCATGACCCATCATTGGTGTCATTGGGAGGAATTGTGCCCCTTTATTGGTGTCATTGGGCCACATATTGTTGCCCACTGCTCTAGAGTATAGAAGACATGTGGTAGCATGGCCAAGTGGTCTAAGGTGCTGGATTAAGGCTCCAGTCTCTTTGAGGGAATGCATTTAAATTCCACCGCAGCCAATGAGCTTTTCTTACAAGCATTTCAAATTCTCTTTAAATATTCTTTATTCCTTAAAACTGCCTAATGGTCTATTTATAATGACGATGGCACCATGAGTTGTTCCAAATTTTGTCAGTCTGTTACAACACGAGGAAACCCATTCTCAAGGCCAGGAGACTCTTGGCTCCCTTTATTTACCTTCACATTTTCACTGGCTTTTGTGAGAATACGGTCATATTATTGGGCGGTTCCAAAACTGTGACCTAGACAAAACTTGTTGGTGCAGTTCCAAGCCTCAGGTGTGATATGCTGCCCACTGGAACTCAGGGATCAGGGGGCTGACACAGTAGGTACCAATATTTAAAAAAAATTCAGGGACATTTGTTTTTGTTGCGCGTCCAGTAAGCCCTTGTAGTTGATTAATGTACTTTAATTAGGGAATGGGCAATCATTTAAAACTGAGATGGACAGGGAGTCGCTGTGTTTACTGTCTAAATGTGCCAAAACATGAGCAGGCACATGCTTAGTAACACAATGAGTTTCATGGCTGTGATTTCAGGACACAATTGAGGTGGGACAACTGACTCAAAAGTGGGACTGTCCTGGCAAATTCAGGACAGTTTGCTAGTATGCAATGTGTATACCATGTGCTATGTGGGCTATTTTGTGATTGTTACAGGTATTTTTGTTTTTCCTACTTTTCATACAATTGCCTTTTTATGCATTAACTACTTTTGTATAGCTCCATATGTTTTGGTAGACTTTTTTGTGATTTGTTACCTATGAGACCTTTCTTTGACCTCAGTCCAGTGTGTCTTTTTAACTTAGCACAGTGTGATATCATTGTTATGCGGTGTTGTTGGTGGGTGAGGTTTTGTGTTTTACTTGTGAGGGAAAAAGTCAAAAGAAGAGAAACATTTCCTAGTAGAGAAGGATTTCAATCCATCCACCTCTGGGCTATGAGCCCCGTACAGTTTCACTGAGCAACTCTGCTGCATGTTAGATTTTGTTTGCTGGAGCGATAATATAAATTACTTGAGCTGCTTTCCTGCTCAATACCATTCTACTCTATTACAAACGTAAACTTACTGTATATGCAAAACCAAGGAAACAAAGCAGATATTCCCATAAATGCTACTTGAAACTGATTATAGATGACCCACATTGTGAATAGACATGTGCACTGCCAAAAAATTTGTTTGTGTTCGTTTTCGTTTTCACTTTTTTTTTTCCGTTTTTCAGGTCATTCGTTATGATCAAAATTCGTTATTTCGAATAAATTTCGGAAAATTTTTAATTAATTTTTTTAATTAGTTATTATTAGTATGTTCCATTCATTTAGATGTGGAATTCATAAATTCAAAATTTAAACAATATGAAATAGTATATAAGTAAAAATAACTAACTGTTAAATTATAGGTATTGGAATTTCCTTTAAAATTTTGTCTGTTTGTGAACATAATGAATACTAATTTATTTGAAGTTACGAACTATCTGAAATGACAAATGCTGCGTCTAAATGAATGCCACGTAACAAATTAATATTATATTCTAATAATGATAAAAAGTTTTTTTAATTATTATTAATTTGTTCCGTTCTATTTGTTTAGATGCCGCATTTGTTGTTTCGGATAATTCATAACTTTGGATACATTTGTATTCATTACATTCACTAACAGCCAAATTTGAAAGAAAATTCCAAAACCTATAATTTAATAGTTAGTAATAGTTATTATTGTTTAGTTAGCTATTTCAGGTTTTGGAATTTTTGGATTTCCGTTCTTATTTTTGGATTTACAAATTTTCAGAAAAGTTAAATGGGTTTTCGTTAACTCGAATTTTTCCGAATGAATAAATTTGTTGAAATTTTGTCTAAACGAATTTGGAACGAAACAAAATGCATCTGAAGGTGAGGGCATGGTATGAAAGTTGGTGGGACTCTCAATGCACGGTGGAGGAAATATTGGTGTATGAACTGTTAACCAGGAAGAACATGCGTCATATGAACATGTGGTGAATTGAATATTGAAAAAATAAAAAAATCAATCACAGAAATAATGCACAAATATATCAAAGAGTTGCAGTTTAGTCATGTGATCAGGCTGTTCCACAGGAGCCCGGATAGCTCAGTCGGTAGAGCATCAGACTTTTAATCTGAGGGTCCAGGGTTCAAGTCCCTGTTCGGGCGTTTCCTTTATATCTTAAAAAAATATATATTAAAAGCCAGCAGCTACAAATACTGCAGCTGCTGGCTTTTAATATATGGACACTTACCTGTGCAGGGAGCCCGCGATGTCGGCAGCCGAAGCCGATCTGTCCGTTGACTCTCAGCTGCTGCCACTGCCATCCTCGGTAAGGGAATCAGGAAGTGAAGGCATGCGGCTTCACCTCCTGGTTCCCTACTGCGCATGCGCGAGTCGCGCTGCACGTCCTCACTGGTCCCTGCTGTCTCTGGGACTTGTGTGTCTCCCAGAAGACAGCGGGGGAGGACAGAGTAGGCACCAGAAGTGGCGTAGGTCACCGCGATCACCGCAGTGATCTATGCCAGGAAGTGGGAACAAATACCTGTATTAGACAGGTATCTGCTCCATCCTCCCCCCTGAAAGGTGCCAAATGTGACACCAGAGGAGGAATGGATTCCAAAAAGTGGAAGTTCCATTTTTGGGTGGAACTCCTCTTTAACTACCACAAAACAAAGAAAAAAAATGCATATTACATTACGTTACAACAGAGGTGGCTGACCCACAACAAGCACTATGCAAGGGGCCATGTGAAATCTACTGCTACAGAAATTCACAAACAAAAAGACCTGAAGAAGCATGTGGCTGATTTCTAGAGGTCCCAGTCTAGGGACATACCAAATAGCATTTCTCAGGAAATTGACAATTACTTTGTGTACATTCTTAAAGAGGAAAAAACCCTGGTGGGTTTTACTTCCTCTTTATGTCCCTGCAAAGGTAAAGCATAATGGGCTACTATGCATCGCATAGTAGCCCATTATGTGTCACTTACCTGAAACCGAAGCCTGCGATGTCACAGTTGTCCCCACTAGCAGGGAGCGTCCATCTTCACCCCTCTTCCTTTAGGGGCCGCAAATTCTGGCTCTGTAAAAGGCCGGAGTCGCGTGACGTCACTCCCAATGTGCCCTGTCTAAAGTGCCGTAGTCATTGGCGCTCAGCTTTTTCGTAAATATCTCCAAACAGGTAGGCCTTAATATAGGCTTACCTGTAGGTAAAAGTGGCTGTACAGGATGTACAACCACTTTAAGGATGTGCAAATCAGATTCTAATGCCAATGTCAGGGGCAGTGTTAGAAAGGTGAAAAAAATCCAGTATATCCAATACATGAGAACTTCCCACCAGGGAAAAAAAAAAAAAATTATTCAAACGCTATAGAACAGGGGTCTCCAAACTTTCTAAACAAAGGGCAAGTTTACTGTCCTTCAGACTTTATGGGGGGGGGGCTGTCTGTGACCATTGGAAGTAGAAAATGTCCTGACATCAATTGGAATAATAAATGCGGCAACTTTGGTGTCAGTGAGAGGAATAATAAGAACCAAATGTGTTCGTAACAATAAAACCAAAATGTTACAAATAAAAATTATTTTATAAGCATATATATGTCCCTGAATATTTTTTGTGTCTGAGTAACCACTTTTTCAATAATCAATTTTCCATGTGTTCATATGATTCAAGTGCTTCCTGGTTAACAGTTCATACACCAATATTTCCTCCACTGTGCATTGAGAGAGTCTGGATGCCAGTTTTTTTTAACACAGTGTACATGTCCATTTGCTCTACAATACTGTAAGGGCAATGCACCTTTTTAATAAAAATGTTTTTAAACTTGAAACACTATGAGAAGTTCCCTTGCTGTCTGAGCCTGATGAACAATGACCCCATCATTGGTGTCATTTGGTGGGAAGAATCATGACCTAACATTGGTGTTACTGGGAGGAACTGTGCCCCATTATTGGTGTCATTGGGCCGCAGTTTGTTAGCCACTGCTCTAGGACATAGAAGTCATGTGGTAGCGTGGCCGAGCGGTCTAAGGCGCTGGATTAAGGCTCCAGTCTCTTCGGAGGCGTGGGTTCAAATCCCACCGCTGCCAATTATTTTTTCCTACAAGCACACAAAGCATGCTTTAAATATTCTATATTCATTATGACTGCATAATGGTCTATTTATAATCACCATGGCAACACGATTTGTTCCAAAATTTGTCAGTCTGCTACAACAGGTCATGCTGAACTGCAATATGAGGAAACCCATTCTCAAGGCCAGGAGATTCTTGGCTCCCTTGATTTACCTTCACATTTTCACTGGCTTTTGTGAGAATATGATCATATAACTGGGCGGTTCCAAAACTGTGACCTGGACAAAACTTGTTAGTACAGTTCCAAGCCTGGGGCCTGATAGCTATTTCAGGTTTTGGAATTTTTGGATTTCCGTTCTTATTTTTGGATTTACAAATTTTCAGAAAAGTTAAATGGGTTTTCGTTAACTCGAATTTTTCCGAATGAATAAATTTGTCGAAATTTTGTCTAAACGAATTTGGAACGAAACAAATTGCATCTGAAGGTGAGAGCATGGTATGAAAGGTGGTGGGACTCTCAATGCTCGGTGGAGGAAATATTGGTGTATGAACTGTTAACCAGGAAGAACATGCATCATATGAACATGTGGTGAATTGATTATTGAAAAAATAAATAAATCAATCACAGAAATAATGCACAGTTACAATTTAGTCATGTGACCAGGGAGCTCAACAGGAGCCCGGATAGCTCAGTCGGTAGAGCATCAGACTTTTAATCTGAGGGTCCAGGGTTCAAGTCCCTGTTTGGGCGTTTCGATTAAATCTTTAAAGCGGAAGTCCGCCAAAAAAAAAAAAAAATATTAAAAGCCAGCAGCTACAAATACTGCAGCTGCTGACTTTTTATATATGGACACTTACCTGTGCAGGGAGCCCGCGATGTCGGCAGCCGAAGCCTATCTGTCTGTCGGCTCGCTGCTGCTGCCATCCTCGGTAAGGGAATCAGGAAGTGAAGCCCTGCGGCACGAGTCACGCTGCGCATCCTCACTGGTCCCTGCTGTCTCTGGGACCGTGCGGCTTCACTTCCTGGTTCCATACTGCGCCTGCACGAGTAGCGCTGCGCGTCCTTACTGGTCCCTGCTGTCTCTGGGACCTGTGTGTCTCTCAGAAGACAGCGGGGGGAGGACAGAGTAGGCGCCAGAAGTGGCGTAGGTCACCGCGATCACCGCAGTGATCTATGTCAGGAAGTGGGAGCAAATACCTGTATTAGACAGGTATCTGCTCCCTTCTCCCCCCTGAAAGGTGCCAAATGTGACACCGGAGGAGGGGAGGATTCCAAAAAGTGGAAGTTCCATTTTTGGGTGGAACTCCTCTTTAACCACCACAAAACAAAGTAAAAAAATGCATATTACATTACGTTACAACAGAGGCGGATGACCCACAACAAGCACTATGTAAGGGGCCATGTGAAATCTACTGCTACAGAAATTCACAAACAAAAAGACCCGAAGAAGCATGTGGCTGATTTCTAGAGGTCCCATTCTAGGGACATACCAAATGCAAATAGCATTTTTCAGGGAATTGACAATAACATTGTGTATATTCTTTTTTTTTTTTCATTTTTATACTTTTTTATTATTTAGCAAATAACAAAAGCAGTGAAAAAATACATTATAAAATGTAATGCAATGTCTTGCAGTACATAAACCTATTATTGCTTTATCCTCCCTACCTTCCCTGTTCCTCCATGCCCCCACCCTCCCCGCCTCACCCACACCACCTTAACATTATTTGTGCATGTAGTTCTGTTAATTGCAGAGCCTCAGGGGGGGACAAGAGAGGAGCACTTCAGGGAATAAAGAGCAGTACTGTAGGCTACGTCGACTATTGTCCCCCAAGGAGGAAGAAGAAGAAAAAGGGATTCACTCCTTATCATCCTCCTATAGGAGACACCCCCATCTCGTCCAGCCAAGGCTTCCACATTCTCTCAAACTTTCTGTAGTTACCTTGCCTAATAAGTACCACTTTCTCACCCCAAACTATTGAATTAATGGTCTCAACCCAGTTCTTCACAGTCGGGGGAATCTGTGCCTGCCATTTCTGTGCGATTAATTTTCTCGCCTGCAATAGGCATCTCAGCACTACTTCAGTGGTACCAGTCGGGAAAGCTCCCTATTACGCATGTCTTGGCTACCGGTTCCAATGTGGCCTTAAAAATTTTATTTATCCTGTCTATTATCTCCACTCAGTATATAAATAGCTTCGGGCATTTCCATACCATGTGGATAAAGTCTCCTGTCCCCTTACACCTGGGGCACTCATTGTTTTGTCTCCACCCAAGTTTAAACATTTTTTTTGGGGTATAGTAGACTCTGTATATTAGAAATAAATTAGATATTTTCTGTGAAGAAGAGATCGAGACCAGTGCTCCTCCTTTCAAGATCCTGTCCCATTCTTCCATAGTCATTACCCCCACATCTCTTTCCCACCTGGCTCTACTCTTGGAAGGCCCTGTGCTACTTATTATTCTAGCCGCCAACCTAGCATACAGTTCGGAGATTAGTCCTTTAGATGTATCTGCCTTAATTATTTTTAGGAGAGTGGGGCTCTGGGACCATTCAATTATCTGTGACCTAAACTAGACTTGGATGGCGTGTCTAATTTGAAGATATTTAAAAAACAATTTGTTTGTTTTATTAAATTCCCTTTTTAAGCCTAGGAAGGTTTTCATAAGATTGCCCTCATATTGTTGGATTAATCGGTTAATGCCCTGTCTCTCCCATTCTTTAGACCTCTCTATACTCTTTACTTCCGCTAGATTTCCATTGTTCCATAGAGGGGTATATTTAGTTACCCCTCCATATCCCATTAGTGCCTTTGTTTCCTGACATACTTTACTGACTAGTTTTATCGTCGGGCATGTGTAAATAAATGAGTCTGCCTCTAGTACCTCCGCTAGTATGTTATGTGGGGCCCCCATTATCATCATTCTATTGCTGGACTTCCTCCCTCCTATGACTCCACAACCTGCTAGATGTTGCAGCTGAGATGCCAAAAAGTATGACCTCGGGTGCGGAACCGCCATACCCCCTTCTTTAATCGGTAACTGCATAGTTTGCAGGCCAATCCTAGATTGGCCCTTTTTCCAAATTGGTTCCCAAAAAAAGGATTCTATTTTTTTGAACCACTTTTGACCTATCCAAGTCAGGGAGTTGTGGAGCAGGTATAGTATCTGTGGTAGCCATATCATCTTTATTAGTTTGCAGTGTTCTGCCACAGATAGAGGGAGTCGACTCCAGATGTACCCTTTTTGCTTTAATTGAAATAGTAGCGAGGCTAAGTTATTATTGACATACTGATTTATATCGCTCGTGATCCACACACCCAGATATTTCAGTTTTGCCACTATTTTTAGGTGGGGAGTTCCCGACGATATCTGGTTACCAAGTGGGTCGACCGGTAGCAGGGCCGATTTCTCCCAATTGATAACCAGACCAGGAAATCATCCGAACTCCCTCACCATTTGTATCACTGCATTTAATGGAGTTTCAACATCTCCAAGAAAAAACAGGACGTCGTCCGCAAACAGTGCTATCCTGTCCTCTTCTGTCTGTCTCCGGAACCCCCTGTATATCTAGCATAGATCTAGTCATAATTGCAAGTGGTTCCATCGCGAGAGCAAACAATAAGGGGGACAGAGGACAACCCTGTCTCATCCCTCTCTCCAACGGGAACTATTCCGAGTATTCATTGTTAATTTTTATTTTTGCTTTTGGTTCGCTATAAAGTATTTTCACCCATCTAATAAAGGAGGGGCCAAATCCAAATCTTTATAACACCCTCCAAAGGTAATCCCATTCTAGGCTATCGGAAGCCTTAGTGGCATCCAAGGCCAATATGGCCCTGGAGCCCATATTTTCTGTTGGAATCTGCATGTTTAAAAAAACTCTTCTGATGTTGATTCTTGTTGACCTATTTGGAATAAAACCTGACTGGTCAGGATGTATAAGATTTTGAATACATCCGTTTAAACGGGTTGCTAGCACTTTAGCCAGAATTTTTACATCCATACATAATAAAGAAATTGGACGATAAGAAGAGACAGCCGATCTTTCCCCTCCTTATGTATTACAATAATAGTGGCTTCCGACATTGAGGTGGGAAGTCTCCCATTGACAAATGCCCTTCCCAATCTCCTCAGCAATTCTGGGAGCAGGACCTCTCCATACCGTTTATATATTTCTATTGGGAGCCCATCCGGGCCAGGCGACTTTTGATTGGACATCCCGGCCACTGCTCGCTGTAGTTCCTCAAGGGTCACCGGTGCCTCTATATCCATTTTGTCCTTCTCTGACATAGTTGGAATTGTTATTCCCTGGAAAAAAACATCAATTTTTTCACTCTCAGCTCCCCTGCCAGATTTGTAAAAGGACTTATAATATTCACTAAATATTTGTTTTATCTCTGTCCCATCTGTGGAGATCTCTCCACTTAGTGTCTTAATCGCAGAAACAGTGGAGGGGGGGGGGGGGTGTTAGATCTAATCAACAGGGACAGCATATGACCCACTTTCTCCCCTTCTCCAAACTGACACTGTCTCTGAAATATTTGTCTGTTCTCTGACCTTTTTGTAATAGCCATTTTAAAGATTACTTGCCTATCTAGCTATTCCTTTTGCCTGGCTGTGTTTGGGTCTTTTGACATATCGCCTTTCTGCAAGTATCCCCTCGTTCCTGATGTCTCTTTCCCACTCCCTTGATTTCCCCTTAGTTCTTGCCACTTTTTGGATCAAGAGACCTCTAAGATAGGCCTTCAAGGAGTCCCAAACCACTCCAGGTGATGCTGTGCCTGCATTGATTTGTACAAATTCATGTTACCACCTCTCAAGGGTTGCCAATCAATTCCAGCCAACAAGGGCTGATTTTCCATTCTCTTGAATGAGCTTACCCCCTCTGTATTTATTATCAACACGAGTGGGGAGTGGTCTGACACTCCTCTTGGACCATACTCTATGTTCCCTACCAACAATATTGCTTCCCTATTACCTAGGGCCATGTCGATTCTTGAGAGAGTGAGGTAGGAACTTGAAAAGCAGGAATATTGTCGTTCCTGCGGATAACGCATTCGCTATATGTCGTTCATCACCATTTCCTCCAGGAATCGAGACAACCGATTCTCTCCTGCTGTATTAGGCCTATTTCCAGGCGGAAATCTATCTAGGCTCTTTTCGAGGACTTCATTGAAATCTCCTAACGCTATTACTGGAGTTCCCACTTTGTCCAGTGTGAACTCCACTCATTTATATAAAACCTCCAGCTTAAATGGGGGGATATAAATATTTGCTAGCACATATGGTTTATTCTCAATCAAGCAAAACAAAAAAATATACCGGCCCTGTTCATCAATGCAACTCTCTCTGCAGGAGAATATCACTCCTTTCCCAATCATTATGCTCACCCCCCTTGAATAAGAGGAGTGGACTGAATGATATTGAGCTTGGAATTTCTGGTTACAAAGTCAAATGGGTCTCCTGCAGGCAAAGTAGTCCGGGCCCACTCCCCTCCAATGCAGACAGGACCGTGGCTCTCTTAGTTGGATCCCCTAGGCCTCGGACATTCCAGGAATTTATACTAAATGTCTTATTTTGCATGGAACAAATATCAAAAATAAATCAAGAATAAAAAGAGAAAGAAAAAAAAAAAGGAAAAAAAATAAAAAAAATAAGAAAATAATCTATCTAACAGTCCCGCTATCTCTCCTCCACCCTAAATCCTTTCTCCAATCTATGTGTTGCTCCCCCTTCCCGTATCTCACCC
This sequence comes from Lithobates clamitans, assembly GCA_037952925.1. Taxonomy (NCBI): domain Eukaryota; kingdom Metazoa; phylum Chordata; class Amphibia; order Anura; family Ranidae; genus Lithobates; species Lithobates clamitans. The sequence goes on from JBBGZY010002435.1 coordinate 119,220, forward strand.
TTCTCTCTATTTGTGCCATCTGTCGTATTAATATTTGTGGTGTGTGCTTCTTCCCCCCCACTCTACCCTTATCCCCCCCTCCAGCCACCTCCCTCCCTCTTCCTGCCCAACTGGGCTTACCCTAAGGGCTTCACCTGTGACCTTTCCGTTCCTCCCCCACCATTCCCTCCTCACATTTCAAGCCAGTGCTATTAACAATTTTTGTGCAAAATGTAAGCAATGTGGGAGCGTCACTTGCTCTCTTGCTCCCATTCTAACATACATCTATAACATTCAATCCAAAGTGCATTACCCCTCCTCCACTCCATCAAATTTGATCAACCAACAATATTACAGTGGTATTACAGTGATATTATAGTGAAAGAAAAAAAGTATATTTGCAGGCCGATAAGAAAAAAAAAAAAAGAAAGAAGAGAAAAGGGAGGGGGGTGGGGGAAAAAGGGGGAGAAAGCTAAGAGAAAATAAGAGGAATGAGTCTCCACCGATTTACCCCACCCCCTATATAATACATAATACATAATCAAAGCAATTGCATGGAATTTTTGGATTTCCGTTCTTATTTTTGGATTTACGAATTCTCTTAAAAATAAAATGGGTTTTTGTTAACTCGAATATTTCCGAATTATTGAATTTGTTGAAATTTTGTCAAAATGAATTCAGAACGAAACAAATTGCATCTGAAGATGAGAGCATGGTATGAAAGGTGGTGGGACACTCTCAATGCACGGTGGAGGAAATATTGGTGTATGAACTGTTAACCAGGAAGAAAATGTGTCATATGAACATGTGGTGAATTGATTATTAAAAAAATAAATAAATCACAGAAATGATGCCCAAATATATCAAAGAGTTGCAGTTTAGTCATGTGACCAGGGAGCGCAGCAGGAGCCCAGATAGCTCAGTCGGTAGAGCATCAGACTTTTAATCTGAGGGTCCAGGGTTCAAGTCACTGTTTGGGCGTTCCCTTTATATCTTTAAAGCGGAGGTCTGCCGGAAAAAAAAAATATTAAAAGCCAGCAGCTACAAATACAAAAAATACTGCAGCTTCTGACTTTTAATATATTAATACTTACCTGTGCAGGGAGCCCGCGATGTCGGTAGCCGAAGCCGATCTGTCCATCGGCTCTCGGCTGCTGCCGCCGCCATCTTCATTGAGGGAATCAGGAAGTGAAGCCAAGCGGCTTCACCTCCTGGTTCCCTACTGCGCATGCACGAGTCGTGCTGCGCATCCTCACTGGTCCTTGCTGTCTCTGGGACCTGTGTGTCTCCCAGAAGACAGCGGGGAAGGAAAGAGTAGGCGCCGGAAGTGGCGTAGGTCACCGCAATCACCGCGGTGATCTATGCCAGGAAGTGGGAACAAATACCAGTATTAGGAAGGTATCTGCTCCCTCCTCCCCCTGAAAGGTGCCATATGTGACACCGGAGGGGGGGGGAATTCTAAAAAGTGGAAGTTCCATTTGTGGGTGGAACTCCACTTTAACCACCACAAAACAAACAAAAAAAATGCATATTACATTACGTTACAACAGAGGCGGCTGACCCACAACCAGCACTATGCAAGGGGCCATGTGAAATCTACTGCTACAGAAATTCACAAACAAAAAGACCCGAAGAAGCATGTGGCTGATTTCTAGAGGTCCCATTCTACGGATATACCAAATGCAAATAGCATTTTTCAGGTAATTGACAATCACATTGTGTATAGTCTTAAAGAGGAAGTAAACCCTGATGGGTTTTACTTCCTCTTTATTTCCCTGCAAAGGTAAAGCATAATGGGCTACTATGCATCACATAGTAGCCCATTATGTGTCACTTATCTGAAACCAAAGCCTGCGATGTCACAGTTGTCCCCACTAGCAGGGAGCGCCCATCTTTGCTCCTCTTCCTTCCGGGACGCAAACTCCGGCTCTGTGACTAGCCGGAGTCGCGTGACGTCAGTCCCGCACATGCGCGGGAGCCGCCAGTCACGCCATGACCCCTAGTCTTAGACCCCTGTCTAAAGTGCTGTAGTCATTGGCGCTCAGCTTTTCCGGAAATATCTCCTAAACCGTTGGAGGTTTAGGAGATATTTCCAGCACCTACAGGTAAGCCTTAATATAGGATTACCTGTAGGTAAAAGTGGTTGTACAGGGTGTACAACCACTTTAAGGGTGTGCTAATCATATTCTAATATCAATGTCAGGGGCAGTGTTAGAAAGGTGAAAAAAAAAACAAACATGCAGTATATCCAATACATGAGAACTTCCCACCAGGGAATGTTCCACCTCCCCCTAAAAAATTAGGTTATTAATGTTTCTTATTCAAACACTATAGAACAGGGGTCTCCAAACTTTCTAAACAAAGGGCAACTTTACTGTCCTTCAGACTTTAGGGGGGCCTGTCTGTGACCATTGGAAGATTAGTTAAACTCCCAAATATTATGCAAAAAATAAATTTGCGTCAATAGCTGTGTACAATAAAGTAAACATTCTTAAGCGAGAGAAACGGTCTCAGTTATCAATGTGGATATGTGTGGAAAAAACTAGCCAAAGTGGCTATGTAATAAAAGATTTAGTAACGTCAGATCCTTTACATTTTAAAAATGGAATTTTATTTTGAAATAAAAATATATGAAAAAGATCACATGTAGGGAGTTCAAACTGAAAATTAAGTGAGTACATCTATTAGTAGAAATATGGTAAAGTTTAAAAATGAATTACCTCTGAAGAGGTTGGCTTGCCAAGTAGTAATGCATTTTGCAATCATAATGCCAGACATAAATTGTAATCTGCTTTAGTAGGCAGCAATTTCAGAGAGATGAGGCAGATTTTTATCAAGAAATACAATTAGAGTCTAATATTTCACAGAAAATAGCTAAATTATATTGTACTGTTAATGAATTGTATGTATTTAGATTTAGTAAGCCTTCATTTCAGAAAAAAAGTTTAGGCAGGTTTCATCACAAGAGTCCATTTTACAAACAATAGCCAGAAATTTTTTACAGTCAATGATCTGCATGTAATAAGTTGTTTATTTCAGAAGGAGAGACAAGGCAGGTTTAATCGCAAAGTAGAAATTAGAGTTGATTTTTCCACAAACAATAGCAGGAAATGTGTAGACTTTAATGGGATTTTCCTCTAAGTTCAGGTTCATAGTGTACTGTCAATGAACTGTATGTAGTCAGATTTAGTAGGCCCAAATTTCTGAAAAAAAGACCAGAGATGTTTTATCCCCAAATAAAAATGAGTATATTTTAGTAACAATAGCCAGAAATATATTGCAGTCAATGAACTGCGTGTAGTCAGATTTAGTAGGTTTATCTCAAAATAAAAATGATTCTTTTGTTCCGAAAACAAGAGTCAGTGATATACTGTAGCATAGTTGATTCAATGTATATAGACTTCAATGGGATTCAATAGGGTGACACTGGCCCAAGCTGTTACACAAAATGTTTGATCTGGCAGGGGATGAGGGGCTAAAACCACTCAGTCAGGGGTCAGCAGTATGAGTGGGGCCTGTGGACACTGTAGATAGGGGGAATAAATCTATGTCCAGGCAACGGATGATAGTCCAGTGTTGAGAATTGGGAACAGTTCTGTACTTAGGGCAAGCCTCTTAGGGGAAGCAGAAGTAAAAACTCTAGAAACATGTAAAACAAAAGATAGAAGCACCGCTGAAGTAAACTGTATGACATTTATTACAACAAGGCATAAAAACACTTACATCATGGTAAGTGAAGAGAAGCGCATCGTGGAGTCCTGTGAGGTGAGTCTCTGCGCTGGCTGGGTTGCAGCGGTGGTTCGATAGCCTTATCTCCTGTGGGCGCCGATCGTCAGCTTGATGTATTAGGCTGGAACAGGAAGAGTGGCTGGACCTGGACCGGTGACAGGTGATGTATCCAGTGACGTCCGGTGACGCACTATATACTTAGTGGTATAAGGGTGACCCAGTTGCCCATATCACTACCCTGTGGTCTGACCTGCGGTGTGCATGACTGGCGACCCTGCCCCTCAGTGGTGTCGAGCCTGTTTTGCGGCTGGAATAGCTGGAGCTAGGGTACCTAGTCGCCCACATTGGCATTATCATATACCATGATATCCATAGCACCCACCTCACCATTGCGTCCGCCACACCTTCCATCATGCGGACCATAACTATAAATGATCTACACCCTATTCCACTTACCCATCTACTTTATATGACATACGTAGATACACCATGATGTAAGTGTTTTTATGCCTTGTTATATTAAATGTCATACAGTTACTTCAGCTGCGCTTCTATCTTTTGTTTTTCAACGGGATTCACCTCTTAGTTCAGCTTCAATTATTTTGAACAACATTTACCAAACCCTTGGTGAAGAGAATCTGGACAGATTTTCCCAATACTTATTATCAATCACATTGAAAGGAAAAACTCTTTCTACAAGTGAGAAGTAAATATGTAAATTACCACTCTATTTCTCAGGTTCATTACTACTTTGTCTACCTGTTTTTGGGTTTGTTGCCCTTTTTACTCAAACATAACAAAAACTAAATGGTAGACAGCACCTCCTATGCAATGAAACCTATATGCAATGGTTTAAATTCAATAACAGGTTGCTGCAACTTTATGTTCCCACAATTACCAGCCAAATAAATGAACGTATTGATGTTGTGCTGCCCCTAATATAAAGTACAAACTATACAAATAAATATACTAATAAGAACCAAATATGTGCATAAAAAACCATCGAAATGTTACAAATAAAAACTATTTGATAAGCATATAAATGATATTTCCTTCACCGCGCATTGAGAGAGTCTGGATGCCAGTTTTTAACACAGTGTACGTCTATTTGCTCTACAATACTATTATTATTATTATTATTATACAAGATTTATATAGCGCCAACAGTTTACTCAGCGCTTTACAATGTATAAGGGGGACAACACAATTACAGTACAATACAAAAGGTACAGGAGGGCCCTGCTCGTAGAGCTTACATTCTAAAAGGGAGGGGGTGGTGGTACAAAAGGTAATAGCTGCAAAGAATGATTTGATGGGGGTGGCTCAGGGACAGTTATGTGGGTGTGGGATAGGCTTCCCTGAATAAATGAGTTTTCAAGGATCTCCTAAAGGTGGACAGGGTAGGGGCTGATCGGACATACTGGGGCAGGGAATTCCAGAGGATGGGAGAGGCTCTGGAGAAGTCCTGAAGGCGAGCATGGGAGGAGGTAACAAGGGAGCTAGAGAGCAGGAGGTCCTGGGAGGAGCGGAGGGGGCGATTTGGGCGATATCTGCAGATGAGGTTGGTGATGTAGATGGGGGCGATGTTGTGAATGGCCTTGTATGTTATGGTTAGCATTTTGAATTTTACACGGTGGGATAGGGGAAGCCAGTGAAAGGATTGGCAGAGAGGAGCAGCAGTCACGGATCGATTAGTGAGGTGTATTAGTCTAGCAGCAGCATTCATAATAGACTGAAGGGGGGATAGCCTGCTTAAGGGTAGGCCATTAAGGAGAGAGTTGCAATAGTCGAGGCGGGAAATAATCAAAGAGTGAATAAGTTGTTTTGTAGTGTCATTAGTCAGAAAGGGTCGAATTTTGGAGATGTTGCGGAGGTTAAGGCGGCAGGATTTAGCCAGAGATTGGATATGGGGGCTGAAGGAGAGGTCAGAGTCAAGGATTACACCCAGGACTCTGGCATGTGTGGAGGGACCAATGGTTGTGTTGTTGATATTAATGGTGAAGTCACAGGAGGGGGACCGTGAAGGAGGAAATATAACAAGCTCAGTTTTAGAAAGATTAAGTTTGAGGAAGTGGTGTGACATCCATACCGATATGTCATTCAGCAAGTTTGAGATCCGTGAGGAGATAGTGGGGGTGAGTTGGGGAGTGGAGAGATAGATCTGTGTGTCATCGGCATAGAGATGGTATTGGAAGCCATGGGAGGTGATCAACTGGCCCAGGGAAGAGGTATAGAGTGAGAAAAGGAGAGGCCCAAGGACAGAGCCTTGGGGTACCCCAACAGAAAGAGGAAGGGGAGCGGAGGAGATGGAGTTGTAAGTGACGCTGAAAGTGCGCTGAGATAGGTAGGAGGAGAACCAGGATAATGCAGAATCACGGAGGCCAAGGGAGTGTAATTTGCTGAGGAGCAGCAGGTGGTCAACTGTGTCAAAGGCAGCAGAGAGGTCTAAAAGTATGAGTATGGAGTAGTGGCCATTGGTTTTGGCAGTTATTAGGTCATTGGTGATTTTTAGTAGGGCAGTTTCAGTCGAATGTTGTAGGCGGAAGCCAGACTGTAGGGGGTCGAGAAGGTTGTTGTCCGTGAGGTAGCGACTCATTTGGTCATGAACAAGGCGTTCGATGAGCTTGGAGGCAAACGGGAGAAGGGAGATAGGTCTTAAGTTATTCAAACAGGTGGGGTCTAGTGAGGGTTTTTTGAGTATGGGGGTAACCAGTGCATGTTTGAACGGGGAAGGAAAGGTGCCGGAGGAGAGGGAGAGGTTGAAGATGTGGGTTAGGGAGTTGAGGATAGAGTGGGAAGGTGGTCGCAGCAATTGAGAGGGGACAGGGTCCAGGGGACATGTAGTGAGGTGGGCCATGGAGAGGAGTTTATCAACTTCTTCTGTGGTAACTGGGCAAAAGGAGGAGAGTATTGAGTGTGGTGTTGGACCTGATATGTTGGGTAGGGGAGGAATTTTAATGCTGGATATCTCCTTGCGAATTGTGTTGATTTTGCTATTGAAGTGGTTGGCAATATGTTGAGCGGTAAGCAAGTTGGTGGGAGAGGGCAGTGGGGGGTGAAGTAAGGAATTAAGGGTAGAAAAGAGTTGACGAGGTTTGGATGAGAGGGTTTTGATGAGAGTGTTGTAATAGGTTTGTTTAGCAGTGTGGAGGCAGGAGTTGTATTTGAGAAGGACAGATTTGTAGAGGGTAAAGTCTTGCAGGGATTTAGATTTACGCCATGCTCGCTCAAGAGCACGGCTGCGTCTCTTGAGACTTCTGGTGTCGTCTGTTTGCCAGGGTTGTGGCAGATGGGGCCTGGTTCTGCGTGTAGAAAGAGGAGCAAGTACATCTAGGGAGGATGACAACGTGGTGTTGTAGATGGAAGTGGTTAGGTCTGGGCAGGACAGGGGTGCGATTTTGTCATAAAGGCCATCAGTAGCAGAGTGAAGAAGGGAAGGTTTGAGGTTTCGAAGGTTCCTGCGGGTAGTGGTTTGTGGGTTGGCAGCATGGGATATAGGAGACAAGGAGAGTGTGAAACGGATAAGGTTGTGATCAGAGAGAGGAAAGGATGCGTTGGAGAGATTGCAGGGAGTGCAGCGATGGGAGAATACAAGGTCAAGAGTGTTGCCGTTGGAGTGAGTGGTGGTTTGTGTCCATTGTGTTAGGTTAAAAGAGGAGGTTAAGTTGAGTAGTTTAGAAGTGGTAGCATTATTAACATTGATTGGAATGTTAAAGTCACCTAGGATGATGGCAGGCACTTCAGATGAGAGAAAATAGGGTAGCCATGCAGAGAAGTCATCCAGAAAGCGTGACACTGGTCCAGGAGGCCGATAAATGACTGCGACCCTCAGACAAGCTGGAGAGAAAAGACGAATGCAGTGCATTTCGAAAGAGCAGGTGGAAAGAGAGGGAGGTGTGGGCAGTACCTGGAAGGTGCATTGTGGGGAGAGGAGAAGTCCGACACCACCTCCTTTTCGTCCACTGGGTCTGGTGGAGTGAGTCCAGAGAAGGCCACTGTGGGACAGTGCAGCTGGAGAGGTAGTATCAAATTCCTGGAGCCAGGTTTCAGTTATAGCAAATAGATATATAAGGGCAATGAAATTTTGTTTAACTTTCTACACTATGAGGAGTTCCCTTGCTGTCTGAGATTGATTGCAGAGGAGAGGAGGGGGAGACTAGATCTCTTAAAGGGCCATACACATTGAAAGTACAGAACACCAGTTACCAGTTTATTTGGAAGTATTCAAGTGGAGATTGCCTGTTGTACCATCACCCCTGAGACACATGATAGATTCCATAAAGGGAAATCGCTTCTAGACCTAATTTACATGCAGGTTCACATTTGAAGGTGAGAGCATGGTATGGTGGAGGAAATATTGGTGTATGAACTGTTAACCAGGAAGAACATGAATCATATGAACATGTGGTGAATTGATTATTGAAAAATAAATGAATCGTCACAGAAAAAATTCACAAATATATCAAAGTTTTGACCCGATCATTGTTGTCTGGTGGGAAGAATCATGACCCATCATTGGTGTCATTGGGAGGAATTGTGCCCCTTCATTGGTGTCATTGGGCCACATATTGTTGGCCACTGCTCTAGAGTATAGAAGACATGTGGTAGCATGGCCAAGTGGTCTAAGGTGCTGGATTAAGGCTGCAGTCTCTTTGGGGGCATGCATTTGAATTCCACCGCAGCCAACAGGCTTTTCTTACAAGCATTTCAAATGCTCTTTAAATATTCTTTATTCCTTAAAACTGCCTAATGGTCTATTTTGACAATGGCACCACGAGTTGTTCCAAATTTTGTCAGTCTGTTACAACACGAGGAAACCCATTCTTAAGGCCAGAAGACTCTTGGCTCCCTTTATTTACCTTCACATTTTCACTGGCTTTTGTGAGAATACGGTCATATTACTGGGTGGTTCCAAAACTGTGACCTGGACAAAACCCATCATTGGTGTCATTTGGTGGGAAGAATCATAACCTAACATTGGTGTCACTGGGAGGAACTGTGCCCCATTATTGGTGTCATTGGGCCGCAGTTTTTTAGCCACTGCTCTAGATCAAAGAAGTCATGTGGTAGTGTGGCCGAGCGGTCTAAGGCGCTGGATTAAGGCTCCAGTCTCTTCGGAGGCGTGGGTTCAAATCCCACCACTGCCAATTATTTTTTCCTACAAGCAGACAAAGCATGCTGTAAATATTCTATATTCATTATGACTGCCTAATGGTCTATTTATAATCACCATGGCACCATGATTTGTTCCAAATTTTATCAGTCTGCTACAACAGGTCATGCTGAACTGCAATATGAGGAAACCCATTCTCAAGGCCAGGAGATTCTTGGCTCCCTTGATTTACCTTCACATTTTCACTGGCTTTTGTGAGAATATGATCATATAACTGGGCGGTTCCAAAACTGTGACCTGGACAAAACTTGTTGGTGCAGTTCCAAGCCTCAGGTGTGATATGCTGCCCACTGGAACTCAGGGATCAGGGGGCTGGCACAGTAGGTACCAACATTTAAAAAAAAAATTTCAGGGACATTTGTTTTTGTTGCGCGTCCAGCAAGCCCTTGTAGTTGATGAATGTACTTTAATTAGGGAATGGGCAAACATTTAAAACTGAGATGGACAGGGAGTCGCTGTGTTTACTGTCTAAATGTGCCAAAACATGAGCAGGCACATGCTTAGTAACACAGTGAGTTTCATGGCTGTGATTTCAGGACACAGCCCAGGACACAACTGAGAAGGGACATCTGACTCAAAAGTGGGACTGTCCGGGCAAATTCGGGACAGTTGTCTAGTGTGCACTGTGGGCCATTTTGTAATTGTTACAGGTATTTTTGTTTTTCCTACTTTTCATACAATTGCCTTTTTATGCATTAACTACTTTTGTATAGCTCCATATGTTTTGGTAGACTTTTTTGTGATGTGTTACTTTTGTGACCTTTCTTTGACCTCAGTCCAGTGTGTCTTTTTACCTTCCCACGGTGTGATATCATTGTTATGCGGTGTTGTTGGTGGGTGAAGTTTTGTGTTTTACTTGTGAGGGAAAAAGTCAAAAGAAGAGAAACATTTCCTAGTAGAGAAGGATTTCAATCCATCCACCTCTGGGTTATGGGCCCTGTACAGTTTCACTGAGCAACTCTGCTGCATGTTAGATTTTGTTTGCTGGAGCGATAATATAAATTACTTGAGCTGCTTTCCTGCTCGATAAAATTCTACTCTATTAAAAATGCAAACTTACTGTATATGCAAAACCAAGGAAACAAAGCAGATATTCCTATAAATGTTACTTGAAACTGATTATAGATTACCCGCATTGTGAATAGACATGTGCACTGCCAAAAAATTTGTTCATGTTCGTTTTCGTTTTCACTTTTTTTTTTTTTTTTCGTTTTTCAGGTCATTCGTTATGATCAAAATTTGTTATTTAAAATACATTTCGGAAAAATTTGAATTAGTTATGTTCCATTCTTTTAGATGCGGAATTCGTAAATTCAAAATTTCAAAAATCTGAAATAGTAACTAACTAAAAATAACTACCGTATATACTCGAGTATAAGTCGAATTTTTCAGCCCTTTTTTTTGGGCTGAAAGTGTCCCTTCGACTTATACTCGAGTCCCTGCCGTCTGTCTGCATGATCAGCGTGTCATGCAGGCAGACGGCGGCCGGCGTAGTGTTCGCCGGCTATTGCAGCTTTCAAAAGCCGCGCCTCCTGCTCATCTGTGATAGGCTGAACAGCTGTCAGTGTACAGCCTATCACGGACATTCTCTCATCCTCGTCCGTGGTATGAGAATGAGAGAATGTCCGTGATAGGCAGTCAGCGGTCAGCCTATCACAGACGAGGAGGAGGCGCGGCTTTTGAACTGTGGAATGGCCGCCGAACAGTATCATCACACGCCGGCCGCCGATTGAAGATGGAGATCGCCACAGAGAGGATGGAGATCGCCACAGGGAGGCTGCACAGGACACAGGTAGGACACATGCACACAAACATGTACAGGACACAGGACATGTACAGGACACACACACACACACACACACATTTACAGGACATGTACAGGACACACACACACATGTACATTACACAGGACATGTACAGGACACAGGACATGTACAGGACACACACACATGTACAGGACACACACACATGTACAGGACACATGCACAGGGTACAGGTAGGCTGCACAGGACACAGGGAGGCATGCAGCTGCAGATGGGCATTATTGATCAGACAGTTCCACAGGAGCCCGGATAGCTCAGTCGGTAGAGCATCAGACTTTTAATCTGAGGGTCCAGGGTTCAAGTCCCTGTTCGGGCGTTTCCTTTATATCTTTAAAGTGGAGGTCCGCCGAAAAAAAAAAATATTAAAAGCCAGCAGCTACAAATACTGCAGCTGAGCTGCTGACTTTTAAAATATGGACACTTAACTGTCCAGGGAGCCCGCAATGTCGGCAGCCGAAGCCAATCTGTCCGTCGGCTCTCGGCTGCTGCCACCGCCATCCTCGGTAAGGGAATCAGGAAATGAAGCCGTGCGGCTTCACTTCCTGGTTCCCGCCTGCGCGAGTCGCGCTGCGCATCCTTACTGATCCCTGCTGTCTCTGGGACCTGTGTGTCTCCCAGAAGACAGCGGGGGAGGACAGAGTAGGCGCCGGGAGTGGTGTAGGTCACCGCGATCACCGCAGTGATCTATGCCAGGAAGTGGAAGCAAATACCTGTATTAGGCAGGTATCTGCTCCCCCCCCCCTGAAAGGTGCCAAAAGTGACACCGGATTGGGGGAGGATTCCAAAAAGTGGAAGTTCCATTTTTGGGTGGAACTCCACATTAACCACCACAAAACAAAGAAAAAAAATGCATATTACATTATGTTACAACAGAGGCGGCTGACCCACAACAAGCACTATGCAAGGGGCCATGTGAAATCTACTGCTACAGAAATTCACAAACAAAAAGACCTGAAGAAGCATGTGGCTGATTTCTAGAGGTCCCATTCTAGGGACATACTAAATGCAAATAGAATTTTTCAGGGAATTGACAATCACTTTGCGTACATTCTTAAAGAGGAAGTACTTTTTCTTTATGTCCCTGCAAAGGTAAAGCATAATGGGCTACTATGCATTGCATAGTAGCCCATTATGTGTCACTTACCTGCAAACCGAAGCCTGCGATGTCACAGTTGTCCCCACTAGCAGGGAGCATCCATCTTCGCCCCTCTTCCTTCAGGGGCCGCAAATTCTGGCTCTGTGACTGGCCAGAGTCGCGTGACGTCACTCCCGATGTGCCCTGTCTAAAGTGTCGTAGTCATTGGCGAGAAGAAATCAGGTGTGGGTGCGGCGCTGTTCTGGTTTTATGGCAAAGTGTTATGACACATATTAAAGTCACCTCTGATAGGTGAGTGAAAGTATGAAAATGTTGGTTGATAAAAATTCTTGAAAAACTTTATCCCAAAAAAGGAGTAACAATCAAAAGTGATTTTGCATAAAAATAGAAAATGATGTATATGTAATTTGCTTCAGACAGTGGCTGATCCTATGCAACTCACTGTTTACCATGTGGTGCTGTTATATTAAAATATGCCCATGTATTCATACCGTACATTGATTTGAAGTGCTAAGGTGAGTGGGAAGGGAGGGGGGGAGGGAAATGGAAGGGAAAGTGGGGGGGGATCCAGTCAATGGTAAAGTGACTTGTGCTCAAAATAACAAGTGTTAATCAGAAAAAACAATGTTGCTTTGAATAGTCTTAATTATGGTGCACAGGTGATAGTTGTGCCTGAAAGCTTATTCCTCTTGGTACACAATATTATTCAATGAAATCTTCTTATTCCAGTGTTCATTAGTGACAGTGCTTGATATTCGTGCTCTTACTGTGCAAACACTCACCGGATACTTTCACCCCTGCAGGGGTATTGCGCAGTCACAGTCTATGCCACTGTGCAGCAGTTCCTGGCAATCCCGGATCGTGTTATGTTAACATAAAAGAGAAGGGGTGCCCAAAGCATAAAAACGTTTAAAACCTTTATTCCAAAAGTAACAGAATGGTACTCACATTGTAAAAGTTGAATTCAAGCATAAACGATCTGAGTTTAAACCGTCAAACAATCCTGTATTCGTTGGGAGATGACGCACGACGTTGGTCAGGCCACGCCCTACGCGTTTCATCATTGGACGTCTATGGGAGCGTGCCCCTTGCTGCATCTCCCACCCTTATATAGTGTGCGGTGTTCATACTGCACTTGTGCACTTAGATTGCTGGCGGCCATTTTGCCTGTGATTATTGCAGACTGGAGTCTGTGCCTATTCCCTATCTGCTGCGGTTATACAAGTTTGTTCTCACTTTGTGTTTGAATTAGTGACACCGCAGACTTATCCCTGATATCTGGAATTGGTGCCACTGCTCGTTTAGTGCTTTAGTTAATCATGATACACTTATTTGCTAAAGGCAGATTTAAATGAAATCCCGCATACCCCAACCAGGGTCTGTTGTCTTAACGGTTATGCACAACAATATAAGAAAGTAAAAATATAACTATATAAAAATAAAAAATAATAAAAAATAGTTAAAATAAAGTAAAAACACATAGCTAAAATCATGTCAGATTAAAAGAATTTCCTCAATCACACAAACCTTGATTATTAAATATTTTCCTATTGTTGAGAGATGAGATATTGAAATTATTTATACCTGGAGTGTATACTATTGTTATTTGCAACATTTGATATAAGAATAATTAAGTTAATTCTAACAGGGGATTAATACTGTAATTGGGAAGTATTGAATCCATATGGATTCCATACAGGGAAGAAAGGAGGTGTTGCATAAACTTTTCATGAAATGATGAGAGAAAAAACGTTATTTTACCTAGTTTGGCTGTAATAGGATCAGCCAGTATTGGCACTTTTCTTTCAAATTCGACATAGGCAAAAAAGTCATGCTGAAGTCATGCTGGAGTTATGTCCTTGGGCATTAAAGCGGAGTTCCACCCAAAAGTGGAACTTCCGCTCATCGGATTCCTCCCCCCCTCCGGTGTCACAGTTGGCACCTTTCAGGGGGGAGGGGGGTGCAGATACCTGTATAATACAGGTATCTGCACCCACTTCCGAGAAAAGACTCCCGCGGGAGTCACACCCCCTCCCGTACTCCCCCGCTGTCTCCTAGGAAAGACACGGGTCCCAGGAAATAGCGGGGACCATTGAGAACGCGCAGCGCGACTCGCGCATGCGCCGTAGGGACCCGGGAAGTGAAGCCGCAACGATTCACTTCCTGATTCCCTCACTGACAATGGCGGTTCGGTCTCGGATGCTGACATCGCTGGACCCCCGGGACAGGTGAGTGACCTTATTTTAAAAGTCAGCAGCTGCAGTATTTGCAGCTGCTGACATCTAAAAAAAAATTTTTCGCCGGACTCCCGCTTTAAACGGGCATTACCCAGTATTTATTTGCCAGGGTATCCTGGTACATAGAAGATGTACATGTGTGACCCTTACACAAAGGGTACATACTCAAGGCCAGATATTAATTAGTTTGTTGAGAAATTGGGTCGAATGTAATATGTAGTTAAAGCCGTCAGACGTAGTCCCGATGGCATATGGCAAATTGGGTCGAATGTAATATATAGTTAAAGCCGTCAGACGTAGTCCCGATGGCATATTACACCTTATTATTTATATTCCAATAGGAGTATTCACGGAATTATCTGATGATGCTAGGATTTATGTGGTTTTTTTTAGGGTATACTATTAGGAAGGAAAGGTTATAAGGGTAAAGCATAATAATGTGTAAGTTGAAACCTAAGACATATAGTGAGTGTCAATGCGATGTTCTGCATTTCGTTCCTTGGGTCGAATATAATATATTCGTAAACTCACAAAAAAGGATTTTTGTAACGACATTACTATATTCGACCTTACAATCTACTGCAGTTATTATATGGAGTTGATAAGATATACTCCATTTCTTTACTTGGGTCGAATGTGATATATTCATAACCCCTAAAAAGATTTTATACCGACATTTCAATCTTATGGTCTACTAAAATTAATATATGAAATGGAAACATGTCAACCAATGTGTAAGTCAAAAATTGGGGGCATATGTTAAATTCGATGTAATAGACCCCTTTATGCCAGCTAAATGTAATATATTAGTAAGACCCAAAAAACATTTTTTAAATTATTATTCCCAACATTTGATGGATTATATTTTTTTGTTTTTTATTGTGTGCTGGAAACTATTATATGGGTCGACTGTAATATTGCTGTTAAGTCCCCAACGAAATTGATCTTTATCTTGGAAAATGATTATTATTTATCTCAGAAAATAATATAATGTTTACCTAGCATACTCCTAGTGCTAGAAATTGGTAAGAAAAACAATTTAGGTCTACATCAATGTTCATCCCCATTGGTTGGAGGGTGTCTAGCTGGAAAATCCACTTAGTTTCATTTTGCGAAACCTTAATTCTTTTATTGTCGCCTCTCCAGTGCCCCTTTATTTTATCAATAGCGTAACAGCACAGAATGTATGTAATGGGGTACTATAGTATGCTGGAGGGACTACTGATGCTGGCTGCTGGGGGATCTATGGTCGCTGGGGGGGGGAGATCTATTGTTGTGGGGGGTCTAGTGTTGCTGGGGAGGTTTATTGTTGCTGGTGGAGGATCTAATGTTGTAGGAGGGGGGAGGGGTTACTTGTTGCTGGAAGGGATCTACTGTTGAGGGAGGGGTCTATTGTTGCTGGTGGTTGGGAAATCTATTATTGCCAGTGGGGGTCTATTGTTGCTGTGGGTATGTTATTGAATGGGGGTTGTCTCTTGTTGTTGGCTGCAGGGGATCTATTTTATTGCTTTTCTTGTTATCAGTATCAAATTCTATACAAATTACTTGGTTCTGTATTCCCTGGAAGGGAGGCTACTGGGAGGTGGGTAGGAGGTGGAACCCAAGGTCGGTGCTCAGAGGTGTGTAGGGGGCGTAGACAAGGGGTGATTCGAAAAGGAGGGAGTTCCTGCACCTATTCCCTAAGAAAAAAAAAGCCCTGGTTGTGATAGTCTCTGAAGTGCCTAGAGACGCTGTGTTTGTTGAATCCATTTTTTATGTTCGTAATGTGTTCTCTAATTCTGACATGTAACTGCCTAGTTGTTCTTCCAATGTACTGTTTATGGCACGGGCACTCTAATATATAGGTAACATGGGTGTTATTGCAGGTTATTAGTTCCTTGATGTTATATTCCCTTCCATTGGATGTTGACCTAAATTTTGTTATTTTCTTATTTGTTTTCTTGCTGACCCTACATGGTAAGCACTTCCCACATTTGTAAAATCCTTTTAAGTTATTTGCTATTTTGATCTGTTTTGAAGGGTCAAGAACATTATGTACTAACTTATTTCTGAGAGTTGGGGCTTTTCTGTAAATGAAGATAGGTCTTTTCGATAATACAGGATTTAAAACTGTATCTGATTGCAGAACAGGCCAATGTTTTTTTATTATGGATTCCATAGTCTTAAATTGTCTATTATATCCTGTTAAGAATGCCAGGTCCAGATTCTTATGCTTTTCTTTCCTGTGATGGTTCACTGTTCCTTCTATTAACGCTTTCCTATCCATGTTCTTCACTTTTTCCTTTAATATTATTAGATCTTTTCTTTTATACCCTTTTTCTACGAACCTATTAATTATGATGTCTGCTTGTTCCTCATACTCATTTCTATTACTACAGTTTCTATGTATTCACATGAGTTGTCCCTTAGGGATGTTCCCAATCCATTGTGGGTGGTGGCATCTGCTGGTTGGGATGTAGCCATTTCTATCCGTGGTCTTGAAGAACATTCTGGTATTTAGGTATCCTTTATTTTTATAAACCTGTAAATCAAGGTAATCTATGCTTTGTTTACTCCAGTTTCCCGAAAACGTAAGCCCGTAGATGTTATGATTTATTTCATCAAAAAAGGATTGCAGCTCCTCTTCTGTGCCGCCCCACACTATGACAATGTCATCTATATATCGACGGTACAACTTCAAATTTCTCCTATTTATACTATAAATTTGTTCTTCCTCCCACCTATTGAGGAACAAATTGGCTACGCTGGGGGCATACTTAGCCCCCATGGCTACTCCCTTTACTTGGGTATAGAAATCTCCTTTGTGCCAAAAATAGTTGTGGCTCATAGCCAATTCTAATCCATCTAGTAGGTACTGATTTGTTCTCCTTTTAGGTCAGTTTGAAGATGTAACGCCCATTCCACACTGCTTAAACAGTCTTTTTGTATGACGTTCCTATATAGAGAGTTTACGTCAATAGTTACAAGGATATCATCTTCATGTATTTTGAAATTACTCAACTCCGTGACCAGTTGCCTGCTGTCTTTCAAATAGGATTTTCCCTCTGCCACCAGTGGTTGTAATTAACCGTCTATATATGCTCCTAGTCTGGAGAACAGTGAATCTATGCCACTTATTATGGGTCTCCCGGGGGGTTTTGATTGTTTTTTGTGGATTTTGAGAACGTAATAAATGACTGGAGTTTTTGCCGCTTCAGGAACTAGGTACTTTGCTTCCTTTTTGGTTAGAATTCCTCTTTTTTTGCCCCTTTGGATATAAGCCTTTGGTTTTTTTCCATATTCAGCTTTCGGGTTACCCTTTAGTTGGTTATATGTATTTGGTTTTTTCAATAATTTATCCATTTCTAATTCATAGTCCCCTCTTGTTTAATATGACTAGGCCTCCGCCCTTGTCAGCCGGCCGGATGACTATATAGTTTTTTCTCTCAATTTCCTTGATGGTATTCCAGATATTAGTTTTTGTTTTCTTTGGTTTCATTTTTTCTTAAATCTTGTTCTACCATCTTTTTGAAGACTGTGAGACTTTCGTTTTGTTGCATGTTAGGGTTGAATGTGGAGTTATTTCTTACTTTTGAATATTTAAAAGTGGAAGTATCCTTCTCTGTTTGTCCCCTATCTTTATCTTTCGTTAGGAAGAATTTTTTGATGTTTAATTTTCTTACAAATTTTTGGAGGTCTATGTATACTTCAAAGGGATCTAGATTTTTGTCTGGTGCATATTTGAGGCCCAAGTCAAGCACCTTCATTTCCTCTTCATTGAAGGTTACTTCACTTAATTTAAAAATACCTCCCCCTAATACTCTCTTCTTCTTTTTCTTGGTGCCTCCTCTCTTCCCTCTTGCTCGTTTCCTCTTACCCATCTCTGTGGTCTGTATGTTTGATCCGTTCTCTCCTCCCATTGTGTTTCTTCCTGTATTCTGTTCCTTGGTCTTGTGTCTATGTCTCTGGTTGCCCTTGGATTCCACCCATGACGGGGGTCTCTTTTGTTTCAGTTCCATGGAGGTTTAGGCAGGCCCGGATTTACTCCCTTTGCCGCCCCAAGGCCGGGTCCTTCAATGCCGCCCCCCCCCCCCCCCACACACACACACATACCATGTCCTTTATCGATGACTTCTACAATAGATCAATTAAAAACACATCTCCACACACGAGAACACTGAAAATAACCGGCTTTAATTGTACAGACTAAAAATACTTCAGGGTAAGCGCGCGAGGGGTAAGGATTTTTCGCATGCAAATTTTCAAGGCAATGGCTGGTGTTAGTGCTTCAATCATCCCCGGCACCATGGTTGTTATGGTGTCAGGATAATTGAAACACATTGTTCCTATCATTACATTGTAATATAAAATGAAATAGTTCAACTCACCATAATGCAGAATCATTGGGAGCCCTGAGCGTGTCACTTGCCACCATCTCTTGTCACTTGCCACCATGCCTGCCACCAGATGGGGATGTCACTTGCCACCAGATGGGGATGTCACTTGCCACGCTGCCTGCCACCAGATGGGGATGTCACTTGCCACCATGCCTGCCACCAGATGGGGATGTCACTTGCCACTATGCCTGCCACCAGATGGGGATGTCACTTGCCACTATGCCTGCCACCAGATGGGGATGTCACTTGCCACCATGCCTGCCACCAGATGGGGATGTCACTTGCCACCAGATGGGGATGTCACTTGCCACGCTGCCTGCCACCAGATGGGGATGTCACTTGCCACCATGCCTGCCACCAGATGGGGATGTCACTTGCCACTATGCCTGCCACCAGATGGGGATGTCACTTGCCACTATGCCTGCCACCAGATGGGGATGTCACTTGCCACTATGCCTGCCACCAGATGGGGATGTCACTTGCCACTATGCCTGCCACCAGATGGGGATGTCACTTGCCACGCTGCCTGCCACCAGATGGGGATGTCACTTGCCACGCTGCCTGCCACCAGATGGGGATGTCACTTGCCACTATGCCTGCCACCAGATGGGGATGTCACTTGCCACGCTGCCTGCCACCAGATGGGGATGTCACTTGCCACGCTGCCTGCCACCAGATGGGGATGTCACTTGCCACGCTGCCTGCCACCAGATGGGGATGTCACTTGCCACGCTGCCTGCCACCAGATGGGGATGTCACTTGCCACGCTGCCTGCCACCAGATGGGGATGTCACTTGCCACCATGCCTGCCACCAGATGGGGATGTCACTTGCCACTATGCCTGCCACCAGATGGGGATGTCACTTGCCACTATGCCTGCCACCAGATGGGGATGTCACTTGCCACTATGCCTGCCACCAGATGGGGATGTCACTTGCCACGCTGCCTGCCACCAGATGGGGATGTCACTTGCCACTATGCCTGCCACCAGATGGGGATGTCACTTGCCACGCTGCCTGCCACCAGATGGGGATGTCACTTGCCACGCTGCCTGCCACCAGATGGGGATGTCACTTGCCACTATGCCTGCCACCAGATGGGGATGTCACTTGCCACGCTGCCTGCCACCAGATGGGGATGTCACTTGCCACTATGCCTGCCACCAGATGGGGATGTCACTTGCCACGCTGCCTGCCACCAGATGGGGATGTCACTTGCCACGCTGCCTGCCACCAGATGGGGATTTCACTTGCCACGCTGCCTGCCACCAGATGGGGATGTCACTTGCCACGCTGCCTGCCACCAGATGGGGATGTCACTTGCCACGCTGCCTGCCACCAGATGGGGATGTCACTTGCCACCATGCCTGCCACCAGATGGGGATGTCACTTGCCACTATGCCTGCCACCAGATGGGGATGTCACTTGCCACGCTGCCTGCCACCAGATGGGGATGTCACTTGCCACTATGCCTGCCACCAGATGGGGATGTCACTTGCCACTATGCCTGCCACCAGATGGGGATGTCACTTGCCACTATGCCTGCCACCAGATGGGGATGTCACTTGCCACGCTGCCTGCCACCAGATGGGGATGTCACTTGCCATGCTCCCTGCCACCAGATGGGGATGTCACTTGCCATGCTGCCTGCCATCAGAAGGAGGAGGAGGGCGGAACAGCGGTGCGGGCAATGAGAAATGTCATCTCTCTCCACCGCCGCCGCACCGCTGACATTACTAGATACTCTCGATTTTTTAAAAATGGCGCCACACGGCGCAATCACGCTACTGCGCATGCGCCGCCCGGCCGAGCGCTTACGAACTTTCCCGAGCCCGGCCGGCTTCGGAACGGCGCATGCGCAGTTGCGTGGTCGGCTCGCGGCCATGTTTTCTATGGGCACTGGTGCCCATAATAGACAGCACGAAAGGGGGGGCGGCCGCGAAGTCGCTGCGGGAGCGGCGCCGCCCCTACACCACTGCCGCCCCGAGGCCTGGCCTCGGTGGCCTTGTGGCGAATCCGGCCCTGGGTTTAGGAGATATTTCCAGCACCTACAGGTAAGCCTTAATATAGGCTTACCTGTAGGTAAAAGTGGTTGTACAGGGTGTACAACCACTTTAAGGATGTGCTAATCATATTCTAATGCCAATGTCAGGGGCAATGTTAGAAAGGTGAAAAAAAAACATGCAGTATATCCAATATATGAGAACTTCCCACCAGGGAATGTTCCACCTCTCCCTAAAAAAAAATAGCTGATTAATGTTTTTTATTCAAACACTATAGAACAGGGGTCTCCAAACTTTCTAAACAAAGGGCAAGTTTACTGTCCTTCAGACTTTAGGGGGGCCGGTCTGTGAAAATGTCCTGGCATCAATTGGAATAAAAAATGCTGCAGCTTTGGTGTCAGTGAGAGGAATAATAAGAACCAAATGTGTTCATAACAATAAAACCAAAATGTTACAAATAAAAATTATTTATAAGCATATATATGTCCCTGAATATTTTTTGTGTCTGAGTAACCACTTTTTCAATAATCAATTTTCCATGTGTTCATATGATTTATGTGCTTCCTGGTTAACAGTTCATACACCAATATTTCCTCCACCGTGCATTGAGAGAGTCTGGATGCCAGTTTTTTAACACAGTGTACATGTCTATTTGTTCTACAATACTGTAAGCGCAATGCACCTTTTTATTAAAAATGTTTTTTAACTTGAAAGACTATGAGAAGTTCCCTTGCTGTCTGAGCTTGATGAACAATGACCCCATCATTGGTGTCATTTGGTGGGAAGAATCATGACTTAACATTGGTGTCACTGGGAGGAACTGTGCCCCATTATTGGTGTCATTGGGCTGCAATTTGTTGGCCACTGCTCTAGGACATAGAAGTCATGTGGTAGCGTGGCTGAGCGGTCTATGGCGCTGGATTAAGTCTCCAGTCTCTTCGGAGGCGTGCATTTAAATCCCACCGCTGCCAATAATTTTTTCTTACAAGCACACAAAGCATGCTTTAAATATTCTATATTCGTTATGACTGCATAATGGTCTATTTATAATCACCATGATTTGTTCCAAATTTTGTCAGTCTGCTACAACAGGTCATGCTGAACTGCAATATGAGGGAACCCATTCTCAAGGCCGGGAGATTCTTGGCTCCCTTTATTTATCTTCACATTTTCACTGGCTTTTGTGAGAATACGATCATATAACTGGGCAGTTCCAAAACTGTGACCTGGACAAAACTTGTTAGTGCAGTTCCAAGCCTGAGGTGTGATATGCTGCCCACTGGGACTCAGAGATCAGGGGGCTGGCATCCTTTCTCTCATGCAGAAGGGCCAGCATATGTGTAAGAAATGTGGAACACTGCTCATCCAGCCTGGTGTATGCAAGTGTAGGTAATGGCCTTAGCCTCTAGTAACCTTTTTGGCTAAGCCCCAGTGGGTGGGGTGAAATGTGTCACCAGTGATGGCCAGTGGAGCGGTGCTGGCAGAGACCATTACCTACACTTGCATACATCGGTCTGGGTGAGCTGGGTCCCATACTACTTACATATATTGGAGGTTCCAAAGTTGTCTCGAGAGACCTTCTAGTTCCCACATACCAGACATCTCAAGAGTCTGTTTCTGCTAGGTTATACAGTAGGTACCAACATTTAAAATAAAAGTTCAGGGAAATTTGTTTCGCTGTGTTTACTGTCAAAATTTGCCAAAACATTAGCAGGCACATGCTTAGTAACACAATGAGTTTCATGGCTGTGATTTCAGGACACAGCCCAGGACACAATTGAGGTGGGGCAACTGACTCAAAAGTGGGAGTGTCCTGGCAAATTCAGGACAGTTGGCTAGTATGCAAGGTCACAATCTTCACAATCCATTGATCCCAAGATTGCCCCTATTTTTTTATCTCAGGCACTGGACTCTGTGCAGAGTCCCACACTTCAGCGCTCAGAAGCCCTCACTCACAACGAACTCATGACTTAGACGTAGTTAATCTTTCTTCATTTCCTTTAACTAAAGAACAGATCAAGGTACTTCAACTAGGCCTTACTTTCTGTCCCTCCGCTGAGTTTAACAAACTTCAATTTGTTAAGGACATCCACCTATTTGCGAGAAAATTAATGTATAAGGTCATTTATGACAAACCCTCGCAAATTCAAGTCGTTGAGCCATCATCAGAAAATAGTGTTCCTACATTGGCCGAAATTCAGGCCATTGAGGACTTGCTAACGCTTTTGGAGGAGGGTGGCACCGAGGACGAATGCCGGCTGCCTATTGATGGCGGTGGCATTGTGGTCTCCAGTGTCTCCTTCCCCCCTCCGTCCTCGTTTAAACCTAAATCTAAATTCTTCCCTACTCTTTCAGCTAACCCAAATATTTGGGCATTCGTAGAACAAATCACCAATGCCATCAAACATCATGAATTTTCTACTTCATATCCATCTAATTTGTCTCTCGCCCACAAACATGCCCTCAAATCTTTACAGAACCACCCCGGGCTGGTAATAAAACCGGCAGATAAGGGTGGGAATGTGGTTGTTATGGATGTTGCGGCATATGAATCCATGTGCCGCAACATCCTTGACAACAAAGATTGGTACCGGCCTATTTCACGACTGCTTATCGATAACTTTGCTACTGAATACTATGAACTTATCTTTTCTGCTTATCAAAAAGGGACTATAGATGTTAATACTTGGAAATTCTTAAATGTAAAAGACCCTAGAATACCAACATTTTACGCTTTACCAAAACTCCACAAATCCCCCTGGCCGTCCCATTGTGTCAGGATGTTTAAGTCTTACCGAAAACGCAAGTGCTCTTGTGGATAAATATCTGAGCCCACATGTTATATCACTCCCCTCCTATGTCAAGGATACTATACATCTCCTTCGCATTTTGGAAGATCTACGTCTACCGCCCGATGTTTGGTTGGTGGCGTTAGATGTAGAGAGTCTCTATAATGCTATTCCTCACAACAATGGCATCAAAGTAATTTCCAATCTATTACAAGAAAGAGGCCCCAAATTTGAAGCCTATGGCCAATTCGTCATTGACCTTTTACGTTTCATTTTGACGCAGAATAGTTTTATGTTCAGCTCGTCCCACTTTCTCCAGGTACAGGGTGTAGCTATGGGCACCAAATGTGCACCATCCTACGCTAACCTGTACCTGGGGGGGTGGGAAAGAGAACTCTTTACCAATCCTGACCTCGCTGAGTTCCTGTGCCACGTGGTGTCGTGGCACAGGTACATTGACGACGTGATTTCTTTCTGGTCTGGTACTCTGGAACATCTTTTGAAATTTGTCGACACTCTAGCTACTAATTCATATCATCTTAAATTTGCGATGGAGTGCAGCCAGAGGAAAATTACTTTTTTGGATCTAGAGATTCAACTGGATCTCAATGGTAATCTTTTTTTCATCCTTATATCGCAAGGAAACATCTGGAAACACCATCCTTAATGCCAACAGTGCTCACCCAAAACCACTCTTAAACAGCATTCCATATAGTCAGTATCTCCGTATCAAACGTACAGACTATTGAAGCAGGCCTTCAATAAAGTCAAAAAACTTGATAGGAAAAAACTAATTTACTCCCATAAAATACGGACACTTTTCAGCCAATCCGTCTGATAACACAGTTTTCACAACATCACAATGAAGTTAGAGATATTCTGAATAAATTCTGGCCCCTTCTCACTGCAGACAATACCATCAAGAAATACATTAAATCTCAGCCGGAGATTACTTATCGACGTTCTCCATCATTAAGAGACAAAATTATAGTTAGCCATCACTCACCTAAATCAGAATCTACACTGACGACTTTTGGTACATTCCCTTGTGGAAATTGCGACATATGCGATTTTGTTTATGATTCACGTGAAATTCTGCTTCCAAACGGCCAGATTCACAGAATCAAACACAAAGTTACCTGCCAATCTGTAGGTATAGTATATCTGGCCACCTGCACGTGTGGCAGCTATTACGTTGGGAAAACCAAACGTCCATTCAATGTACGCATTCGCGATCATATAAAACCATTATATAAGCACAAGACATCTACTTCAATTAACCGACATATAGCAGATCAACATAACTATGATCCCCATGTTGTGGGCTTTACAGCTCTTGAGCATGTCCCTGCACATGCCAGAGGTGGTGACATCGATCAAAAACTACTCCAATTGGAGACAAAATGGATACATACCCTGGATGCCACTAAATACCCAGGGCTTAACGAGTATATTAGCTTTAAGCCATTTCTCTAAATATTCTTTTAATCGATCCAGTTGCAGTGGTGGTTGCGCATCATTACTTTTTTGCTCCTCCCATCTCTCTTTTTCCCCACGTTAGAGGTCGGCCCTGTCTGTTCAAGATTTAGCCTGTGTTCGTTATTTCTATTATCCTTTTATTTTTCATTAACATCCGTGCCTATAATATCATGAATTATCTTATGTAATGCATATACCCCTTTAATGCTCTTTATTTTGTCATGTCGTGTCATAAATTGATGTTTTCACATATTTTTGTGCATTTGCGAATTGTCATACCTGCCTGTATTGGGTACATGCTGTGGACATGGCCCCCCCTTTCTCCCCCCCCCTTCCTCCTTCCTTCGCCCTATTGTGTGCGGGCGTTTTGGGGCTTATATTGGTCCTATGCTTGTTCCCACCTGCTTTCATTCCACCCACTGTGCCGCCGTTGGGTCTTGCGTGCCGTCGAACGCCACTTCCCTTCTTTTCTCTGTTTCCCCCTCCTTGCCTTGCACGGCTTCCCTATAGCAGCCCCTTATGACCTCTATGTTTGGTCCTACGGGTGGCGCAGGTCCACTCTGGTGCTGGTACCCGAGCTCATGGGGATACCCTGGCTGTATGGACACCCAAGGGCATTGCAACCCAGCAACTGACATCTGGTGATCTTATGATCATTCCTCCTCCAGTGTACTGTGCTGCCGCTATTGGCTCCACAGTACAGCGCAGTGTCTGTAGCATGTTTATACACGTGACATTTGACACTGCCGCTAAGCTTCCTGGTCCTTGTAGGCCCGGGAGCCTCGGCGAGTTGTGCATGCGCAGTGACTCTTTTTGTCCACTCACTGTTTGGGTGGCATAAGATCGCCAGTATCCCTGGCCACAGCACCGCCGGGGATCAACAGGACACCGACGCTTCACCTCTATTCTGCTCTGGTATGCTCACTAAAGCCTGCAATCTGTTTATAGGACAAGCGTTGCTTTTTTAGTTAATTTATATGCGTTCCCTTTTCTGTTTGCTTTTTCCTTAGCACAATAGACTGTGTGTTGCTACCAACTCCTTGTCTTTTGGATCAGCCATCTACCTAGCCCTTTGCACTATCCATCCTGGGTAAGTGCAATAATACACCCGGATTCCTGTCTATGCCTTCACTATTATACAATGATGATATGTGGTAGTTTGCCTAAATATCATCTAATATGGCTTACTGACTTTGATGGGCCTTATTTTTACCATCCATTATCCTTAGACAATCTATGTCCAGACCTTATCATCTTATATGTGGCCGGTTTGATGTTAAAGTGTGTTCCGGTGTCCTGTGTATATAAACATCATATATAAACACTGTAAGTATTAGTTTGAGACTATGTTAGTCCAATCATTTATCCGTAGATTTGTGGACCTTGATTTGTTCTGGTACCCACTAAAACCGCTATACTTGCTTTATCTGTAGATATTTTCTGCCAGGTCCTCTTATCTGCTCCCTGCAGCTGCTTACTGTACCCCGGGCCCTTGGTACGGCTCTTGAGGCTCTCTGCGCCTGCCCCCGGTGACTTACAGGTAGTCATTTTTCCATCTTGTGGGTAGCTTGGTTTGCTTGTTGGGTGATTGGGTGGAGGATGGGTGGGCTTACCGATGTGCACTACGGTACCCACGGTTGCACTTTGGGTGTTGTTCGCAGGTTCATGTCTGACAGTTTGCAAACATAGTAAATGTCTATTCACATTTCAACCTTTTCTAATGTAATTGATTCTCTATTTGCTGCAATTTTGTATATATTGCTTTTTGACTGTGAATTTCTCTCTATAGATTGTATAGTAGCGACGTAGGTATAACCAACTGTCCCTGAGGAAGCCACTTCTGGCGAAACATGTAGGACCCTCAAATACGTGTCTACGGGATTGGCCGCTACATTCTCAGGCCGAATCTTGTAAAATCTCGCTACAAATGGTTTTAAATGTCTTATAATTTGATGCACACCTCGTCTATGTAACAAACTATAAATTTCTTATTTTTTAAATTTTGTTAATAAAATTCATGTTTTTTATCTAATCTGTTTTTTTGGCACCGCTATAATCCCCGCATCCCTATCCCTATATATATATATATATATATATATATATATATATATATATATATATTTATGATGACTAATCTCATGTCTATTTTCATTTACTTGTGAGCTGAGTGACATTACAATTCTTTTTAGACCATTTGAACTAGCGCTGTTAATACTTGCTTCTGATAAGAGAGTATATTTTGTTGTATCATTGTGTTTTTATTTTTATAACAGCAGCTTGCAATGAATTTTAGTGGATTTATTTCCATCCCTGATTTATTATACTGTGAGTGCTTGGACCTGAGCTGCTTGGCAACTCTGGTATTTGTTTTTTTCATTAAATTATCGGTATTGGAATTTTCTTTAAAAATTTGTCTGTTTGTGAACAAAATGAATACTAATTTATTTGAAGTTACGAACTATCTGAAATGACGAATGCCGCGTCTAAATGAATGCAACGTAACAAATTAATATTGTATTATAATAATAATAAAAAGTTTTTTTTATTATTATTAATGTGTTCCGTTCTATTTGTTTAGATGCCGCATTTGTTGTTTCGGATAATTCATAATTTCGGATAAATTTGTGTTCACTAACAGCCAAATTTGAAAGAAAATTCCAATACCTGTAATGTAATAGTTAGTAATAGTTATTATTGCTTAGTTAGTTATTTCGGGTTTTGGAATTTTTGGATTTCCGTTCTTATTTTTGGATTTACGAATTTTCGGAAAAGTTAAATGGGTTTTCCTTAACTCGAATATTTCCAAATGAACGAATTTGTCGAAATTTTGTCAAAACAAATTTGGAAGGAAACAAATTGCATCTGAAGGTGAGAGCATGGTATGAAAGTTGGTGGGACTCTCAATGCACAGTGTAGGAAATATTGTTGTATGAACTGTTAACCAGGAAGAACATGTGTCATATGAACATGTGATGAATTGATTATTGTAAAAATAAATTAATTAATCACAGAACTAATGCACACATATATCAAATAGTTGTAGTTTAGTCATGTGACCAGACAGGTCAACATGAGCCCGGATAGCTCAGTCGGTAGAGCATCAGACTTTTAATCTGAGGGTCCAGGGTTCAAGTCCCTGTTCGGGCGTTTCCTTTATATCTTGAAAAAATATATATTAAAAGCCAGCAGCTACAAATACTGCAGCTGCTGACTTTTAATATATGGACACTTACCTGTCAAGGGAGCCCGCGATGTCGGCACCCGAAGCCGATCTGTCCATCGGCTCTCGGCTACTGCCGCTGCCAATCCTCATGTGGCTTCACTTCCTGGTTCCCTACTGGGCTTGCGCGTCCTCACTGGTCCCTGCTGTCTCTGGGGCCTGTGTGTCTCCCAGAAGACAGTGGGGCAGGACAGAGTAGGCGCCGGAAATGGCGT
The DNA here is from genome assembly GCA_037952925.1 of Lithobates clamitans. Classification (NCBI taxonomy): domain Eukaryota; kingdom Metazoa; phylum Chordata; class Amphibia; order Anura; family Ranidae; genus Lithobates; species Lithobates clamitans. Next base: position 147,338 of record JBBGZY010002435.1, read on the forward strand.
AGATTACCGCGGTGATCTATGCCAGGAAGTGGGAGCAAATACCTGTATTAGACAGGTATCTGCTCCCTCCACCCCCCTGAAAGGTGCCAAATGTGGCACCGGAGGGCAGGAGGATTCCAAAAAGTGGAAGTTCCATTTTTGGGTGGAACTCCACTTTAACCACCACAAAACAAACAAAAAAATGCATATTACATTACAGAGGTGAGCTGACCCAAAACAAGCACTATGCAAGGGGGAAGAAGCATGTGGCTGATTTCTAGAGGTCCCATTCTAGGGACATGCCAAATGCAAATAGCATTTTTCAGGGAATTGACAATCACATTGTGTATATTCTTAAGGATGTGCTAATCATATTCTAATGTCAGGGGCAATGTTAGAAAAGTGAAAAAAAAAAAATACCGTATATCCAATACATGAGAACTTCCCACCAGGGAATGTTCCACCTCTCCCTAAAAAATTAGCTTATTGTTTTTTATTCAAACACTAAAGAACAGGGGTCTCCAAACTTTCTAAACAAAGGGCAAGTTTACTGTTTTAGCCTTTGAAGCGGAAGTCCGCCGAAAAAAGAAATATTAAAAGCCAGCAGCTACAAATACTGCAGCTTCTGACTTTTAATATATGGACACTTACCTGTGCAGGGAGACCGCGATGTCGGCAGCCGAAGCCGGTCTGTCCGTCAACTTTCGGCTGCTGCCGCTGCCATCCTCGGTAAGGGAATCAGGAAGTGAAGCCGTGCGGCTTCACTTCCTGGTTCCCTACTGCGCATTAGCGAGTTGTGCTGCGCGTCCTCACTGGTCCCTGCTGTCTTTGGGACCTGTGTGTCTCCCAGAAGACAGCGGGGGAGGACAGAGTAGGCGCCAGAAGTGGCATAGGTCACCGCGATCACCACAGTGATCTATGCCATTAGACAGGTATCTGCTCCCTCCTGCCCCCCGAAAGGTGCCATTTTTGTGTGGTACTCCTCTTTAACCACCACAAAACAAAGAAAAAAAATGCACATTACATTACGTTACAACAGAGGCGGCTGACCCACAACAAGCACTATGCAAGGGGCCATGTGAAATCTACTGCTACAGAAATTCACAAACAAAAAGACCTGAAGAAGCATGGGGCTGATTTCTAGAGGTCCCATTCTAGGGACATACCAAATGCAAATAGCATTTTTCAGGGAATTGACAATCACATTGTGTATATATATATATATATATATATATATATATATATATTTTTTTTTTTTTTTTTTTTTCATCATTATACTTTTTTATTTTTTAGCAAATAACAAAAGCAGTGAAAACATACATTACAAAATATCATGCAGTGTCTTGCAGTACATAAACCTATTATTGCTTTACCCTCCATCTCCCTCCCTCCCTACCTTTCCTGTCCCTCCATGCCCCCACCCTCCCCGCCTCACCCACACCACCTTAACATTGTGCATGTAGTTCTGTTAGTTGCAGAGCCTCAGGGGGGGGACAAGAGAGGAGCACTCCAAGGAATAAAGAGCAGTACTGTAGGCTAGGTCTACTATTGTCCCCCAAGGATGAAGAAGAAGAAAAAGGGTTTTACTTCCTCTTTATTTCCCTGCAAAGGTAAAGCATAATGGGCTACTATGCATCACATAGTAGCCCATTATGTGTCACTTACCTGAAACCAAAGCCTGCAATGTCACAGTTGTCCCCACTAGCAGGGAGCGCCCATCTTCGCTCCTCTTCCTTCCGGGATGCAAACTCCGGCTCTGTGACTGGCCGGAGTCGCGTGTCGTCAGTCCCGCACATGCGCGGGAGCCGCCAGTCACGGCATGACCCCTATTAGAAATGGCACGATGTGCCCTGTCTAAAGTGCCGTAGTCATCGGCGCCGGGCTTTTTCGTAAATATCTCCTAAACCGTTGGAGGTTTAGGAGATATTTCCAGCACCTACAGGTAAACCTTAATATAGGCTTACCTGTAGATAAAAGTGGTTGTACAGGGTGTACAACCACTGTAAGGATGTGCTAATCATATTCTAATATCAATGTCAGGGGCAGTGTTAGAAAGGTGAAAAAAAAAACATGCAGTATATCCAATACATGAGAACTTCCCACCAGGGAATGTTCCACCTCCCCCTAAAAAATTAGGTTAATAATGTTTCTTATTCAAACACTATAGAACAGGGGTCTCCAAACTTTCTAAACAAAGGGCAACTTTACTGTCCTTCAGACTTTAGGGGGGCCTGTCTGTGACCATTGGAAGTAGAAAATGCCCTGGCATCAATTGGAGTAAAAAATGCTGCAACTTTGGTGTCTGTGAGAGGAATAATAAGAACCAAATGTGTTCATAACAATAAAACCAAAATGTTACAAATAAAAATTATTTTATAAGCATATAAATGTAGCTAAATATTTTTTGTGTCTGAGTAACCACTTTTTCAATAATCAATTTTCCATGCGTTCATATACATAGTTACATAGTAGGTGAGGTTGAAAAAAGTCCATCAAGGTCAACCTTTGTGTGTGATTATGTGTCAGTATTACATTGTATATCCCTGTATGTTGCGGTCATTCAGGTGATTATCTAATAGTTTCTTGAAGCTATCAATGCTCCCCGCTGAGACCACCGCCTGTGGAAGGGAATTCCACATCCTTGCCGCTCTTACAGTAAAGAACCCTCTACGTAGTTTAAGGTTAAACCTCTTTTCTTCTAATTGTAATGAGTGGCCACGAGTCTTATTAAACTCTCTTCTGCGAAAAAGTTTTATCCCTATTGTGGGGTCACCAGTACAGTATTTGTAAATTGAAATCATATCCCCTCTCAAGCGTCTCTTCTCCAGGGAGAATAAGTTCAGTGCTCGCAACCTTTCCTCATAACTAAGATCCTCCAGACCCTTTATTAGCTTTGTTGCCCTTCTTTGTACTCGCTCCATTTCCAGTACATCCCTCCTGAGGACTGGTGCCCAGAACTGGACAGCATACTCCAGGTGCGGCCGGACCAGGGTCTTGTAGAGCGGGAGAATTATCGTTTTATCTCTGGAGTTGATCCCCCTTTTAATGCATGCCAATATTCTGTTTGCTTTATTAGCAGCAGCTTGGCATTGCATGCCATTGCTGAGCCTATCATCTACTAGGACCCCCAGGTCCTTTTCCATCCTAGATTCCCCCAGAGGTTCTCCCCCCTGTGTATAGATTGCAAATGATTCATGTATTTCCTGGTTAATAGTTCATACACCAATATTTCCTCCACCGTGCATTGAGAGAGTCTAGATGCCAGTTTTTTAACACGGTGTACATGTCCATTTGCTCTACAATACTGTAAGGGCAATGCACCTTTTTTAATAAAAATGTTTTTCGAACTGGAAACACTATAAGAAGTTCCCTTGCTGTCTGAGCTTGATGAACAATGACCCCATAATTGGTGTCACTGAATCAGACCTAACATTGGTGTCACTGGGAGGAACTGTGCCCCATTATTGGTGTAATTGGGCCGCAGTTTGTTGGCCACTGCTCTGAAATATTGAACTAATGTGGTAGCGTGGCCGAGCGGTCTAAGGCGCTGGATTAAGGCTCCAGTCTCTTCGGAGGCGTGGGTTCAAATCCCACCGCTGCCAATGAGCTTTTCTTACAAGCACACAAAGTGTGCTTTAAATATTCTTTATTCATTAAGACTGCCTAATGGTCTATTTATAATCACCATGGCACCATGAGTTGTTCCAAATGTTGTCAGTCTGCTACAACAGGTCATGCTGAACTGCAATATGAGGAAACGCATTCTCAAGGCCAGGAGATTCTTTGCTCCCTTTATTTACCTTCACATTTTCACTGGCTTTTGTGAGAATACGGTCATATAACTGGGCGGTTCCAAAACTGTGACCTGGACAAAACTTGTTAGTGCAGTTCCAAGCCTGAGGTGATATGCTGCCCCAGTATGCAAGTGTAGGTAATGGTCTTAGCCTCTAGTGACCTCCTTGACTAAGCCACGCTGGGCAGGGTGAAATGCGTCAGAGTAATGGCCAGTGGAGCGGTGCTGGCAGAGACCATTACCTACACTTGAATATAGTGGGAGGGAAATTATTTGTCCCCCTGCTGACTTTTTACGTTTGACCACTGACAAAGAAAGGATCAGTCTATAATTTTAATGGTAGGTTTATTTTGACAGTGAGAGACAGAAAAACAACAAAAATATCCAGAAAAATGCATTGCAAAAAAGGTATACATTGATTGCCATTTTAATGAGTGAAATAAGTATTTGATCCCCTATCAATCAGCAAGATTTCTGGCTCCCAGGTTTCTTCTATACAGGTAATGAGCTGAGATTAGGAGCACTCCCTTAAAGGGAGTGCTCCTAATCTCAGATTGTTACATGTATAAAAGACACCTGTCCACAGAAGCAATCAATAAATCAGGATCCAATCTCTCCACCATGGCCAAGACCAAAGAGCCGTCCAAGGATGTCAAGGACAAGATTTTAGACCTACACAAGGCTGGAATGGGCTGCAAGACCATCACCAAGCAGCTTGGTGAGAGGGTGACAACAGTTGGTGCGATCATTTGCAAATGGAAGAAACACAAGATATTTGTCAATCCCCCTTAGTCTGGGGCTCCATTCAAGATCTCACCACCATAGATTTTTAATGATCATGAGAACGGGGAGGAATCAGCCCAGAACTACACCGGAGAATATTGTCAATGATCTCAAGGCAGCTGGGTCCATGGTCACCAAGAAAACAATTGGTAGCACACTACGCCATGAAGGACTGAAATCCTGCAGTGCCCGCAAGATCCCCCTGTTTAAGAAAGCACATGTACAGGCCCATCTGAAGTTTGCTAATGAACATCTGAATGATTCAGAGGAGAACTGGGTGAAAGTGTTGTGGTCAGATGAGACCGAAATCAAGCTCTTTGGCATTAACTCAACTCTCTATGTTTGGAGGAGGAGGAACGCTGCTTATGACCTCAAGAACACCATCCCCACCATCAAACATGGAGATGGAAACATTATGCTTTGGGGGTATTCAAAAAATACAAGGTTGAGGGATCATCATCAATCAGCATTCAGACTTTATAAAGAATGCAACAGGAAATGTAAGGGTGCAATAAAGATGGCTAAGATAGAACATGAAAGACACATAGTGGAGGAGAGCAAAAAAAAATCCCAAGAAATTCTTTAAGTATGTAAACAGTAAAAAAGGGAGGACAGACCATATTGGCCCCATAACGAATGAGGAAGGACATCTGGTTACAAAGGATGGGGAGATGGCGACGGTATTGAATTTATTCTTCTCCTCAGTCTTCATGAGGCAATCGAGGGGCTTCAGTAACCAAAACTACAGTGTTTATCCTCATGACACATCACAGGAAGCATCTCCATAGTAAACAGAGGACTGAATTAAAATTAGACTTGGGAATCTTACCATTAATAAATCACCGGGACCAGATGGCTTGCACCCGAGGGAACTTAGGGAACTAGTAAGCAACTGCCAGACCATTGTTCCTAATTTTTACTGACAGTCTACTGACTGGAATGGTACCAGCTGATTGGAGAAAAGCCAATGTAACACCAATATTTAAAAAGGGCCCAAAATACATCTCTGGGATTTACAGACCACTTAGCCTAACATGAATAGTATGTAAACTCTTGGAGGGGATGATAAGGGACTATATACAAGATTTTAGCAATGAGAACGGTATCATTAGCAGTAAACAGCATGGATTCATGAAGAATCGTTCTTGCCAAACCTATCTATTAACTTTCTATGAGGAGGTGAGTTGCCATCTAGATAAAGGAAGGCCTATAGACATGGTGTATCTGGATTTTGCAAAAGCATTTGACACAGTTCTCCAAAAACATTTACTGTACAAAATAAGGTCTGTTGGCATGGACCATAGGGTGAGTACATGAATTGAAAACTGGCTACAAGGGCGAGTTCAGAGGATGGTGATAAATGGGGAGTACTCAGAATGGTCAGGGGTGGGTAGTGGAGTCCCCCAGGGTTCTGTGCTGGGACCAATCCTGTTTAATTTGTTCATAAATAACCTGGAGGATGGGGTAAACAGTTCAATCTCTGTATTTGCAGATGATACTAAGCTAAGCAGGGCAATAACTTCTCCGCAGGATTTGGAAACCTTGCAAAAAGATCTGAACAAATTAATGGGGGGGGGGGCAAAAAGTTCAATGTAGAAAAATGTAAAATAATGCATTTGGGTGGCAAAAATATAAATGCAATCTTTACACTGGGGGGAGAACCTCTGGGGGAATCTAGGATGGAAAAGGACCTGGGGCAATGCCGTGCCAAGCTGCTGCTAACAAAGCAAACAGAATATTGGCATGCATTAAACAGGGGATTAATTCCAGAGATAAAACGATAATTCTCCCACTCTACAAGACTCTAGTCTGGCTGCACCTAGAGTATGCTGTCCAGTTCTGGGCACCAGTCCTCAGGAAGTACAAAGTACAAAGTACAAAGAAGGGTAACAAAGCTAATAAAGGGTCTGGAGGATATTAGTTATGAGGAAAGGTTGCGAGCACTGAACTTATTCTCTCTGGAGAAGAGACGCTTGAGAGGGGATATGATTTCAATACACAAATACCATACTGGTGACCCCACAATAGGGATAAAACTTTTTTGCAGAACAGAGTTTAAAAAGACTCGTGGCCACTCATTAAAATTAGAAGAAAAGAGATTTAACCTTAACCTTTACCCAGTTCCTGACCGGCACACGCCGATGTACGTCGGCAGAATGGCATGGCTGTGCAAATGGGCGTACCTGTACGTCCCTTTGAATTTGCCGTAGTGACATCGCATGCGCGCCGCCGGCAGCACGCGCGCGCTTCTGCCGCGAGCTCCGTGAGTGGGATCGTGGGTCCCGCGGACTCGATGTCCCCGGGGATACCCGCGATCGTCTCATGGAGAGGAAGAACTGGGAGATGCTGATGTAAACAAGCATCTCCCCATTCTGCCTAGTGACACTGTCACTGATCATAGCTCCCTGTAATTTGAAGCTATGATTAGTGATGTGTCATACGTAGCCCCTCCCCCCCCACAGTTAGAATCACTCCCTAGGACACACTTAACCCCTATAGCGCCACCTAGTGTTAACCCCTTCACTGCCAGTCACATTTACACAGTAATCAATGCAATTTTAATCGCACCGATCGCTGTACAAATGTGAATGGTCCCAAAATCGCGCCAAAAGTGTCCTACGTGTCCGCCATAATGTTGCAGTTATGATAAAAATCGCTGATTGCCGCCATTACTAGTAAAAAAAAATTATTAATAAAAATGCCATAAAACTATCCCCTATTTTATAGATGCTATAACTATAAAAATGTTTTATTATATATTTTTTGGGGATATTTATTATAGCAAAAAGCAAATAATATTACTTCTTTTTCAAAATTGTCGCTTTTTTTTTGTTTATAGCGCAAAAAATAAAAACCGCAGAGGTGATCAAATACCACCAAAAGAAAGCTCTATTTGTGGGATAAAAATTACGTCAATTTTGTTTGGGATCCACGTTGCATGACCGCGCATTTGTCAGTTAAAGTGACGCATTGCCGAATCGTAACAAGTGCTCTGGTCTTTGGCCAGCGAAATGGTTCGGGGCTGAAGTGGTTACTGTAAGAGTGGCAAGGATGCGGAATTCCCTTCCACAGGCGGTGGTCTCAGCGGGGAGCATCAATAGTTTCAAAAAACTATTAGATAAGCACCTGAACAACCTCAACATACAGGGATATACAATGTAATACTGACATATAATCACACACATAGGTTGGACTTGAGAGACTTGTGTCTTTTTTCGACCTCACCTGCTATGTAACTACTATGAAACTATATGTAACTATGTATTTTTCTGCTAAGGGAACAGGACAACTTCCCTGCATTAAAGTGACAATGGACAGGGCCATGTACCCTCAAATCTTGGGTGAGAACCCCCTTCCCTTAGCCAGGGTATTGAAAATGGGTCGTGGATGGATATTCCAGCATGACAATGACCCAAAACACACAGCTAAGGCAACAAATGAGTGGCTCAAGAAGAAGCACATTTAGGTCTTGGAGTGGCCTATCCATTCTCCAGACCTTAATCCCATAGAAAATATGTGAAGGTAGCTGAAGGTTTGAGTTACCAAACGTCAACCTCAAAACCCTAATGACTTGGAGAGGATCTGCAAAGAGGAGTGGGACAAAATCCCTCCTGAGATGTGTGCAAATCTGGGGGCCAACAACAAGAAACATCTGACCCCTGTGATTGCCAACAAGGGTTACTCCACCGAGTACTAAGTCATGTTTTGCAAAAGGGTCAAATACTTATTTCACTCATTAAAATGAAAATCAATTTATAACTTTTTTGAAATGCGTTTTTCCCTAAACGTCTTTCAGAACAGCACCTGAGAGAGTGGCACAGAAAACACCAACTCCACCAAATTTTAAAAGGAGGCTTCTCCCCACAGCTTGTCATTTATTGTGTTTCCTCCTGCAAGGGAACACCTAGTGGGAGTCAGGGTCTCTTAGGGGCTGTCCTGAGAGGCCAGGCTGCCTACTCCACCATATCTTTTTTGCCTCCAGAGAGTCCGCCCCCCAAACGCCACACCAAGGGTAGCTGGTAAGTGGGCTCCTTCTTCCTCTTCAGCTCAGAGAGAACTCAACTGTTCTGTTCTGGAGCCGCACCTACACAACGTAATTTCTGCCGGAAATTGCATAGGGGGACAGGAGCCGTCTTGGTGCCTATATTCCGGTTCCTGCCCGGCGCAGTGGCGCTGATGGACTCCGGAACCAGCGTTGTAAGCCACTAACAAACAGCACCACAATGGACTCTGTGGCACCAGCAAGTGGGACAGGCACAGGCACCAGCAAGGCCCAGGTAAGGGGCTATGGGGGGGTCTACCCTGTATACTTTGGTGCCTCTCTCTTTCCATTTTTTCCCCCTGGTGGCTGGGGCCTGTCTGGGCAAAGCTGTTGTACTACCTGTGCACCAGTGGTAAGCCCATTAGGAGGCTGGTTTAACTCACTGGGATGCTCTGGTGTTCTCTTTTGTCATTTTTTTGGCAGGCTAAGAGCTCTGATCCAACGATCAAAAAGAGATGTCCCTCATGTAAAATGAAGTTACCAGAGGGTTGAAAGAAGACTTTGTGTCAAATTTGCATTGACTCCTTAATTAAGGAAGAAGCTTCTTCTGCATGCAGCGATTTAATCGCATCAGTTAGGCGCTAGATGCTACTATCCAATCTTTTCGCTCTTCTCTTACAACACCATCCCTGAGTCAGCCAACTACCTCAGGATCCTTTCAGGGCTCACAAGTGATCCCAGCGGTGGAAACTGAAGCTGTTCCTCCTACCAAAGGGGAGCATTCCCCCTTTCACTTCAGGGAAAAAGAGGAGGAAGGGGCAGAAGATGCACCTTCAAGATACAAACTGTCCTTAGAACAAGTAGACAGTCTGTTGAAAGCAGTCTATGCAACATTGGGTTTAGGTGAAGAAAAGACAGAATTATTGCTGCATGTCCGAATGTACGCAGGGCTTAGTGAAACAAAAATTCACACTTTCCCTGTGCATTCGGTAATCTCTGAAGCCAAAAAAAAGGAATGGGCAGATCCAGAGAACTTTTTCCCCAAGAGCGCATAAAGGACGCTTCCCGTTCAATGAAGACCCAGAGGCGCTTTGGAACAAAGTTCCTAAATTGGACGTGGCACTTTCCCAAGTTTCCAGATCGACTGACTTGGCATTCAAAGACATGGGAATATTAAAAGATCCCATGGACAAAAGGATGGATCAACAGCTTAAAAAGGCTTGGCAATCCATCATGGGCAACCTCAAACCGGCTATGGCTACTACCTGCGTTTCTAGAAACATGGAGTTCTGGCTAAATCAGCTAAAAGCCCACATTATAGCAGATTCACCCAAGCAGGAGATTCTGGATTCTTTTTCAACCCTAGCAGCAGCTGTGGCTTACATTTCTGATGCATCTGCAGAATTCAGCCAGGAGAGCCCTGGCCAGGAGATGCAGCTTTTAAAAGTAAATTGTGTGGAATGCCATTTATAGGAGATCTTTTATTCGGTCCTGATCTAGATTCAGTTTTAGATAGTACAGCTGATAAAAATAAATCTTTTCCTGTTAAAAAAGTAAAAGCAGCCAGTTAAGCGGCTTTTTTGACCTTAAAAAACTCAGGAACAGGGCAATAGGCCCCAAGAGAAGAAAAGGAATTGGTTGGCACAAAGGGGCAAAGGCAGAGGGAATGTCCTTTTCCATCCTCCTGCGCAAACCAATAAATTGCAATAACTTGTCATTGCCAGTGGGAGGATAAATATGAGGAAGGAGGTGCTGCATCTACAATTCAAGGCCCTCCCTTTTGGTCTTTCATCCGCCCCATGAATATTTACAAAAATAATCGCGGATGCTCAGTTTCTAGGTTATCAAATAGATTCTGTAGTAGAATGTTTTTCTTTTCTTCTGGAAGAAAAAAAACAGTCAAGAGTGCAGTAGCCAGGCTACAAACCAACCAGGAAATCAATCAAAGATTATGTCAGCCCTGGCAACCTTAACTTAAACAATGCCGGCCATTCAATTGACAAGCCTCCATTTCAGGCCCCTCCAGAGTTTTCTCTTAAAGGTTTGGGATCACAGCCTAGAAACCTTAGACACAAAAGTAAAACTCCCCACCAGAGTCAAGAGGACTCTTTGGTGGTGGAGAAATCAGTCAGTTTTGTCAAAGGGCTTACTATGGTTTTTTCAGACAGAAAAAAGCGTCACGACAGACGCCAGCAGTTGGGGATGGGCACCCACTGGGATCAAAATAAAGCACAGGAAATTTGGTCCCAATCTGAAGCAGGAAGGTCCGCAAACTGGAGTTAAAAGCAGTTAAAAGCAGTCGTCTTAGCATTGGCTGCCTTCTCTCCAAACCTCCATGGGTCCCATGTGCAGATTCTATCAGACAATGCCACTACCATGGCATACTGAACAAACAGGGGGGGCACAAGGAGCAAGGCTCTTCTATTACTGTCATCAGAAATCCTGGAGTGGGCAGAGAAGCATTTACTCTCCCTGTCAGCAGTGCATCTCAAAGGCATGCTAAACGAAGTCGCAGACTTCTTGAGCAGACGAACAATTCAGGAAGCAGAATGGAGCTTGAATCCGGAAATATTTTCATTGATCACCAAGATGTGGGGGTGTCCACAAGTGGACTTGCTTTCGTCAAAACGCTCAGCTCTCTCAGTTCTTTTCTCTGCAACGCGACAGCGGCTCACTAGGGATAGATGCCTTAGCACATCCCTGGAACTTTCATCTGGGCTATGCCTCCCCCCTCAGCTAATTCCACTGGTATTGAGGAAGATACGAAAGGAAAAAGTGTCAATAATTATGATCACTCCGTTCTGGCCGAAAAGAGCCTGGTTTTCCTCCATTCTACAAATGACAGTCAAACCATTAAGGCAGCTTCCTCTCAGACAGTACTTACTACTTCAAGGCCCAGTATACCACCCTGATATAGCCAGATTAAGTCTCACCACCTGGTATCTGAGGAACAGTTGTTAAGGAGCAAAGGATTATCAGAGCCTCTAGTATCCACTTTACTCGGCAGTATTAGGAAAGTAACTAGAGATATTTACGCTAAAGTTTGGAGAGTCTACAACTTTTGGTGTCGTTCGTCAAACCGAACCTTAATAGACATTGTGTCGATTTTGGAATTTTTACAAAATTGCGCGGACCTGCGATTAGCACTCTTAAAGTGCAAGTGACTGCCCTGGGAGTATACCTAGAAAGACCACTTTCTTCAGTTTTTTTTTGGTTACAAGATTCTTTAAAGCACTTACTAGGTCTAGACTAGCTCCTACTAAACATTTTCCTAAATGGGACCTGTCAGTAGTTTTGCAAGCCTTCACAACAGATCCTTTTGAACCATTACAGACAATCTCAATAAGGAATTTAACTCTTAAAATGGTTTTCTTAGTTGCAGTTACGTCCGCAAGAAGAATCAGTGAAATACACGTTCTATCAGTAAAGGAATCTTTTTGTTAATTTACCCAGACAGGATTGTACTTAAAACAGATCCGGGGTTTTTGCCCAAAGTAGCGTCAGTTCATAATAGGTCGCAGGAAATCATCCTGACAACTTTTTGTTCAAATCCTTCTGGAAAAAAATAATTTATTCCATAACTTAGATGTAAAAAGAATTTTAATCCATTACTTGAAAGTAACAAGGGAATTTAGGTATTCGGACTCTTTATTTGTTCTTTTTTCTGGCAACAGAAAGGGCCGCCAAGCATCAATGGGGTCAATTGCTGGATGGCTAAAATCAGCTATTTCAGAAGCTTATTCCCAGATGGGTTTGTCTCCCCAGGAATTTGAGCACACTCTACTAGTGCTCTGGCCACTACATGGGTAGAAAAAGCTGTTGCCACCCCAGACCAAATTTGTAAGGCGGCTACGTTTGTCCGTCATTACAGACTGGATTTTCTGTCAGCCGATGATCATGCATTTGGCAGAAAGGTCCTGCAGGCTGTTGTCTCTCCCCAGTTGGTAAGTTGATTATCCTCTCAAGTGCTGTCCTGAAAGACGTTTAGGGAAAATTCAAGTTAGACTTACCGTTAACTTGTTTTTCAGGAGTCTTTCAGGACTGCAACGACCCACCCTTTTCTTATTTATATATTTGCTGTGACTAACCATATTGTGATTATGTGTTCCAGCTTGGGCTGGAGGTACTCTGCTACAATTGACAAGCTGTGGGGAGAAGCCTAACTTTAAAAATTTGGAGTTGGTGTTTCCTGTTTCCTAGTGGGTGGTACAAGTTACCGGTAAGTCTCTAACTTTAATTTTCTGAATTTTTTTGTTGTTATTCTGTCTCTCACTGTTAAAATAAACCTACCATTAAAATTATAGACTGATCATTTCTTTGTCATTGGGCAAATGTACAAAATAAGCAGGGAATCAAATACTTTTTTCCCTCACTGTTCATTGGGCTGGGTGAGCTAGGTCCCACACTTTTTACATATATTGGAGGTTCCAAAGTTGTCCCGAGAGACCTAGTTTCCACATACCAGACATCTCAAGAGTCTGTTCTTGCTAGGTTATACAGTAGGTACCAACATTTAAAAAAAAAATCAGGGACATTTTTTTTTTGTTGCACGTCCAGCAACCCCTTGTAGTTGGAGAATGTGTACTTTAATTAGGGAATAGGCAGTCATTTAAAACTAGATAGACAGAGAGTCGTTGTGTTTACTGTCAAAATGTGCCAAAACATGAGCAGGCACATGCTCAGTAAGACAATGAGTTTCATGGCTGTGATTTGAGAACACAGCCCAGGACACAATTGAGGTGGGACAACTGACTCAAAAGAGGCACTGTCCTGGCAAATTCAGGAGAGTTGGCTAGTATGAAACGTGTATACCATGTGCACTGTGGGCAATTTTGTGATTGTTCGTCCTACTTTTTTGATTCAATAGATTTTTATTGTTTACAAAAATATCGTACAATGTATGCATTGTGAAACGTGTTACAAAGAAGTGTGAACATGTCAATACATAGGTTTATGTTCGATGAGATGTGTTCACATAAAACGACTGACAAAAGTTTATGAAAGGCAGAACTTATACGTCTGGTATAGTTAATTAAATAGTTACCTTGTATTATTAGTAGTACTCAGAAGGCATGACATTGATGCGCAGAGGAGGAGGCCCCGCCCGCCCCACGTCACAACAAGGCGGAGGGGGGATCCCCAGTACGCGTCGTTTTTTTCTGTACTATCTTGGTTATTTCTCTCACATTCTATTTTCTCTTTCTTGAAACTTTTTTTCTTTTATTTTTTCTCTTTTTTCCTTCTCTTTCTTTTATTCATTTTTTACTCCAACCTATTTTCACTGCTTCATATTCTCCTTTCATTTTTTCACACTATTCTTACCCATTCACTTCGTGCTTTTGCTTTCCAGGTCTTTTTTTTCTCCTTCCACTGAGGTCACCCCCTTACACTCTGACCCAATCTGGGGGTTTCTCGTTGCCGGGTCTGCTGCCTGGACACGCTCCCTCAGCTTCGGACCCTGGCATTGTGGGTGGGCTCTGCATTCAGGGCTGCACCGCTTTTGCACGGACGCAATTGTAAGTTCATGGTCTTTGTGGAAGAATGTGGAATTTTATGTTTTACATTTGCCCACTCGTTCTTTAAACTACTCTAAATATTGCTAATTTCCCCTATTTATAGGTGATTAATACGGTTATGCTCCTGATGAGTGGCTATAAGGTCACGAAACGGCGTAGAGCTTACAACTACCATTATTCATACACCATTATTAGCTATGTGTGGACGTTCCATTGTTATTGCATTTTGTCTTTGCCACTTTTTTCTAGTGACACTGCGTGCCACATATTTATTGTTATGCATTTTTTATTCATATCCTCATATGTTTACATAGAAGTCCTTGTTGGAATGTATTTTATGATTGAATACAAATTATATTTATTGAGCTATGTGCCTACAAATGTAAACTTATGAATCTATGTATTACTTTATATTAAAAAATTGAAACTTTATTCTAGTTTGACTTCTGCTCCCGTGTGCCTCACTCAAGGTCCCACATCCCTTTTCTTTTTTAGTTTTTAATATTAAACCGGAATGGAGGAGGGGTATGAACGGCCCCACTATCCTCATTTAAAGTCCCAATACTGCTGATTTCTCTCCTTTTAACCTATAATTTAATAGTTAGTAATAGTTATTATTGTAAGTTAGTTATTTCGGGTTTTGAATTTTTGTTCTTTTGGATTTTCATTCTTTCATTTTTGGAATTTCGGAAAAAAAGTTAAATGGGTTTTCGTTAGCACGAATATTCCCGAATATTGAATGAATTTGTCGAATTCTGTCGAAAAACGAATTACATCTGAAGGTGAGAGCATGGTATGAAAGGTGGTAGGACTCTCTCAATGCACGGTGGAGGAAATATTGGTGTATGAACTGTTAACCAGGAAGAACATGCGTCATATGAACATGCGGTTAATTGATTATTGAAAAATAAATAAATCAGTCACAAAAATAATTCACAAATATATAAAAGAGGTGCAGTTTAGTCATGTGACCAGTGAATTTAACAGGAGCCCGGATAGCTCAGTCGGTAGAGCATCAGACTTTTAATCTGAGGGTCCAGGGTTCAAGTCCCTGTTTGGGCGTTTCCTTTATATCTTTAAAGTGGAGGTCCGCCGAAAAAAAATGTTAAAAGCCAGCAGCTACAAATACTGCAGCTGCTGACTTTTAATATATGGACACTTACCTGTCAAGGGAGCCCGCGATGTCGGCACCCAAAGCCGATCTGTCCATCGGCTCTCGGCTGCTGCCGCGGCCATTCCCCGTGCGGCTTCACCTCCTGGTTCCCCACTGGGCTTGCGCGTCCTCACTGGTCCCTGCTGTCTCTGGGGCCTGTGTGTCTCCCAGAAGACAGCGGGGCAGGACAGAGTAGGCGCCGGAAATGGCGTAGATCACCGCGGTGATCTATGCCAGGAAGTGGGAGCAAATACCTGTATTAGACAGGTATCTGCTCCCTCCTCCCCCCTGAAAGGTGCCAAATGTGACACCGGAGGGGAGGAGGATTCCAAAAAGTGGAAGTTCCACTTTTGGGTGGAACTCCACTTTAACCACCACAAAACAAACAAAAAAAATGCATATTACATTACAGAGGCAGCTGACCCAAAACAAGCACTATGCAAGGGGGCCATGTGAAATCTACTGCTACAGAAATTCACAAACAAAAGACCTGAAGAAGCATGCGGCTGGTTTCTAGAGGTTCCATTCTAGGGACATACCAAATGCAAATAGCATTTTTCAGGGAATTGACAATCACATTGTGTATATTCTTAAGGATGTACTAATCATATTCTAATGCCAATGTCAGGGGCAATGTTAGAAAAGTAAAAAAAAAACGCCGTGTATCCAATACATGAGAACTTCCCACCAGGGAATGTTCCACCTCTCCCTAAAAAATTAGCTTATTGTTTTTTATTCAAACACTAAAGAACAGGGGTCTCCAAACTTTCTAAACAAAGGGCAAGTTTACTGTTTTTCAGAATTAGGGGGGGCCGGTCTGTGACCCTTGAAAGTAGAAAATGTCCTGGCATCAATTGGAGTAAAAAATGCTGCAACTTTGGTGTCAGTGAGAGGAATAATAAGAACCAAATATGTGCATAACAATAAAAACAAAATGTTACAAATAAAATGTATTTTTGTGTCTGAGTAACCACTTTTTCAATAATCATTTTTCCATGTGTACATCTGATTCATGTATTTCCTGGTTAACAGTTCATACACCAATATTTCCTCCACTGTGCATTAAGAGAGTCTGGATGCCAGTTTTTAAACACAGTGTACATGTCCACTTGCTCTATAATACTGTAAGGGCAATGCACCTTTTTAATAAAAATGTTTTTAACTTGCAACACTATGAGAAGTTTCCTTGCCGTCTGAGCTTGATTAACAATGACACATCATTGGTGTCATTTGGTGGGAAGAATCATGACCTAACATTGGTGTCACTAGGAGAAACTGTGCCCCATCATTGGTGTCAGTGGGCCGCAGTTTGTTAGCCACTGCTCTAAAATATGGGTTTCATGTGGTAGCGTGGCCAAGCGGTCTAAGGCGCTGGATTAAGGCTCCAGTCTCTTCGGAGGCGTGGGTTCAAATCCCACCGCTGCCAATGAGCTTTTCTTTCAAGCGTGCTTTAAATATTCTTTATTCCTTAAAACTGCCTAATAGTCTATTTATAATCAACATAGCACCATGAGTTGTTCCAAATTTTGTCAGTCTGGTACAAGAGGTCATGCTGAACTCTAATATGCAGTATACACCACTCCTAAAGCACCCCCGCCCATTGAAATCAATGGGCAGTGGCAGCATAGCGGCGCATTGTGGCCGGTTTGAACCCTTTTTTGGCCACTAGCGGGGGTTAAAAGTGCCCAAAAACCTCCACAAAAACCTCCACAAAAACAACAGTAAAGCGCTGCTAAAAATAGCAGCGCTTTACCGCCGACGCCCCCAGCGCCTCAGTGTGAAAGGAGCCTTAGTGTTGGCCAGTGGAGCGGTGCTGGCTGAGACCATTACCTACACTTGCATACAGGGGGGAAAAAGGTATTTAACCCCCTGCTGACTTTTTACGTTTGCCCACTGACAAAGAAATAATCAGTCTATAATTTTAATGGTAGGTTTATTTTAGCAGTGAGAGACAGAATAACAAAAATATGCAGAAAAACGCATTTCAAAAAAGGTATACATTGATTGCCATTTTAATGAGTGAAATAAGTATTTGATCCCCTATCAATTAGCAAGATTTCTGGCTCCCAGGTGTTTTGTATACATGTAATGAGCTGAGATTAGGAGCACTCTCTTAAAGGGAGTGTTCCTAATCTCAGCTTGTTACCTGTATAAAAGACACCTGTCCAAAGAAGCAATCAATAAATCAGATTCCAATCTCTCCACCATGGTCAAGACCAAAGAGCTGTCCAAGGATGTCAGGGACAAGATTGTAGACCCACACAAGGCTGGAATGGGCTACAAGACCATTGCCCAGCAGCTTGGTTAGTGGGGGACAACAGTTGGTGCGATTATTTGCAAATGGAAGAAACACAAAATAACTGTCAATCCCCCTCGGTCTGGGGCTCCATGCAAGATCTCACCTCATGGAGTTTCAATGATCATGAGAACGGGGAGGAATCAGCCCAGAACTACACGGGAGAATATTGTCAATGATCTCAAAGCAGCTGGGTCCATAGTCACCAAGAAAACAATTGGTAACACACTACGCCGTCTCTAGAGATGAACACATGGAGACAGGTCTTGTGCTGCCAGGAGGAGTTTGAGTATCCAATCCATTTCATCATATAGCCAACCTCCGGTCCGTCAGCGGATCCCCCTTATGAGGAAAGGCCCTGGCTGGGTATAAGCCAACTGCCCGACTTACCTGCCGGCTGGTAAGCAGGTTTTTCTTCAGGTGGTGGCACGTTTGATATTACTCTGATTCACCTGGGTGTCCGTCACTAGATTGAACTAATATTGTCCATCCAAGAACCACTGTATGGACATTCCATTTGTAGCACAGCCTTTTTTTTCTTTTTACAGTTTATTTGTGTTATCACATTGTGAGCTGCTGCTTTTTGGACTTTATTTTTTGGTTTACAGTTATTGTGAATTTCAAAATTTTCACATATGTTTTATTGTATATTATTTCTGACTTAGCGCAGTTTTTTTCTTACTACGCCATGATGGACTGAAATCCTGCAGCACCCGCAAGGTCCCCCTGCTCAAGAAAGCACATGTATAGGCCCGTCTGAAGTTTGCTAATGAACATCTGAATGATTCAGAGGAGAACTGGGTGAAAGTGTTGTGGTCAGATGAGACTAAAATCAAGCTCTTTGGCATCAACTCAACTCTCTGTGTTTGGAGGAGGAGGAATGCTGCCTATGACCCCAAGAACACCATCCCCACCGTCAAACATGGAGATGGAAACATTATGCTTTGGGGGTATTTTTCTGCTAAGGGGACAGGACAACTTCACCGCATCAAAGGGACAATGGACGGGGCCATGTACCATCAAATCTTGGGTGAGAACCTCTTTCCCTTAGCCAGGGCATTGAAAATGGGTCGTTGAGAGATATTCCAGCATGACAATAACCCAAAACCCACAGCCAAGGCAACAAATGAGTTGCTCAAGAAGAAGCACATTAAGGTCCTGGAGTGGCCTAGCCAGTCTCCAGACCTTAATCCCATAGAAACTATGTGAAGGTAGCTGAAGGTTTGAGTTACCAAACGTCAACCAAAACCTTAATGACTTGGAGAGGAGTGGGACAAAATCCCTCCTGAAATGTGTGCAAGCCTGGGGGCCAACAACAAGAAACATCACACCCCTGTGATTGCCAACAAGGGTTTCTCCACCAAGTACTAAGTCATGTTTTGCGAAGGGGTCAAATACTCATTTCACTCATTAAAATGCAAATCAATTTATAACTTTTTTGAAATGCGTTTTTCTGTATTTTTTTGCTGTTATTTTGTCTCTCTCTGTTAAAATAAACAGACCATTAAAATTATAGACTGTTCATTCCGTTGTCATTGGGCAAATGTACAAAATCAGCAGGGGATCAAATACTTTTTTCCCTCGCTGTACATTGGGCTGGGTGAGCTGGATCCCACACTTCTTACATAAATTGGAGGTTCCAAAGTTGTCTCGAGAGACCTCTAGTTCCCACATATCAGACATCTCAAGAGTCTGTTCCTGCTAGGTTATACAGTAGGTACCAACATTTCAAAAAAAAAATTCAGGGACATTTTTTTTTGTTGCACATCCAGCAAGCCCTTGTAGTTGGAGAATGTACTTTAATTAGGCAATGGGCAGTCATTTAAAACTGAGCTGGACACGGAGTCACTGTGTTTACTGTCAAAATGTGTCAAAATATGAGCAGGCACATGCTCAGTAATACAATGAGTTTCATGGCTGTGATTTCAGGACACAGCCCAGGACACAACTGAGGTGCAGACATCCCAAGTCTCCCACGAGGTGCGGGAGAATCCCGCATTTCAGGAGCCGCTCCCGGACACCCGTGAGTTACTTGCAATATCCCGGAAGGGCCGATCCTGAGTGAATGTACAGGGTGGGAGCCAGGCCTGGACTGGGACAAAAAATGGGTCCGGACATTTTAGACTGAGCGGTCAATTTTTCCAGGGACCCGGGAGGGGGGGGGGGGGGGGGAGATGGGTCCTCCACGCTGTAACGTGCAGGGACACTGATATAAATATAAAGGGGACTGCGCTGTTAAGGGCCACTGTATTGAATGAAGTGCAACTTTACAAAGCAGTCCCCTTTATATTGCAATGTCCCTGTAATCATGCCCCCCTTTTACTCTCTGCTCACTGTGCAGATCTCCAGCTCCTCCCACCCCCTGCTGGGGGGCAATTTTACATAGCTACGTCACCTGCAGTCTCTTAATCCTTTTAGTACTCTGCTTGTAATCATTTTTTTATAGTGCATTCCAGCCAATTCTCCCTTATTAAAGATGTCCTCCTACTGTCAAATTTTAGATTGATTGCTGCATCAGTTTTATGGTATAGTAATTGTTAATGTGGCTTTTGAACCTCTTGCACTGGCCCTGTACATGTTGCTGCCACGCAAACAAGAAAGGAGGTACTTGCTCCATGCTTGCCCAGTGAGTCCTGACCAGTTAGTGAGACCCAACATTGCATATTCACACTCTGGTCATATGGGTCACACACAAGCCAAATCCTCTCCATGCTGATCTCGGTCATGGAAGCGTGGCGTACTGTGTGTACTGCCAATATGCACAATGCATCATGAGCAGGTGCATGCAAAGTAACACGAGAAACCTTGTTACTGAAAGTAAATTAAACTTAAACACAAACCCAGCTTACTAAGAAACAATTGAGAGTTAATACAGTCAAAGAAGATAAAAAAAGCACCTTGCAGAGGATGGTTGTAATCCATCAACCTCTGGATTATAGGCCCAGCAAGCTACCGCTGCACCACTCTGCTACATATGAGCACAGTCCTGCTAAAGCTGTATAATGGGGGCTGTATAGTGGGGGTCACTGGAGTTCATTGCTGTGATGTGCTCATTCTCTTTTAGGTATCTTTCAGTTAAATGCACCTAGTGGGAAATGCACTGTGACTGCTGATCCTTGATGAGGCTTTGTAGTTATCAATTATTGCCAGTCAAGTGTATTACGAATGTGAGATATACAAAATCCAGGAAACAAAATGGATATTTCAGTAAATGCTGCCTGATATTTATAGCTCACTCATAATGTCTGCTCTTGAGAGCTATCTCATCAGTCTCTGTGGCGCAATCGGTTAGCGCGTTCGGCTGTTAACCGAAAGGTTGGTGGTTCAAGCCCACCCAGGGACGTGCAAGTCTTTATGCTGAGAAATACTATAAAAGGTAACTAGTCTTATTAATTCTGAATATTAATATGTAACTTGGATAAAAACTACATGACAAGTAGACCTTTTGAACACATCTGCAACCTGTATTTAAACATTATCATTTTGCTTCCAGAGCTGTTTTCTGTTAGCTGTCATGTGGTACCGTGGCCAATCGGTCTAAGGCGCTGGATTAAAGTGGTTGTAAACACAATGTGAAACAAAAAAAACTAACACCTGCAAAACAAAGGCATAATGAGCTAGTGTGCATAGCATACTAGCTCATTATGTAATACTCACCTGGGATCGAAGCCCTCGCTGCGGTGCTCGTACACAGCACCGGCCGGCGACATCACTCCTGGGGGTTACTTCTGGGTATCGCAACGCGGGCGCTGTGATTGGCCGAGGGCGCGATGATGTCACTCCGTCGCAACGACGTCGCACGGGAGCCGCCAGTAAGGGCACAGCTAACTGAAGCAATGGCATGCCGTTTGCTTCAATGCGCATGTGCCAATGACGTCAGCACATGCAAATACAGGGGATATCTCCTAAACCGTGCAGGTAAGGTGCTACAGGTAAGCCTTACCTGTACCAAAAAGTGGTCTATAAGGGTTTACAACCACTTTAAGACTCCAGGCTCTTTGGGATGTGGGTTCAAATCTCTTGGCTGCCAGAGAGATTTTCCTTTGAAGCATTCGATAGGCTATTTAAAAAATTAGTTATTCCTTGGAACTGTGTAATATTCTGTTTATATTATATCACCATGGCACCATCAGTTCTTCTACAACTTCATTCCAAATTTTGGCAATCTGGTACAACAGGTCATGCTGAACTGCAATACGAGGAAACACATTCTCAAGGCCAAGTCTTGGCTTCCTTTACTTACCTTCACATTTTCACAGGCTTTTCTGAGAAAATGGTTATATAACTGGGCGGTTCCAAACTACGACCTAGAAAAAATTGTTAGTGCAGCTCCAAGCCTGAGGTGTGATATGCTGCCTGCTGGCACTCAAGGATCAGGGGGCTGGCATCCTTTCACTCACCCAGAAGTGCCAAGATATGGGTGAGAAGTGTGGGACACCACTCACCCAGCCTGGTGTATGCAAGTGTAGGTAATGGCCTTAGCCTCTAGTGACCTCTTTGACTAAGCCCCGGTGGGCAAGGTGAAACACGTCAGTGGTCATGGCCAGTGCAGAGGCACTGGCTGAGAACATTTTCTACACTTGCATACACCAGGCTGGGTGAGCGTGGTTCCACACTTCTTACAAATATGGGTGGTTCCAAAGATGTCCTTGCTCCCATGTACCAAGCATCTCAAGAGTCTGTTCCTACCAGGTCATAGTTACCAACATTTCAAATACATTTTCAGACATTTTTTTTTGTTGCGCCTCCAGCAAGCCCTTGTGTTTGGAGAATGCACTTTAATTAGGGAAGGGGCAGTCATTTAAAACTGAGAAGGGGAGGGAGTCACTGTGTGTACTGTCAAAATGCACCATAAGCACCAAAATGCACATGCTCAGTAACACAATTAGTTTCGTGCCTGTAGTTTTAGGACACAGCCCAGGACAGAACTGAGGTGGGACAACTGACTCAAAAGTGGGACTGTCATGGCAAATTCAGGACAGGTGGCTAGAATTATAGTTGCATTTCATGTGCACTGCTGGGCATTTTGTGGTTGTTACAGGTAATTTTTGTTTTTCTCACTCTTTATACAATTGCTATTTGAAGCCATAGCTCCTTTTGTATAGCTCCATGTTTTTTGGTAGACATTTGTTATCTGTTGACCTTTCTTTGACCTCAACCCAGTATGTCTTTTTACCTTTGCATGGTGTGATGTCATTGCTAGGCGGTGTTGGGTAAAATATCGGGGCATTCGACTGTTTGGCCCGTCATCCAAGCATCCAATGATTATATGTTTTCAGAAAGCACCGACCCTTGAGAATAAAATGGTGGCAGTTCTAATTTCACCAGTCACACCCAAATCACGTCAAAGACTTATAAGTAACAGATTCTATAAATGTCCAATAACATATGCCAAAAAATTTTGACAATTGTGCCAATGCTGTAAGTTGTAAATTGTTCTAAAATGTACATCATTGCCAGAGTAATGGAAATACTGTATTGAGGAGGGGAGCAAAGGGAGGGGCAGCACTGCAAGATGTAGATGAGAGGTGGATGTATATGGATGGACAGCATACGACTATCGTGCAACAAATTAACACTCTTTTATCCACTGAGCACATAAAGTGCTAAATAAAGGTGCAAATAGAAATTGTCATATTTTTCTCCTGACCAATCTTTGTTAATTCCCCCTGTTGGACTGGATTTTAAAGAAGATTCAGAGAATTGAGCGATAAAAACACAATGCCATATACTGTATGGACAGTCTGGTTGTATCTTTGGTTAGCTAATGTACTGTATACACTGTATGTGTGTTACATAAAGAAGTTGATCTAGAAAGTATCTATTTGCTCTATTTGTTTAAACATGTCTGTCTATATGGTCATTTTGAACACATCAATGATTTTTCACAAGTTCAATAGTTAAGAAGAATAAAATCAAAGAAGATAAAAATTCACCTAGCAGAGGATGGTTTCCATCCATCGACCTCTGGGTTATGGGCCCAGCACGCTTCCGCTGCGCCACTCTGCTGACTACTTCTTTACTACTGCTGAAGCTGTTTTGTGTGGATTACTGAAAAAACATGACGTGTTCTTGAATTTGTTTATTCTTTCTCAGGTATCTTTCAGTTAAATAAACCTAGCGGGAAATGCACTGTGACTGCTGATCCCTGATAAGGCTTTGTAGTTATTCATTAATATCAGTCTAGTATATTAAAAATGTGAGCTTATCAGGGACATTCCTGTCAGTCTCTGTGGCGCAATCGGTTAGCGCGTTCGGCTGTTAACCGAAAGGTTGGTGGTTCAAGCCCACCCAGGGACGGGCATTTCTTTATGCTGAGAAATACTATAAAAGATAGTCTTAAAGACTCTGAATGTTAATATGTAACTTAAAAACTATGCATGGCAAGTAGACCTTTAAAACACATCTGCAACCTGTATTTAAACATTAACCATTTTGCTTCATAGGCTGTTTTCTGTTTTTGCACACATGTTAAAGCAGATTTCCACCCAAAAGTGGAATGGATTCCGCCCCCCCCTCTGGTGTCACATTTGGCACCTTTCAGGGGGGAGCAGATACCTGTCTAATACAGGTATTTGCTCCCACTTCTGGCGAAAGATTGCTGCAGAATCCTCTTCTGGGAGACACACAAGTCCCAGAAGACAACAGGGACCGCAAGGCTTCACTTCCTGATTTCCTTATTGAAGATGCCAGCACCTCCACCCGGGAGCCGAGGGACAGGTCGGCTTTGGGTGAGGACATCGCGGGCGCCATGGACAGGTAAGTGTTCTTATTTTAAGTATATGCAATATTTGTAGCTGCTGACTTTTTTTTTTGGCGGAACTTTGCTTAAAGATAATCTTCTTCTGTCTGAACATTAGCTAAGCTCCCAAATATTATTCAAAAAATACATTAGAGTCATTATCTGTGTACAATAAAGTAAAATTTCTTAGGGGGGGGGGGAAACAATCTCAGTTATCAAGAATGTGGATATGCGTGGAACAAACTAGCCAAAGTGGCTATGTAATAATTAATTTACTAATGTCAGATCCTTTAAATTTGAAAATGTTTATTTTATTTTGAAATAAAAATATATGAAAAAGATCCAGTTTACACTGGAAATGAAGTAAGTACATCTATTAGTAGAAATACAGTAAAGAGGTGAGATGCCTTCTCATTAGAGATGAGCCGAACACCCCCCAGTTCGGTTCGCAGCAGAACATGTGAATAGGCAAAAAATTTGTTCGAACACGCGAACACCGTTAAAGTTTATGGGACACGAACGTGAAAAATCAAAAGTGCTAATTTTAAGGGTTAATATTATTAAAATCATTGCTCCCGAAAAAACTGCATTTTTAAAAAAAATTTTTTGCATTGATACATGTCCCCTGGGGCAGGACCCAGGTCCCCAAACACTTTTTATGACAATACCATGCATATAAGCCTTTAAAATTAGCACTTTTGATTTCTTCCATAGACTTTTAAAAGGGGCTTTGCGGCTTTCGAATTTGCCGCAAACACCCCAAATTGTTCGCTATTCGGCAAACACCCGATGTTCAAATCGAACTTACGTTCGACTCATCCCTACTTCTCATGCAAGTAAGGTAATGGAGTAATCTGTATACTTGAGAGATTGTGGTGACATGATTATCTCATGTGACATGGCATAATAATATATGATTTTATTGAGATCTTAATAAAGTTTAACCGTTTGCCGCACGCCGGGCGTCATATGACGGCCAGGCAGCGCGGCTCTTGTTCTGGGCGGGCGTCATATGTCGTGTGCGCACATCCCTGTACCTTTGGTGGGGGCGTGTCACGGAGACACCGCTCGCCACAGAGGGGGGTGAACAGCCATTGGGCATGGCTGTTTACCACGTGATCGACCGTGATGAGGTCACGGCCGACCACATGTAGTACCGCCCCACTCTACACGGCGCATGCGCGCGAGCGCGCTGCATGTGCACGTTGGTGGCGGCGTGTTCCCGGGAACACTGCTCATCACCGACGCTGGTAAACAGCCATTGGCCTGCGGCTGTTTACCACGTGACCGGCTGTGATCCTTTCACAGCCGATCACTAAATGACGGTAACGAGACGGGTTCTCCTTCTTACACACCTCACATCGTGTGTGAGAATGAGATTGCGGTAACATCTCGTTACTGCTCACAGTGTACCTGTCACAGTCCATCTGAGTACCCGAGTACCTGTCACAGTCCATCTGAGTACCCGAGTACCTGTCACAGTTCATCTGAGTACCTGTCACAGTCCATATGAGTACCCGAGTACCAGAGTACCTGTCACAGTCCATATGAGTACCCGAGTACCTGAGTACCAGTCACAGTCCATATGAGTACCCGAGTACCTGAGTACCTGTCACAGTCCATATAGTCCATATGAGTACCCGATTACCTGAGTACCTGTCACCACCCCTCAGAGTACCTGAATACCAGTCACCAGCCTATCAGAGTACCCGAGAACCTATCTGTAGCCAATCAGAGTACCCGAGTACCTATCACCAGGCCATCAGAGTACCCAAGTACCTGTCATCAGGCCATCAGAGTACTCGAGTACCTGTCACCAGGCCATCAGAGTACCCGAGTACCTGTCGCCAGCCCATCAGAGTACCTGAGTACCTGTCACCAGCCCATCAGAGTAACCGAGTACCTGTCACCAGCCCATCAGAGTAACCATGTACCTGTCACCAGCCCATCAGTGTACCCGAGTACCTGTCTGCAGCTCATCAAGTTACCGGAGTACCTGTCTCCAGCCCATCAGAGTACCCGGGAACCTATCTGCAGCCCATCAGCGTACCCGAGTACCTATTTTCAGCCCATTCCTCATAGAATATATGTTGGGGTGTTTGCTTTCCAAAATAGGGTAATTTTGTGGGTAATTCCACTGGGCTGAGATGTGTCATTTATGCTCCTAGAATGTCTGGAGCATTGGAGGAATGGTTAAACAACCCCACAGACACACCGCTAGACCTTGTGGACAGCCTTCCCAGAACAGTTGAAGCTGTTATAGATGCAAAGGGTAGGCCAACTCAATATTGAACCCTACGGACTAAAGCCTCGTACACACGGTACGATTGTTGGCAGGGGATTGTCTGTTGACAGACTTTGTCCTAAAATCTTACCATTAGTACTCTCCTTTTGACAATTGTTGTCCAACTTTCGGCCAACAAATGTTGGATGACAGGCTAGTAAATTTTCGACGGATAACGGTTTGACATTAGATTTTCGAATGGTCAGTACACAAATCCGTCACACAAAAGTCGAAAGTATAAACATGCATGCTCGGAATCAATGCTCACCAAACACAAAATTAGCAGAAGGGGCTCAAAGGGTGGCACTCAAAAGCTGAAATTCCTAGTACTACGTCACTACGTTTGTGTTTGTGGCACGACAATTGTGTACCATTAGTATGCTATAAGATCCTGGCACACGCCCTTTTGACAAAAATCAGACGCTCAGTTGGCCAACAATTGTACCGTGTGTATGAGGCTTATGACTGGGATGCTATTAAAGTTCATGTGTGTGTGTAAAGGCAGGTGTCCCAAGTCTTTTGACAATATAGTGTGTGTGTGTGTATATATATAAATATAAATATAATATATATATATATATATATATATATATATATATATATATATATATATATATATATATATATATATATACATACACAGTATCTCACAAAAGTGAGTACACCCCTCACATTTTTGTAAATATTTTATTATATCTTTTCATGTGACAACACTGAAGAAATTACACTTTGCTACAACGTAAAGTCGTGAGTGTACAGCTTGAATAACATTGTAAATTTGCTGTCCCCTCAAAATCACCACACAGCCATTAATGTCTAAATCGCTGGCAACAAAAGTGAGCACACCCCTAAGTAAAAATGTCCAAATTGGGCCCAATTTGCCATTTTCCCTCCCTTGTTAGTGTTACAAGGTCTGAGGTGTGAATGGGGAGCAGGTGTGTTAAATTTGGTTGTATCACTCTCACTCTCTCATACTGGTCACTGGAAGTTCAACATGCACCTCATGGCAAAGAACTCTCTGAGGATCTGAAAAAAAGAATTGTTGCCCTACATAAAGATGGCCTAGGCTAAATAGAACATTGTCAAGACCCTGAAACTGAACTGCAGCACGGTGGCCAAGACCATACAGCGGTTTAACAGGACAGGTTCCCTCAGAACAGGCCTCGCCAAGGTGCGATCAAAGAAGTTGAGTGCACATGCTCAATGTCATATCCAGTGGTTGTCTTTTGGAAATAGACGTATGAGTGCTGCCAGCATTGTGGCAGAGGTTGAAGGGGTGAGGGTGGCTGGATCAGGCCAGGTTCACATATATATATATATATATATATATATATATATATATATATATATACTGTATATACTGTATATAACCTGTCAGGCGCTAAAGGGGTTATTTTATAAAGCTATCGATTTGAGCACCAACATAACTTATTTCTAATTATGAGCTAGGGTACACAGGTGCTTGACATGTTTTTACAATCAGATGGAACTTAACTGTATGTGAGCATCACAAGTTAAAAATGCCATTTTGTTAATTTTTAATATTCAAAACTAACTCACCATTTATCCATGTCTCTATGCTTTATTGTTTTGAGAAATCACTTTGAAAAACACCACCCTAGTGTGGAGGAAATAAAGCAACCTTATCATAGAAAAGGTCCTTGTTCCGTGATTGGAGGAAACCTTCCCCCAGTTTGAAGAAAAGGTATTGTTTTATTGTGTGTGAAGTTAACTTTCTAGAGTCAGTCATTGAAATAACTTTGTTTCCTGTGTGATGGAGACTACAAGACCTGCCTTGTGATCCCGCAATGGAGTTTCTTGTGCCTTGGGGAAGGGCAGGTGCAGCATTCCAACATGGAGTCTCTGTATCTTAGGATGCTTGAGAGGCTCTTGTAAAGAAGAGCTGCAATATCTCTACCAAGCTATTGAAAAAGGTAATAATGTGAATCTAAATCTCAAAGTAAAAAATGATATATATATCAGCATGCAAGTCCTTAGATGTTATTGCTGCATTTGTGTTCTTTTTTTCAAGGTTTTTTTTCTTTATTCTCACCTGGTTATTTTTCTAGCAACACATTTGCAGTCCCAGGATAACAATTCTCACTCTCCCTTCTGTCTTAGGTCAACAGAAAAAAGGCAGGACTACAAAACCCCACCACTCTCCTAATGTTCCTAACACAGAGGACATGGTTCTTTAGTCCTAAGAGTACAATATTATAGATAACAGTAACAAAGACGGAGAGAGCAGCTCTCCGTAGGTACATGCTGTGATGCTTAGATATGAGTCTTATGCTTACCAATCATAATGCATGTATCTATTCTTTGCTGTGGCTGCTTTCTTTGTTATTGTGCTATGAAGTGTTGTATTTGCTCTTTCTCTGTCAATTATCTTTCAGTTAAACACACCTCGTGTGAAATGCTTTGTGATCGCTGATCCCTGATGAGGCTTTGTATCTATCGAATAAGACCATTCTAGTGAATTAAAAATATGATGTTTAGTGCATCTACAAATACTCAGGAATAAAGTAGATATTCCAGTAAATGCTACCTGAAATGATAATAGATCCAGCATGTTGCAAGTACTTGGGTGTAGATATAACAGTCCATGTGGAGCAACCATTTAGCACAATTATTTGTGCTATTTATGCCCTGTAAGTACGTAGCTTTTTTTTCAAGAAATTTAAATTGGACTGCATTATATTACAGAAAATAACTAGAAGTTTTGTACAGTTGATGTACTGTGTGTAATCAGCTTTAGTAGGCTGCAATTTCAAAGAGAGAGACAGAGCAGGTTTTATCAAGAAATACAAAATTAGTGTCTATTATTTCACATAAAATAGCTAGAAATATTGTACAGTCGATTTACAGTATTTAGTCAGCTTTAGTAGGCCCCAATTTCAGAAGTAGAGATGAGGCAGGTTTTATCATAAAAAAAGGGTCTGTTTCACCAACAATAGCCAGAAATATTGTACATTTGATGCACTGTTCTGTATGTAAACAGCTTTAGTAGGTTGGAATTTGAGAAGGAGAGATAAGGCTGGTTTTAAACTGAAGCAAAAACAGTCTATTGTTTTACAAACAAAAACCATAAATAAAGTACAGTTGATGCGCTATATGTAGACTTCCATGTGATTCACTTTAAGTTTGGGTTAGTGGAATTTCAATAAAGATTCATTAAACACCTGGACAGAGTCACCCGGCACAGTTTATCAACCATGTTGAAAAGTAAGGTGCTTCTATAGGTGAGAGGAGCTTAATGTATAGTCAAGTGTTCATTTTAGTTGCTACTGTTGCCACATTTGGCCAAAAGGTGTACTTCTGGTGCTAGCTATGTCACAAAATATTACTACTGAAGCCCGGATAGCTCAGTCGGTAGAGCATCAGACTTTTAATCTGAGGGTCCAGGGTTCAAGTCCCTGTTTGGGCGGCTGTGTTTTATGGAAATAAACTATACATCTGCCGGAAATAAAACACCCCACTAGGCGCATGAACCATACAGTGAAAAACAGCCCTTAACAAAATATTGATGCTTGCTGAACTTGTCCTTCTATTTATAACATATTAAAACACAAGCGATTTCAGATAGAAGAGTATATTATTTCACAGAAAATAGCTAAAAATATTGTATTGTTGATGAATTATATGTATTCAGATGTAGTAGGGCCTAACTTCAGAAAGAGACCAGGCAGGTTTTATGAAAAGATAAAAGTTAGAGCCTATTTTACAAACAATAGCCAGAAATATTTTGCAGTCAATCATCTGTATGAAGTAAGTTGTAATTTCAGAAGGAGAGATGAGGCAGGTTTTATCACAAAATAGAAATTGGAATTGATTTTTCTACAAACAATAGCAGGAAATATGTGGACTTTAATGCAATCTGCCTCCAGATTCAGGTTCATAGTGTACTGTCAATGAACTATATGTAGTCAGATTTAGTAGGCCTTAATTTCATAGAAAGAGACCAGGCAGGTTTTATCCAAAAATAAAAATTAGAGTCTATTTTCGAAACAATAGCCAGAAATATTTTACAGTCAATGAACTGCGTGTAGTCAGCTTTAGTAAGTTGCAATTTCAGAAGGAGAGACAAGGCAGGTATTATCACAAATTTAAAATTAGAATCTTTTATATCAAAAACAAGAGCCAGTGATATAGACTTTAATGGGATTTACCTCTTAATTCAGCTTCTATTAATTTTGTAATAAGAAACAGTGCAGCGCTGGATGGATGTCCTAAATGTGAAATATGTGAATATAAAATATGTGAATCAATACATAAATTATAAACAACAGTGAATACCAACCACTAAAAATTAACTGATATAGAATAGATCAGCCATAATAAATGATAAAAGTGAAAAATCACATTAACAAAAAAGGGAGTTAAAGTGAATATGACAATAAAGTCCCAAAGTTATTGATATTCAAGTGCAAGTTCCTGGATCTGTATTCCACCGCAGGTGCTGCCCGCCACCTAGTGTTAAAGTAACGGAGGCTTACCAGATAGCCTGCGACCGCCCTTATTCAGGGGGGTCAAAACAGGCTCAGTGGAGATGTATAGACCTCGGGAAGTGTCCCGCAGGGAGCTCCGTGGAAGTTCCTCCAACCTCCCTCCTGGGAGTTTAATCAATGACACCCAGGAAAAATTTGAAAGGTGCGATCCCAGGAGCGTTCCTATATGTGGCAATCAAGGATTCGCTTTCAATGGACTCCAGCAAGGGTAAGTATAGATGCCTTACAAACCGCTCCTCGCTACTCACCGCATCTATTAACATCTAACATCTATTAATTTTGAACAAGATTTACCAAACTCTTGGTGAACGGATCCTGACCCAATTTTTCCAATACTTATCAATCACATTAAAAAGAAAAACTCTTTCTACAACTGAAAAGTAAATATGTAAATTGCCACTCTATTTCTCATATTAGTTATTACTTTGTCTACCTGTTGATTTGGGTTCTTTTGCCTTTTAGCTCAAATATAGTAAAGACTAGGGATGAGCTTCGAGTTCGAGTCGAACCCATGTTCGACTTGAACATCGTGTGTTCGACCGTTCGCCGAATTGCGAATGTTATGGGCCGTTCGCGCCAAATTCGAGTGGCGTGTCACAGCCCATAATTCACTGCGGCATCGCAGTGCATTGCTGGCTGATGATTGGCCAAGCATGCACTATGACCCGCATGCTTGGCCAATCACAGCGCCGCCTGCACAGAGAGCTGTAATTGGCCAAAGCCAGGGTGGCTTTGGCCAATTATGGCTCAGGGGGTTTAATACACGCTCCACAATATATAAGGCCACCTGCGTGGCGGCCTTGTGAGAGAATTAGATAGAGAGAGAGACAGTGTCATTTGATTTAAGTTAGATAGAGTAGGCAGGCGAGTCAGTTAGCTGCAATTACAGTGTATTGTGTATATATATGCATCCTAGGTGTTATATATATATATATATATATACTGTATTCAGTTTAGCTAGATCCGTTCCTGTTATTCTCTTTCTAATATACTGACAGGCAGGCAGGTGTTTTTTTACAGTATTTACAGTTAGTGTACTGTGTACGCTGCACAGTTGCACCTATAGCTACCCGAAGACAAGTGCTGTTGTTCTTCTTCTGATCCTATTAATACCATAGGCAGGCAGGTTGAAGTATTTATAGTTAGTGTACTGTGTACCCTGCACAGTTGCCCCTATAGCTACCTGAATACAAGTGCTGGTGTTCTTTTTCTGATCCTATTAATACCACAGGCAGGCAGTTTGAAGTATTTACAGTTAGTGTACTGTGTACCCTGCACAGTTGCACCTATAGCTACCTGAAGACAAGTGCTGGTGTGCTTCTTCTGATCCTATTAATACCACAGGCAGGCAGCTTGAAGTATTTACAGTCAGTGTACTGTGTACCCTGCACAGTTGCACCTATAGCTACCTGAAGACAAGTGCTGGTGTTCTTCTTCTGATCCTATTAATACCACAGGCAGGCAGCTTGAAGTATTTACAGTTAGTGTACTGTGTACCCTGCACAGTTGCACCTATAGCTACCTGAAGACAAGTGCTGGTGGGCTTCTTCTGATCCTATTAATACCACAGGCAGGCAGGTTGAAGTATTTACAGTTAGTGTATTGTGTACCCTGCACAGTTGCACCTATAGCTACCTGAAGACAAGTGCTGTTGTAGTTCTTCTGATCCTATTAATACCACAGGCAGGCAGCTTGAAGTATTTACAGTTAGTGTACTGTGTACCCTGCACAGTTGCACCTATAGCTACTTGAAGACAAGTGCTGTACTTCTTCTGATCCTATTAATACCACAGGCAGGCAGCTTGAAGTATTTACAGTTTGTGTACTGTGTACCCTGCACAGTTGCACCTATAGCTACCTGAAGACAAGTGCTGTTCTTCTTCTGATCCTATTAATACCACAGGCAGGCAGCTTGAAGTATTTACAGTTAGTGTACTGTGTACCCTGCACAGTTGCACCTATAGCTACCTGAAGACAAGTGCTGTTGTTATTTTTCTGATCCTATTAATACCACAGGCAGGCAGCTTGAAGTATTTACAGTTAGTGTACTGTGTACCCTGCACAGTTGCACCTATAGCTACCTTAACACAAGTGCTGGTATGCTTCTTCTGATCCTATTAATACCACAGGCAGGCATTCTGCTAGCTGCAGTATAATCAGTATATATATATATATACATCCCAGTTTTGTGCAGCTACATCTCACTGCAGGCCATTAATATGTCTGGAAGGCCAACAAGGAGAGGCAGACAGTCACAAGCCAATAAAAGAGGGCAAACAGGCTCTGTGTCTAGAGGCAACAGTGCTGGTCTTGGACACAGTGCATCCCCATCAGCACGTGGCCGTGGGACACGCTTGTCCTTTTTTTCGGCAGATGGCCGTGTTGAGCTGCAACATGCGGAAGACTTGGTAGAGTGGATGACCAAGCCTCATTCTCCTCATTCTCTCTCACCCAGGCTCAGGGTACTTTATCTGGCAAAGCAGCTGCCAACGCGGCCATTTCCCTCGGCTCAATGGCATCAGTCACTCCTTCCCTAGCCCCTCCATGTCCTCCTGAAGATTCCCCCGAACTGTTTGACCACAGTGTTGGGTAAATGCTCCAGGAGGATGCCCAGCGTTTTGAAGGCTCCGATGATTGTACTCAGCTAGAGGAAGGCAGTAACATGAGCCCAGACAGAGTGGGTGCCCAAGAAGGACAGCAATCTGGCAGTCGTGTTACCCCAGCTGCAGCATACTGCCAGGTTTGCTCCAGTGATGAGGAGGGAGGGGATGATGAGGTCACTGACTCCACGTGGGTGCCTGATAGCAGAGATGAGGAGGAGGCACATCACCAATAAGGCAGGATGCCCTCCAGGGGCCAGCTTAAGGGCAGCACACCGACTGCATCACACCGCAGAGCTCCGCATGTGCAGGGTGCTGCTGTCTCTGCACTTTATTCCACAAGTTATTTGGTGTGGGCCTTTTTTGAGACGAGTGCATCAGATCCCACCGCTGCTATTTGCAACATATGTCTCAAGCATATCTCGCTTGGCCAAAACATCATCTGCTTGGGCACCACATGCTTGACCAGACATATGTTGACCTGCCATGCAGTTCGTTGGCAAGCGTACCTAAAAGACTCACACCAAAGAACAGGAAGGATTTCTCCTTGCTCCTCATCAGCTAGAATCTCCAACCCCACTATACCATCAGTCCTCTCTGAGACCTGCACTGAGAGGAATGAAGGTCTAGAATTAGGTGTGTCACAGCCAAGTACTAGCGGGCAACCTGCTATCGGTACACCAACGTCAGATTGTACCAGGCAAATTTCCCTGCCCCAGCTGCTGCACCGCCGAAAGAAGTTCGCTCCCAGCCATCCACATGCCCGACGGTTGAATGCTAGCTTGGCTAAATTGCTAGCACTTCAGTTGGTAGGCTCTGCCCCCTTCCGTGAGTTTGTGGAATTTGCGGTTCCTCAGTGGCAGGTTCCCAAACACCACTTTTTCTCATGGAAGGCGATTCCGGCTCTCTACCGGCATGTGGAAGGCAATGTCTTGGCCTTGCTGGATAGGGCGGTCACCAGTAAGGTGCATATTTCCACTGACTCATGGTCCAGCAGGCATGGACAGGGACGTTACCTATTTTTCAGGGCGCATTGGGTGACTCTGCTGGTAGCTGGGAAGGATGCAGGACAAGGTGCAATAGTGTTGGAGGTTGTTCCGCCACCACGCCTCCAAAATGCTACTACTGGTGATTCTGACACACCTCTCTCCTCCACCCCCTCCTCTTCTTCTTCCTCCATGGCCTCTTCCTGTGCTTTGTCCTCGGAACCAGCGGAACTACACAAGTACGCAGGCCAAAAGATGCCATGCGGTGCTTGAGCTGGTGTGCTTTGGGGGACAGGAGCCACTCTGGGGCAGAGATTCTGTCAGCTCTGCAGGGGCAGGCTCAGAGGTGGTTGACGCCACGCCAGCTAAAGTCAGGAATGGTGGTTTGCGACAATGGCACCAACCTCCTCTCTGCTCTCAGAGAGGGACAACTGACCCATGTGCCCTGTTTGGCTCACATCCTTACCTTGGTGGTGCAGCGGTTCTTGGGCAGGTACCCGGGCTTACAGGATGTCCTGAGGCAGGCCAGGAAAGTCTGTGTGCATTTCTACCGGTCATATAATGCCTGTAAGGTACCTGGTAGTTGAGCCTGACTGGTAGAAGGAGACCTCTCTTAAACGCTGGTTCAGGAGCCGCTGGAAGTGGGAACAGTGGTCTCCTGAGCACAGTGGGTAGGAGGGCCTGATGCAGGTTCTGGCAGGAGCAGACACCGGAACTGCAAGGATGTCCCTCAGGGATGGCTGAGCTGCGGATGCAGGTAACTGGTGCAGGCCGGGAGGCAGGCTGATGCAGGTAACTGGTGCAGGCCGGGAGGCAGGCTGATGCAGGTAGCTGGTGCAGGCCAGGAGGCAGGCTGACAGCTGTAAAGGCGGCAACTGGATGCAAACAGGCAGACTGGAAGCTGTGTCACAGGACACAGGTAAACAAGGTCAGACAGTCTGATTTGGCAGGAGATCAGGCAGGTATTAGCAGGAGGGATGATCCAAGGATAGTCAGACAGGCAGGAATTCGGCAACAGGTAACTGAATAAGCAAGGTCAGGCAAGCCGGGTCGGATTGGAGACTGGAGAGTGGTCAGACGTAGCCGGGTCAATAGTAAACAACAGACAGGCAGATACAGGAACTTTCAGGTGCAGAGCTGCAGACGAAACAGCACCTGACATGAGCACCTGTCACTCTTTTAAAGGGCCCTTGGCGCCAAACGGCGCTAGCGTGAACGGGCGCGCGCACCCGCGAACGCGCAAACGCGCGTACGGGCACACGCGGGAGCGCGCCGACGCCCCCTGGTGGGGAATTAAGCTGAATCAGTCTAGAAAGATTCCTTGTCGACCTGCGTGCACGCAGATTCGCCCGACGGCTGCTGACAGGCCCCTGACATTGCCCCCTCCCAACGGGCAGCCTCCGGATGCCCAGATAACTTTTCTTCTCAGGATGGGCAGAGAAATAGGCATGAATCAGACGTTTAGCATGAATATTACAGTCAGGTTCCCATGAATTGTTTTCCGGACCATACCCCTTCCATTTAATTAAAAACTGTACTTGCCCAGACCTCTTTCTGCAGTCAAGGATGGATTCCACTTCATACTCTTCATTGCTGTCCACCAGAACTGGTTCAGGGACCCTGGTGCCCCTATCAGGAAAAGGATCATCTACAGCAGGTTTTAAGAGTGATACGTGAAACACAGGATGTATCTTAAGTGAGTCAGGTAAGCATAATTCATAAGATACCTCGTTAATTTTTCTTTTCACAGGGAAAGGCCCAATAAATTTAGGGGCAAGCTTCTTGGAAGGACATGTCAATCTGATATTATTGGTAGACAGCCATACCTTATCGCCAAGCTGAAGGTTTAGATCTCCCCTTCTCTTCTGATCAAAGAACCTCTTATTGTCCGCTTGCGCCTTGGATACCGCTTCCTGCAAGATCCGGTTATTGTGGCTGAGGAACTGCACAGTGTCCTGGACCGCTGGGACTGAGGATTCTGAAAGAAAATCTGGTAAAAAAGATGCATGAAACCCATAATTGGCAAAAAAAGGGGATTGACCGGTGGCAGAGTGACTGGCATTATTGTACGCGAATTCCGCTAGTGGCAGCAGGGACACCCAATCATCTTGCACAAAAGATGTAAAACACCTAATGTATTGCTCCAGAGTCTGATTTGTCCTTTCAGTTTGCCCATTTGTTTGGGGATGGTATGCTGAGGACAAAGCTAGTTCAATTTTTAGATTTTCACAAAGGGCTCTCCAAAAGCGTGACGTAAACTGTACCCCCCTATCGGACACTATATTTGCGGGGATTCCGTGTAACCTGACGATTTCCCTAATGAACACACGGGCCGTCTCCACAGCAGAAGGTGTTCCCTTTAGGGGCACAAAGTGAGCCATCTTGGATAGCCAGTCAACGACCACAAGGATCGCCGAACATCCCTCAGAACATGGCAATTCCACTATAAAGTCCATTGCTATCATCCTCCAGGGCCTATCTGGTATAGGCAATGGTCTTAACAGTCCCCAAGCTCCGTTCCTGGGAGTCTTATTCTGGATGCAGACAGGGCAGGAGCTGACATATTTTCTGCAAAATTCCTTTAAGTTCGGCCACCAAAAGGTGCGTTGCACCAGCTCAAGGGTCTTACGGACCCCAAAATGTCCTGCAAGTGGATGGTCATGCAAAAGTGTCAGTACCTTGACTCGGACGTTCTCTGGTACAAAAATTTGACTTCCCCTCCATAATAGTCCATCTCGAGGCGTTAAAGAGGACCCCTGGAGACTTGAAGGTTCTGGGGATGCTTCTCTGATCATGGATAGAAGATCTGTTTGAAGAAGGAGGAAACTATTTGCGGGCAGAATAGTGTCAGGTACAGAAAAGTCCTTAGGATTATCA
Organism: Lithobates clamitans; assembly: GCA_037952925.1. Taxonomy (NCBI): domain Eukaryota; kingdom Metazoa; phylum Chordata; class Amphibia; order Anura; family Ranidae; genus Lithobates; species Lithobates clamitans. The sequence continues at coordinate 184,837 of JBBGZY010002435.1, forward strand.
AACATGTGCGACAGCGCGTCTGGCTTTACATTCTTGGATCCCGGCCGGTAGGTTATATGAAAGCAGAACCGTGTGAAGAATAGAGCCCAACGGGCCTGTCTGGGTTTTAGTCTTTTAGCAGATCTTAAGTACTCCAGATTTTTGTGATCCGTGTAAATCAGTACTGGATGGACTGCACCTTCAAGCAAATACCTCCATTCCTCCAAGGCTGTCTTGATAGCAAGTAGCTCCCGGTCCCCCACATCGTAGTTCCGCTCAGCCGGCGAAAGTTTCCTAGAGAAGAACCCTACAGGATGCATCAGGTCCTTGTTGCCTTGTCGTTGGGAAATAATAGCACCCACAGCTACTTCGGAGGCATCAACCTCTAGGATAAAGGGCAAAGATGGATCCGGATGGCTCAGAATCGGAGCCGACGTGAAACGCCTCTTTAACTTCTCAAAGGCCCCCTGAGCTTCCTGGTTCCAGTGGAAACGAAGATTCTGCTTGGTTAGTTGTGTAATGGGGAGATGATGGCAGAGAACCCCCTGATAAACTTCCTGTAAAAGTTTGCGAATCCAATGAAGCGTTGTACGCCCTTCTTGTCCATGGGTGCTGGCCATTCTAACACAGCAGACACTTTCTGAGGATCCATTTTGATGCCGGTTGGGGAGATAACTAACCCCAGAAACTGAATCTCCTCTTGTTCAAATTCGCACTTCTCCGTCTTGGCGTACAGTCTGTGTAGGCGGAGTCGGGCCAGGACTTTACGGACATGTTCCCTATGTTGCTCGAGTGAACTGGAGAAGATCAGGATATCGTCCAAATAGACAATTAGAAAGATGTCCAGGAAATCCTTAAACACATCATTGACCAGATGCTGAAATGTGGCAGGAGCATTGCAGAGACCGAAGGGCATGACTAGATATTCATAGTGTCCGAAACGGGTCCGGAAAGCCGTTTTCCATTCATCCCCGGCCCGAATGCGGACCAGATTGTAGGCCCCTCTCAGATCTAGTTTGGTAAAGATGATGGCGGACCTTAATTTTTGAAACAGTTCAGGTATTAGAGGCAACGGATAACGGTTTTTGACCGTAACTTTGTTTAGCTCCCGATAGTCCACACAAGGACGAAGCGTAAGATCTTTTTTGGAGACAAAAAAAATTCCCGCCCCGGCTGGTGAAGTGGATTGTCGAATGAAGCCTTTTTCGAGATTTTCGTTGATGTAAACCTTAAGTGCCTCTTGTTCCTTTTCGGATAACGGAAAGATGCGCCCAAAAGGAATCTCAGCTCCAGGAAGCAGCTCAATTGGACAGTCATAGGGACGATGGGGTGGCAAAGAGTCTGCTCCCTTTTTACTGAACACATCTGCAAAGTCCTGATAGACCTCTGGTACATCTTGAAGCAGATCTGGATCAATGTCCATACACATTAAGGTAGTGGCAGAATTAACAGGTTCAGGTAGACAATGTCTTTGACAATAGGGTGACTGAAATTTGATCTCGCCCATGGCCCAGTTAACAAGAGGATTGTGGGCTTGAAGCCAGGGCATACCCAAAATGATTGGGAAAAGTGGTGATGAAATAATGTCCAGGACAAGGATTTCTTGGTGCTGAGATGAGCAGATAGCAGACAGAGGAAGGGTTTCTTGAGAGACCTGTCCAGATCTTATATGGGACCCATCGGTCAGAAAAATTGAAAGTCTATGTGTCTTATTCTTTAACGGAAGATTTTGTTGAGTAGCAAAAGTAGAGTCGACAAAGCAGCTACATGCCCCGGAATCAACAATGGCGTTGACTTGAATTGTTCTTCCCTGGAGCTGTAATGAGAGAGGGAGAACAAGTTGAGTGGCATTGGCTGTTAAAGCAGATAAACTGGTTGGAGTTGAAGAAGAACACTTACGGATCTTTACTGGGCAGTTGTTCACATAGTGGCCCGTCCCGCCACAATAGAGGCAAAGGTTCAGTTGGCGCCTGCGTGCCTGTTCTTCGGGGGTCAGAGTAGTACGCATAAGTCCCAGCTGCATAGGTTCAGGAGCATCAGCTGTTTGGTTGACTGAACTTTGCCCGGCAGAAGGTAGATACCGGGAAGCAGGCAGCGGGGCTCTTGCGGTCATCCACATAGGCCGCGTTTGTTGAGAAGACCGTTCACGAAGGCGTCGGTCAATTTGGATAGTAATGGCAATAAGCTCCTCCAAAGTGTCAGGCATTCCCACCCGGGCAAGTTCATCCTTAAGACCCTCAGATAGCCCCATGCGGAACTGATGGCGAAGGGCGGCGTTGTTCCATTGAGTGTTTGCACTCCAGCGTCAAAAGTCCATGACATAGTCCTCGGCCGGCCTACGGCCTTGCTGGAGCGCGAACAAAGCTGCCTCAGCGGTGGCAGCCCGCTGAGGGTCCTCATAAAGCTGAGCCATAGCTTCAAAAAAGGCGGTTAAAGACTGGACCTGTATGGCGTTGGTTTCAAGCAAGCGGTGAGCAGAGGTCTGGGGTTCCCCCTGGAGGAGGGATATGACAAATCCCACTTTGGTGACTTCCAAGGAAAAAGTCCGTGGCTGAAGGCCGAAATAAAGTTGACAAGCGCTGCGGAAAGCCAAAAACTTGGTTCGGTCACCAGAAAACTTTTCAGGAACCGGGACTCTTGGTTCCGGTGGAAGCATGACCACAGAGGGTGGTGCAGCAGCCTGTACTGGAGCGGCTGCGGAAGCAGGAGCCACACCACCGGGACCACTGAGGTTTAACACTTGACCCTCCAGTCTGTTATAACTGTCCTGTAAAGTCTTAACTGCTTGAGTGAGGGCTGCCAAGTGCGTACAGATCTCCTGAATGGGAGAGGTCTCTCCTGCAGGCTCAGACATGGCTGTTTCGTACTGTAAGGTACCTGGTAGTTGAGCCTGACTGGTAGAAGGAGACCTCTCTTAAACGCTGGTTCAGGAGCCGCTGGAAGTGGGAACAGTGGTCTCCTGAGCACAGTGGGTAGGAGGGCCTAATGCAGGTTCTGGCAGGAGCAGACACCGGAACTGGAAGGATGTCCCTCAGGGATGGCTGAGCTGTGGATGCAGGTAACTGGTGCAGGCCGGGAGGCAGGCTGATGCAGGTAACTAGTGCAGGCCGGGAGGCAGGCTGATGCAGATAGCTGGTGCAGGCCAGGAGGCAGGCTGACAGCTGTAAAGGCGGCAACTGGATGCAAACAGGCAGACTGGAAGCTGTGTCACAGGACACAGGTAAACAAGGTCAGACAGTCCGATTTGGCAGGAGATCAGGCAGGTATTAGCAGGAGGGATGATCCAAGGATAGTCAGACAGGCAGGAATTCGGCAACAGGTAACTGAATAAGCAAGGTCAGGCAAGCCGGGTCGGATTGGAGACTGGAGAGTGGTCAGACGTAGCCGGGTCAATAGTAAACAACAGACAGGCAGATACAGGAACTTTCAGGTGCAGAGCTGCAGATGAAACAGCACCTGACATGAGCACCTGTCACTCTTTTAAAGGGCCCTTGGCGCCAAACTGCGCTAGCGCAAACAGGCGCACGCACGGGCGCGCGCGCGCACCCGCGAACGCGCGTACGGGCACACGCGGGAGCGCGCCGGCGCCCCCTGGTGGGGAATTAAGCTGAATCAGTCTAGAAAGATTCCTTGTGGACCTGCGTGCACGCAGATTCGCCCGACTGCTGCTGACAGGCCCCTGACAATGCCAGTGCTCGGCTGGCTGACAAAAGGAATTTAACCTGCCCAAGAACCTGTGACATAATCTGTGACATGCCCACCAGGTGGAACTCAACGTTGGCCATGCTGCAGCAGCTGCACACACAGCAGAGGGCCATCAATGAGTACCTGTGCAACTATGGCACCAGGACAGGGTCAGGGGAGCTTGTTTTTTTTCCCCACGCCAGTGGGCCATGATTAGGGATGCATGCACTGTCCTGTCATTATTTGAGGAGGCCATGAGGATGATGAGCAGTGACAGTTCATGCATCAGTGACACTGTCCCCCTTGTCCACCTGTTTGAGTACACGATGTGTGGAATAATGGACAGGGCACTTGAGGCATAACAGAGGCAGGAAGAGGAGGACTTCCTTAGCTCTCAAGGCCCCCTTTATCCAGACAGTGTTCCTGCATGCCTGCCGATCACACAGGAAGAGGACGAGGAGGAGGAGGATTGTGTCAGCATTGAGGTGGAGCCTGGCACTCAGCATCAGCAGCAGTCTTTAAGGGATCATTTACAGTCCCAAGAACCCCATTGACTTGTTCGTGGCTGGGAGGAGGTGGCTGCGGATCATGTAGTCCTTAGTGACCCAGAGGACTCCGGACCGAATGCCACAGCAAACCCACGCTGCATGGCCTCCCTAATCTGCAAAGCCTGAGGAAGGATCCTCGTATTCGTAGTATCAAGGAGAGGGATCAATACTGGCTGGCAACCCTCCTTGATCCATGTTACAAGGGTAAGGTTGCGGACCTTATCTTGCCGTCTCAGAGGGAGCAGAGGATAAAACATCTTCGGGAGGCCTTGCTGAAAGGACTGTGCAACGCGTTCCCAGAGACTGGGAGGTTACAAACTCCTGTTCCTGGACAACGTGTTGCTGAGGCTTCGGTCAATCAAAGAAGGAGCGGTGGAGAAGGTGGGCATCTGACCGATGCGTTCAGACAATTTTTTAGTCCGCAGTCCCAAGGTATGATCGGTTCCAGCAACCGGCAGCCAGCGTCTGTTTTACATGGTGCAGGAATACCTAGGGACAAGATCTGACTTGGACACCTTTCCCACCAAAAATCCTCCAGGTTACTGGGTCTTGAGGATGGATCACTGGCCAGAGCTTGCACAGTATGCAGTTGAGCTACTGGCCTGTCCTGCATCCAGCGTTCTTTCGGAACGCACATTCAGTGCTGCTGGATGCTTTGTATCACAGGGTGCACTTGTCCACCGACTCGGTTGATCGACTGACCTTTATAAAAATGAATCAGTCTTGGATCACCACCAGCTACCAAGCACCTGATGCTGATGTAACCGAATAATTTTTTTTGAAATGTCAGATCTCTTCAAGACTGCCTATGCTGATGCTGAGTGACTATCCTGTTATGCTGAGTGACTATCCTCTTCCTCCTCAATGATCATGCTGATAGCTTGTAATAATATTTTTGGTTCTGGGCGCCGCCACCAGTGGCTAAGGCCCAATTTTTCAGCCCCTGTTTAACAGGGGTGTGTAATTACAATTTTTGATGCAATATTTTGCAAGGAGGGTTCGTTGCTGCGCTCAACTAGAGTATTTGTGAGGGGTTGCAGTGTTGTGGCACCAGAACCAGTGCCTAAGGCCCAATTTTTCTGCCCCTGTTCAACAGGGACATGTAATTACAATTCTTGATCTAATATTTCACAGCAGGGCCCGTTCCAGCACCCACCAAGAGTAACTGTGAGGACTTACAGTGTTGTGGCAACACCACCACCAAAGGCCCAATTTTTCTGCCCCTGTTCAACAGGTGCATGTAATTACAATTCTTGATCTAATATTTCACAGCAGGGCCCGTTCCTGCACCCACCAAGAGTAACTGAGGGCTTACAGTGTTGTGGCAACACCAACACCTAAGGCCCCAATTTCTGCAGAGTATATTGGGCAGGCCACTACTTTCAAACATCCAACTTACAAACGACTCCTACTTGCAAACAGAAGAAGACAACAGGAAGTGAGATGAAATCTACCCCTAGGAAGGGAAATTCTCTCCTGTAAGAGTTAATATGGGAAAAATGTGTCTCCTCTCCACTGATGCTTTATCAACAATCCTTGTTTCACTAAAAACCCCAAATTGTCAAAAAACATTTGTCATTGGGACAGAAAGTGAGGTGAAATCTTCTGAAGAGGTGCACAGACAGCAAAACAAATGTGACAGGGGTGATAACCCTTCCCTATGTTTTCCAAAATGCTTAAGATAGATTTTTTTGCTGGAGCTACACTTTAAAACTGTACCAGTTCAAAATTACAAACAGATTCTATTTAACAACAAACCTACAGTCCCTGTCTTGTTTGCTGTCTGCTGTTCAGAGTATATAGGGCCTGAGGGCCCCACGCCTTTCCTTTTTTTAATTTTGGTGCGGGGATCACCTTAAAGAGGAGCTCCACCTTAAACAAAAAATATTAAAAGCCAGCAGCTACAAATACTGCAGCTGCTGACTTTTAATAAATGGACACTTACCTGTCACAGGGTCCAGCGATGTCGGCAGCCAAAGCCGATCGATCGCTCGTCTCTCGGCTGCCCCCACCGCCATCCTCGGTCAGGGAATCAGGAAGTGAAGCGTTGCAGCTTCACTGCCCGGTTCCCTACTGCGCATGCGCGAGTCGCACTGCGCGTCTACACTGGTCCCTGTTGTGTTGTGGGAACTGTGTGTTTTGCACAACACAATGCGGGGGGGGGGGTATGGGGGGCGGGCATTTGCGGCTAGCTGCGGCTAGCTATTCCCGGAAGTGGGTGCAGATACCTGTATTATACAGGTATCTGCACCCCCCTCCCCCCTGAAAGGTGCCAATTGAGGCATCGGAGGGGGGGGAGGAATCCGATGAGCGGAAGTTCCACTTTAAGGTGGAACTCTGATTTAATATCCATACAAGACCCAAAGGGGCTGGTAATGGACTGGGGGGGGTACCCATGCCGTTTGTCTCACTGATTTTCATCCATATTGCCGGGACCCGACATTACATTAAAGCCGCAAGCAGTTTTAAATGACTTTTATTCCTTTAAAAATGTAATTTTGTGCAGGGACTGTTCTAAGCACGGGAAACACGCGCCACTTTACAGGAATACTATAGACACCCCCCAGGTACGATATTTAAAGGAATATTTCACTTTTTTTTTTCACTTTAAGCATCATTAACATCACTGCTCCTGAAAAAACGTCAGTTTTTAAAACTTTTTTTTGCATTGATACATGTCCCCTGAGGAGGACCCGGGTCCCCAAACCCTTTTTAGGACAATACCATGCAAATTAGCCTTTAAAATGAGCACTTTTGATTTCAAACGTTCGAGTCCCATAGACTTCAATGGGGTTCTAAAGTTTGCGCAAATTTTCGGTCCGTTTGCAGGTTTTGGTGCGAACCGAACCAAGGGGTGTTCGGCTCATCCCTAGTAAAGACTAAATGGTAGACAGCACCTCCTATGTGATTAAACCTATGTACAATGAATCAAATTCAATTTCAGGTTATTGCAACTATCTATTGTGTTCCCACAATTAGCAGCCAAATAAATCAAAGTATTGATGTTACATTCCGTCTAATATAAAGTACAAACTATGCAAATAAATATACTAATTACGGTATAACCAAACCAAATTAGAACCAAATGTGCATAACAATAAAACCAAAATATCACAAATAAAAATTCTTTGATAAGCATATAAATGTTCTGAATGTTTCTGTGTCTGAGTAACCACTTTTTCAATAATCAGTTTTCCATGTGTTCATATGATTCATGTACTTCCTGGTTAACAGTTCATACACTGATATTTCCTCCACCGTGCATTGAGAGAGTCTGGATGCTAGTTTTTAACACAGTATCTATCACAGTGTCTATTTATTCTACAATACTATAAGGGCAATACATCTTTTTATTAAAAACTTTTTTACCTTGCTACACTATGTGAAGTTCCCTTGCTGTCTGAGCTTGATTGCAGGGGAGAGTAGGGGGAGGCACGATCCCTTAACCACTTCCCGCCCAAGGTACATCATATGACATCCTGGACTTTGAGTGGGGATATCTGAATGATGCCTGCAGCTACAGGTATCATCCAGATATCATCTTTTTCGTCCAGTGATTCCCTGCACCGTTAGAACAATCATAGCGGCAGTCCCCTCCCGCCACCCTCCGGTGCTTCTACCGGCTCGCCCGTGTGATCGGTGAGCCGGAGAACGAATCGGTCACCACCGAAATTTGAGCATAGAGATTTCTGGTGACCAGATGGTCTCTATGACCTTCGGAGGCCCGGGTGCGATGTTATGACGTCACGTCTAGAACAGTGCAAGTAAACAATGCCGGGGATGAGGCCGAGACAGTTAATTTTTTTCTTTTTATCTCAGTCTTTCCAGCCTGGAGAAGAAATCTGGGGTCTTATGGACGCCAGATCTCTCCATAAAGAGGACCTGTCACGCACTATTCCTATTACAAGGGATGTTTACATTCCTTATAATAGGAATAAACGTGATAAAAAAAAAGTTTTTAGGAGAAAGTGTAAAAAGAAATAAATAAAAGGTATAATAAAGAATAATTTTTTTTTTTAAAGCGCCTCTGTCCTCGCGTGCTCGCAGGAGCGAACGCATACATAAGCCACGCTCACATATATAAATGGCGTTCAAATCACACATGTGAGGTATCGCCGTGTGTGCTAGAGCAAGAGCAACAATTGAAGCCCAAGACCTCCTCTGTAACTCTAAACAGGTAGCCTGTAAAAAATTACAGAATACCAATTACTAGTTTATTTGGAAGCATTCAAGTGGAGATTGCCTGATGTACCATAACCCCTGATACACGATAGATCCTTTAAAGGGAAAATGCTTCTAGACCTAATTTATATACAGGTTCACATCTGAAAATGGGAGCATGGTAGGAAACGTGGTGGGACTCTCAATGCACATGGAGGAAATATTGATGTATGAACTGTTATCCAGGAAGAACATGAATCATATGAATACTTGTAAAGAGGTGTAGTTTAGGTACTAGCCATGTATCGAACAGAATCAGGTAGAGCCTGGATAGTGCAGTTGGTAGAACATTGGACTTTTTAATCTGAAGGTCCAGGGTTCAAGTCCCAGTTTGGGCATCTCCTTCATAACTTTAACCACCAACCCAAAACTATGATATTCAAAAGAGGGGGCTATGCCACAAAAAGAGCACTATGCAAGGGAACCAGAAGTGCTGCCCATATCTCTAAGGTATAATGTATTTAAAAACCATACCCATTTAGGAATGTACACCGGGGGGAGGCATTGAGAATAAATAAACTTGTAAAAAAGGGTGGAACTCCATCCAATTTGCACATATGTGAACCTGGCCTGATCAAACCACCCTCAGTCATCTGTGTTGGCCAGTGCATTCCTAAACCTGAGCAGGCCTAGGTGACTTCTGGTATATATGTATATATATATGTAGTGCCTGGTAGATTTGCGATCTACCATCTGATAGGTAAATTTAGTAACTTGTTCGTTAGGAAGGTTAGATTTGCCTCTGTTCCAGCTTGGCTGACGTTGCGTGTGTTTCCATACTGAGCCGTGGGTGTCGCTGTTACCGCTGGCTGGTGTTGGAAAGGCAACGTGTCTAAGCGTATGGATGCTCTTCTGTCCCGGGGACAGCTCGGTGGAGGTGGTCCTCCGAGTTGCATTCTGGGCGAGGGTATTTATGGGAAAGACGCCATATTCTGGGGATCGTTTTACAGCCACCTGCTAGCCCTCCTGGAAGACAGGTATGCGTTAGAGAGCTATCTTGTGGTCCTTCTTTTCCGGAGGCCCAGGTTGCTGCGGAGCAGGGGTGGGCCCAGAAGTTTGTCTGGGGCCTACCACAGCGCCCAAGGAATGGTCCTGAGCTGTCTATCCAGAGGGAAGAAGCTGGACAACCGAGGAGATCCCAGGGGAGGATCTGTCATGGAAGGATCATGCAACATGCTGGTCTGGAGAGGACTTCTTTTTTGCTAGCCGGATTTCCTTCATTTAAAGAGATTATTATACAGGGATGGACTCCTTAAGATTTTTCTTTTTTGATACTAGATGATGGGAAGAGAGGCTCATGTACTCTAAAAATGAGGCTTTGCTCCTGATATTGTACAGTATATGTGTGTGTTTAATATGTTTCCCTTTTCAGGAACTATTGGATTTTCTATCGGGCTGGGAGGCTTTTCAGCTAGATAGATAGTGAGGTTATGTACAGTCGTAGTATGGTTTTGTTTGCGGATGTGAACATAATGTTTTATAGGTGTAAGTCTTATAATATCTTTCCACTGTCTTTCTTTCTCTCTTTGTCTATTCAAGTTATTAAAAGCTCAAATACCTACTCCCAGGCTTGGGAGTTACTGTCATTGTTTTTGGGCAGAGGTTGGGGACGTCTATTGTAGTGGGGGGAGTATGTAGCGCTGGTAGATTTGCAATCTACCATCTGATAGGTAAATTTAGTAACTTGTTCGTTAGGAAGGTTAGATTTGCCTCTGTTCCAGCTTGGCTGACGTTGCGTGTGTTTCCATACTGGGCCGCGGGTGTCGCTGTTACCGCTGGCTGGTGTTGGAAAGGCAACGTGTCTAAGCGTATGGATGATCTTCTGTCCGGGGGACAACTCGGTGGAGGTGGTCCTCCGCGTTGCATTCTGGGCGAGGGTATTTATGGGACAGACGCCATATTCTGGGGTTCGTTTTACAGCCACCTGCTGGCCCTCCTAGCCGACAGGTATGCGTTAGAGAGCTATCTCGTGGTCCTCCATTCCGGAGGCCCACGTTGCTGCGGCGCAGGGATGGGCCCAGAAGCTTGTCTGGGGCCTACCACAGCAGCCGAGGAATGGTTCTGAGCTGTCTATCCAGAGGAAAGAAGCTGGCCAACCGAGGCGATCCCAGGGGAGGATCCCTCATGGAAGGATCATGCAACGTGCTGGTCTGGAGAGGGGCCTGGTGACTCGGTTGGAGGACGGATCTTAAAGAGATTATACAGCATAGTGTTGCCGGGTTGGCTTAAAGGTTCAAGCACTGTGACTGACTTTCACCACAAAAACCAATACATCCTGTGGCAGAGGATCGTACGGGTTCATCCCAAACAAGTCTGTGGCAGAGACTTTTGTTCGTGCTACGTACTGGCTGCTAGGCTAGTGAGAGAGGCCTATCCAGGCGTGCAAGGAGTGTATCCCACCAAGGGAGTGCATTCTACTGAAATATCCAACCCCAAAGGACATTTGTCAAGAATCTTACTAAAAGGTATTTGAGTTTTCCTCTGCGGTTTCCCTTCTGTCTCTTTCCTGCTACTTCCTTCATTGATGGTTTAATAAAGCATTGAAAACGTACTCAAGTGTTGGTGCGTGTGTCATCCAGAGGTAAACTCAACGGAACCCTAGACCCAGTGCCGGTGAAACAGAGGGAAGGAGAGTGAAGGTAACAAGCCCGCTTAAACCAGCAGCTCCACCGAGAGTTATTGCACCATGTGGGGGCGTCGTCCAGGATTTGTTTATAGACAATTCTCGCAACCCAGAGAAGTGTTTCGTCAGGAGTTTACGATGAGAGCTGGACTTTGAAAAAAAAAATCTCTTACAGGAAGAGAAGGGGTTAAACTGCAGGACTTTATTTCTGAGTGCGTAGACGGCGGGTGCCAGTGAAGGCCCGGGAACTACGTGATCAGAGAAGGTCAGAGTGTGGCCATGTCTTTTCCGGCGATGCAGCCAATTATGGGATCGAGAGTGTTCCCTGCAAGCACCGTGTTGAATACTGTGTTGACTGGAGCCCTGCTTACGGATACTGGAGTTCGTTTGAAACCGCAGGGGAGGTTTGTTCTGTATACCTCAGGAGATATTGAGGGACTGGGCATGATCTGCCACCGATGTGAAGGATTGGCTGTGCATCTTCGTCCTTTTGGCCAATGCCCGCAATGTGGAGAGTACTTGTTTGTGGTGAAGCAACCTACCACGTCGCCCGTGCTTATCGAATGGATTGGGCAACAGGTATCGCCACAGTAGAAGCTGCTACTACTACAGAGAGAGAACGGCAGGCCGTCACTTCGCCTGTTGTTGCTGACAATGTTCTGGAGAGAGACACTGCTGCTGTTGTCTCATCAGGGGACATTACTTTGATTTCTGCGTCCACTACGCCTACTCCTGTTGTACCTGTTCAAAGAAAGGTGGGATATGTGAAGGCTTCCCGCGGCCGTGGTCGAGGCCTACCCCAGAGGTTACCTGAACCGGAGCTACCAAAGTTCACGTCAGGAACGGGTAAGCCACTGATGGGGAATGTATCTGGGACTGTAAATAAATATCTGCCAGCGGAAGAGTTGGGAGATTCGGAAATAGAATCCATGCCAGATCTTTCCGGTGATGATGACCTATTTGAGACCATGTCACAAGAACTGTTATGGTCACAAAGTGAAGATGTCGCCTCTGCTATGACTTTCCCTGAATGGACAGCCCTGAGTTCTGGGAACACGTCACCCTGTGTGGAGTCACGCAGTACTGTTACCGAGACTTTATCGAAAGTTGCTACAGTTCACTACAGACAATGGCTGGGTCTATGGTGAGCAAATCATTGGATTCCTGTGTGCCGCCTGGTATGGGGAAGGACAGATCTTTGCCCAAACTTGCACGTTTACAGAGAATTTTAAACAAGCATGTAGCTGCAGAGTGTGGCTTGGAGTTCCCTTATGTGCCTCAGGATGTAAAAAATGAAAAAAAGAATTGTTGCCCTACATAAAGATGGCCTAGGCTATAATAACATTGTCAAGACCCTGAAACTGAGCTGCAACACGGTGGCCATGACCATACAGAGGTTTAACAGGACAGGTTCCCTCAGAACAGGCCTCGCCATGGTCGATAAAAGAAGTTGAGTGCACGTGCTCAGCGTCATATCCAGAGGTTGTCTTTTGGAAATAAACATATGAGTGCTGCCAGCATTGCTGCAGAGGTGGGGTTGGGGGTCAGCCTGTCAGTGCTCAGACTATACACCACACACTGCATCAAATTGGTGCAGGACATAAGGTCACCTAGGCCTGGTCAGGTTTAGGAATGTACTGGCCAACACAGATGACTGAGGGTAGCTGGATCAGGCCAGGTTCACATATGTGCAAATTGGATGAAGTTCCACCCTTTTTTACAAGTTTCTTTCTTCTCAATGTCCCCCTGGTGTACATTCCTAAATGGATATGGTTTTTACTCACTACTTTACATTGTAGCAAAGTGTCATTTCTTCAGTGTTGTCACATGAAAAGATATAATAAAATAATTACAAAAATGTGAAGGGTGTACTCACTTTTGTGAGATACTGTATATATATATATATATATATATATATATATATATATATATATATATATATATATATATATATATATATATATATATATATATGTATATATATACTGTATATAACCCATCAGGTGCTAAAGGGGTTATTTATTTATAAAGCTATCGATTTAAGCACCAACATAACTTATTTCTAATTATGAGCTAGGGTACACAGGGCCTTGACATGTTTTTACAATCAGATGGAACTTAACTGTATCTGAGCATCACAAGCTAAAAATGCCATTTTGTTAATTTGTAATATTCAAAGCTAACTCACCCATCCATACATGTCTCTATGCTTTATTTATTTTGAGAAATCACTTTGAAAAACACCACCCTAATGTGGAGGAAATAAAGCAACCTTATCATTGAAAAGATCCTTGTTACGTGATTGGAGGAAACCTTCCCCCAGTTTGGAGAAAAGGTATTGTTTTATTGTGTGTGAAGTTAACTTTCTGGAGGCAGTCATTGAAATAACTTTGTTTCCTGTGTGATAGAGACTACAAGGACTGCCTTGTGATCCTGCAATGGCGTTTCTTGTGCCTTGGGGAAGGGCAGGTGCAGCATTCCAACATGAAGTCTCTGTATCTTAGGATGCTTGAGAGGCTCTTGTAAAGAAGAGCTGCAATATCTCTAACAAGCTATTGAAAAGGGTCTCCTAATTTGCCTAACTGATCCCAGCAGTCTGTAGAGCACCAAATTTAGAACACTCTAAAAATCAAACTTAGCAAATGGCACACTGTAGAACATCACACCCAGCACAGATTACAGCAGCAGCACATTACGTAAATCTCACCTGAGATGATCACTCTCTATTTTCCCAGGTTCTGCACTCTTTCTTCATAGCTCCCTCACCTAAAGATCTAATATCTGGTACATCACAACATGACATCACAAAGGTCCTAGCAGACAGCTCTCTGTCAGATACAGAAGTGCACACCAGAAGTAATCTCTGTTCCTCCTTCATGTAATAATGTGAATCTAAATCCCAAAGTAAAAAATGATATATATATCAGCATGCAAGTCCTTTGATGTTATTGCTGCATTTGTGTTCTTTTTTTCAAGGTTTTTTTTTTTCTTTATTCTCACCTGGTTATTTTTCTAGCAACACATTTGCAGTCCCAGGATGACAATGCTTACACTCCCTTCTGTCTTAGGTCAACAGAAAAAAGGCAGAACTACAAAACCCCACCACTCCTCATGTTCCTAACACAGAGGACATGGTTCTTTAGTCCTTATGCCCCGTACACACGGTCGGACTTTGTTCGGACATTCCGACAACGAAATCCTAGGATTTTTTCCGACGGATGTTGGCTCAAACTTGTCTTGCATACACACGGTCACACAAAGTTGTTGGAAAATCCGATCGTTCTAAACGCGGTGACGTAAAACACGTACGTCGGGACTATAAACGGGGCAGTGGCCAATAGCTTTCATCTCTTTATTTATTCTGAGCATGCGTGGCACTTTGTACGTCTGATTTGTGTACACACGATCGGAATTTCCGACAACGGATTTTGTTGTCGGAAAATTTTATATCCTGCTCTCAAACTTTGTGTGTCGGAAAATCCGATGGAAAATGTGTGATGGAGCCTACACACGGTCGGAATTTCCGACAACAAGGTCCTATCACACATTTTCCATCGGAAAATCAGACCGTGTGTACGGGGCATAAGAGTACAATGATATAGATAACAGTAACAAAGACGGGGAGATAGCTCTCTAACAGCAAAATCCTGCATAAAAACAATACTTTGGTGTACACGAGACCTTACTACACACTGCAGCTGAATATGTAAAAGTATATGAAATAAAATGCAATGTTTATGAACAAGTTAGAAAAGGGCAATTAAACATAAAGGCTAATTAGGTTAGCAAAGGTATAATATTAAGTGGAAAAAAAAAAGTCAAACTCCAACTAGCAGAGGATGGTTTTGATTCATCGACCTCTGAGTTATGGGCCCAGCATGCTTCAGCTGCACCACTTTGCTGTATATGTGAACAGTTAACAGCACTGTCAGTAGGTACATGCTATGATGTTTAGATATAAGTCTTATGCTTACCAATCATAATGCATGTATCTATTATTTTCTGTGGCTGCTTTCTTTCTTATTGTGCTATGAGTGTTGTATTTGCTCTTTCTCTGTCAGTTATCTTTCAGTTAAACACACCTCGTGTGAAATGCATTCTGATCACTGATCCCTGATGAGGCTTTGTATTTATCGAATAAGACCATTCTAGTGAATTAAAAATATGATGTTTAATGCATCTACAAATACTCAGGAAAAAAGTAGATATTCCAGTAAATGCTACCTGAAAATGATAATAGATCCAGCATGTTGCAAGTACTTAGGTGTAGATATAACAGTCCCTGTGGAGCAACCATTTAACACAATTATTGTGATATTTATGCCCTGTAAGTATGCAGCTTTTTTTGCAAGAAATTTAAATTGGACTGCATTATATTACAGAAAATAACTAGAAGTATTGTACAGTTGATGTACTGTATGTAATCAGCTTTAGTAGGCTGCAATTTCAAAGAGAGAGATAGAGCAGGTTTTATCAAGAAATACAAAATTAGTGTCTATTATTTCACATAAAATAGCTAGATATATTGTACAGTCAATTATTTACAGTATTTAGTCAGCTTTAGTAAGCCCCAATTTCAGAAGTAGAGATGAGGCAGGCTTTATCATAAAAAAAGGGTCTGTTTCACAAACAATAGCCAGAAATATTGTACAGTTGATGCACTGTTCTGTATGTAAACAGCTTTAGTAGGTTTCAATTTGAGAAGGAGAGATAAGGCAGGTTTTAAACTGAAGCAAAAACTTAGTCTATTATTTTACAAACTAAAACCATAAATAAAGTACAGTTGATGCGCTGTATGTAGACTTCCATGGGATTCACTTTAAGTTTGGGTTAGCGGAATTTCAATAAAGATTCATTGAACACCCGGACAGAGTCACCTGGCACAGTTTATCAACCACGTTGAAAAGTAAGTTGTTTCTATAAGTGAGAGGTGCTTAATGTATAGTCAAGTCTTCATTTTAGTTGCTATTGTTGCAATATTTGGCCAGAAGGTGTAATTCTGGTGCTAGCTATGTCATAATGTACTACCAATGAAGCCTGGATAGCTCGGTCGGTAGAGTATCAGACTTTTAATCTGAGGGTCCAGGGTTCAAGTCCCTGTTTGGGTACCTGTGTTTTATGGTAATAAACTAAACATCTGCTGGAGATAAAACACCCCACTAGGCGCATGAACCATACAAAAGTGAAAAACAGTCAGGCTTAAATTTGAGCTGTGGGAGACCCTGTCAGCACCATTCAGTTTGATAAACAGTTATTTAAAAATCCGACGTAATCATTCTTCAGGTGTTAGGGCAGCCATGAGTGTTGTCACTCTCAATACAACAGCTGGAAGCGGAAATTTTTTTCTGAAATCTTCTGTTTAGTGTGGAGGGAAGAATCCAATGAACAAGTGTATGGCTAGCTTTAGCATGGCTTACAATACTATGAAGCTAAGAAAGGAAGAAAAAATTCCATTGTTTCCATGATCTGGATGTCTACCACAGAATCTTAATTTGTATCTGTTTTCTACATCTTCA
Organism: Lithobates clamitans; assembly: GCA_037952925.1. NCBI lineage: Eukaryota > Metazoa > Chordata > Amphibia > Anura > Ranidae > Lithobates > Lithobates clamitans. The sequence goes on from JBBGZY010002435.1 coordinate 201,408, forward strand.
ACAAAGGCCTGCTGTACTCAAACTGTGGCTTACCTCTGGGATGAAAGGGCTTGTGTCTTCTTTGGGTAGATCTTCTAGGCAGCTACTTCATCCTTTTTCAATGTTTTTGGCTTTACCAGACTTTTCTGGTGTCCAGCCTGAACCATTCCTTGGGGAGAAAAGTTTTTAATGGCAACTGCTTCCCCCTCAAGAATTTCCTGCTCAAGGCTGTCCTGTGAGACAAATTGGCTATAAAGTGGTAGAATTTTGTCTGATAAAATTACATTTCCAAATGTTCATTTAATTCTCTACATGATCAAATTTAAAAACAAACAGTGATAATAAGACCAGAATGATAAAAAAAATGTTGCTTCATGTAGAGATGTATAAGAGAGCATACAGGTTTCCTTGAATGTATGCTCTCTTTATATGTCCATACGACACAGGAGAAGTATACAAACCATTAATTATTTTCTCGCCATCTACTCTGATCTTAATGATTGAAAGGCTAATTTCATCCTTTAAGCCACACAATTCTGTCTGAAGCATAATTATTTTGAATTTGATGGTAGCTTTTACATCCAAAAAACTGGAACAGCCATGGGAGTACATTTTGCTCCCCGGTAAGCCAATTTGACCATGGGTCATTGGGAGATCAAGCAGATTTGGCATAACAACCCTTTTTAACAACACATTGCATATTACGGCCACTATATAGATGATTTTATCGTCATTTGGGATGGACCTTTCACCACTGTTGAGGCATTCCTCCAATTTTGCAATATTAACACCTTCAGAATTTCACGTGACAGCTACTTTTTGGTACTTCTGGGTCTAGAATTGGGGTGCTGCGGGTCCAACATCATAGCAAAAAAACACTTCAAACCTATAGATGGTAATTCATACCTTTATCGTACCAGCAGTGCAATTTGAGCCATTCATTTTGTATGCCTCAAATCGCACTGCACCCTTTTCCCCCCCCACTGGAATCGGAGAGCATGGGTGTTCACACCCATGTGATCCAATTGAGGCAATTGCACTGCATTTTGAAAAGCTTTTGGGGTGTTGTTAATATTGACACCCGCTGCGGTTCACATGAATGCAGTGCGATTTTGATACGGTGCAGGAAATGCACAAAAATCGATGTGAATCCTATACCACATTAGTGTGAATAGGAACTCAGAATTGCACACATAGAGAGGATTATATGGGACAGAGTTCCATCCTCAAAAACAGGTTTTTGCACAAGGGTTATCCACAGAATTAGATGCAAGAGGCCTATTTTCACTATCTGATTAAACCACACATGGAGATAGCTAAGAAACCCCAAAATTTTGATGAAGATTAGATTTGTCACCCAATGGAAAGACTGTTTCACAAATATTGGTCCAAGCTTTTACAGGACTGGAATTTAAAATCTACTATTCCCAGTAGGCCCAAGTTTTTCTTCTACCAAGCAGATTATGTCCTTCCCAAACCAGACATGCACCCTGGCACATTGTTTGGCAAGTTGATTGGCATGTATGTACCAAAGTAAGAAACGCAAATGCCTGACATGTAAGCATGTGCCATGTTGGATAAAAACTTTCCAAGGTAATGGCAAAACATTCATCATTGATTCGATCAAAGGATTATGTAAGAGAGAAACATATTGGATTTACACCCTAAAAACTCTTCATCTTCCAGGAGATCTGAATGAGGAAATAGAGATCAATACGGTCATCTAATGGTCTCATGTCAGCGAATATTCTTCTCCCTTGGGTTTCTCTTTTGCATTTAGTGTCTTTTATTTTCATGTGTGATGTTTCTCAAATGCATATCAGATCAATAGTTTTTTAATGTACAGTGGGGACGGAAAGTATTCAGACCCCCTTAAAATTTTCACTCTTTGTTATATTGCAGCCATTTGCTAAAATCATTTAAGTTCGATTTTTTTCCTCATTAATGTACACACAGCACCCCATATTGACAGAAAAACACAGAATTGTTGACATTTTTGCAGATTTATTAAAAAAGAAAAACTGAAATATCACATGGTCCTAAGTATTCAGACCCTTTGCTCAGTATTTAGAAGAAGCACCCTTTTGATCTAATACAGCCATGAGTCTTTTTGGGAAACATGCAACAAGTTTTTCACACCTGCATTTGGGGATCCTCTGCCATTCCTCCTTGCAGATCCTCTCCAGTTCTGTCAGGTTGGATGGTAAACGTTGGTGGAAAGCCATTTTTAGGTCTCTCCAGAGATGCTCAATTGGGTTTAAGTCAGGACTCTGGCTGGGCCATTCAAGAACAGTCACGGAGTTGTTATGAAGTCACTCCTTCGTTATTTTAGCTGTGTATTAGGGTCATTGTCTTGTTGGAAGGTAAACCTTTGGCCCAGTCTGAGGTCCTGAGCACTCTGGAGAAGGTTTTCATCCAGGATATCCCTGTACTTGGCCGCATTCATCTTTCCCTCGATTGCAACCAGTTGTCCTGTCCCTGAAGCTGGTTTTCTCCACACATACCGCTTAGAATTAAGACCAAAAAGTTCTATCTTGGTCTCATCAGACCAAAGAATCTTATTTCTCACCATCTTGGAGTCCTTCAGGTGTGTTTTTAGCAAACTCCATGCGGCTTTCATGTGTCTTGCACTAAGGAGAGGCTTCCATCGGGCCACTCTGCCATAAAGCCCTGACTGGTGGAGGGCTGCAGTGATGGTTGACTTTCTACAACTTTCTCCCATCTCCCAACTGCATCTCTGGAGCTCAGCCACAGTGGACTTTGGGTTCTTCTTTACCTCTCTCAACAAGGCTCCTCTCCCCCAATAGCTCAGTTTGGCCGGACGTCCAGCTCTAGGAAGGTTTCTGGTCGTCCCAAACGTGCAGCAGAAATTTTTTTGTAACCTTGGCCAGATCTGTACCTTGCCACAATTCTGTCTCTGAGCTCTTCAGGCAGTTCTTTTGACCTCATGTTTCTCATTTGCTCTGACATGCACCGTGAGCTGTAAGGTCTTATATAGACAGGTGTGTGGCTTTCCTAATCAAGTCCAATCAGTATAATCAAGCACAGCTGGACTCAAATAAAGGTGTAGAACCATCTCAAGGATGATCAGAAGAATTGGATAGCACCTGAGTTAAATATATGAGTGTCACAGCAAAGGGTCTGAATACTTAGGACCATGTGATATTTCAGTTTTTCTTTTTTAATAAATCTGCAAAAATGTCAACAATTCTGTGTTTTTCTGTCAATATGGGGTGCAATGTGTACTATAATGAGGAAAAAAATGAATGATTTTAGCAAATGGCTGCAATATAACAAAGAGTGAAAAATTTAAGGGGGTCTGAATACTTTCCGTCCCCACTGTATGACCCTTTTATTCATCTAAATCCCAACTATTATTCACATAAAAAATTTTTTTTAATGTTTTTTATATTTTCTTTTCATATTTGTTATAATATATATGCTATATATATTCATCTTCATCATTATTTTGATTGTTAATCCCCATTTTTTGATACGCTTCCACTGACAATTGTTTAGATTAGGCTTTTTCAACCAGGGTGCCTTGAGGTTTCTTTAGGGGTGCTGTCAGAAACCATGAATCAGACTGAGACAGAAGTACAGTTAAATCACACTTGTTTAATAATAATAAAAAAAAGTAAACAGAGTAAACGTAGTCAAAACATAGCCAGAATTCAAGAACCGGATAGTCAGACAAGCCAAGACATCAGGGAACCAGAGAACAGCGTAGTAAAACAGCAAGCAGGATTTGGAGCCAGAAGGAATGTCAGCCAAGCAAGTCGTTAACAGGAACATAGGAGAGCGTCTCTAGAGATGTGACCAAGGTGAAGGCAGAGATCATCTTGACTGGACGGCTTAAGTAGGCAGGACCAACGAGCAGGATCATCAACAGGTGAGTCGCTGTGGAGAGATAGGAGCTGACAATTAGCCAACAGCTGAGCGGCCAGCTCAGAGCAGGAAGGGCTGGATCCAGCCCTGACAGGTGCCTTGGCAAAATGCCTAAAAATTGCCCCAAAATTGTATACAAGTCAGAAGATAAATGAAGCTTGCCTTTTAGTTACACAAAACCACAGATTTTCATTGTGCACCATTATGACCTTCTAGCTGCCAGCATCCTAACAACCAATGACCCTCCTGGGTCCATTGAAAAACCAGCAGTGGAAATGACATACCCCAGGAATTTAACCTGTTCACGGTGGAATTCGCACTTCTCCCATTTACAATAGAGAGTGTTCTCTCTTAGTTTCTGAAGCACATGACAGACATCTGTGTGGTGGCTATCCAGGGACTTGGAAAATTTGAGTATATCGTCCAGATAAATCACCACACACTGCAACAAATCTCGAAATACATTGTTAATACATTTCTGGAGAACTGCCAGGGAGTTACAAAGGCCAAAAGGCATTACGAGGTACTCATAATGGCCTGTTCTGGTATTAAACTCAGTTTTCCACTTGTCTCCCTCCTTAATCCTCACGAGATTGTATGCCCCTCTCAAATCAAGCTTCGTTGCTCCCTTGAGGTTATCAAATAACTCTGTAATCAACGGAATCGGATAGGCATTTGAGTGAAACAATTAAGACCCCCATACTCAATACAAGGTCTCAGTTCACCACTCTTCTTCTTCACAAAGAAAAAACCAGCACCAGCAGGAGACGAGGATTTGCAGGTGAAACCTCGAGAAAGTGTGTCTGCAACCATCTCCTCCATGGCCTTATCCTCCTAGACCAACAAAGGGTAAACCCGGCCACGAGGGGGTATGGCACCAGGTTGAAGGTCAATTGCACAATCATACAACTGGTGTGGAGGCAAACTACCAGCTTGACCTTTGTCAAAGACATCGCTAAAATTGTGGTACTCCTTCGTCAGGGAGGAGAGTGAAGAGGTGCACAGGACCTTGGCTATTTTCTGGAAGCATGTCTTATTGCGATGTGGCCACCAGGAGAGAACCTCAGCACGGAGCCAATCAATCAAACGAGGTGTTGTGCCTCTGTAACCAAGGATAACCAATAACCAGTGGAAACTTAGTTGAGGAAATAACTTGGAAGTGGATTATCCTACGGTCATGGGCAACGGAACCGTCTCATGAGTCACATGGGCAGGCTGTAGAGGTTTCCCATCAAGAGCCTCAATGGCAAGTGGAGTGTCCCGCAGCTGCAGTGGAATCAAGTGCTTTGATACAAAGGCAGCATCAATGAACAAGCCTGCAGCCCCAGAGTCATTAGAGCCTGTATCTCGACAGACGACTCAGCCCAAGAAAGGGTAACCGAAACCAGGGGCTTATCCTTCTGGATAACTGGGGACGAAACAACGTCACCTAAGGTCTGTCGGTGGCAGGACCTCAAGGTTCGGGCGTTCCCTGGATGGGTAGGATAAGACTTCAAAAAGTCACCTGCCTGGCTACAATAAAGGCACAATCTCTCCCTCCTCCTAAAGATTCTCTCATCCCCAGAGAGATGCATGAAACCCAAGTGCATGGGTTCACCTTCACTGACCGACTCGGTACCAGGAGGCATGGAAGGTGAGGGAGGCACGGGTGGGACTGCAAAGATCGGAGACAAAGATAGGCTCCTTAAAAGAGAGTCTCTCTGAGTCTTGAGTCAATGAGGATGGCAAATGTGATCAACCTCTGCAGCTCAGTGGGTATATCTCAGGCTGCTATCTCATCCTTGATGGTATCCGAAAGACCATGAGAAAAAGCAGCCACGAGGGCCTCATTGTTCCAAACAACCTCTGCTGCCAGAGTACGCAATTCGATGGCGTAATCGGCAACAGTTCTCATACTCTTTTTGATGGACATAAGGCACTTGGCAGCAGAAGCAGAGCATGCGGGAACATCAAATACCCTTTTAAAAGAAGCAAACTCAGGGTAACTCAAGACAACAGGTTTTTGTGTCTCCCATAGAGGATTTGCCCAGGCCAAGGCTCTCTCAGAAAGCAAAAATATCATGAAACCTACGTTGCTTCTGTGTGTGGGAAATGCCTGGGGCAGCATCTCAAAGTATATCTCAACCTGGTTGATAAACCCACTGCATTTGACTAGATCGCCCCCAAATCGCTGGGGAAGTGGAGCGGAACCAGACATACCTCTTATAGAGGTAATACTCGATGCGAGTGCCTGCACAGGGACTGGAGCAGCAGCATGGACAGCCTACAACACAGGTTGTACTGGAGCAGCCACAGTGGGAGATTCCAGGTGAGCTGTGCAACTCAGGAGCATTTGTAACGCCATGGCAAACTGATCCATGCAGTGATCCTGCTCATCCAATCTGGAAAAAATACTACCAGTGGATTGACTGCATCTTCTGAATTCATGGCCTTCGCCTACTGCCAGAAACCATGAATCAGACTGAGACAGAAGTACAGTTAAATCACACTTGTTTAATAATAATAAAAAAGGTAAACAGAGTAAACGTAGTCAAAACATAGCCAGAATTCAGGAACTGGAAGGGATAGTCAGACAAGCCAAAACATCAGGGAGCCAGAAAACAGTGTAGTAGAACAGCAAGCAGGATCTGGAGCCAGAAGGAATGTCAGCCAAGCAAGTTTTTAACAGGAACACAGGAGAGCGTCTCTAGAGATGTGACCAAGGTGAAGGCCGAGATCATCTGGACTGGACAGCTTAAGTAGGCAGGACCGAGGAGCAGGATCAGCAACAGGTGAGTCACTGTGTAGAGATAGGAGCTGACAATTAGCCGACAGCTGAGTGGTCAGCTCAGAGAAGGAAGGGCTGGGTCCAGCCCTGACAGGTGCCTTGGCAAAATGCCTAAAAATTGCCCCAAAATTGTATACAAGTCAGCAGATGGATGAAGCTTGCCTTTTAGTTACACAAAACCACAGATTTTCATTGTGCACCATTATGACCTTCTAGCTGCCAGCATCCTAACAACCAATGACCCTCCCGCGGCCCTGTCAGAGCTGGGGTCACATTAGCTGAGTGATGGAGAAAAAAAACTGAGGGAGAAGAGAAACATTGAAATACTAGTCAGTACCAGTGTGAAAAAGTGTAGTGATTTGGAAGAATAACGTTGGTTGTCCTACGTGTGTGGATGTTCATGTATTATGTAAAACTATTAGAATAGTTTTTTTACATTTTAGAATGTTTTTTTTTTTTGCTATGCATTTGAGCCTGTGTATGCCCAATAGGCTCTGTCATGTACTGTTAACAAGAAATTGCAATAAAAATAATTTTCAAAAAACAAAAAGAATGGGGTTGCCTCGAGACTGTCTATAATTTTAGAGGGTGCCCTGAGATTGTCCATAATTTTAGAGGGTGCTCTGAGATTGTCCATAATTTTAAAGGGTGCCTTGACTGAAAAAAAGTTGAGAAACACTGGTTTAGATCATTAGTTTTGCTCTAATGCCCTGTACACACGACCGGTTTTCCCGTCGGAATAAACTCTGAAGGTTTTTCCGACAGAGTTCCGATGGAATTCCGCTCAAGCTGTCTTGCATACACACGGTCACACCAGATTCCGACTGTCCAGAAAGCGGTGACGTACAACACGTATGACAGGACTAGAAAAGGGAAGTTCAATAGCCAGTAGCCATTAGCTTCCGTCTCGTACTTGCTTCAGAGCATGCGTCGTTTTTGGTGCATCGGAACAGCATACAGACGAGCGTTTTTTCCGATAGTAATTTTTTCCATCAGTAAAATATAGAACATGTTCTCTATCTAAGTCCATCTGAATTTTCGATGGAAAAAGTCCGATGGGGCATACACAAGGTCAGAATATAGGATGAAAAGCTAACATCGGACTTTTTCTGACGTAAAATTCCGACCGTCTGTACGCGGCATTACGAGCAGGGCCCTCTGATTCCTTTTGTATTGAATTGTATTGTAACTGTACTGTCTGCCCTCATGCTGTAAAGCGCTGCTCAAACTGTTGGTGCTATATAAATCCTGTATAATAATAATGAAAGATATCCATAATGTTGCTTAGTAGTGATCATCTTTCTATCATTTACCATTGTGCTGCATTCTTGGTTTAGCGGTACTCATAAGCATAGATTCTGATCATTACCAAATGTATTTAATTTTATTTTTATCCATTTGATGCATGAAGCAATCTCTTTTTCATCATTATGATTTTATCTTCACTGTTTGTTCTTGAATTTGATTATGTGTTGGTGGTGCTTCACCTTGTAGTCCCATTTCCAGCAGTTTGCAATGTTCACATAATCACACACATAGGTTGGACTTGATGGACGTGTGTCTTTTTTCAACCTCACCTACTATGTAACTATGTAACTATGTACAGAAATTGCTTTGATGTGCATTCATTTTGAAGGAGTTTCTGTTTGACAGCTTGCGCCACAATATAGCATGTTTACTAATAAATACAACATTGTGTAGTGCATCACAGTATTAGGCCCCTTTCGCATGGGGCGGATCCCTTTGACGGACTCTGCTTGCTCAATGGGGATGTCCGCTGACATCTGCCGCTCCATAGGGGGAAATGGAGGGTCCGATCAGGTCCGTCTGAAAAACTGACAGGTGGATCTGATCGGACAGTCTGTGTGAAAGGGGCTTTAGGTGTAGCCAGAAGTGTGTGCACAAGTCTCTGTGGTGAAATCACTATGCGTCTGTTAACCGAAAGGTTCGTGGTTCAAGCCCACCCAGGGACGCTCTTCCATTGTTAAATCAGATAAGTAATCATTATAACCACTTCATTGTATTCAAAAGCACAACTATACTAAGGAAGCTATCCTATACTTAAGCAACACACCACACAGCACTATTCAACTACATTGCAATTTAGAAATATTCTGTTCTTAAACTCTTATACATGCCAATATATAAATAGCTCTAAAGAAAAAGCTTAGCACTAAGCAGTTATTGCCTCCTCAAACTCTTTATGTTTGTATGGTTTTTTTTTGCCTTTACTAGCACTTTAATATGTAATATTTCATCATTTCATACCTGGCTAAAGAAAAAATACTGAGAAGTAGGTAATCAAGCAATTGCTTTCCATTGCAACAACATGGTGCTGTAAAAAATATAATATCAAAATGCTGTATAAAAGTGGAAGAATAAACTACCCCCTTAAAGAGGAAAATGTTATACTTACCTGACGGTAATTTTCCTTTCCTGATGCAAAGCATAACAGCATATATGTATAGGTAGGCTCTGCCGCCTGCCCTATTCCAGGACCGGTTACACTATATAAGTAAATCTCCTCCCTGCAGGCCACATTCTCGTAACAGTATCACTGCGAAGCCCTTTCGGGAGGGACCTATATGCTCTCATGCTTTGCATCAGGAACGGAAAATTACCATCAGGTAAGTTTAAAATTTTCCTCTTTCCAGCATATTTCCAGCATATTTGTATGGGATGTACCAACCCACCAGACAACAAGGGTGGGAAATGCTAACGTGTTTGAGTCGAGGATAATGCTGGCCATACACTATACAGAAAATCGGTCGAAAAATCGTTCATATAGACACTTCGTTCGTTTTTCGGCAAGTTAATGGGCACAAATCGATAATCTTTTGTGACGTTTTTGTGGAAAAAAAACGAACGGCAAGTTTGGAAATTTTATGCCGAACGTACGATAAATTGCAAGTTTAATGCGTTATTCGTCCGTGAAAAAACTAATGGTTGCTACTGCGCATGGTTGAAAATAATTTAACCCGGAAGGGAAATATTCGTGTCAAATACGTTCGCGTCCAAACCTCATGACCAATCGTCAACACCAACTATATAAAGGCCCGTACACACGCTCGGACTTTTTGACAACAAACATGTAAATTAGCAGTTCTGGAGAAACATCTGACCGTGTGTACGCTCCATCGGACAATTTTTTTTTAATTCGGACTTTTGTTGGCTACGAACGGACAAACTTTCTGTCAACAAAACTCCGATCGTGTGTGCCCAAAATACCATCGGACTTTAGTCCAAAGTACAAACACGTATGCATGGTCGGAAGCAAGGACCATCACGAATTTTTAATGGCTTAAGAATAAATCTGCTTTGCTGGTTATACTGACAGAGTACAGACAAACATATTTTAGTTATGATTTGTGTTCTAGTGATATCAATCCTTTTTGTTTGTTTTTTAAGGCCATTTTGCTTATTGTGCATTCATAACATCAATAAACTTACAAAATTATTAGACATGTTCTCTGTCCTCACAATTTAAATATATAATTTCCAAAGAAAAAGAGCAAACGATACACATCAAACGAAAAAATCTAGCTTATTAAATCATACTGAAATCCAAAAATTCAACCTGCTAAATTATTAGCCCCTAAACTCCCCACACCAGTGGCCTTGTTGTGGATCCTTGGGGCTGATTTTGCCACTGACCACCATGCTGCTCAGGTGGGTGGGCTTGCTGTGGTGGGTAGGTTTGTTGTGGAGGAGTGTTGTTCAAATGACACACATGAGATTTAGTGGTTAGCTCTTGTTTCCTGGCCTTGCTGAAGAGCTGGATGATTAGAGCCTCACATAGCTCCCTTTGATCTGCGTCAAGCTCACGGAGCTTACTAGCATTAAAACTGGCAAACCCTTCAGCACTATCGGGTGCTGTGTTTATCAGAGAAGTAGCCCTAGTTAAGAACTCAGCTGTGGCCTCATGCAGATGTTGGCTCTTCCTGGCCCTTTTTTTGGGAGGACGCAGGGGAGGGATCCTGCACTCAGTTGTTGTCTGGCTGCTGGGCCCAGGCTCTTCTTGGCTCTAAAGTTCCTGTGTGTGTAAAACCAACATCATTTTAATTTTTGGACATCATTCATCAACAATTTTCATGTCATGACTGTATAATTTGTAATGTGTCCAAATAGGAAAGAAGATCATTCTGACTCCAGCATTTCTCATTCTTGTCCTAATCCTTTTTGGCCACTGCTGTCTATTGATATGGGACTCCCTTTTTATACCCCCAAAAATTACTATGCATTCAGGGTCGTAACTACCACCATATTGACCCATGCGGGCGCTACGGGGCCCGCAGCTGAGTGGGGCCCAGTGAGGATAAGAGCCCCGCCGGCACAGTCTCCCAGCCAGGGGAAGAGAGAGGAGAGGAAGAGGCGAGCTGTCCGTATCAGCAGAGCTGAATTGCCCGATGTAAGAGCTTTCATTAGGACTTCCAATGTTTCCGGGGCTCACGTCACATAGCTCCACCTTTTGGGCCAGTGCATTTGATAGAACGCCGATCCAATGCGGGACATGTGACGTCATCAAAGGCGTCGGGCCAAGAGGTGGGGCTATGTGATGAGCCCCGGGAAGACGGGATAATTCTAATGAAAGCTAGTACAGTGGCCAATCCCGCTCTCTGCTGATCCTAGTAGCTTGCCTCTTCCTCAGCATAGGTGGGGCTGTATGGTGCACAGGCAGACCAGGCTGTATTGGGCACAGGTCATGCTGTATTGGTCACAGGTCACGCTGCATTGACAGTAGGGCAGCTGTGGGGGGGGGGGGGCTGTTTGCAGTGTGCCCCATACAACATTTTCTCATTTGGCAACCTCTAAAAGTCTATGTTAGAATTCCAAAGTGATAATTTTAAGACATAATATGCAAGCTAATTGCCATTAGGGATGAGACCAACAGCCCCCTGTTAGTTTTGCAACAGAACATTTGAACAGGCCAAAAATTGATTTTAACACGTGAACACCGTTAAAGTCTAAGGGAGTTGAACATGAATAATTATAAGTGGTAATTTGAAAGGCTTATATTCATGGTATTGCCCTAAAAAGTGTTTGGTGACCTGGGTCCTGCCCCAGGAGACATGTATGAATGGACAGAAAAGTTTACCAAACACACATTTTTTCATAAACAGTGATTTTAATAATGAATAAAGTCAAACAATAAAAGTGTAATATTCCTTTAAATTTATTACCTAGGGGGGGTGTCTATAGTATGCCTGTAAAGGGGCGCATGTTTCCCCTGTTTAAAACAGTCATAGAGCAAAATGACATTTCTACTTAAAAAAAATGTCATTATAAATTACGAACGGGAGCGACAGAATTTAGAACCAGCTTCTTTTCGCGGGGACTCTCGGATTGCCTTTGTCTCGCACACAAACAGAACGTAATCTTACATCACACGCTCGTTCGATTGATATACACTACCTATGCGTGAAAACTCCGCTACCCGAACGGCAGGACGCATTCGTTCGTACCGCGTGTTAACTTGACATAGACGGCGCATGCCTGAAACTCCGCCCCTGACGTTCTTTTTCTTTAATATTGCCCGCCCCTTATCTCTTCGGTGCATAGTGAGGAGCAACATGGCGGAGACACATGTGTCAGGATCCAGGAGGAGATGCAAGGCCACCAACATGTCATTTGACGAGATGGTGGAGATGGTTGGAATCTTAAAAAAACAAGATTATGATGGGAAACATGGCCCATATGCCCATCCAAATTTTGTCAAGGACAAAATACTTAATGATGTGGTGAAGGCTCTGGAGCGGAAGTTTGGGGTCCATAGAAAGAAGGACCAACTGAGGAAGCGCTGGTCTGACCTGAAAAACAGGGAGCCAGACCAGTACCTCAAAATAAGAAAGGAACTTCGAAAAAGTAAGTACTTGTGTGTCCCATTTATGATTCTTCACTTGCCTGCTTCTCCATGTGCTTTTCTTGACTGTTATACTGAATGTTCGTAGGTGTTAAATAACGTTCGCGGGTATGAAATAACGTTCGTAAAGACCAACAGTGATCGTTTGACAATAAATACGACTTTTTTAAACTGATATAGGCTTATGACTGTTTTGGTCATGATCATTTATGTGATTGAACGAATTTAAAAGACATTGTTGTCTAGATGTCTTTGAAATTTTAATTAATTGATAAATAGATTCAGTGGAATGTAAGGAGAGGACACTCAGCAGCTGGTTACACATCTGGACTCAGGAGCACTAGTGTGGGACACCATAAAAACTTGGTCCAAAAAGGTAAGTATTGAATTTGGGCTCAAAGGTCTTTTTATTCATAACCAATGAGTAAAGGGACAGGGGATTATAGCGGTGCTAAAGTATTCCAGGTGAATAAGAGAAAAGAATGTTAAATTCCAAAATTTTTACTTCACAATATTAAATACATAGAGAGAGCAATAAAATGGTTAACAACCAACAAGCATATATATTGCGTGCGAACCAAATGCGGTAGGGTAGGCCGGATGGAGACGGCCATCAAAGAAAGGGCTCGGTTTCATGTCTTCAACTTGGTTCTCTTCATAAACAGACAATTGTACACCACTTGAAAGCAATGTTTCATATTCCTATTTCGGGCCATAAATATCTGTGTGCTAAGTATACCTTTTTTTAATTGTTCATAGGGAATCAAAGACGCAGACAACAGGGTCAACAGGACCCCCAACCTCGCCGGGACCCCCAACCTGAACCCAGCACCAGCGTCACACATGTTGATGAAAGAGAGGTGGGGGAAGTGGGAGCGTGTACCTCACCAGGTGAGTGTCTGACACCCCAGCTTCAGGTAATCTATGTATGCCTGCATATTTCTAAATACATGTTTTTTCTAACTTTTTTAGGTGATGTTCTGGTTGTGGAAGAGCCACCCGACCATTTTACATCGGACAGCGCCCAAAGGCTCATAGCGCAAATCATGCAATGGAATGGCGAAATAGATGCCATGAGAAATCGTCTCAACACAATGCAGCAGGAAATGAAGGACATGATAGATGTTTTGGGTAGAATCTAAACACTTTTGACGTCCATAAACATCTATCATGTTCTTCATTTCCTGCTGCATGATTATGTCCAAATTATTGTTGTTTTATGTTTGTTAAAAAAAAAAAAAAAATTTTAGTAAAAATTGTGAAAAATAATGAACAAAAATTTTTAAAAAAAATACTGACCCAAAAAATAATAAAAAAAATACTGAAAAAAAAATTAAAAAAAAAAAATTAAAAAAAATTTTAGAAAAAAAGAATGACCAAAAAAATTATAAAAAAATAATGAAAAAAAAATTGAAAAAAATAATGAAAACCTAAATTTTATATAAATGTTTCTCAAAAATTTTGTAAAAAAAAAAATAAAGAAAAAAATTAAAAAAAAATAATGATAAAACAAATTATCAATAAATAATTACACACAAAATATCAAAAAATAATAATAATAATAAAAAAAATAATTAACAAAGATTTTTACGCAACAATTTTCTTTTTAAATTGTTTATAAGAAATCCAGAAAATTAAAATTGACATATTTTGTTCATGTTGAACTTTGTAAGTTCGTGTACTCTAAAATGTGTGTAGCTGAGACACAGCACAATATAATAGTTAGCTCAAAGTGAGATTGTCACCTCATGTTGCACATCAGGTTGGTTTGCACTAGTGGCAAAAATTAAAAAGATCAAGGCTATTTGCAAAGCTAGTAAACAGACAACAGTAGTTCCTTGAAAATATCATTTTATTCAGAAGTAAAATAATTAATCAGCAAGTAAAAAAGTAGTCCATATATTGTTCACTGACAAGACGGGCATTCTGGGAGCCCAAACCAGCACATGCACTTTCCATAGCTGGCATCACAGCCTGATGAGCTGGTCGGGAAAAAGGCTCATCACTTTTCCCTGAGGCAATGTAGCCTCATCTGCCCCAAAGACCAAATTTAGTACCTCAATATTGTGCAGAGCATTTAGAAAAATCAAGGTCCCTTTTTGTATACAATCCTAAAATTCAGTACGTATCATCACATCTCCATCAGAGTGGCGTCCATTCATCCCAACATCCAAAAAAGGCTACATTCTAATTATATGCTCCCTCACCCCCTCTGGTGGCACATTCCTAAACTTTAAGGGGGGGGGGGGAGTTGAATTGGTAGCTGGTTTTGACAAGTAAACCTCTACACTTCCATGAGAGCTAAATGCATGAAAAATTATTTATTATTTTGCCTGACCATCCATCTTTAGAACATTGTCAGGCCAGTGGCCAGGTAAGAAGTGGGCAAATCCGTCAATGAGAAGGCACATTGTTCAAATCTATACACATTTTGACATACATCGGACAAAATAATAACAATGTTCGTTAATTAGGATTATTCGTTAGGATAAAGTTATAAACACAGGAAGTCAGCACAGCACAGGGATGGTGTGAGCCCCTCATAATGCTAAATTCATCCTAACGAACGTATCATTTTGACCTTTTGAAGGTAATCTTGCAGGCCCTTGCACTACATGCTTTGGAGAATTTAGTCAGCAATCTTACCAAAAAAAATAAGGTATACTATGTATGTGTTTTGCAAAATCAGCAGATAGAGTAGTTATATCGGTTGACTGTTTTTTGGTTTTTTTTTAGGGGGGGGGATAAGTATTTGCACAACCAAAAAGGGAATCTTGCACTCTGCATGAATTTAAAGGACAGGAATAATATTGGGACACATTTTAGAGGGTGTTTGTGGTAAACATAAAAATGAAGCCTAAAAAAAAACAGTTTGAAGTTACTAGGCTAGGTGTGTGTGGGCCAAGGGTAGCATGCTGGTGAGGTTAGTGAAGGAAAATATGCATGTAGGCCACCAAAAAGTTACAGCATGCATGAGGACAAAGAGGGCATTCATTCACAGCATATTACAAAAATGGGAAGGATGGAATAATAAATTTATAAAATAATTTTGAAAAACACGAAGGTGATATTAAATCCAAAAAAATTACACGAATATAGTCCTTCTGCAGGACTTGGATAATAGCACTACATGTCTCAGGAATAATCTCTCCCAGAGCCTTGTGAGAGATCCAAGTGGTAAACTTGATATCCTGGGGACCCCTCCCTGTCACCAAATAACGTAAGGTAGCTATGAGCTTTTGCTCTGCTGGAATAGCAGCCCTCATGCAGGTGTCCTGCTTCATGATATAGGTGGACAGCAAGGACAATAGTTGCTGAAAGCAGGAGTCCGTCATCCGGAGATAATTCAGAGAATCATTTGGATTATTCTCCTGCAGCTCACGCAGCAAGGGCATATGGCTAAATTGGTCACGATTAAGTAGCCAAGTTTTGGCCCAAATAATCCTCATCCTACTACTCTGACTATTCCTGGACCGGGCTAGAGTCACAGCAAGAACTGCAAGCCCATAAACAACACACTCTCTCCTAGGATTGTGTAACATGGCTGGTTGTCATACAATTTTACAAACGGTCGTAAACGCAAGATAACGCACGAATCTGCACTGACAAACGTATAATAATTTGAAATTAGCAGAGGGAGCCCGAAGCGTTGACGCCGAAGAATTTTACGTCTTCTTTGGAAGTGTCATCCGTACGTTGTAACGTGACTACGTTCGTGTTTGTTGCCTAAACGTCAGACCGTCTGCATGCAATACAAGTTCAGAGAGACAAGGCCCTTTTTCCAAAAAAAACAACGGGAAAGTTTGTACAAGGTCCGATCGTGTGTATGGTGCTTAACACACACAGAACAGAACGTTGTCTTGCCACTGACCAGACAAAAGGATTACACTGGCCAATACACAGAAGATTTAAGAAGTGAAGGTAAGCAGACCAGTACAATAGTTCTAGGGTATTAATTGTTAGGTGTAGTTTGGCAACTGAACAATGCTGCATTTTTTATTAATACAGGAGCAATGGTGGACAAATTTACATCACCACATTTCCTGCCACAATTCATTGAAATGTACCGAGACCTTACATGTCTATGGAAAGTGCGCTCCAAAGACTACTCAGATCGTCAAAAACCTAAAGAAGCGTATACTAAATTAGTGGAACTATGCACTGTTGTGTATGCAAAAGCAGATATATCCTATGTGACCAAAAAAATAGCCAATCTGCGTACTATCTTCAAAAAAGAATTAAATAAAATTAATGAATCCAAAAGATCTGGTGCAGGTGCAGATGAAGTATATGTGCCACGCCTGTGGTATTTTGAGAGTCTACGTTTTCTGACTGACCAGGAGGAAGCACGACCCTCTGTGTCAAGTTTAGACAGTATCAGTGAGAATATTTCAGGAGATGAAGAAGATGGAACATTTGACGAAATGGCAGACAGTCAGGTAAAGTCAGAATATTATGTTTTAATATACACCTTTATATGTACACATCTGAAACTAAACATTTAAGAGAATACAGCCAAAAATCAAAGCACATGTAACTTGGTAATTTTTTTTATTTAAAGAAAAATCTTACATAACATCTGTATTAAGAAATGAAATAATATATAAATGCAGCCACTCAAATGTACATATCATTTAGACATTGTTTTGCCAATCGACTGCTCCAGGACCCAGAAAATACTGCATATAATCAATGCGACTCTGGCGAGCTACTTGACTGGAGAGACGTGGTGGGGCACGGCCTAGGTTTAATAAGCCTTCGGTGTCATTACGCCACTCACCAGGCGTGACATCCCCAGACAAAATATCTTCCCGGTCCAACTGGGATTGGGTCATGTAGGTGGAGCTAGTACGCCGTAAGAAGTTGTGTAACACACAGCAACTATGTACTATTGTGTCAATTCTTGAGGGGGCTACATTTATTGCAGTGTGAAATATTCTAAAACGGTTGGCCATAATGCCAAACGCGTTTTCAACCACTCGTCTAGCCCGAGATAACCGATAATTAAAAATTTTTTGATCAGGGGTCAGGTTTTTGAGGGCAAAAGGTTTTAAAATATGCTCTGATAACGCAAACGCGTCATCCGCAACAAATGAGAAGTTGAGACCTTCAACTGCATCCTCTTGGGCTGGGAGATGTAGAAGTCCATTTTTTAAGTGATGGAAAAAAGAGGTCTTCTGTAGTATCCCCCCATCCGAATTTCTGCCATTTTTCCCTATGTCAACATAAATAAATTCATATTTGGCATTGACAATTGCCATTAGGACAATACTAAAGTAGCCTTTATAATTGAAGAAGAATGAGCCTGAGTTTGCTGGGGGTATTATCCGAACATGTTTGCCGTCTATGGCACCACCACAGTTTGGAAAATTCCAATAGTCTTCAAATTGTTTGGCAGTTGCTTTCCATTCCTCCACAGATGATGGCAGCTGTGCAAAGATAAAAATATATGTTACAAAAAAATCTAAGGCTTAATTGTCCAAAAATTAAAACAATTGGCTTTATTATACAGGATCTATTTGGCAGTGAAACACAAACTGTCACATCACCACCAGTAAGCATTACCAAAAAGAGAAAGACAAAGCAAGATGCAACAGGCAACTTTCTACTACAAGCATCTACAGCGTTAAATCAGAAGAAGGATGAATGTGATGACCTGGGTGCATTTGCAGCAAAGAAAATGCGGAGGATGTCAGAAGACCAAAAACAATTACTGGAACCATTACTCATTCAACTTCTTAATAAAGGGTTAAGGGGGGAGCTGACCACAAATACACACTTAGCTGAGCACAAAACCACACACCCACAATCATTGCAAACCACACACCCACAATCATTGCAAACCACACACCCACAATCATTGCAAACCACACACCCACAATCATTGCAAACCACACACCCACAATCATTGCAAACCACACACCCACAATCATTGCAAGTACCTCAACAAATGCATCAGTGGAACGTACCATTCCCACAGCAGGATTGTCAACAAAGCAACTGGGGACATGATTATCAGTACACATCTTTGTGAATAACATACATTTGAGTTTAAATATGTTATGTTTGTCAGTTTGACATGTTATGAACTAGTTTGAGTTTACTGATATGTTTAGAGCTTCTAAAATCAAAGTTAAACAAAGCAAGCTGTACAGTGTTTGAGAGTAGGGATGAGCCGAACACCCCCCTGTTCGGTTCGCACCAGAACATGCGAACAGGAAAAAAATTCGTTCGAACACGCGAACGCCGTTAAAGTCTATGGGACACGAACATGAATAATCAAAAGTGCTAATTTTAAAGGCTAATATGCAAGTTATTGTCATAAAAAGTGTTTGGGGACCCGGGTCCTCCCCCAGGGGACATGAATCAATGCAAAAAAAAGTTTTAAAAACGGCCGTTTTTTCAGGAGCAGTGATTTTAATAATGCTTAAAGTCAAACAATAAAAGTGTAATATCCCTTTAAATTTCATACCTGGGGGGTGTCTATAGTATGCCTGTAAAGGGGCGCATGTTTCCCGTGTTTAGAACAGTCTGACAGCAAAGTGACATTTGGAAGGAAAAAACACATTTAAAACTACCGCGGCTATTGCATTGCCGACAATACACATAGAAGTTCATTGATAAAAACGGCATGGGAATTCCCCACAGGGGAACCCCGAACCAAAAAAAAAAAAAAAAAAAATGATGTGGGGGTCCCCCTAAATTCCATACAAGGCCCTTCAGGTCTGGTATGGATATTAAGGGGAACCCCAGCCAAAATTTAAAAAAAAAATTGACGTGGGGTTCCCCCTAAATTCCATACCAGACCCTTCAGGTCTGGTATGGATTTTAAGGGGAACCCCGCGCCAAAAAAAAAAAAAAAATAAGGCGTGGGGTCCCCCTAAAAATCCATACCAGACCCTTATCCGAGCACGCAACCTGGCAGGCCGCAGGAAAAGAGGGGGGGACGAGAGTGCGGCCCCCCCCCCCTCCTGAACCGTACCAGGCCACATGCCCTCAACATTGGGAGGGTGCTTTGGGGTAGCCCCCCAAAACACCTTGTCCCCATGTTGATGAGGACAAGGGCCTCATCCTCACAACCGTGGCCGGTGGTTGTGAGGGTCTGCGGGCGGGGGGCTTATCGGAATCTGGAAGCCCCCTTTAACAAGGGGACCCCCAGATCCCGGCCCCCCCCCTGTGTGAAATGGTAAGGGGGTACTTACCCCTACCATTTCACTAAAAAACTGTCAAAAATGTTAAAAATGACAAGAGACAGTTTTTGACAATTCCTTTATTTAAATGCTTCTTCTTTCTTCTTTCTTCCTTCATCTTCTTCTTCTTCTGGTTCTTCTGGCTCTTCTGGTTCTTCCTCCGGCGTTCTCGTCCAGCATCTTCTCCGCGGCGTCTTCTATCTTCTTCTCCTCGGGCCGCTCCGCACCCATGGCATGAGGGGGGAGGCTCCCGCTCTTCTCTTCATCTTCTTCTCTTCTTCATCTTCTTCTTCATCTTCTTCTTCTTCTTTTTCTTCTTCTTCCTTCTTCTCTTCTTCTCTTCTTCCTGTCTTCTCCGGGCCGCTCCGCAATCCATGCTGTGGCATGGAGGGAGGCTCCCGCTGTGTGACGGCGTCTCTTCGTCTGACGGTTCTTAAATAACGGGGGCGGGGCCACCCGGTGACCCCGCCCCCCTCTGACGCACGGTGACATGACGGGACTTTCCTGTGGCATTCCCCGTGACGTCACAGGGAAGTCCCTCAAGTCACCGTGCGTCAGAGGGGGGCGGGGTCACCGGATGGCCCCGCCCCCCGTTATTTAAGAACCGTCAGACGAAGAGACGCCGTCACACAGCGGGAGCCTCCCTCCATGCCAGCATGGCTGCGGAGCGGCCCGGAGAAGACAGGAAGAAGAGAAGAAGGAAGAAGAAGAAGAAGAAGAAGATGAAGAAGAAGATGAAGAAGAGAAGAAGATGAAGAGAAGAGCGGGAGCCTCCCCTCATGCCATGGGTGCGGAGCGGCCCGAGGAGAAGAAGATAGAAGACGCCGCGGAGAAGATGCTGGACGAGAACGCCGGAGGAAGAACCAGAAGAGCCAGAAGAACCAGAAGAAGAAGAAGATGAAGGAAGAAAGAAGAAAGAAGAAGCATTTAAATAAAGGAATTGTCAAAAACTGTCTCTTGTCATTTTTAACATTTTTGACAGTTTTTTAGTGAAATGGTAGGGGTAAGTACCCCCTTACCATTTCACACAGGGGGGGGGCCGGGATCTGGGGGTCCCCTTGTTAAAGGGGGCTTCCAGATTCCGATAAGCCCCCCGCCCGCAGACCCTCACAACCACCGGCCACGGTTGTGAGGATGAGGCCCTTGTCCTCATCAACATGGGGACAAGGTGTTTTGGGGGGCTACCCCAAAGCACCCTCCCAATGTTGAGGGCATGTGGCCTGGTACGGTTCAGGAGGGGGGGGGGGCCGCACTCTCGTCCCCCCCTCTTTTCCTGCGGCCTGCCAGGTTGCGTGCTCGGATAAGGGTCTGGTATGGATTTTTAGGGGGACCCCACGCCTTTTTTTTTTTTTTTTTTGGCGCGGGGTTCCCCTTAAAATCCATACCAGACCTGAAGGGTCTGGTATGGAATTTAGGGGGAACCCCACGTCAATTTTTTTTTTAAATTTTGGCTGGGGTTCCCCTTAATATCCATACCAGACCTGAAGGGCCTTGTATGGAATTTAGGGGGACCCCCACATCATTTTTTTTTTTTTTTTTTTGGTTCGGGGTTCCCCTGTGGGGAATTACCATGCCGTTTTTATCAATGAACTTCTATGTGTATTGTCGGCAATGCAATAGCCGCGGGTAGTTTTAAATGAGTTTTTTCCTTCCAAATGTCATTTTGCTGTCAGACTGTTCTAAACACAGGAAACATGCGCCCCTTTACAGGCATACTATAGACACCCCCCAGGTACGAAATTTAAAGGGATATTACACTTTTATTGTTTGACTTTAAGCATTAATAAAATCACTGCTCCTGAAAAAACGGCCGTTTTTAAAACTTTTTTTTGCATTGATCCATGTCCCCTGGGGCAGGACCCGGGTCCCCAAACACTTTTTATGACAATAACTTGCATATAAGCCTTTAAAATTAGCACTTTTGATTTCTCCCATAGACTTTTAAAGGGTGTTCCGCGGCATTCGAATTTGCCGTGAACACCCCAAATTGTTCGCTGTTCGGCGAACTTGCGAACAGCCAATGTTCGAGTAGAACATGAGTTCGACTCGAACTCGAAGCTCATCCCTATTTGAGAGTTAAAAATAAAAGCAGTGTGTCATTACCTTTAGGTATTCCTCTTGCATGATCTTTATAATGGCTTGGCAGGTCTCTGGTATGATGCGGCCAAGTGACTGGGCAGAGATTCCGGTAGTGAACTTTAAATCTTCATAACTTCGGCCAGTTGCCAGAAACCGAAGTGTTGCTACCAGTCTCTGCTCTGCTGGGATGCTTGGTCTTAAAACGGTGTCTTTTTTGGTAATAAGGGGTGACACCTTACTCAATAAGAGCTGAAAGGACTCATCAGGCATCCTGAGATAGTTCCGATAGTCATCGGGATTGTTTTCTTTGAGCTCTCGAACCAATCTCATATGAGAGAAGTCATCCCGGTTCTTGAGCCACTCTTTACTCCATAACCTTCGCCTTTTGATTATGGGTTCCTCTGCTTGTTGGATAGCCATCACTCCAAGCATGACTATGCCAATGGTCCTTTCATCCACATCCATATTGTAGGTAGAGGGTTCGTTCCGACGTACGCACGAACGTATGTTGCTCCTCGTCAAACACAGGAAGCCACAGTACAGAGGTCAAACACATTTTGACACTTCCTTTTATAAATGAAAAAAACGAACGAAAAAACGATACATTGCTGTTCATAAACGATTTAACGATCGAAAATCTTTACTTACCTGATGGCGTGATCGTTTGCGGTCATTACCGAACGTTCTTTTTTCGAAAATGGGTTCGGCCGATTTTCTGTATAGTGTATGGCCAGCATAAGATCTATTCCCAATAATGAAAGAAATATATTGGATTTAAGGCCACTGGGTCCACTTTAAATTGGGCCTCCAATGTGTTGAATGTAGACTAGGTCGTAGTTTACATATTACCGTAGTTCTGGAGGGACTCCTTTGGAGTTCCGTCCATGGATGCGCAATCCGTCTGGAAAAGCGGATTCTGCCCTCAGTTGATGGATTTGTCCTAGCCATCTAAGCCCCTTGACTAAGTTGATCCGCTCCACTGCGATTGTCTTTAATGGACAGTAATTGTCTTCTGATGCCGTCAGGCCCAAGAGCCTATTGTTTTCTCCTTGAAGAAGGGCTAATTCTATGTCTCTCTTTAACCTTGAATCTATTTTCAATGCTTGTGGTACTCCAAAACACTTTAGTTTGGATATGTAAGAAGAATGATGTTCTAACCCAGATGCAAAGATGCAAACCTCTGTATAGTGCTGCAGAAGAGACTAGAACCATATAATCATACACATATATGTGTATGATCACACGCATAGGTTGGACTCGATGGACTTGTGTCTTTTCGACCTCACCTACTATGTAACTATGTAACCACTTTGCCTGATATTTTCAGCAACAAGGTAATTTATGGCTTGATACTTGGATATCTGAGATCCTTCTAGACCTATTAGACTCTAGACCCTCTGAATGGAGAGTGAGACAATGTGTCCCACACTATTTGGAAGACCCCAGGGAGGAATGAACAACCTGCCCAGGTCTTTCGGAATTGGTTTGCCAAGATATGCAAAAGTTACTAGTTCCCAGAGAGTGAGGACACGACTGATCCTCATCTATCCTTTAATGACATCTCTAGGCTTACTTGTGTGAAAAGGGGATCTGACAGAGTGTAGAGTCCATAGGTGTGCCACATCCCAATAACATGAAAGGAAGAGGGTGTTCCCCTAAGGTGGGATTTTAAAGGCACTAACACATAGGTAATACAATATGAAAAAAATATATTTTATTACAAAAAAAGTTATAAATCAAAAAAACAACAACATCATAATGCAAAATAGACATAGATATCGATACAAATATGGATACAATAAAAAGACCGTCAATGAAGGTAAGTAGATCCCACTGAACCGACGTATTTCAGAAATTCTTTCCTTCATCAGGGTTCATATAGAGAAAATTACATCTGAGGGGTTACAGAATGAAAAAGTAGTTAGTACTGAGTATCGCCACCCCTAGGGAGAGCCATGAGTAAAGTTCACTTACTTATGATTCATTGATTATTAGACCCTAGATCTCTCCTCTGCCCT
Source organism: Lithobates clamitans (assembly GCA_037952925.1). Taxonomy (NCBI): domain Eukaryota; kingdom Metazoa; phylum Chordata; class Amphibia; order Anura; family Ranidae; genus Lithobates; species Lithobates clamitans. The sequence goes on from JBBGZY010002435.1 coordinate 225,189, forward strand.
CAAAGCATCTGACCACACCAAGATCGGTGTGATAAAATGCTTCCCCAATTTCCCAATGGCGCTGTTTACATCCGACAAAATCTAAGTCATGAAATGCTCGTAGCTTCCAGTTTCTTAGGCCATAGAGATGATTGGAGCCATTCTGGTCTCTGATCAGCTCTATGGTCAGCGGACCAAATCACTGGCTGCATTCTTGGGTTCCCTGTTGGGACAGGAGAGCCAGAGAAAACCATGGAAGACGGTGGGAGGGGCGGGACATTCCCTCCCACTGCTTGTAAAAGCAGTCTAGAGGCTAATTAGCCGCTAGGATTTCTTTTACAAGAAAGCTGACCCCTGGCTGAAAAGAATGATACCAAGATGATACCTAAACCTGCAGGTATCATTCTGGTATAACCACTCAAAGTTCAGCAACATACCAGTACGTTGCTGGTCCTTGTTGGGCATATATTGTAATCTTTTTTTTCATGCAGCCTGTGGGCTGAACGAAAAAAAGGTTGATCGGTGGGTATGCCCACCATTAGAATACCTCCCTTCATCCACCCACTTCTAATGATGGGCATACATGCACCATTTATATATGCCAAAGCATGGGGGCATCCGCCCCAAAAGTTAGGAGCAAATCGCTCCTCCGTCCCTGCTGCCCCCATGCTTCGGCATATATGCTCTTTTTTTTAACTGTGGTGGTGAAATCACCACCTACAGCGCTGGAGTCACGGCTTTATGTATCGTGTGAGCAAACGCTGTTGCTGTCAAGATAAATAAATCCACGCTGCAACTGAATGGCGTACCTGCTAAGCAAATGATGGTTAACAATAAAACAAAGTAACATTACAGTATAACAGTAATACTTACCATACCTGCAAAGCAAATAAAAAAAAACATAGTAAAAAATAAAACATTTTTTAACGCAACCTGTGCCTAAAATATATATATATATATATATATATATATATATGCCGAAGCATGGGGGCATCCACACGCAAAAGGTAGGAGCAAATTGCTCCTCCGCCCCTGCTGCCCCCATGCTTCGGCATATATGCTGAAGTATGTAACTGTGGTGGTGAAATCACCTCCAACAGCGCTGAAGTCAGGGCTTTATGTATCGTGGGAGCAAACGCTGTTGCTGTCAAGATGAATAAATCTGCGCTTCAGCTGAATGGCGTACCTGAAAACAAAAAATAGTTAACAATAAAACACAGTAAACAGTAAAGTATAAAAAAATTACATACCTGAAAAGCAAACATGAGAAAACATAACAACAATAAAACATTGCAGAATAGAATACAGTAAAAAAGAGCAGAACAATAGAGAGAATAAAGAGAGAGAGAACAATAAAACAACTATTTTTGTTTTTTTTATTTTATTTTTTTTTGTGTATTTTTTTTTTTACATTTTTTTTAATAACTGTAACTTTTGTTACAGTTATAACAACTGTAACTGTAACCAGTTCCAGGTTTGGGTCTCTCAAAATGCAATGGCATCTTGGTAGACCCTGTGAAAGTGTACCTAGTCTGTGCAGTGCTGTACCCTACACAAATACTCAACTAGTGTATGGTAGCATTCAAAAGGACAGGAGAGACAATAATAGCAGGGGTCACACCTATATCTGCGCTTTCTGCAGACACAACATTTTCTTTGGGGGGCTCGTTGGGTAGGGGTGGCCAGAAAACTTAATCAGGGACTCATCAATGCAAATAACTTGATGGGGAGTAAACAAGTCTGCAAAACGTTGGTTGAAGTGGTTTACGAGCGGCCGAATTTTGTAGACCGATCGGATCCAGGGTCTCCACGAGGACGACAGAGTTCATTATTGTTGAAGTGCATGAACCGCAAGATCTGCTCGTATCGTGCCCTAGTCATGGAGGCAGAGAACAAGGGCATATGGTGAATTGGGTCAGTGGACCAATATGACCGCAACTCACTCTTTTTAGTTATGCCCATGTTGAGGGAAAGGCCCAGAAAGAGCTTAAATTTGGAAACCGTAATTGGTCTCCAATCTCTGGCAAGGGAGGACTGGGGAATAGTGGCGTTGTGTTGACCAGTGTACAAATTGCTTTGGTCCACAATAGATCTATAGAGATCTTCAGTGAAAAAGAACGAATAAAAATCAAGTGGCGTAAAATCAACTGTTTCCACCTGAATGCCGGGTTGGCCAGTGAATGGGGGAAGTACATGTGATGTCACACGTAACCCATTTTAAATACTTTTGCATTACATGTATGATGTGTTTACATAGTTGCCAACATTGCAAAAAAAAAAAGTGGGACACTTTTTTTTGGCTGTAGGCAGAGCCGTATAATAATTAGAGGGCGGGGCATGTATTTGTAATCGTGACATAGCAATAAAAAACAGCGGAAAAATGGGCGTGGTTTACGTGAAATAGTGGGCATGGCTTAAATGGGCATGGCTCAAAGTGGTTAGAGTCTGAGATGAATGAGGGATGGAGAGAGAAAGGGGGTGAGAGGAATGAAGGGACAGCAGCCCCAGATCCTACACAACAATAGAAATATCTGTATTCTAGAAAGTTTAACAATCAGCAGATAAAGATACTCCAAACACCTGGTGTTAGCACTTCAAGCATCCCAGCACCATGATTGTTATGGTGTCAGGATGATTGAAGCGCATTATTTCTATTATTACATTGTAATATAAAATTAAATCATTCAACCCACCATAATGCAGAATCAGTGGAAGCCCTGAGCGTGTCACCTGCCACGTCGCCTGCCACCAGCAGAGTCCTTACTTGCATCAGGTGCCCCCAGCAGAGTCTGTCCTTGCATCAGGTGCCCCGGCAGAGTCCCTCCTTGCATCACATCAGATTCCTCAGTCCCCCTTTTCCCATCAGAGTCCATAGTCCCCCCCCTTTCCAATCCTTCTTCACATCAGAGTCTGCAGTCTTCTGGCACCTTTATACATTAGAGTCCACAGCTTCCTCCCCCTCTCTTCCTTCATCACATCAAAGTCCGCAGTCACCTGGCACCCTTTCACATTAGAGTTCTCAATTCCCCCTTTCCAATCAGGGTCCTCAGTTCCCCCCCTTTTAATCAGAGTCCTCAGCCCGCCCTCTTTCCAATCAGAGTCCTCAGTTCCCCCCTTTCCAACTAGAGTCCTCAGTTCCCCCCTTTGATATCTGAGTCCTCTGTCCCCTTGTTCCCATCAGAGTCCATAGTTCCCCCCTTTCCAATAAGAGTCCTCAGCCCCCCCCTTTCACACCACACACCAAAGTCCTCAGTCTCCCATTTCCAATCAGAGTCCTCAGTCCCCTCTTTCCAATCAGAGTCCTCTGTCCTTCCCTTTCACATCAGAGTCCTCAGTTCCCCTCTTTCCCATCAGAGTCCTCAGTTTCCCCCTTTCCAATAAGAGTCCTCAGCCCCCCCTTTCACACCACACACCAAAGTCCTCAGTCTCCCATTTCCAATCAGAGTCCTCAGTCCCCTCTTTCCAATCAGAGTCCTCTGTCCTTCCCTTTCACATCAGAGTCCTCAGTTCCCCTCTTTCCCATCAGAGTCCTCAGTTTCCCCCTTTCCAGAGTCCTCAGTTCCCTCCCCCCCCTTTCACATCATTCTAATGTCCCCTGGAATCATTTCCCATCACAGCTCTCAGTTTCCCCTTTCCCATCAAAGTCCTTAGTCCTCTTCTTTCACATCAGAGTCCTCAGGTCCCCCTGCCCTCTTTCATATCAGGGATGTCAGTTCCTCCTCCCCCTTCATATCAGAACCTTCAGTCCCCCCCCCTTTCTTTCACATCAGAGTCCTCAGCACCCCCCCTCGTTCTTTTCACAAGGGAGTCCCACCACCTCCCAATCTTCAGCAAAGCATGGCTGTGGCAGCATGACAGTGGTCAATAGGCGGGCAAGATCTAAATGGAGGTGCACTCCCTACCGCTTGTGAATGCAGCTTGGGCATTACAGCATGGTAATGAGCGGCCGCCCCGTGTTCAGTGGAGAGGGGAGGGGCCGATCCGTGAGAGAGGAGAAGCCGATTCATTGGCTGCAGGGATCGAGCCCCCTTCCTCTCTCCACTGATCACAAGGGGAAGTGATCTAGCGGCGTCGGCTCCGGCGGCCATTTTGCTGAAGCCAGCTGCAAAAAAGGTAAAATCCAAACATTCCCGATTTCCCTGAGCAAATCCCGATTCAGGGCAGCCGCCAGATCGGGACGAGGGTCCCAAAATCGGGATTGTCCCGGGAAATTCGGGACTGTTGGCAACTATGCGTTTAGTGTCATACAAATATGTGGGGACACCAAGAGTTGAAATATTTTATTGTCTTTGTTGTAAAATCTTGGTGTCCAGACTTATCTTCATGACACTAAACACATCATACTAAAATTTGGTTTTACATCACAAAACAATTTCAAAAGGTTTATGTGTGACATCACAACTTTATTATCCCCGGTACCTCATGACTTAGTCATTGAAGTATTACTCAAATTTATATAGTGCCTAGTCCATAGATCTCAAACTTTATATTTGTGAGAGTCCATTAACTAACACACAATTTCTCTTTGTTTGCTGGGGACTACTACTTCCAGAAATGTGGAGCTTTAATGGGAACCAATTTTGTGCCCACTTAAGCCAACCTAAATATGGGTTGGTTGGAGGAGTGCCAGGTCTAATGGGGTTATGGGATCTTTTTTATAGGAGGTACATAGACCTCTCTAACCTCATGGATTCAACAAATAAGTCCCTCAGTGCAGAGAAACAAGTCAAGCAAAATGGCATGGTGCAGTGCTTCCATCTATAGGCAGGAAAAAAAAAATCTTTATCAACTATTTTAAAGACAAAATTCCTCAAACTGTCCTTCAATGTTCATCATGGCTCATGGATTTCTTTTTCAAAGTAGCTTTTACTAATTTTATATGTTGATCACTGCTAATATGTGTGCATGTAGCAGATTATTTATACCTATCCTAGTGTTTATTGCAGTTTTCCTTTGTGTTGCCTGACAGTTATATATGAAATCATTTACTAGTCAAATAGGTTTTATTGTTTTATTGCACAGTACAGCATATCTGAAAGGCATTTTGAATCAGACTGTCAGGGACGCGCTGCCTGCATTAGGAGACGTGTGCCAATGGGCATGCGTGAATCACGGACATCACGCATAGATGTGTGCATGTGCACGCATTGGGTGCGCTTTGGCACCTAGTGGCCTATAAAGATGCATCAGGGGCGCTAGGTCTTTGCTGTTTGATCTGCAGATGTCCTCTGAAGTCCTGATTCTGTGTCTGTATCCTGTTTAAGTATTGACCCGGCTTTTTGACCATGCTACTATCTCCAGTCCTGACCTTTGGCTTGTTTGACCCTGCTTTCTCCTGTCTACCGGCCTGATTACCTATTTCCAAACCCAGCCTGGACTCTAACTACTCTCTGCCTGCTGTTTATGCTGACTGTTATCCTGTGTATGACCTGGCATGTCTGACCCTGCTCCAGCCTGCTCTTCTGTATCTGGTGCCCTGCAGCCGCAGCATACCTGCACCTCCTAACCTGCATCTGCTGCCCTGCATCAGCAGCATACCTGCACCTGCTGACTTTCATCCGCTGCCCTGCATCCGTAGCATACCTCCACCTGCTGTCCTACATCCGCTGCCCTGCATCTGCAGCACTCCTGCACCAGCTGTTCCGGCTTCTGATCTGGCACCACCGCTTTCAGTTAAGAGAACCCTGCAGGCACTCTTACCCCACTGTGCTCCTACAACCACTGTCTCAACTCCTGTGGTCTCCGAGCCAGGGTTGTACGAGAGGTCTCCCTCTGCATGTCAGGCTCACATCAAGGTACGTGACAGTATCAAACAGCCATGACTGAGCCTGCAAGAGGGACCTCGCCTATGGCTGACATTTGCCAGCACCTCACTGCCCTCACCCAGGCCGTGAAGTCTCTTCAGGACAGTTACATCCAATTGGAAGAAAAAGTGCAAACCCTGGCCACTGCTGCAAACCCTTCTTTGGTCTCAACCCCTTCCACTGGCGGGGCACCAGCCGCAGTTGCTACTGCACCCACTGTGATGATGCAGCCTCCTGAAACAAGGGTCCCCATTCCAGAGAGGTTCTCTGGGGATCGAAGCGAATTTTGGGTGTTTTGCGAAGCATTTGAACTATACTTCTCATTACAACCTCAGACTTTTTTTAGTAGAGGTCACCAAAGTACAGTTCATCATCTCTCTGCTGCAGGGTGAACCTCAGACTTGGGCCCATTAACTGCGTGAAGAATGCCATGTAGTTCTGGACTCCTTATCATCTTTTTTTAATGTGATGGCCCAACTATACGATGACCCCCAAAGTACTTTCACCGTAGAGGCTGCCCTCCACACACTCCAGCAAGGCTGCAGAGTGGTCGAGGACTATGTGACTGACTTCAGACGCTGGAGCGCGGATACTTAGTGGAACGATGCAGCCCTACGGCACCAGTTCCACCTTGGTCTATCCAAAAGGTTTAAAGGATGAGCTAGCCCGGGTCGATGTTCCAAATATGTCATGACTATCCCCTGGCTGGCCATTTCGGGATACATAAAACCCTGGAATTAATACAGCGTATGTTTTGGTGGTTGGATCTTGAAAAGAACTGCAGGGAATATGTGAATTCATGTGCCACCTGTACCCGAAGTAAGACTGCTAGAAGCAAGGCCTGGGGTCTTCTCAGACCTCTACCGGTTCCTGACAGACCCTGAAAAAATTATTGCCATGGATTTTATAGTGGAATTTCCCCCATCAGAAGGTTGCTTGGCTATTTTTGTAGTGGTTGACCGTCTGTCTAAGATGGCTCACTTTGTGCCACTGAAAAATACACCCTCTGCCATGGAAACTGCCCAAGTCTTTATAAAGGAGATTGTATGGGTACATGGGGTCCCAACAAACATTGTTTCAGATAGAGGGGTGCAGTTCACCTCTCGCTTCTGGAAAGCATTGTGCAAGGTCCTAAAGATCAAACGGTCTATGTTCTCTGCCTATCACCCTCAGACTAATGGGCAAACCGAGATGAAGAGCCAAACCCTTGAGCAATGTCTCCGGTGTTTCACTACATTTGTCCAGGTTGATTGGGTAACATTACTACCCTTGCCTTCAACAAACCCCCTAATAAACCTTTATTATGGGGTTTAGGGGTGTACCCTAAAGCTACCTGGGCCTACTACTAGCTGCCCTAATACTGATTAGTGTCACAAGTAACACCAATGCAGTGATCAGTGAAAAATCTGAAAACTGCAATTGGTGACACAGTGACAGGGAGTGAAGGGGTTAACTGGAGGCGATCGGGGGTGATCAGGGGGTGAAATGTGTGCCTACGTGTACTGTGTCAGTGTAATGTTGGTGCAACTCACGTTTGGATGTCCTCTCTCCACTCTCTGGAACTGAAAAGGATTCCATGAGGGGAGGTGACGTCACTTCCTCTGCTTGTGTTTACAATTCACAGGCAGAGGAGGCATTTCATTGGTCAGAACCGATCAGCAGGTCCAGGCCAGAAATCATTGGCCTGTACCTGAAGATGGATCAGTTCTGCAACAAATCCGATCACTGTGGGCACGGCGGGAGGCGCATGTGCCCGTGGGCGTGAACGATGTACAGGCACATCGTTTAACGCAGCGATGCTATTCTGTCGATGTATATAGGCGTGAGCCAGTCGGCAAGTGGTTAAATACCACCAAAAGAAAGTTCTATTTGTGGGGGGGGGGGGGAGACGTCAATTTTGTTTGGGTACAACATCGTATGACCGTGCAATTGTCAGTTAAAGCGACGCAGTGCCATATCGCAAAAAATGGCCTGTTGATTAAGGGGGCAAATCTTCCGGTCCTTAAGTGGTTAAATAAAATATTTTATTTACACGTTTTTGTCACCAGTGCAGCACAGCATCATCATATGACTGGTGTGGCAGTGATTGTGGAATACTAATCAGTGACAGTATGTAAAAAAAAAAACAAAACATTTTTTTTTTCAATTTTCAAACTTTTTTTCTTTTTTCTTTTTTTTTTTACATTATTTTCATTTTTTACATACTGTGACCAGAGAAGCACAATGTTACCATTGATGATCACTGTTATAAGCAATCACTTTTATGTTTTTTATGAATGGCATCCATTCATTGTCAGTGTGCACTATTGTGATAGCTATGATTGACCACAGCTATCACATGATACAGATGCAATGTGATTGGCCCTGTCTTTTCCAGGTCACGTCATATCCACTTTTTCATAGTACACATGAATAAAAGTCATTCATTAAGTAAAACGGAGTGCTGTGATTGGTCACAGTGATCACATGGTACTGGGGCCGGCCCAGTACAACGATCTGTCATCCACTGTGTCTGGTGAACACAGCAAGTGACAGATCGGACCTCAGCATGGCCACTAGAGCACGAAAGAGGCGTGCGACTGTGATGACGTCATGCAAGATGCTTGCCCATCATTTGACTAAATGCTGGACAGGAAGCCCTTAACATTGAGCAGAATTAAGTTCAGCCCTTTACAACAGCCCAAGATTCTCATGTGGCCCCTTGGGAAAACAATTGCCCACCACTGGGTTAGAGAGAAGGATCAAAACATCAATTCCCATACCGGGAGTCGAACCCGGGCCGCCTGGGTGAAAACCAGGAATCCTAACCGCTAGACCATATGGGAGTGATAACACTGAAGAGATCAGAGGTCATAATGAGTGACAAATTATACATACATAGCCATGATGTGTGGTGGTAGAGACATCACTAATGACAGTGTAAAAGCAATGTTCTTAGATCTCTTTCCCCTCCTGCACATAACTTGTTTTCTCCTGCACACTTGGTTCCTCCTGCACAAACTTGAAGTTACTCCTTGAAATATGACACATCCTCTTATATTGAATAGTAGGGGCCCACTCTGAATAAGCCTCCCTACTGTGGATCTGGTTGCTTGCTGCCACTAGGCCTGCAGAACCTCTCCCCGGAGGCCTAGTGGGTTAACAGCATATCTTCTAAGTGAAAAGGACTACTGTTCCCAGCCAGCCCAACTTGCAAATCATGAGCCTGCAGGCTACATCGACTTGACACAGATCCCCACAGTCTCTTTTCTGCCTCAGGACTCCCCATCATCCACCGTGTGTATTCATGAAGACTCCGCTAGTGACCGTGTACTAGCAGAGTTCCCTCACAGACTCCTTGGCACATCCAGCCCTTGGCACCTCCAGCCCCACTGTGGTAACACTCACCGACCTTCCAACAGCCCTGAGTCCTTGATGAGGAACTTTGACTGGACCATGCATACCAGGCAATGTTCCCTCACAGCTCTCCCCAGGCCCCAGATGGGGATGGCCTCCTGAGACTGACTAGCATGCCATTCCTCACTTCAGCCAGCCGACCTCTCTCCTGTGGAGAATCACCTCAGCTTATATATGAGGCCCACCCCCTGCCAATACCGAATGGGAATTGGTCAGGGCTCACACACAAGCTGCCTGTCACTCCAGTTCCCAGTCCAGCCCCCTTTCCAGTACCTCCTCTCTGGAAAACAGGGGGAGGCGCCTCAGAGCTAGAGTGCAGGTGGTAACGCCCACAGCTACTCTGACCACTCACAGCCCCCCAGATCAAAACAGACAGGCCTAGCATGCAGCATAAGCCTACCTAAATTTACCTGTGCTGGAATAACCTAGTAAAAATACCTTACTAGCACCTACCTACTGGTAGAGGGTGCAACATTCACCCCCCACAAAAAATCACAAACACCAGGTGCAGCTTGGCAAATGTTATTGAAGTTCAGCTATGGAATACAAACCTGATTGAAATGAACTGGTGCCAAATGTTTGTTTTCAGTAATCGCTATTTTCTAAGTCAAAACTCCAGGGATTGACAAAGAATGGGCATAGGGGGCTGGGTACTGACCTGGGGGGGGACATATACCAAAGAAAATAAGAAAATGTATTGTTCAATGAGCAGAGGCCATCTTGAAATGGCTCAATGGATAACATAAAATCTGCAATTCCTTTAACCACTTCAACCCCAGAAGAATTTACCCCCTTCCTGACCAGGCCATTTTTTGCGACAAGGCACTGCGATGTTTAACTGACAAATGCACGGTCATGCGACGTTGTACCCAAACAAAATTTATGTCCTTTTTTTCTCACAAACAGAGCTTTCTTTTGGTGGTATTTGATCACCTCTGTGGTTTTTATTTTTTGCGCTATAAACAAAAGAAAAGCGACAATTTTGAAAAAAAAAACACAATATTTTGTATTTTTTGCTATAATAAATATCCCAAGTTTTAAAAAAAAAAGATTTTTTCCTCAGCTTAGGCTGATATGTATTCTTCTACATATTTTTGGTAAAAAAAAAAAAAATCACAATAGGCGTATATTGAGTGGTTTGCGCAAAAGTTTTAGCGTCAACAAAATAGGGGATAGATTTTAGGAATTTTTACAATTCAATTTTTTTACTACTAATGGCGATGATCAGCGATTTTTATTAGGTGATAGTGATATTGCAGTGGACAGGCACTTTTGACACTTTTTTGGGACCCTTGACATTTATATAGCGATCAGAGCTAAAAATAGCCACTGATTACTGTATAAATGTCACTGGCAGGGAAGGGGATAACACTAGCTGTTGATCAAGGGGTTAAGTGTGTGTTTCCTAGGTGTGTTCTAACTGTGAGGGGATTGGACTAACTGGGAGAGAAGACCGATTGACAGATAAGGTGGAGGAACGCAAGGTCTCTAACATCCACCAGCTCTGTGATGTCGTCATGAAGGAGTGGAAGAGGTCTCCAGTGGCAACCTGTGAAGCTCTGGTGAACTCCATGCCCAAGAGGGTTAAGACAGTGCTGGAAAATAATATTGGCCACACAAAATATTGACACTTTGGTCCCAATTTGGACATTTTCACTTAGGGGTGTACTCACTTTTGTTGTCAGCAGTTTAGACATTAATGGCTGTGTGTTGAGTTATTTTGAGGGGACAGCAAATTTACACTATTATACAAGCTGTAAACTTACTACTTTACATTGTAGCAAAGTGTCATTTCTTCAGTGTTGTCACATGAAAAGATATAAAAAAAAAAATTTCAAAAATGTGAGGGGTGTACTGTATGTGAACCGACCCTTAATGTAGATTGAAGAGGGGTTTCACAGTAAAAAATTAATGTACACTGGATGAAAAATGGCAATGGGTTAATTTACTGTGAAGGGAGGTGGATAGAAAAGGGTTAACTGAAGTTAATGCCATTACCTCTGGCTATGGTATGTTTGCTATGTTGTGTGTTCTGGTGTGGGGTGCACCATGTCTACTATGATAGGCATGGTATGTGCAGCCAGAGGAGGTTTCTTTGTATAGTTTGTGTGGTGGGCATAATGTAGGCCATACACACCAATATAAAGGTTAAAGTATTTGTTAACCTAAAAAAAAATGCAGATCCTGGTCCCTTAAAGGAGATTAAATAGCACAGCGCTTGTGCTGTGTAATCTGCCCCCTCTAAACTGTAAAAAAAACTTCCTGTGTTCCCCTCTCTGTGCTGACAACAAAAATCAGGGCCATTGAGCCCCAACCATTGTTGTCAGCGTACGTCCCTCAGTCATCCTCAGCCCTGCTTGGCTCTCATCTCTCCCCCCAACCCCCTCCTCCCTGCCTGTCAGATCTGTGTCTGTGTTTCTGTCTAAACCCCCCCCCCAGCCGCTATTTGTAAAATTAAACATTTGAAATGGTCACTGCCAGCCCCACTATTAGAGCCTGGCATAGCACAATGTATTGTTATTTTATAAAAAACAAGGCTTGTAAATACCTGTTTAGCATGATCTTCAGGCCTGTCACATGACTCTCTGCCTTTTCCAGGGCTACTGCAGGAGGGGCTTAGCGTCCCCATGTGACCTTCCCAGCTTACGTCAGAGGGAGATCTCGGCCCCTCCTGCAGAGGTCATCCATGTACAGCGGCCAAAAGTCGTGTGACCGGCTTTAAGACTGCTCTAAACAGGTATTTACAAGCCTTGTTTTTATAGGAGACTTACACAGTGCTATGCCAGGCTCTAACAGAGGGGCTGGCATAGATGTACTTATTTGGGTTAACAACTACTTTAAGATCTATGGAGAAGGCACTGTATAAACTCGTGTAGCACTAACTCTCGGTGGAGCTGCTGGTTTAAAGCAGGCTGTTACCTTCACTCTCGATACCTCTGTTTCACCGGCACCGGGTCTAGGGTCCCGTTGAGTTTACCTCTGGACGATGTAGACACCAACACTTGAGTAGATTTTCCAATGCTTTAATGAACAAATAATAAAGGAAGTAGCAGGAAAGAGGCAGAAGGAAAGTTGCAAGGAAGCTCAAATAGTATTCTCAGTATTCTTTAGAACATTCTCTGAAATTGAACACTTGCGGTTGAATGGTTGAATGCGCTCCCCTTGTGGGACCCAACCTTTGCCCGCCTGGATAGGCCTCTCTCACTTGCCTAGCAGCCAGTACATAGCACAAACAAAAGTCTCTGCCACAGACTTGTTTGGAATAAAACCCGTACGATCCTCTGCCACAGGATGTATTGGTTTGCAATGAATGTCAGACACAGTACTTGAACCTTTAAGCCAACCTGGCAGTACTATGCAGTAAGATTACTTCAGGATACGTCCTCCAACCGAGTCACCAGGCCCCTCTCCAGACCAGCACTCTGCATGATCCTTCCATGACGGGTCCTCCCCTGGGATCTTCTCGGTTGTCCAGCTTCTTCACTCAGGATAGACAGCTCAGGACTGTTCCTCTGCTGCTGTGGTAGGCCCCAGACAGGCTTCTGGGCCCACCCACACGCCTCAGTGACGTGGGCCTCCGGAACGGAGGATCACGAGGTGGTACTCTTAACTCATACCTGTCGGCCAGGAGGGCCAGCAGGTGGCTGAAAACGAACCCCTAAGCATGGCGTCTGTCCCATAAATACCCTATCCCTGAATGCAACTCAGAGGACTACCGCCACCGATTTGATTCCAGGACAGAGGAGCACTCATATGCTTCAACACATTGCTTTTCCAACACCAGCCCATGGTGACAACAACACCCACCAGCACAGTGTGGAACCACATGCAACTCAGCCAAGCTGGAACAGAGGCAAATCTAACTTTCTCTAACAAGTAACCCACAAGATTTACATATAAAAAAAATCTACCAGCGCTACACTCGATTAATACTTAAATGACTCCAAAGCTAAATCATGAGGTACTGAAGATAAAAAAGTTGTGATGTCACACATGAACAATTTGAAATCATTTTGCGTTGGATGATCTTGTAATTATAGTATAATGTGTTTAGTGTCATGCAAATCTGTGGGGACACCAAGAGTTGAAATAATTTATTATTATTGTTGTAAAATCTTTGGTGTCCAGACCCACTTATCTTCATGACACTAAACACATCATACTAAAATTAGATCATCCATTGCAAAAGGATTTCAAATAATTTGTGTGTGACATCACAGCCTTATTATCCTCAGTACCTCATGACTTTGGAGTCATTGAAGTATTACTCGGATTTATATAGTGCCTACTCCATAGATCTCAAACTTTATATTGGTGAGTATCCGTTAACTAACACACAATTTCTTTTTGTTTGCTGGGGACAACTACTTTCAGAGATGTGGAGCTTCAATGGGAACCAATTTTGTACCCACTTAAGCCAACTTATATATGGGTTGGTTGGAGGAGTGCCAGGTCTAATGGGGTTATGGGGTCTGTTTTATAGGAGGTAAATAGACCTCTCTAACCTCATGGATTCAACAAATAACCCCCTCAGTGCAAAGAAACAAGTCAAGCAGACTGGCATGGTGCCGTGTTTGTTTCCATCTATAGGCAGGAAAAAAAATTCTTTATCAAAAATTGGGAAGACAACATTTCTCAAACTGTCCTTTAACATTCACCATGGCACTTGGATTTATTTTCCAAAGTAGCTTTTACTAATTTTATAAGTCGTTCACTGTTAATATGTGTGAATGTAGCAGATTACTTATACCTATCCTTGTGTTTATTGCAGTTTTCCTTTGTGCTGCCTGACAGTTATGTATGAAAACATAAATCTAACAAATCAAATCTTTTTTTTTTTGTCTAATTGCACAGTACAGCTTATCTGACAGGCATTTTGAATCAGACCTTAATTTATTATCATACAGTATATTATGCAAAGCCAAACTAAACTTTTTAGCAGCCATTTATAGTACTTAAAGCTGCAAAATTAAAAAAAAAAAATCAGCAGCTACAAACACTGTAGCTGCTGACTTTTAATAAGGACACCTGGTGCAGGTGCAGCCATTCCAACTAAGGGAAAACGGCTTGTCTTCTGGGACATTGACGTGCTGACGTCATCGCGCTTTACTATGTTAACTGGTTGTTTGCTTGCTGGCCGGCTGTTATTTACGGTCATTTTTATCTTCTATTTTGTAATTGCAATCCTTTATTCTATTAAATCCTTTTGGTACATTTTACACTATGGAGTATCTCTTTGTATTTTTTGGGTAACACCTGAACCCCTTCCTTGGTGGCTGATGCTCAAGTTTGCAAGGCCATTTGGTGCCTAATCTAAGCTACTTCCTAATATCTGCTGTGGACAATCGTCTTCCTTTTTGGAAAAAGGCCCTGGCTGGGTATTTAGCCACAGGCTCCCTAAAGCTTGCCTTCTGGTAAGCACGTACTTTTTGTGGTGGAGGTGCACTGTTGTCTAGAGGTGTTATATCACAAGAACTCACATTCATGTGTCATATATGGACTGTTCATTTAGTGTTATCACCCATTTCGTTTGTGTGTATCAGTTTACACTTAATCGCTGATTTGGACTATTTTTATTTAATTTTATTTTTCATTTGTGTTTTTTGCAGCGCTGCTACTTTTTACTGCATATTTGTATCTGTGTGTATCTCTCGGTTTCAGCAGCTGCTTGTTTTGTATTTAGCTTTGCCATTTAGCACGGTATTTTCCACTTTGTTATTGTCTTCTGGGGGACACACAGGTCCCAGAAGACAACGGGGGTGCTCGCCGAAGAAGAGGACGTGACGTCCTGGGCCACAGCCAGGCTGAATCGGAAGTACATTTGTACGTCCAATAAAGGTACTAAAGGGAAAAAATGTATTTTTTCAATATCCAAAAACGAGGGGTGGAGAGGTGGTCTTTCATTTAAGACCACCTCTGAAAAGTTGGTGGAACTCCGCTTTAATAGATGTAGACAGATTTTTATAGTCAGATTACAGTAAAAATATATGCAATTTAGCAGTCTCAAGGTCCTTTTGAGAGAGCAGGGGGATATTATAAAATGCCTACACTCTAGGGGGAAAAAAAAAAAGGCTTTCGCCCAACGTGGGGCTCGAACCCACGACCCTGAGATTAAGAGTCTCATGCTCTACCGACTGAGCTAGCCGGGCAACTGTTAAATCTGTAGTTTTCATGTGTTTTTCTTTGTTTATAAGGAGTGATAAATTGTACATACACTAGGTAGAGGAGAGGCCATTTTGAAATGGCTTAATGGGTAACATAAAATCCCTTGGGGACCCCCGAGGTCACAAGAACTAATGTCCCCATTGGAAGATTTCCCCTCTATAAATTTTTTGGGGACGACCCAAAATTTTGGATTTTATTTTACTTTCAATGATAATGGGGAGCAGGACAAATAGGGAGGGTGAATCCCCTTAATGGGGGCACAGACAGCAATAAAAAGCAATAAAAACTGACAGGTGTTCTAATCCTTCTCCACTCTATCCAAAATGTAAAAAAAGTTTTGCCTTTAGTTATACTTTAATCCCTTACTGACCAGCCGCCGCAGTTTTACTGCGGCAGAATGGAACGGGTGGGCGAAGCGACATTACCTTAATCAGGCGCCCGGTTGCCCCTAGGCGGCCGCGACGATTGGATTAATTTCAGAACCTATCAGTCTTCAGGCCCAGGCCAATGATTTCTGGCCTAGACCCCCTGAGGCCCATTTCGTGGCCTCCAAAACTGTGATAGGCAGTGAGGAGTGAAATAAAAATTTACACCCTTAGAAGGCCTGAAGGACGTGATTGGTTTTCGGGGTCCTGTACGTGGTTAGACTGCCAAAAAGTCCCACACATGTGGTATCCCCATACCCAGGAGAAGCAGCATAATGTATTTTAGGGTTGTAATTCCACATGTAACCATGCCATGTGTGAACAATATATCATTTAGTGACAACTTTCTACAAGATGAAAAAAAAATTGTAATTTTCCCGAAACATGTGGCAAAATATAAAATATTCCATGGACTCAACATGCCTCTCAGCAACTAACTTGAAGTGTCTCCTTTCCAAAATAGGGTAATTTGGGGGGGGGGGGGGGTTGTGCTATCTTGACATTTCATGGCCTCCAAAACTGTGATAGGTAGTGAGGAACTGAAATCACCATTTTACGCCCTTAGAAAGCCTGAAGGCGAGGATTGGTTTAGGCTAGGCTCCCAAATGTGGCAGCAACGATTGGATTTATTTAAGAACCGATCAGTATCCAGGCCCAGACCAAAGATTTTTGGCCTGGACCCGCTGATCGGTTCTGACGAATGAAATCCTCCCTTGCCTGTGTAAGTGTAAACATGGCGAGTATTTTGTGAATATTTGTTGAAGCAGAGTCCAGTCCACCTGTGCTCTGCATGTTTTTTCTGTTGGGTTTACAGTGTTTGGGCACCAACAACATCCATAAAGCAATATTTTTGTCACTTCTTGATGATAGCTCAAAAAAAAAGGAAGGTTTGGCTAGGGTCCATACTCTTCTCTGCAAGAATTTTCATGTTGAGTTATGGTGCTTTGTCTCTACATGAAAAATGCTAAACCTAATTTTTCAACCTATCTCTGTGATATGATATACTGTATTTGTGCTGTTAGCACAAATACATAAATAAGTGCATAATAGCACTTTATGTTCTAGGCTTCTCTTGTATTTCATTTTTTATATTTATTCCTGGTTTGTCTACTTCCCTCTCTATTGCCTTACTAACTCATATTTGGAAAGAGGTGGAGTTTCAGTATTAGTCATGTGACCTAAAAGTTCTCATGGGACCCAAATACTCTCATGAAGCCCGGATAGCTCAGTCGGTAGAACATCAGACTTTTAATCTGAGGGTCCAGGGTTCAAGTCCCTGTTCGGGCGTCTGCTTTTTTTAAATTTTTCTAAAGATCTTATCTACAGTGGGAGTGAACTCTCATGCATAATTTGTACCTATAATAAGGCCTACTTATAAGTACTGTATATATCACCTAAATATGCAATGTTTTGGAGAAATTTACTGTAGATGCAGCTGTTTACATCACCGGCGCATGCACTCCGAAGGAACAGGCACCTGGGCCGTCCTGTGGCTTAACCAGTTAACAACCACGCCATAGCCGAATGACGGCTACAGTGCGGCTCGATAACTCTGGCAGGGCGTACTATGATGTCCTCCCAGAATTGAGTTCCCGCGCGCCCACCCAGGAATATCTGTGACCGCCAGGTCAGAAGGAACTGGCGCATTGCAGGTCATGGTAAATGGCCGATGACAGCGGCCTTTTGCCACGATCAATTGTAAACAAGCCGGCGCATGCCCAGCTTAGCTCTCCCCTCTCTGTACCAATCGATACAGTGTGAGAGGGGGAGAGATCGGGTGCAGCAGCGCTGTGGGCACTACAGATCCAGCCCACAGCGTTGCTCTGTGCCCATTCCTGCCTCATCCATACGCAGCCATACTCAGCCATCCCATCCATACTCAGCCATGTCATCAATACTCAGTCATGCCATCCATACTTAGCTGTACTCAGCCATGCCATCCATAATCAGCCATCCCATCCATACTTAGCCATTGCCATTCATACTCAGCCATGCCATTCATACTCAGACATCCCCATTCATACTCAGTCATCTCCATCCATGCTCAGCTATCCCATCCATGCTGAGCCATCCCCATCTATACTCATTCACGGCTCATCTATCCCCATCCACGACTCATCCATCCACATTCATGGCTCAGCCATCCCCATCCATGTTCTTCCATCCCCATCTATGGCTCATTTATGCCTTATTCATGCTCATCCATGCCTCATCAATGCCACATCAGTTCTCATCCATGCCACATCCATGTCAATACAGTGCCCATCAGTGCCACTACAGTGCCTCCCAATAGTGTAATAGGTGGTCAAATTAAATTTGAAATGTATGCCCCTAGAACACCTGATGGTGCTCCCTGCATGTTGGGCCTCTGTATGTGGCCCAACATGCAACCGAACACCAGAACTTGCGAACAGGCAAGAAATTTGTTCGAACACGCGAACACCATTAAAGTCTATGGGACACGAACATGAATAATCAAAAGTGCTAATTTTAAAGGCCTTACTAACTCATATTTGGCAAAGAGGTGGAGTTTCAGTATTAGTCATGTGACCTAAACACTCTTATGAAGCCCGGATAGCTCAGTCGGTAGAGCATCAGACTTTTAATCTGAGGGTCCAGGGTTCAAGTCCCTGTTTGGGCGTCTGCTGTTTTTATCTTTCTAAAGATCTTATCTACAGTGGGAATGAACTCTCATGCATAATTTGTACCTATAATAAGGCCTACTTAGGGCTCTTTCATATGGGGCGGATGCTTGCTCAGCGGGGATCGCTCCGCCGATCCCCGCAGAGCAGGAAGATGACAGGTCCGTCGCTGCACACTGTGCAGCGACGGACCTGTCAGAGCGCCGCTCTCCCCCATGAGGGATCGGGTGATGACGGACCGTAGAGTCCGTGGTCACCCGATCCGATCTGGAAACGGATGGAAAAGTAGGTTTATCCTCTGTTACACTTTTTCGGATCGGAGCGGGTCGGGTGTCAGCGGACATGTCACCGCTGACATCCGACGCTCCATAGACCTCCATGGAGTGTCCGTTCAGGTCCGCCTAAAAAACTGACAGGCGGACCTGAACGCACAGTCCATGTGAAAGAGGCCTTATAAGGCCTGTAAATATCACCTAAACATGCATTGTTTTGGAGAAATTTACTGTAGATGCAGCCGTTTACATCACTGGCGCATGCACTCTGAAGGAACAGGCACCTGGGCCGTCCTGTGGCTTAACCAGTTAACAACCGCGCCATAGCCGAATGACAGCTACAGTGCGGCTCGATAACTCTGGCAGGGCGTACTATGATGTTCTATGATGTACTATGATCATCCCAGAATCGCGTTCCCGCGCGCCCACCCAGGAATATCCGTGACCGCCAGGTCAGAAGGAGCTGGCGCATTGCGGATCATGGTAAATGGCCGATGACAGTGGCCTTTTGCCTCGATCAATTGTAAACAAGCCGGTGCATGCACGCCTTAGCTCTCCCCTCTCTGTACCAATCGATACAGTGTGAGAGGGGGAGAGATCGGGTGCAGCAGCGCTGTGGGCACTGCAGATCCAGCCCACAGTGTTGCTCTGTGCCCATTCCTGCCTCATCCATACTCACAGCCATCCCATCCATACTCAGCCATCCTATCCATACTCAGCCACGTCATCAATACTCAGTCATGCTGTCCATACTTAGCCGTACTCAGCCATGCCATCCATAATCAGCCATCCCATCCATACTTAGCCATGCCATTCATACTCAGCCATGCCATTCATACTCAGCCATGCCATCCATACTCAGACATCCCCATTCATACTCAGACATCCCCATTCATACTCAGACATCTCCATCCATGCTCAGCTATCCCATCCATGCTGAGCCATCCCCATCTATACTCATTCACGGCTCATCTATCCCCATCCACGGCTCATCCATCCACATTCTTGGCTCAGCCATCCCCATCCATGGTCTTCCATCCCCATCCATGCCTCATCCATGCCACATCAGTTCTCATCCATGCCACATCTATGCCAATACAGTGCCCATCATTGCCACTACAGTGCCTCACAATAGTGTAATAGGTGGTCAAATTAAATTTGAAATGTATGCCCCTAGAACACCTGACGGTGCTCCCTGCATGTTGGGCCTCTGTATGTGGCCTGGCTGTGTAAAAGTCTCACACATGTGGTATCGCTATACTCAGGAGGAGGAGCAGAATATATTTTTCTATGTACATGCTATGTCATTTTTGCTATGTACATGCTATGTGTTTGAAATATTGTATAAATTGACATCTTTGTGTAAAAAAAAAAGCGTTTTCATTTTCTTTCCACATTTTCCAAAAGCACCAGAACATGCTTAACAGGCAAAAAATTTGTTTGAACACGCGAACACCGGTAAAGTCGATGGGACACGAACATGAATAATCAAAAGTGCTAATTTTAAAGGCTTATATGCAAGTTATTGTCATAAAAAGTGTTTGGAGACCTGGGTCCTGCCCCAGGGGACATTGATCAATGCAAAAAAAAGTTTTAAAAACGGCAGTTTTTTCGGGAGCAGTGATTTTAATAATGCTTAAAGTGAAACAATAAAAGTGTAATATTCCTTTAAATTTCGTACCTGGGGGGTGTCTATAGTATGCCTCTAATGGGGCGCATGTTTCCCGTGTTTAGAACAGTCTGACAGCAAAATGACATTTCAAAAGGAAAAAAAGTCATTTAAAACTACTCGCGGCTATTAACGAAGTGCCGGTCCGACAATACACATAAAAGTTCATTGATAAAAACAGCATGGGAATTTCCTACAGGGGAACCCCGAACCAAAATTTTTTTTAAAAATGACGTGGCGGTCCCCCTAAATTCCATACCAGGCACTTCAGGTCTGGTATGGATATTATGGATATTTCACAAAAAAAAGTGTCAAAAATGTTAAAAATGACAAGAGACAGTTTTTGACAATTCCTTTATTTAAATGCTTCTTCTTTCTTCTGTCTTCTATCTTCCTTCCTCCATCTTCTTCTTCTTATGGTTCTTGTTCTTCTGGCTCTTCTTGTTCTTCTGGTTCTTCACCCGGCATCTTCCTCAGCGGCGCCTTCTTCACTTCATCTTCTTTCCTCGGGCCGCTCCGCATCCACGATTGGACGGGAGGCTCCTGCTGTGTGACGCTTCTCCTCTTCTGACGGTTCTTAATTGAGGACGGGTGACCCCGCCCCCCCTTTCACGTCATGGGGAATGCCACAGGGAAGTCCCCGTCAAGTCCCCGTGCGTCAGAGTGGGCGGGGTCACCGGGTGGCCACGCCCACCGTTATTTAAGAACCGCACGAAGAGGAGAAGCGTCACACATCCGGAGCCTCCCATCATGCTGGATGCGGAGCGGCCCGAGAAGACGAAGGGAAGAAGACGCCGGCGCCACAGAGGAAGATGCCGGACGAGAACACCGGAGGAAGAACCAGAAGAAGATGGAGGAAGAAACTGAAGGAAGATAGAAGATAGAAGAAAGAAGCATTTAAATAAAGGAATTGTCAAAAACTGTCTCTTGTCATTTTTAATATTTATGACACTTTTTTTGTGAAATGGTAGGGGTACTTTTGTACCCCCTTACCATTTTACACAGGGGGGAGGGCCGGGATCTGGACAGTGAGCGATATGGCATCTTTTCATTTGGGAGGTAAGGGGATATGTACTGGGTGCTTTCGGAGGCTCTTGCACTGAAGTCGTGTCCCTCCTCTGTGGCTCCACCTTCTCCTGGCTGTGTACTGAGTGTGTGTGGCTGACAGTGGGGAGAGAGGTGTTGGCTGCTACGGAAAGCCCATCGCAGCTTGTGGGATTCCGGGCGGCAGATGTCCTGGGTGCCCACACTGGCGCATCCCTGTCTGGCTATATACCGAAACTCAGTGCCGGAACTTGTTGTGGGCTCCGGGACAGTGGCGTCACTAGGGTTGGCCTAGAGGACATCAGGTTAGGCACTTCCTAATAGCTCAGTTCCTGGGAACAGTAATGCATAATGGCCAACAGGCTCTCTTAGCAGACCTGGTGAAACTGCAACAGTGATCCCTCCGGCTGGACGTTCGCTCACTCTGGGTTGCCCAGGCCAACTCTAGTCAGTAGTGTAGCATGTCTCTATCCTGGCAGTGGCTTCATCTTTCTCCCCCTCTGGTGGTGCGGGAACAGCCTGGCTCTCTCTCTGGTGGTGCGGGTACAGCGTAGCTATCTCTCTGGTGGTGCGGGAACAATGTGGCTCTCTGGTGGTGCGGGAACAGCGTGGCTCTCTCTCTGGTGGTGCGGGTACAGCGTAGCTATCTCTCTGGTGATGCGAGAACAACATGGCTCTCTGGTGGTGCGGGAACAGCGTGGCTCCCTCTCTGGTGGTGCGGGTATAGCGTGGCTCCCTCTCTGGTGGTGCGGGTACAGCGTGGCTCCCTCTCTGGTGGTGGGGGTACATCGTGGCTCCCTCTCTGGTGGTGGGGGTACATCGTGGCTCACTCTCTGGTGGTGGGGGTACATCGTGGCTCACTCTCTGGTGGTGCGGGAACAACGTGGCTCTCTCTGTGGTGGTGCGGGTGGTGCGGGTACAGCGTGTACAGCGTGGCTCCCTCTCTGGTGGTGCGGGAACAACGTGGCTCTCTCTCTCTGGTGGTGCGGGTATAGCATGGCTCTCTGGTGGTGCGTGTACAGCGTGGTTCTCTGGTGGTGCGGGTACAGCATGGCTCTCTGGTGGTGCGGGTACAGGGGTACAGTGTGGCTCCCTATCTGGCTTCCCCCAGCACAGTACTCTCGTTTTCTCCTTCTGTAACCCCCCTTCCCTCCCCTCCCAGCAGAGTGCATGCATGCTGGGGGCTGTAGCATGATGTCTGTGGACACACAGGGGCCGCTACTCTTCAGGGATTACTTTTCCCATGATGCCCCCAGAGTCTTCTGATTGGCCCTCTGCTGTGGCCAATCATGGGGAGGGAAACAGCGGGCAGGAAGCTGGGCAGCAGGGCGGTGAAACCAATTAGAGCCACTCTCTCTCTTCCCCATTCGGCTGACAGAAAGGGGAGGGGGAGGCGAGCAGGGAGATATACAACCCACAGCTCTCCTCTCCCTGTCACAGCGCTGCTGCTCCATTTACCAGAGAACTCGGCAGCAGCAGAGAACTCCCCCTCCCCTTTCTGTCAGCCGAAGGGAGACGAGAGAGCGGCTCTAATTGATTTTGCCGCGCCGCCGCCCAGCTTCCTGCCCGCTGTTTCCCTCCCCATGATTGGCCACAGCAGAGGGCCAATCAGAGAGAGAGAATCACGGCTTTACGGGGGCGGCTTGACGGCTCCTGCTTAAACTGGCCCCATCTGCAGCCGCGACACCACTGCACTCCTAAGCTGTACTCTCCTGATGTGCCCTGCTGTGCGGGAAGAGGGCGCGGGTGCCATTTTGGTGAGGGTGGGGGGTTTGCCGCCCCCCCACAAAGTGCCGCCCTAGGCCTGGGCCTTGTTGGCCTAGGCCAAAACACAGCACTGCATGTGCGTATGTATTCACCCCCTTTGTTATGAAGGCCATAAAAAGCTCTGGTGCAACCAATTACCCTCAGAAGTCACATAATTAGTGAAATGATGTCCACCCGTGTGCAATCTAAGTGTCACATGATTTGTCATTGCATATACACACCTTTTTGAAAGGCCCCAGAGCCTGCAACCCCTAAGCAAGAGGCACCACTAACCAAACACTGCCATGAAGAACAAGGAACTCTCCAAACAAGTAAGGGACAATGTTGTTGAGAAGTACAAGTCAGGGTTAGGTTATAAAAAAATATCCAAATCTTTGTTGATCCCTAGGAGCACCATCAAATCTATCATAATCAAATGGAAAGAACATGGCACAACAGCAAACCTGCCAAGAGACGGCCGCACACCAAAACTCATGGACCGGGTAAGGAGGGCATTAATCAGAGAGGCAGCACAGAGACCTAAGGTAATCATGGAGGAGCTGCAGAGTTCCACAGCAGAGACTGGAGTATCTGTATATGGGACGACAATAAGCCGTACGCTCCATAGAATTGGGCTTTATGGCAGAGTGGCCAGAAGAAAGCCATTACTTTCAGCAAAAAACAAAATGGCACGTTTTGAGTTTGCGAAATGGCATGTGGAAGACTCCCAAAATGTATGGAGGAAGGTGCTCTGGTCTGATGAGGCTAAAATTTAACTTTTTGGCCATCAAAGAAACGCTATGTCTGGCGCAAACCCAACACATCACATCACCCAAAGAACACCATCCCCACAGTAAAACATGGTGGTGGCAGCATCATGTTGTGGCAACGTTTTTCAGCAGTCGGGACTGGGAAACTGGTCAGAGTTGAGGGAAAGATGGATGGTGCTAAATACAGGGATATTCTTGAGCAAAACCTGTACCACTCTGTATGTGATTTGAGGTTAGGACAGAGGTTCACCTTACAGCAGCACAATGACTCCAAACACACTGCTAAAGCAACACTTGAGTGGTTTAAGGGGAAACATGTAAATGTTTTGGAATGGCCTAGCCAAAGCCCAGACCTCAATCCAATAGAAAATCTGTGGTCAGACTTAAATCCGCACACACACTCCTCGGCTCCTCCTCCCCCTCGGCTCAAATGTTCCTGTATACACAGCCAGGAGGAGGAGCCGAGGAGGGACACAACTTCAGTGAGAGAGCCCTGCTGGTTCGAGGTCTGTGTACTGTATACAGTCAGAGGGGGACACGGAAACCAGGAAGGGGGTGCAGATAACAGGTGCACACATGGAGTGCTTGGAGGGGAGAGGGGCTAAGAGGATATGTGCTGGGGAGTGCTTTGGCAGGGGAGAAGACATGTGCTACTGGGGGGGGGTCTGATCCCCCACTAGCACATATCCTCTCCCCTCCCAAAACACTCCCCAGCACATATCCCCTTACCCCCCACACTAAAAGATGCTGCATCCCCTCCCCACAGCATTCCTCTGTCCCCTCAGCATCCCTCTGTCCCCCATCCCACAGCGTCCCTCTGTTCCCTCCCCACATGGCAGCATACATGTAATAAACAAACTTTATGACATGGAAGCCTGGACCATCATTCCATCAAGGTCCATTGATGTATGAGTCCCTGGATCTTCCCTGTAGCGCCTGAGGCAGGTGCACTGCGCCAACCAGCCTGTCACTTAGCAGATGTCTCCATAGGCATTTGGCATGTGCTGATCAAACTCAAAGATGTAAAAATGGGGGAGATTGCTCTAGCTTTCTTTTTAAACAGGTCCTGTGGATGTATATATGGGCGGAGCTATATATTGCATTAATGCTGCCATGTTGGTGTAAGGAAATCTGTTTTGAAAACGGAGAGGTAAGTATTCATGTGAATAGTAGCACTATTCCTTATTTATTTGCTATTCTGTGCATGTATTAACTCCCTCCCTGTATCCTATTGGCTCATATTTCGCAACGTGTTGGGGTAGAGCTGTAAGTCATGTGACCACCAGCTTTTACTGGAGCCTGGATAGCTCAGTTGGTAGAGCATCAGACTTTTAAGGGTCCAGGGTTCAAGTCCCTGTTTGGGCGACCGCTTTCTTTTCGTTCTAAAGATCTTATCTACAGTGGGATCAAATGAAAATGGACAGGTGGTCCGTTTCAATCTGATCTCCCCATAAAGCAGTGGTTCTCAACCTGGGGGTCGAATGATGATTTGCCGGGGGTCACTGAATCCTGGGCTGTTCCTGAAGCCCGCACCGCTCTCCCAGCCTTTTCACAGCCACCCAGCAGGGCTGTCTCTGGAGCCTATGCCAACCACTCAGCCTCTTTGCAGCCGCCTATTCAGTTCACGGCATGGGTGGGGGGGCAGAGACTAGAGGTCATCTGACTGGTGAGGAATGTAAAGGGGGAGGGGCTGGAGGAGACCCCATCTCCTGATTTTGGCATAGGTGTCACTGCTGCGAGACACCACAGAGCTGGAGTCACAGTGAAGCCAGAAACACAGAGAGTAACACTACCTGTGATTAGAGTTACCATTAAAAGTCCCCACTACAGTTCTCAGATCAGCAGATGACCTTGATCAAGAGCACCTAAGTTGGGTCATCAGAACTCCCCCCAGCACTGCCACTGGTCCCACCCCCCACCAACACTGCCACTCATTCCATCCCCCCCCCCCCCATCAAGGAGCAAGAGAAGGAAAAAAAATAGAGAATACATGGAAGGGAGAGGAAAAGAGGGGGAGGAACAAAGAAAAAGGGAGAGAAAGAATAAGAGAAAGAACAAGAAGGTTGGCTAGAGAGAGGGATGGGGGTAAAAAAAAACAAAACAAGAAATTAGGATAGAGATAGATAAAAGGGAAAGAAAGGAGAACAAAGAGAAAGAGTAGTAGATCCTAAAATGTACCATAAGGGGTTTAATACTGTACGAGTGGAAGGAACTCAGGGAGCGCTAAATGTCCGTGGGTTAGGGGCGCAAATTACTTGTCTTGCCTTGGGTGCTGAAAACCCATGCTATGAAATATTTACTGTTAGGGGTCCCCACAACTTAGGAAATTTTATCAAGGGGTCACAGCATTGGGAAGGTTGAGAACCACTGCCATAGAAGAAAGCGAGACTCTGACAGGTCCATCTTAGCACAGTGAGCGGAGACAGACCTGTCATCTACCTGCTCAGCAGGGATCAACAAAGCGATCTCCCGCTGAGCAAATCGGAGGCTGCTGAGTGGACCGCCCCTTGTGAAAGGACCCTAACAGGTAACATTCAAGGCATGCCTTAAAGTGGTTGTAAACCCTTTACAACCACTTTTTGCTACAGCTACCCCGGATATCTCCACGGTTTAGGAGATATCCCCTGTATCTGCATGTGCCGACGTAATCGGCACATGCACACTGAAGCAATGGCACATACGTGCCGTTCCTTTGAAAAAGAGAAACCCCCCCAAGGGGTGGGACTTTGAAGGCACTACCACATCAACAAGAAATAGTAAAAAAATAGGAAATATTTATTGACATAACAAATTGCACATAACCATGGATACAAATTATATACACAAAAAAAATGCAAAAAAAATTATATAACTTCCTTGACCCAACGCATTTCAGAGATGAAATGTTGTTTCCTTCATCAGGGATTTTCACAGGGAATGTAATATATCATAAGAATTTTGCATGTACATTTAGGCATCCTGTCAGGGAAAGCCCTCTTGCAAATACCCCAGCAAACTAAAGTTTAAAGGAATGCCTGTGCATAAAAGCGCCATCCGGCGCGCGCGCAAAAGCGCCAATAGCGCTTATAGGCTAACGCGCATGCGCAATAGCACCAATAGCGCTAATAGGCTAACGCGCATGCGCAATAGTTCCAATAGCGGCGCGCGCACCAAAGGTGGCTATTTAAAGGGGACTGTTCCACTGCTGCCTTACTGTCCAGTCTACAGCGTTCCTGAAGACCCCTACAGCCCTGTTACTTTGTATTTGCTACCTGATACCTGTTGGACTGTTCCTGACTACTCCGTTTGCCTGCCCTGATCCCGGCTTTGGACTTTGACTACTCTGTTTTCTGCCCGCCCTGATCTCAGCTTTTGGACTTGACTACTCTTCTGGATTTACCTTCTGTACCTGCTCTGCCCGCCAGTGTCTGACCCGGCTTGCCTGTACCCTGCTGTCTACATCCTGCTGCTGGACTACAAAACACCTCCCGGCTGTCTACATCCTGCTGCTGGACTACAAGACACCTCCCTGCTGTCTACATCCTGCTGCTGGACTACAAGACACCTCCCTGCTGCCTACATCCTGCTGCCGGACTATAGGACACCTTCCAGCTGACTACCTGATTCAGCGCCCTGCTCCAGCCTTCCAGTTAGACACTTGTGCCCCTTTGCACTCTCGAGCCCCTGTCATCGCTACCAGGGGTTCCCGAGTCGGAGGTATACGAGAGGCCGTTCCCTGCATTCCGGGCTGTAATTACCAGGTACGTGACACATCCACAGTGATTAAAAGAGGAATGACACCGTCATGTAGAGTCCCCTGCAAATCCCATCCACTGAGCTGTTGCTTCAATTTACAAATTGGTATAAGGAACCGAAGGGGCCAGGAGTTGTGAGGGAATAACATCCCCTAGTCACACCCAAAAAGTTTGTTGAGGTCTGGAAGCCCAGTAAACACAACAAAATACCATGTGTACTGAGGCCCAGCAGGTGAAAAATCTATGTAAAACAGTGACGTCACTCACAGGCAGATGGGTGGATAGGGACGTAGATGGCATAGGAGACCATGGACCAATACAGTGAGAAAATGGCTGTTTGATGTCAGCATTGCCAAGTCAAAGGGCACCCCAAAAAAACAAAAAGGTGAAAAAGATATATAAAAAGTAAATACATATTGTATGTCTAGAATTAGAAAGATACTTGTAAATTCAAAGGCATAGAGTCATGAGGTTACCCAAATAGCTTGTTCTCAGTGAAAGTGGTCCACCATCAGCCTCTCCAGAGATGTCCCGTCCGTTGCCCTGTTTGTCTGTGTGTGAACTGACAATTTATATAGTCCTACACAACCAGCTTCAAATCTGCAATCATGCAGATCAGCTGAGTGTGGACCGTCTCCTCCCTGACTGCCAGAAACAGGCCCCCTGAGACGTGGATGTGCCATTACCGGCGGCTCCCGCGCGCATGAGTGACGTCATCGCGCTTCCGGACAATCACAGCGCCGGAGCCTGCGAGTAACTCCGGGAGTGATGTCTCCGGCTGGAGCAGGGTACGAGGACCGCTGCAGGGGGCTTCGATCTAAGGTAAGTAATTCATAATGAGCTAGTATGCTATGCATACTAGCTCATTATGGCTTTGTCTTGCAGGTTTTTTTGGGGGGGGTTTCTAGGGTTTACAATCACTTTAAATTCAGCAGGTAACCTGGTGGGTTTAGCTCCACTTTATAAACTTTGTAATTTAGTCTGGTAGAAAATATTTTGCAAACAGTATCTGCCTGGAAAAAACAAAAACAATTCTTTCCCATACCGGGAGTCGAACCCGGGCCGCCTGGGTGAAAACCAGGAATCCTAACCGCTAGACCATATGGGAGAACTGAAAACATATCTAATGGAACTAAACTCTTCATATCAATACTACCTATTTTTAATCCTAATACTTCTAGCAGTAGTAAGGTATATTATATTTACTGGTTTTAACCTCTTCAGCTCCGGAAGGTTTACCCCCCTCATAACCAGGCCATTTTTTTTGCGATACAGCACTGCATAACTGACAGTTGTATGGTCGTGCGTCGCTGTACCCAAATAAAATTCATGTTCTTTTTTTCCACACAAATAGAGATTTCTTTTGGTGGTATTTGATCACCTCTGCGGTTTTTATTATTTGCACTAATAACAAAAAAATCTGACAATTTCTAAAAAAAATAAAATATTTGTTACTTTCTGCTATAAAACATATCCTAAAATTTTATTTTTAAAAATCAAATTTTTTCATCAATTCAGGCAAATATGTATTCTGCTACATATTTTTGGTAAAAAAAATCCCAATAAGTGTATATTGATTGGTTTGCTCAAAAGCTATAGTGTCTACAAACTATGGGATATATTTATGAAATTTTATATTTTTTTTTACTAGTAATGGCGGCGGTCAGTCATTTTTAGTGGGACTGCGACATTGCCATGGACAAATCTGACACTAAGTGACACTTTGTAGGGACGACACCAATACAGTGATCAGTGCTAAAAAAAGGGGCAATCAAAGGGTTAAATATGTTCCCTTGGGGTGCTTGCTAACTATGGCGGGGTGGGGGGGTGCTTTGACTGGGGGCAGACAGAGATCTGTGTTCCTGCTTAGGAGAAACACAGGATCTCCATCTTCCTCTTGTTTACATAGGCAGACCGCCATTCTGTCTGTGTCGGGAATGATTAGCAGGTCCCACCAGACTCAGGGGCGGGTCGTCCGCTGCATGCACGTACGCCCCAGACCCGGCAATCAAAATTACGTACAGGTACGTGATTTCGCGCTGAAGGACTGCCCTGCTGCAGTAAATGTATGTGGTGCAGTCCGGAAGCGGTTAAACTCTTTGTTATACATTTTTTCAGTTACTTCATGGTTTCTGGCCTAGGCCGAAATTATTTCATACATCCTAGGAGTTTTCATTGGCATTTTTTTTTTCTTTCATTTGGAGGAGGGGTGGAGAGGCTTTTTTAGCTAAGCACACCCTCCTACCTGCATGCTTGAGCTAAGGGCAGAGGGATCCCAGAAAGTAAATGTTACATGAATCATCTGCCCTTACGCAAGATGGCCGCAGCTAGAAATTGTAGGGGGGGTTTCAAAGTAATTTCTTGACAAAATACATCATTGATGGGTGAGTTTGCTTTGAACAATAAAAAATGAATTAAATAGCATTTTCACATTGTAGTGCTCAGATACAGATAGTTGCACTTTGAAGACTAAACATCTCAGTGATCATAAGTTTCCTTTTTGTTGCAGTCAAGTAAATGAAAATATTTCTAAAAAGAAGGATCATAGATCACTTAAAAACACAACTAGCTGGACGCAAAGCAGCTTTACTTTACTGAGGGCAAATCATGTCAGACTAATCCAATTCAATTTTTTTGTGCACAGCACATGTATTGGACCAGGGTGGTGCTGTGGACATGGCCTATCTTGATTTCAGCAAAACATTTGATACAGTTCCACATAATAAGCTCTTAAATAATTTGTACAAGCTAGGACCTAAACCATAGCTCCCAACTGTCCCTGATTTCACGGGACTGTCCCTGATTTGGAGCAATGTCCCTCTGTCCCTCGTTGCTCCTCATTTTTCCCTCATTTTGGTCTGATCTATATAGCTGTATATAAAATGCACTTTTTATCTATCAAAAAGCGTTTGCGCAGTGGTCTTACAAGCACCCTTTTTTTGAAAAAAAATACACTTTTTTAAATTAAAAAACAAGACAACAGTAAAGTTAGCCCAATTATTTTTTATACTGTGAAAGATAATGTTACGCCGAGTAAATTGATACCCAACATGTCACGCTTCAAAATTGCGCCTGCTCATGGAATGGCGACAAACTTTTACCCTTAAAAATCTCCATAGGCGACGTTTAAAAAATTCTACAGGTTGCATGTTTTAAGTTACGGAGGAGTTCTAGGGCTAGAATTATTGCTCTCGCACTACTGAACGCGGCGCTACCTCACATGTGTGGTTTGAATACATATACGGGAGCTACTCACGTATGCATTTGCTTCAGCATGTGAGCTCGGCGGGACGGATGCATTTAAAATTTATTATTTTTTTATTATTTATTTTACCTTTTATGTTTTATTTTTATACTGTTCTTTTTTAAAAAAAAATTGTGTCACTTGTATTCCTATTACAAGGAATGTAAACATCCCTTGTAATAGGAAAAAAGCATGACAGGACCTCTTAAATATGAGATCTGGGGTCAAAAAGACCTCAGATCTCATATTTACACTAGAATGCAATAAAAAAATAAAATAAAAAATATTTTGTCATTTGAAAAAAAATGGCCCTTTAAGAGCTATGGGCTATATGCAATGGTATGGAGACAGGTGGGGGCCATCTTCCCCTCACTCGTCTCCATACCCAGCAAGGAAGAGGATCCGATTCACCTCCGCCTCTGCCAACGGCTGCGGTAAGCGGCGGAGGGCACCGGAGCGCGTGGGGAGGGGGGGCCCGTCTCCCATCACCGATAAAAGTGATCTCGCGGCGAACCCGCCGCAGAGACCACTATTATCAGAAACCAGCCGGCCGGCTTGAAGAAGAGGATACCAGGGTTAAGGCAGCTAGCTGCTGACATAACAAAGATATCCCTTGTCAAAGTTAGGACGTACAGTGGGGACGGAAAGTATTCAGACCCCCTTAAATTTTTCACTCTTTGTTATAGTGCAGCCATTTGCTAAAATCATTTAAGTTCATTTTTTCCCTCATTAATGTACACACAGCACCCCATATTGACAGAAAAACACAGAATTGTTGACATTTTTGCAGATTTATTAAAAAAGGAAAACTGAAATATCACACGGTCCTAAGTATTCAGACCCTTTGCTGTGACACCCATATATTTAACTCAGGTGCTGTCCATTTCTTCTGATCATCCTTGAGATGGTTCTACATCTTCATTTGAGTCCAGCTGTGTTTTATTATACTGATTGGACTTGATTAGGAAAGCAAAACACCTGTCTATATAAGACCTTACAGCTCACAGTGCATGTTAGAGCAAATGAGAATCATGAGGTCAAAGGAACTGCCTGAAGAGCTCAGAGACTGGCCAAGGTTACAAAAAAAGTTCTGCTGCACTTAAGGTTCCTAAGAGCACAGTGGCCTCCAAAATCCTTAAAGCGGAGTTCCACCCAAAAGGAGAACTTCCGCTCATCGGATTCCTCCCCCCTCCGGTGTCACAGTTGGCACCTTTCAGGGGGGAGGGGGGTGCAGATACCTATCCAAGAGAGGTATCTGCACCTACTTCCGGGAATAGACTCCCATGGGAGTCACGCCCCCTCCCGCACTCCCCCGCTGTCTCCTGGGAAAGACACAGGTCCCAGGAGATAGCGGGGACCATTGAGAAAGCGCAGCGCGACTCGCGCATGCACAGTATGCCGCAACGCTTCACTTCCTGATTCCCTCACTGAGAATGGCGGCGGCAGCACCCGAGGACCGAGGGATGGTTCGGTCTCGGGTGCGGACATCGCTGGACCCTGGGACAGGTGAGTGACCTTATTTTAAAAGTCAGCAGCTGCAGTATTTGCAGCTGCTGGCATCTAAAAAAAAATTTTTCGCGGGACTCCCGCTTTAAATGGAAGACGTTTGAGACGACCAGAACCCTTCCTAGAGCTGGCCGTCCGGCCAAACTGAGCTATTGGGGGAAAAGAGCCTTGGTGAGAGAGGTAAAGAAGAACCCAAAGATCACTGTGGCTGAGCTCCAGAGATGCAGTCGGGAGATGGGAGAAAGTTGTAGAAAGTTAACCATTACTGCAGCCTCCACCAGTCGGGGCTTTATGCCAGAGTGGCCTGACGGAAGCCTCTCCTCAGTGCAAGACACATGAAAGCCCGCATAAAGTTTGCTAAAAAACACCTGAAGGACTCCAAGACGGTGAGAAATAAGATTCTCTGGTCTGATGAGACCAAGATAGAACTTTTGTGGCCTCAATTCTAAGCGGTATGTGTGGAGAAAAACAGGCACTGCTCATCACCTGTCCAATACAGTCCCAACAGTGAAGCATGGTGGTGGCAGCATCATGCTGTGGGGTTGTTTTTTAGCTGCAGGGACTGGACGACTGGTTGCAATAGAGGGAATGATGAATGTGGCCAAGTACAGGGATATCCTAGACGAAAACCTTCTCCAGAGTGCTCAGGAGCTCAGACTGGGCCGAAGGTTTACCTTCCAACAAGACAATGACCCTAAGCACACAGCTAAAATAATGAAGGAGTGGCTTCACAACAACTCTGTGACTTTTCCTGAATGGCCCAGCCAGAGCCCAGACTTAAACCCAATGGAGCATCTCTGGAGATACCTAAAAATGGCTGTCCACCAACGTTTACCATCCAACCTGACAGAACTGGAGAGGGTCTGCAAGGAGGAATGGCAGAGGATCCCCAAATCCAGGTGTGAAAAACTTTCCCAGAAAGACTCATGGCTGTATTAGATCAAAAGGGTGCTTCTACTAAATACTGAGCAAAGGGTCTGAATACTTAGGACCATGTGATATTTCAGTTTTTCTGTTTGAATAAATCTGAAAAAATGTCAACATTTCTGTGTTTTTCTGTCAATATGGGGTGCTGTGTGTACATTAATGAGGGAAAAAATTAACTTAAATAATTTTAGCAAATGGCTGCAATATAACAAAGAGTGAAAAATTTAAGGGGGTCTGAATACTTTCCGCCCCCACGTTATTACATCTGTTTTTCATCAGATCCATTTACATCAGTTTTTCATAGAGATGCATTGATGTCCATGTTTCATTCATCAACGGATGAATGAAAAACGGACAAAACGGACATCATGTGTGAAAGGGGCCAGATCTGATTCAAAATGCCTTTCAGATAAGCTGTACTGTGCAATTAAACAATAAAACCTATTTGACTAGTAACTGTTTTCATATATAACTGTCAGGCAACACAAAGAAAAACTGCAATAAACAGTAAGACCCCTTTCACACCCAGCCGCCCATAGCATCGGCGGTAAAACGCCACTATTTTTAGCGGCGTTTTACCGTCGGATTTGCAGCACATTTCGGCCGCTAGTGGGGAGCATTTACCCCCTGCTAGCAGCTGAGAAAGGGTTAAAACTGCCCGCAATGCGCCGCAATAATGGCGGTGGTATCACGGCCCTCCCCCATTGATTTCAATGGGGAGCAGCGGTGGAGGAGCGGTAAACACACCACTCCTTCACCGCTCCTAAGAAGTTGCTGGCAGGACTTTTCCTGACGTCCTGCCAGCGCACGGCTCCAGTGTGAAAGCCCTGGGGCTTTTACACTGGAAACAATGGAGCAGTTGTTTGAGGGCGGATTGCAGGCGCTATTTTTAACGCTATAGCGCCTGCAAAACACCCTCGGTGTGAAAGGGGTCTAAGAGAGGTACCGCTACATTCACACATATTAGCAGTGAGCGATTTATAAAATTAGTAAAAGCTATTCTGGAAGTGAAATCCATGTGCTATGGGGAATGTTGAAGGACCGTTTAAAGAATCTTTTCTTCACAATATTGGATAAAGATTTTTTTTCCTGCCTGTAGATGGAAGCAAACACCGCACCATGCCAGTCTGCTTTGACTAGTTTCTCTGCACTGAGGGGCTGATTTGTTGAATCCATGAGGTTAGAGAGGTCCATGTACCACCTATAAAACAGATCCCATAACCCCATTCGACCTGGCACTCCTCCAACCAACCCATGTATAGTTTGGCTTAAGTGGGTTTGGTTCCCATTGAAGCTCCACATCTCTGAAAGTAGTAGTCCCCAGCAAACAAAGAGAAATTGTGTGTTAGTTAATGGATACCAATATAAAGTTTGAGATCTATGGAGTAGACACTATATATATCCAAGTAATACCAACTCCAAACCAAAGCCTTGTGGCCTCACAGCCAGCTCCCTACTGCGCATGCGCAAAGCACGCTGCGCTTTGTGAATGGCCTGGCTGTGGGGGAAGGTGGAGGGGGCCGATCTTCTAGCTGAGTTATCCGCAGCAAACTGAGCCGGGAGTGGGTGCCTGTCAAAACCAGGTACCCACTCCCCCCCAAAAGGTGCCAATGTGGCAGCAGAGGGGGGGAGGCAGATAATTGGAGCTTCACCTTTTGCGTGGCGCTCCACTTTAAACAAAGGTAACCCAGAAGTAATATGTGTCTATTCATTCTGTGCATTACAGGAAATTCTCTTATGGCACCATTAACACTCAGTTTTGATTTCAAGGTATCTGTATAATGAAAAACCACTATGGTCATATTACTTTGTCATAGTTACATAGTTAGTCAGGTTGAAAAAAATGTACAAGTCCATCTAGTTCAACCAAAAAAAAAAAACATACAATTGAAGGACGAATTGACGGTAAGGTCTCTTCGTACACGTTAGAGCCCTGAAATACCGCTGACGTGCCAAAATTGCGGTAGGAAAGGCCATTGTGAGCAAGCCTGCCTAATCCCGACCCGTATTTACAGTAAAGAGTTAAAGGAGGTTGGGAGTGGGATGCATAATTTGATGGGTCACGTATATATGCATATATTATGGTAATGGGTTGATTTATGTTATAGTATAGTGTGACATATGTGTATTTTAGGTTAGTAATATGGGTGAGTAAGGCCCTCCTCGAGACTCTGTATCTGAAAGCTGGTGTCAGGTCCCACACTTACCAGACAGGTGAGTCCGCTTGGGCAGAGGGTAGGCTCCCTTACGTATCCGATTCGGGGCCCCTGGTAGAGTAGACAGGAGGCCACGAATGCGGAGTGGTATGAGGGCCTGAAGTAGGGTCCTGGAGCACAATGGTCTGGCAAGCAACCGGTAGATCTTCAGACTGGGTAGAGCAGATGCTGGGCAGGAACTGATCAGGCTGGTCACACACAGGCAGAGGTCGGCAACGGGCTGGCAGCAGCGGTACAAGAGGGTGAGGCAGAAACAAGGTCAGACAAGCCGGGGTCGGGTTCAGGCAGCAATCAAGGATGGTCCAAAGGGTAGCCGGGTCACAACGGATAAGCACAACAGGGATACAGGAACTCAGGATGATCACGGACAAGGTACAGAGCTGTTTGATCAGGCAGCACTGGGTCAGCATAGAGGCAAGCCTTAAATAGGCCGATTGGCGCCAAAACGCCGCGCACGTGCACGCGCCGATTCGCCAAAGCGCGCCGCGCCCCCGCACGCGCCCGAGCGCGCCCCCGACACCGGCGTGCACGCCCACCGAACCGGGTCGCGTCACAAGCAACGCCCACAGGCGGACGCGCGCTAACGCGAACGCGCGCTAGCGCGAACGCGCGTACGCACGAACGCCCGGACGCCACCCCGCACGCCACGGTCGGCCAGCCCAGACACACCAGCGCCCCCAGGGACACGCGCCCCAGCACGGACAGGAACGCGAGCGCCAACACGCCCCGGCGTGCCCCGGCGCCCAACCAGGTAACCTCTCTGACAGTGCCCCCTCCTCAAGGGCAGACTCCGGATGCCCAGCTGGGCCATCTTTGCGGGATGAGAGGTTTTGAAGGATTGAAGGAGATCGTTAGCGTGTAAATTGTTTTCTGGTTCCCACGAATTGTCTTCGGGACCGTAGCCCCTCCACTTCACCAGATATTGTACCTGATTGCGCCTTCTTCTGCAATCAAGAATTGCTTCCACTTCAAACTCCTCTTCGCCATCAACCTTGATCGGTTTGGGTGGACCAATGCAACGACCAGGAAAGAAATTAGGCGTGACCGGTTTTAGGAGAGAAACGTGGAATACTGGATGAATTCTCAGGGAATTGGGGAGGTCCAATTCAAATGCCACATTGTTGATCTTCCTTTTGATCAAGAAAGGACCCAGGTATTTGGGACCCAGTTTCCTGGATGGACAAGCTAGCTTGAGGTTTGCGGTGGACAGCCAGACAGAATTGCCAGGTTCTAGCATAAGTTCTCCTCGTCTCTTTCTGTCGAAGATCCTCTTATAGTCTTCCTGAGCCTTGGTCATGGTTTCCTGTAGCAATTTATTGTTATTGGAGAAAAAATTCAAGGTCTCGGAAACTGCAGGAACAGGGCATTCAGGAAATGCTCCAGGTAAGAAGGATGGGTGGAAACCATAGTTGGCATAGAACGGAGACTGATTAGTCGCTGAGTGTAAAGAGTTATTATAAGAGAACTCTGCGATGGGAAGCAGGGAGGCCCAGTCATCTTGGGAAAAAGCTGAAAAACAGCGGATGTATTGCTCCAAGGTTTGGTTCGTCCTCTCGGTTTGTCCATTGGACTGAGGGTGGTAGGCCGAGGAAAAGGACAACTCGATCTCAAGGGCACCACAAAGGGATCTCCAGAATCTGGAGGTGAACTGGACGCCTCTGTCCGAGACTATATTGGTCGGGACTCCATGTAGTCTGACGATTTCTTTGATGAAGATAGCGGCGGTCTCCATGGCTGAGGGGGTGCCCTTCATGGGGAGGAAATGGGCCATTTTAGACAACCTGTCCACTACAACAAAAATGGATGAAAAACCCTCTGATGGTGGGAGCTCCACGATGAAATCCATAGAAATCATGGCCCAAGGTCTCTCTGGGACTGGTAATGGCTTCAGTAGGCCCCATGCTCTTGACCGGCTAGTCTTATTTCTGGCACACGTATCACAGGACTCCACATATGCCTTACAATCCCTGGTAAGATGAGGCCACCAGAAGGAGCGTTGGACAAGGTCAATTGTTTTCCGTGTGCCGAAGTGACCCGCAAGTTTGTGGTCATGGCACAAGCTTAGTACCCGTGCTTTCAGCTCCTCAGGAACCACAATCCTATTCTTGAACCAGAGTAGTCCATCCTTGGCACAGGCTTCAGCAAGTGGGGGCATTCTCGAGGAAGCTCGCCTGATTTGAGAAATTATGTCTTCCTGTAGAACGAGGAAATTTCCAGAAGGGAGAATGGTGTCTGGGGACAGGGTTCTTTCAGAGTCAAGA
This sequence comes from Lithobates clamitans, assembly GCA_037952925.1. NCBI lineage: Eukaryota > Metazoa > Chordata > Amphibia > Anura > Ranidae > Lithobates > Lithobates clamitans. The sequence continues at coordinate 262,989 of JBBGZY010002435.1, forward strand.
AACATTCGGGAAAGGGCGTCGGATTTGACATTCTTGGATCCAGGTCTGTACGTGATGTGAAAAATAAATCGAGAAAAAAAAAGTGCCCATCTGGCCTGCCGGGGTTTTAATCTCTTGGCGGTTCTTAGGTATTCTAAGTTTTTATGGTCTGTGTAGACCAAGATGGGATGTGCTGCACCTTCCAGGAGATAACGCCATTCTTCCAGAGCTGCCTTAATGGCCAGAAGTTCCCGATCACCCACATCATAATTTTTCTCGGACGGAGAGAGCTTACGTGAGAAGAATCCCACTGGATACAGGAGTGCTTTGGCACCCTGTCTCTGAGACAGTACAGCTCCGACTGCAACTTCGGAGGCATCCACCTCCAGGACGAAAGGCAAGGCAGGATTGGGATGTTTAAGAATAGTGGCTGAGGTAAACAACGCTTTGAGTTTTCCAAAGGCCTCTTGTGCTTTAGGGGTCCAGTGGAACCGGCACCCTTGTTTAATAAGTTCCGTAATGGGAGCTATGATTGAAGAAAATCCCTTGATGAACTTTCTGTAGAAATTGGCGAAGCCAATAAAACGTTGTACCCCTTTTTTGTCAGTCGGTGCAGGCCACTCCAGAATAGCGGATACTTTCTGAGGATCCATTTTAATGCCATCAGGAGAGATGATTAAACCCAAGAACTGGATGGATTGGAGCTCAAATTCGCACTTCTCAAGTTTGGCGTAGAGCCCATGCTGTCTTAGCCGGGAGAGTACGGTTCGTACATGTTTGCGGTGCTCCATCAGAGAGGCGGAGAAGACCAAGATATCATCCAGGTAAACGATGATGTATAAATCCAGTAAATCATGAAAGACGTCATTAACAAAATGCTGAAATGTTGCCGGTGCGTTGCACAGACCAAAAGGCATGACAAGGTACTCATAATGACCAAATCGGGTACGAAAAGCTGTCTTCCACTCGTCTCCTTCTCTTATACGGATCAGGTTATAGGCTCCACGGAGGTCTAGTTTAGTAAACACGGTAGCAGATCCTAACCTCTGAAACAGCTCAGGAACCAAAGGTAGCGGGTATCTGTTCTTTATGGTAATTTTGTTAAGCTCCCGGTAATCAATGCAGGGACGTAGGGAATGATCTTTTTTTTCCACGAAGAAGATGCCTGCCCCAGCTGGAGACGTGGAAGGACGAATGAACCCTTTCTTCAGGTTTTCGTCAATGTAAGTCTTCAAGGTGCCCAGCTCCTGCTCAGTTAAGGGAAAGATCCTACCAAAGGGGACTTCGGTACCCGGTAGAAGTTCTATTGGGCAGTCATAGGATCTATGTGCTGGAAGGGTTTCTGCCCCCTTCTTACTGAACACGTCTAGGAAATCCCGGTAGGGTTCAGGAAGATCTTGGTAGAGTTTAGTTTCAGAGTCCATGCACAGACATTGGGAAGAGGTTGGTGGGATTCCCCGTAAGCAGTTTTGTCTGCAATATTCAGAGGAAAACTGAACCTTGCCCGTAGCCCAGTTGATGCTAGGATTGTGGGCCTGTAGCCAAGGTATCCCTAGGATAATTGGGAAGAGAGGAGAGGAGATGACATCTAGGCGTAATAGTTCCTGATGTTCCGGGCCAATGGTGGCCAAAAGAGGAACCATTTCTTGGGTGACGGGTCCGGAACGGAGGGTGGAACCGTCTGCTAGAAAGACTGCCAGTCCTTGGGCTTTAGTTTGAGTGGGGATATGGTGAGTTTCAACGAAGGTCCGGTCAATGAATCCACTGCATGCCCCTGAATCAATGATGACCGGTACTGGGATGCTCCTTCCAGGTAACTGCAAGACAATGGAGAGTGTTAAATGGCTACCGGTACTAGGTAGGACAGGTGCACACAATGAGGAAGACGGTAGACACTTACGTCTTTTATTGGGGCATGCTCTTGCAAAATGACCGGGCTCTCCACAGTACAAGCACAGGTTGAGTGTGCGTCTTCGTGTCTTCTCTTCTGGAGTCAGAGAGGGACGGAGCAGTCCCAACTGCATAGGCTCCGAGCCTTCCTGGGCGGAAGCGGATGAGACCAATGGAGCTTGGTGCGGGGCACTAGGGACCCTGGGCAACATCCAGGTAAGACGTGGATGACCAACTGATCTTTCAGAGCGTCTTTCCCTGAGGCGACGGTCAATTTGGATTGATAAATTGATGAGCTCCTCTAGTGTCTGGGGAACCCCCACTCGTGCCAGCTCGTCCTTTAGAGGGTCAGATAATCCCAGCCGATATTGGTGACGCAAGGCAGCGTCATTCCACTCCGTGTCGGAACTCCAACGCCTAAACTCCACGGCGTAATCTTCAGCCGCTCTGCGACCTTGTTGGAGGGAATGCAAAGTGGCTTCAGCCGTTGCCGTTAGCTGAGGGTCCTCATACAGTTGGGACATGGCTAGGAAGAAGTCACTCACGGAATCAAGAGATTGAGCCTTTTGTTTCAGCAGATTGTGGGCCCAGGTTTGAGGTTCACCAGTCAGCAAGGATATGACGAACCCCACTTTAGTAGCTTCCAGGGAGAATGTACGGGGTTGCAGGGCAAAATACAGTTCGCAAGCGTTGCGGAACGCTTGGAACTTACTGCGATCTCCGGAAAACTTCTCGGGTGGAGGTACTCTGGGCTCTGGTGGAAGCATCACTACAGAGGGTGCCGAAGCCGAATTGGACGCTGCTCCTGAAGGAGAGGCTGAGAGGGCCTGGACCTGCCCTTCCAATCTAGTGTAGCCTTCTTGCAGACTTTTAACGGCTTGAGTGAGGCCCGCTAGGTGCCTGCACAGTTCATCCATGGGGGAGGCCCCCTGCCCGGACTCAGTCATGGCTGCCTGATACTGTCAGGTCCCACACTTACCAGACAGGTGAGTCCGCTTGGGCAGAGGGTAGGCTCCCTTACGTATCCGATTCGGGGCCCCTGGTAGAGTAGACAGGAGGCCACGAATGCGGAGTGGTATGAGGGCCTGAAGTAGGGTCCTGGAGCACAATGGTCTGGCAAGCAACCGGTAGATCTTCAGACTGGGTAGAGCAGATGCTGGGCAGGAACTGATCAGGCTGGTCACACACAGGCAGAGGTCGGCAACGGGCTGGCAGCAGCGGTACAAGAGGGTGAGGCAGAAACAAGGTCAGACAAGCCGGGGTCGGGTTCAGGCAGCAATCAAGGATGGTCCAAAGGGTAGCCGGGTCACAACGGATAAGCACAACAGGGATACAGGAACTCAGGATGATCACGGACAAGGTACAGAGCTGTTTGATCAGGCAGCACTGGGTCAGCATAGAGGCAAGCCTTAAATAGGCCGATTGGCGCCAAAACGCAGCGCACGTGCACGCGCCAATTCGCCAAAGCGCGCCGCGCCCCCGCACGCGCCCGAGCGCGCCCCCGACACCGGCGTGCACGCCCACCGAACCGGGTCGCGTCACAAGCAACGCCCACAGATGGACGCGCGCTAACGCGAACGCGCGCTAGCGCGAACGCGAACGCGCGCTAGCGCAAACGCGCGTACGCACGAACGCCCGGACGCCACCCCGCACGCCACGGTCGGCCAGCCCAGACACACCAGCGCCCCCAGGGACACGCGCCCCAGCACGGACAGGAACGCGAGCGCCAACACGCCCCGGCGTGCCCCGGCGCCCAACCAGGTAACCTCTCTGACAGCTGGTTAATATGTTGCTCTGAGTGTGTGCTGGTGAATGGTGAGTGAATGGACACCCCTTGCCAGTATTGCACCCTGTCGTGAAGATACCGGAAAGGAGAAGACACAGAATGGTGACATGGAAGCTGTCACTGAAGAATGATGGTGGTGTGTCACTCAGTGGCAAAGCAGCACATGTTAGGAAGCACAACACGTTAAGACCGTTACAGACTGTTCCATAGGAGCTGTTTCTGAAGCACATGTTGGGAAATGCAACATGTTAAGACAGTTATGGACTGTTCCATAGGAACTGTTTCTGAAGACATGTTGGGAAGCGCAACACGTTAAGACTGTTATGGACTGTTCTATAGGAGCTGTCTCTGAAGTACCTGTTGGGAAACGCAACACCTTAAGACAGTTATGGACTGTTCCAAAGGAGCCTTGTATGAAGAAGGGTGATATGCGCCCTTTAGGCTCAAAGCGGCATATGTTGGAAGGCAACATAGTTTAATATCATATTTCTGGAGTTTCACTTCCTGCTGGAGGCAGACAGGTGGCCTTTGGAATGTAACAAGTTGCACATAGCTTTGTAGCATATCGGATCATTCATCTGAGAGAAGCAAGGCTGAACAAAAGCTTGGCTCTGGACCGTCTGATGTGATAACGCTATACTAGCAAACTTCAAAGAGGGCCATGGTGGCCAGGATAACTGATGAAGGTGGGTTACAAAGATCAAAGGATCAAAGGCATTGATACATAGACATGATACATGGACAATGCTGCCCCTAGAGGCCAATACAGCAGGACGGACAGAAATATAATATATTGAGTAGGACTGCCTCGGAACTACTTTCGTTCGTTAGAAACCTAAATGGGCAGGCAATCGGGTTGGGTCTGGACGGTGTATGGATGAAGTTAAAAAGTGCACACAGGAGGGAAGTCATGCCTTTTGTACTCTTGGCTCATGCCTGATGGCTCTCTGAGCCGCATGGTTCTCTCTGTTACCATCTCGAGCCCAGCTGATGATACCGTATCTAAAGGACAGCCTGCGATAAGTATATTTGATGTTTCTTGTTGTTATATGCTTTGTAATATTTTTCTTTAGTATTTTCATGTTAGCATTTTCCTATTTTACATGGGAAATAAATAAGACGTTGTTACTAAGCAGTGTGTTTGTTTTCATAGCTAACCTTATTGTGCTATCAACAGTAACTATTAGAGTTTTAATAGACTAGCTAACTATAGGAATAGACAAATTAATACATATATGGAATAAAGAGAGGGAATCCGTAACCACCTTCGGATAATATTTAGTTTCAGTATTCATTTAAATTGGCACCCCAGTTTTATTTCACAATCCCATATACACAATCCTATGCCCACAGTTGATCCAGAGGAAGGCTAAAAACCCCAGCAAAGCAAGATCCAATTTGCTACAACAGGGGAAAAAATTCCTTCCTGATCCCCCGAGAGGCAATCGGATTATCCCTGGATCAGCTTTACGTATAATGGTTAGTACCTAGTTATATTATGTACATTTAGGTAAGAATCCAGGTCTTTCCTAAAGCAATCCACATGGTGAGAGGTGGGTGCATAAGGGGGATGATTAGAGTCTTACAGACTTACAGAGTCTTACAGACACATATTTGTTTAGATACGGCATTCATTATTTCAGATAATTCGTAACTTCAGATAAATTCGTATTCGTTACGTTCACTAACAGCCAAATTTAAAAGGAAATTCCAATACCTATAATTTAATATTTCTTATTAGTTAATTATTATTTCACATTTTTGGGTTTTTCGAATTTTCAGATTTTCATTCTTTTGAATGTTCAGATTTTCATTCTTATTTTTGGATCTTCAAATTTCCAAATTTTTGAATTTTTGAATTTCCCAATTTTTAATTTTAGAATTTCCTAATTTCGAAATTTCAAATTTCCGAAATTTTGAATTTCTGAACTTCCGAATTTCCGAATTTCAAATTTCTGAAATTTCAAATTTTGCAATTTCCGAAATTTTGAATTTCCAAAATTCCTAATTTCCAAAAATTCGCAAAATTAAAAATTTGGAAATTCAGAAATTCGGAAATTCAGAAATTCTGAATTTCGAAAATTGAAAAATTCGGAAAATTCCTAAATTAACGAATTTATCAAAATTTGTTAAAAAACATATTTGGAACTAAACAAATTGCACATGTCTATATTCATGCTAATATAAATGCAAGAAACATAGTGCTCTCCATTAAAATAATTTATTTGGGTTTCCCCCCTTACAATATTGCACTTACAAGGTTTCAAAAGAAAAAAATCATTTATCACATTGTCCGCTCGCTCACCACTCTGATGGCGTGACGTCACAGGCTCGGCTCCTGCTTAGTGCATTTCTCATACAAGTACATGGTAAGGGAGCCACATATCAGGATCAGGGATGAGCCGAACACCCCCCTGTTCGGTTCGCACCAGAACATGCGAACAGGAAAAAAATTCGTTCGAACACGCGAACACCGTTAAAGTCTATGGGACACGAACATGAATAATCAAAAGTGCTAATTTTAAAGGCTAATATGCAAGTTATTGTCATTAAAAGTGTTTGGGGACCTGGGTCCTGCCCCAGGGGACATGAATCAATGCAAAAAAAAGTTTTAAAAACGGCCGTTTTTAGGAGCAGTGATTTTAATAATGCTTAAAGTCAAACAATAAAAGTGTAATATCCCTTTAAATTTCATACCTGGGGGGTGTCTATAGTATGCCTGTAAAGGGGCGCATGTTTCCCGTGTTTAGAACAGTCTGACAGCAAAATGACATTTTGAAGGAAAAAACACATTTAAAACTACCGCGGCTATTGCATTGCCGACAATACACATAGAAGTTCATTGATAAAAACGGCATGGGAATTCCCCACAGGGCAACCCCGAACCAAAATAAAAAAAAAAAAATGATGTGGGGGTCCCCCTAAATTCCATACAAGGCCCTTCAGGTCTGGTATGGATATTAAGGGGAACCCCAGCCAAAATTAAAAAAAAAAATTGATGTGGGGTTCCCCCTAAATTCCATACCAGACCCTTCAGGTCTGGTATGGATTTTAAGGGGAACCCCGCGCCAAAAAAAAAAAAAAAAACGGCGTGGGGTCCCCCCAAAAATCCATACCAGACCCTTATCCGAGCACGCAACCTGGCAGGCCGCAGGAAAAGAGGGGGGGACGAGAGTGCGGGCCCCCCCCCCCTCCTGAACCGTACCAGGCCACATGCCCTCAACATTGGGAGGGTGCTTTGGGGTAGCCCCCCAAAACACCTTGTCCCCATGTTGATGAAGACAAGGGCCTCATCCCCACAACCCTGGCCGGTGGTTGTGGGGGTCTGCGGGCGGGGGGCTTATCGGAATCTGGAAGCCCCCTTTAACAAGGGGACCCCCAGATCCCGGCCCCCCCCCTGTGTGAAATGGTAAGGGGGTACTTACCCCTACCATTTCACTAAAAAACTGTCAAAAATGTTAAAAATGACAAGAGACAGTTTTTGACAATTCCTTTATTTAAATGCTTCTTCTTTCTTCCTTCATCTTTTTCTGGTTCTTCTGGCTCTTTTGGTTCTTCCTCCGGCGTTCTCGTCCAGCATCTCCTCCGCGGCGTCTTCTATCTTCTTCTCCTCGGGCCGCTCCGCACCCATGGCATGGGGGGGGAGGCTCCCGCTCTTCTCTTCATCTTCTTCTCTTCTTCATCTTCTTCTTCATCTTCTTCTTCTTCTTCTCTTCTTCCTTCTTCTCTTCTTCATTTCTTCTCCGGGCCGCTCCGCAGCCATGCTGGCATGGTGGGAGGCTCCCGCTGTGTGACGGCGTCTCTTCGTCTGACGGTTCTTAAATAACGGGGGGCGGGGCCACCCGGTGACCCCGCCCCCCTCTGACGCACGGGACATGACGGGACTTCCCTGTGGCATTCCCCGTGACGTCACAGGGAAGTCCCGTCAAGTCACCGTGCGTCAGAGGGGGGCGGGATCCCCGGATGGCCCCGCACCCGTTATTTAAAAACCGTCAGACGAAGAGACGCCGTCACACAGCGGGAGCCTCCCACCATGCCAGCATGGCTGCGGAGCGGCCCGGAGAAGAAATGAAGAAGAGAAGAAGGAAGAAGAGATGAAGAAGAAGAAGAAGAGCGGGAGCCTCCCCCCTCATGCCATGGGTGCGGAGCGGCCCGAGGAGAAGAAGATAGAAGACGCCGCGGAGGAGATGCTGGACGAGAACGCCGGAGGAAGAACCAGAAGGGCCAGAAGAACCAGAAGATGAAGGAAGATAGAAGAAAGAAGAAGTATTTAAATAAAGGAATTGTCAAAAACTGTCTCTTGTCATTTTTAACATTTTTGACAGTTTTTTAGTGAAATGGTAGGGGTAAGTACCCCCTTACCATTTCACACGGGGGGTGGCCGGGATCTGGGGGTCCCCTTGTTAAAGGGGGGCTTCCAGATTCCGATAAGCCCCCCGCCCGCAGACCCCCACAACCACCGGCCAGGGTTGTGGGGATGAGGCCCTTGTCTTCATCAACATGGGGACAAGGTGTTTTGGGGGGCTACCCCAAAGCACCCTCCCAATGTTGAGGGCATGTGGCCTGGTACGGTTCAGGAGGGGGGGGCCGCACTCTCATCCCCCCCTCTTTTCCTGCGGCCTGCCAGGTTGCGTGCTCGGATAAGGGTCTGGTATGGATTTTTGGGGGGACCCCACGCCGTTTTTTTTTTTTTTTTTGGCGCGGGGTTCCCCTTAAAATCCATACCAGACCTGAAGGGTCTGGTATGGAATTTAGGGGGAACCCCACGTCAATTTTTTTTTTTAATTTTGGCTGGGGTTCCCCTTAATATCCATACCAGACCTGAAGGGCCTTGTATGGAATTTAGGGGGACCCCCACATCGTTTTTTTTTTTTTTTTTTTGGTTCGGGGATGCCCTGTGGGGAATTCCGATGCCGTTTTTATCAATGAACTTCTATGTGTATTGTCGGCAATGCAATAGCCGCGGGTAGTTTTAAATGTGTTTTTTTCTTCAAAATGTCATTTTGCTGTCAGACTGTTCTAAACACAGGAAACATGCGCCCCTTTACAGGCATACTATAGACACCCCCCAGGTACGAAATTTAAAGGGATATTACACTTTTATTGTTTGACTTTAAGCATTAATAAAATCACTGCTCCTGAAAAAACGTCCATTTTTAAAACTTTTTTTTGCATTGATCCATGTCCCCTGGGGCAGGACCCAGGTCCCCAAACACTTTTTATGACAATAACTTGCATATAAGCCTTTAAAATGAGCACTTTTGATTTCTCCCATAGACTTTTAAAGGGTGTTCCGCGGCATTCGAATTTGCCGCGAACACCCCAAATTGTTCGCTGTTCGGCGAACTTGCGAACAGCCAATGTTCGAGTAGAACATGAGTTCGACTCGAACTCAAAGCTCATCCCTAATCAGGATTATGAAGTGTTGGGTTTAAAGGAATTTGGAGGAGGGCGAGTGCAATAGAAGGTACTTTTTTTAGGTTTTATAATACAGTACATACTTGAATGGATTTTTTTTTCTTTTTAAACCAGAAGGTTTTACTCCTTCATGACCAGGCCATTTTTGCTATTTACACAGTGCTACTTTAACCAATTGCTTACTGGGCACCTAAACCCCCCTCCTGCTCAGACCAATTTTCAGCTTTTAGCGCTGTCACTCTTTGAATGACAATTGCGCGGTCATGCAATACTGTACCCAAATGAAAATGTTATGATTTTTTTTCCCACAAATAGAGCTTTCTTTTGGTGGTATTTGATCACCTCTGGGTTTTTTATTTTTTGTTAAAAAAAATTAAAAAAGATCGATTTAAAAAAAAAAAAATACAAAACCGTTTTATATTTTGTTAATAAATTTTGCAAACAGGTAATTTTTCTCCTTCATTGATGTACGCTGATGAGGCTACACTGATGGGCACTGATAGGCTGCACTGATGGGCACTAATAGTCTGCACTGATGGGCACCAATAGGCTGCATTGATGGGCACTTATAAGGCGACACTGATGGGCACTGATAAGGCGACACTGATGGGCACTGATAGGCTGCACCAGGGGCGGACTGACCATCGGGCAGTTCGGACGCTGACCGAGGGCCCGTGGCCAGTAGGGGGCCCCATGGCAGCTTCCACTTCGGGACCCGATCTACCCGTCAGCTAGCTGTGATTGACGGGCTGATCGGGTCCCTGCTCACTGCTAAGAGACTGCAGTGTATACACACACCTCGTGATGCGCTCCTCCTCCTCCCCACCGGCCCCTCCTTCCCTCCCGTCCACCTCAGGTGCTTGTATCTGTCATCACCTCGGACGGACAGAAAAGAGGAGGGGCCGGCGAGGAGGAGGAGGAGCGCATCACGAGAGGTCTGTATACAGCCGCTTCCTGCGCTACTCTGCATCTAGGAAGGAAAGTGCAGAAGCTTGTACCACGTGCTGCTATTAGAAAGTTGCTGCACAGCTTCCCACCCACAGTGTCCCCCTGTGCCCCCACCTCCCCACAGTGTCCCCCTGTGCCCCCACCTCCCCACAGTGTCCCCACCTCCCCACAGTGTCCCCCTGTGCCCTCCACCTCCCCACAGTGTCCCCCTGTGCCCCCACCTCCCCACAGTGTCCCCCTGTGCCCCCACCTCCCCACAGTGTCCCCCTGTGCCCCCCACCTCCCCACAGTGTCCCCCTGTGCCCCCCACCTCCCCACAGTGTCCCCCTGTGCCCCCACCTCCCCACAGTGTCCCCCTGTGCCCCCACCTCCCCACAGTGTCCCCCTGTGCCCTCCACCTCCCCACAGTGTCCCCCTGTGCCCCCCACCTCCCCACAGTGTCCCCCTGTGCCCCCACCTCCCCACAGTGTCCCCCTGTGCCCCCCACCTCCCCACAGTGTCCCCCTGTGCCCCCCACCTCCCCACAGTGTCCCCCTGTGCCCCCCACCTCCCCACAGTGCCCCCCTGTGTGCCCTCCACCCCCACAGTGACCCCCTGTGCCCCCCACCTCCCCACAGTGACCCCCACCTCCCCACAGTGACCCCCACAGTGTCCCCCTGTGCCCCCACCTCCCCACAGTGTCCCCCTGTGCCCCCCACAATGCCCCCCTGTGCCCTCCACCCCCCACAGTGACCCCCCGTGCCCCCCACCTCCCCACAGTGACCCCCACCTCCCCACAGTGTCCCCCTGTGCCCCCCACCTCCCCACAGTGTCCTCCACCTCCCCACAGTGTCCCCCTGTGCCCCCCACCTCCCCACAGTGACCCCCTGTGCCCCCACCTCCCCACAGTGCCCCCCTGTGCTCCCCACAGTGCCCTCCACCTCCCCACAGTGTCCCCCTGTACCCCCCACCTCCCCACAGTGTCCCCCTGTGCCCCCCACAGTGTCCCCCTGTGCCCCCAACAGTGTCCCCCTGTGCCCCCCACCTCCCCACAGTGTCCCCCTGTGCCCTCCACCTCCCCACAGTGTCCCCCTGTACCCCCCACCTCCCCACAGTGTCCCCCTGTGCCCCCCACCTCCCCACAGTATCCCCCTGTGCCCCCCACAGTGTCCCCCTGTGCCTCCCACAGTGTCCCCCTGTGCCCCCCACCTCCCCACAGTGTCCCCCTGTGCCCCCCACCTCCCCACAGTGACCCCCACCTCCCCACAGTGCCCCCCACCTCCCCACAGTGATCCCCTATGCCCCCCCACCTCCCCACAGTGTCCCCCCACCATGTCCCCATGTCCCCCCCACCTCCCCTCTCCCCACAGTGTCCCCCTGTGCCCCCCACCTCCCCACAGTGTCCCCCACCTCCCCACAGTGTCCCCCTGTGCCCTCACCTCCCCACAGTGCCCCCCTGTGCCTCCCCACAGTGCCCCCCCACCTCCCCACAGTGTCCCCATGTGCCCCCCACCTCCCCACAGTGCCCCCTTGGGCCCCCCACCTCCCCCCTCCCCACAGTGCCCCCCTGTGCCCTCACCTCCCCACAGTGTCCCCCTGTGCCCCCCACAGTGTCCCCCTGTGCCCCCCACCTCCCCACAGTGTCCCCCTGTGCCCTCCACCTCCCCACAGTGTCCCCCACCTCCCCACAGTGACCCCCACCTCCCCACAGTGACCCCCTGTGCCCCCCACCTCCCCACAGTGATCCCCTATGCCCCCCACCTCCCCACAGTGTCCCCCTGTGCCCCCCACCTCCCCACAGTGCCCCCCACCGTGTCCCCATGTGCCCCCCACCTCCCCTCTCCCCACAGTGTCCCCCTGTACCCCCCACCTCCCCACAGTGTCCCCCTGTGCCCCCCATCTCCCCACAGTGTACCCCTGTGCCCTCACCTCCCCACAGTGCCCCCCTGTGCCCCCCCCCACCTCTCTACAGTGCCCCCCTGTGCCCCCCCACCTCCCCACAGTGTCCTCATGTGCCCCCCACCTCCCCACAGTGCCCCCTTGTGCCCCCCACCTCCCCCCTCCCCACAGTGCCCCCCTGTGCCCTCACCTCCCCACAGTGTCCCCCTGTGCCCCCCCACCTTCCCACAGTGTCCCCCTGTGCCTTCCACCTCCCCACAGTGTCCCCCTGTGCCCTCCACCCCCCCACAGTGTCCCCCTGTGCCCTCCACCTCCCCACAGTGTCCCCCTGTGTCTTCCATCCCCCCCCCATGGTGTCTCCCTGTGCCACTCACACACAGTGTCCCCCTGTGCCCTCCACCCACCTACAGTGTCCCCCTGTGCCCTCCAACCCCCCCCCCCATGGTGTCTGCCTGTGTCCTCCACCCCCACTGTGTCGCCTTCCCCCTGATGGCTACCCTGAAAGACACTGTGTTAAGTCTGGAGGATCCCAGTGCTCTACTGTGTGCCCTGTGTTTTGGTTTGTGCCCTGCTATTTGCCCTACTGCGTGCCCCATGGCCTGTGATGTGCCCTGCTAGTGTACCCCCTTATGTGCCCTACTCTGTGCCCCTTGCCCTGTGATGTGCCTTGTGATGTGCCCTGCTGTGTACCGCCTGTTGTGCTCTACTGTGTGCCCTGTAATGTGCTCTACTGTGTGCCCCATGCCCTGGGATGTGTGCCCTGATGTGTACCGCCTGTGTCCTGTTCCCAAGGATGTGCCCTACTGTGTGCCCTACTATTTGCCACATGCCCTGTGATGTGCGGCACGCTCCCTGCTGTGTATCTCCTGATGTGCTCTGTGATGTGCCCCGCTGTGTACCCACTGATGTGCCCTGTACCCTCTGTGATGCACCATGCTGTGCTCAATAATGTGCCCTGATGTGTACAGCATAATAAACCCTGCTGGGTGCCCCATTATGTGTCCTGTGATGTGCCCTACTGTGTGCCCCATGCCCTGTGCCCCATGATGTGCCCCGTGCTCTGCTGTGTGCCATGTGATGTGCCTTACTGTGTGCCCCATGTAAGTGGGGCTTTGTGTAGGTGCGGCTTGCATGTGGGCGGAGACACAGGGGGCCCCATGATCTTCTATTGCCCGGGGGCCCCATGAGTTGTCAGTCCGCCCCTGGGCTGCACTGATGGGCACTAATAGTCTGCACTGATGGGCACCAATAGGCTGCATTGATGGGCACTTATAAGGCGACACTGATGGGCACTGATAAGGCGACACTGATGGGCACTGATAAGGGGGCACTGATGGGCACTAATAGGCGGCACTGGTGGGCACTAATGAGGTGGCACTGGTGGGCACTGAGATGTGGCACTGATGGGCGGCACTGAATGGCATTGATAGGTGACACTGAAGGGCACTAATAGGTGGCACTGATAGGTGGCAACGATGGGTGGCAGAGATGGGCACTGCTGGGTGGCAGTGATGGGCACAGATCGACACTGGTAGGCAACACTGATAGGCAGAACTGCTAGGTGGCACTGATGAGGCACTGATTGGCACCACTGGTGGGCATTTATAGGTGGCACTGATGTACTGGTGGGCACTGATTGGTGGGCACTGTGGGCACTGATTTGTGGGCACTATGGGCACAAATGAGGCAGCTTCGCCTCTACCTGCTCGGGACTGATGTCCCTTCAACAGAAGGGATCTCATTGACTCGGGTGATCACAGCAGGCGCGGCCCGCACGGGGGTGTGGCCAGCTTTGAAAGGGGAGGACGTCAATAGACGTACTCCCGGCAAAGCAGATCCGCACTGTAGCCGTCATTCAGCTATAGTGCGGATCTTAAATGGGTAAGTGATAATTGTGCATTCAACACTGTACCCTAATTTATATAATTTTTTTTCACACAAATAGAGCTTTCTTTTGGTGGTATTTGATCAACACTGGGTATTTTATGTTTTATTATATCAATTTAAAAAAATGAAAATTTTAATTTATTTTTAATTTAAATAAACAATATCTTTTTACTTTCTGCTATAAAACGTATCCAATAAAATAAAAAAAATAAAACTCTAATTTCTTTATAAATTTAGGCCAAAATGTATTCTGCTAATGCTGGCTGAGAGGTACACTAACTGACTAACTGGCACTTATAAAGTGATCAGTGATAAGATTACACACTTTCACTGTACTAATGACACTGGCTGGGATGGGGTTAACATCTTGGAGTAATCTAGGGGTTAAATGTCTGCCAAACAAGTGTTAACGTGGTTGTAAACCCCAGTCATGAAATCTGAGCAAAGCACATATATCTTTTAGTGTTTACTTATCTCTCTCCAATGCTCTAAGTGTGGTTTCTCTCCAGTGCTTAGTCACTTTTAAGAAGTTTTCCCAACACATGAGATAAAATTTGGGTCGGGAAGGGAGATATGCATGGAGCTTGTCTATTCAGAATACAGCTCTGCATGTTCCTTCGTTCCTCTGCCTATGTGGAGGGGGGTGTCCCTTTCCTCCAATCAGCTCTCACACAGTGTAACTTCAGCCTCTCTGCCCCCTCCTCTGTGATACAGACAGATGCAGAAGGATTTTAACACTTTTCTGCCCTTTTGCAGGGGTGTAGGTTAGAGAAGACTGCAGATAAACAAGAAAAAACTATGCAGGAGGATTTGTTTAATCTCTGTGTATCATCTGAGGCTGTTCACTTCACTGGGTATATGAGAGGTTTTACATCCACTTTATTGGACACAGGCCATCAGCAGGTCTCAGCCACGAATCATTGGCTGAAACTTGTGGACAAAATCCTGCTGTGTCCAATTACAGTGAGATTTTGCGTGCACACCCCGAACCTGGAGAACTGTGCCAATGTACAGGTACGTGACAGTGCCTATACGAGCTGCTCGCCCACAGTAAAATGCAGAAAGCAAAACACACTTTCCCATACCGGGAGTCGAACCCGGGCCGCCTGGGTGAAAACCAGGAATCCTAACCGCTAGACCATATGGGACAGCTTCTGCAACTTAGTATATATATATCACTTTGTGTCTCACAGTTATATGTTAGTACTATTTTTAGCCATTTAGCTTAGTGTACACTTTTCTATTCCTAGTTATGAAGCACTCAGCAAGTATCAATAGCCTGTTTCAAGCACAACCTTTTAACATCTGCCTAGTTTTAGCCTAAAGTGGAGTTCCTGGCAGATATTACTTCAGCTCTTTAATGATTAATACATCATTTCAACTGTTTTTTTATATGCCCTAAACTGTCCTATTAAAGAGACAGTTCCTGGCGAAGAATACAAAAATAGTGACTGCAGAAAAACATTTTTTTTAAATGGGGGATATTTATTATAGCAAATGGGAAAAAAATTTTTTTTTCAAAATTGTCGCTCTTTTTTTGTTTATAGCGCAAAAAAAATAAAAAACGCAGAGGTGATCAAATACCACCAAAAGAAAGCTCTACTTGTGGGGAAAAAAAACATCAATTTTGTTTTTGTACAATGTTGTGCGACCGCGCAATTGTCAGTTAAAACTACGCAGTGCCGTATCTCAAAAAATGGCCTGATCATTAAGGGTCCAAATCTTCAGGGCTGAAGTGGTTAAAAGAGAAGTACAGAAAAAGCTAAGAGCCTAGGCCAGCCGCTCCCACCCCCTCCACAGTCAAGCGCTCCAGAGCGTGCGCGGGGGGGGGGCAGAGCAGACAGTGGTGACTGACAGTCACCTGCTCTCTGCTCATGGAGCACTGAGTACCGAGCGATCAGCGGTGTTTAATCGCTCAGTTCTCAGTCTTAGAGTTGGGGGGGGGGGATATATATGCAGCATCGGAGCATGTTTCCTTGTAACAAGCTAGAAAGGGATGCTTATAAATTGCACTGTAGCACTGAAGCAAGACCTGTTGTAACAAAACTCACTACATTGCTGTCTCTGAGGATAAAAAAAGACCTAAAAACAAAAAAGTGAGCAGATGTTTCCTATTGGGCAATCATTAGTAGAATAAGGCTTGGAGACTGACTCATCACTGCTGCCATATTGGTCAGTTTTAGATTTGCTGAAGAACATTTAAACCATAATATCAAATAGCATCCTATGGTAGTTACCCATTCTAGTTAAGCCATAAATGAGCTTAGTGATCTCAGAATCTTCAGATGCTTTGAAACATTTTATCTTCAAACTCCAGAGCAGAATCACAGAAGTCTCTCTTTTTTCACCTACACCAGGGTTGCCAAACTCCCGCAGCATTTTTTACTGGCAAAACATGGAACATTTACTGGCAGAGCACTTTTTTTTACTGGCAACCTGAGAAATCACAGAACTCCTATTGAAAACTAACAGTGAATATTTGAACAGTATAAACATGATATGGAAACACTGACAATACCCATAACAAAGTAATTTGCTTGCTTTACACTTAAAAATTCAACACAGCATGAAATGGTCAGCCCCTGATATTTACTGGCAGTTGTAAAAAAATCACAGATTTTTACAAACTGCCAGTAAAATGACTGACTTTATTCTTTAGATATTCTGAGATTTTTGAAAAATCACCTCTAACAAAAACATGTACTAATCAGACACAGAAATCACACAAGTAGCTTGACACAATTGTTCTAAGATCTTCATCGATATTGTCCTCTTGTCATCAGGCTTAGCAGCTGATCTCTTGTAACCTTCTAGAATCTGTGCAGTTGTGCAATTTAAGAAAAAAGGAAATTCCTATGAATGGTTTTCACAGGCATAAGAAAGTCACCACAATCGAAAATAAACACCAGAACAACTTCCTCAGAACAACTAAAATGATCAGCGTGTAAACGTCTTAAAACAACTATCCATCCATGTGGCTGGATACCAGATCATTTTTCACCACTTGTCATCCGGGCGTTGTTGGTTGGCTAATTCCTGAGGGCAGGAGAATGTTTTAAAACGACCTTCCCTTTGCACTGCTAATGCACACCCTTTAGCATACGCAGCAGCAGGCTCTGTGATCACTGTGCCCAATGGACACAGCCGATCACAGAACAGGGTACAGGGCCCTATACCATGTGATCAGTGTGATCAATCTGCTACACAAAAGCTGCATGTTGCAGTCAGCACTGTGTTTCCTCTCCCACCGATCGGTTGTATCTTTTCTCAGGAAACAGAGTGTTTCCCACTGTGATCTGCACCTTTTTTAACATAGTGTGACCAGAGCAGCCTGCCAGTATCCCTGATCACTAGCCCACCAGTACAGTGTCACCATACCAGTGCAGCCAGCCAGTGTCATTCATTGCCACCACACCAGTACATTGACACTAGACCACTGCAGCCAGCAAGTGTCACTGATTGCTGCCACACCAGTATAGTGTCACCATACCAGTGCAGCCAGACATAGTGCCCCTGATCACCAACACACCAGACATAGTATTATCAGACCAGTGAAGCCAGCAACAGTGTTCCTGATCGCTACCACATTAGACTAGCGTAACTCAGCAACAGTGTTCCTGATCACTGCCAAACCAGTAGAGTGTCACCAGACCAGTGCAACCAGCAACACTGTTCCTGATCACCACCACATGAGTACCAGTGTCATCAGATCAGTGTAAGCCAGTAACAGTGTTTTGGATTACTGCTACACCAGTTCCGGTCTCAACAGACCAGTACAGTTAGCAACAGTGTTCCTGCTCCGGCACACAAGTTCCATTGTCACCAGACTAGTGTAAGCCAGCAACAGTGTTCCTGATTGCTAGCACACATGTTTCGTCGTCACTAGACCAGCAAGTGTTCCTGATTTCCGGCACACAAGTCCCATTGTCACCAGACCAGTGTAAGCCATCAACAGTGTTCCTGGTCAATGACACACCATTTTATTTTTATTTTTTTTACAAAAATATTTGTAACGAAACCATCTGAAATTTCCAGTTCACCATTTTTAAGGTATGCTCATATCAATACAAAATGAGTGTAGTCAGGTCTGATTAACCTCACCATTGACCAACACCTGTTTTTATTTAAAAAAAACTGCCAATGCTGCTTAGGGTCGGTTCACACTGGGGCAACACGACTTCAGCGCGACTTTGTACCGCGACTTCAACGCGGCTTCAGCGCGACTTCAGCGCGACTTCAGTAAATTACAAGGCGATTTGAAGTCGCCTCCATGACAGGCGACTTCGCCTGTGGCCAATCAGCTCTCTGGGGGGGAGGGGGGGAGGGAGGGGTTTTCCCTGCAAAGTCGCTTGACTTTACAGAGAGATCCGACTTGGAGGCGACTTCCATTGATTTCTATGGTACAGGTCGCCTACCAAGTCAGATGAAAGTAGTACAGGGAGTACGCTCTGAAGTCGGAGCGACTTCAGTAGCGTCTATTAAGACGCTAGCGTTCACTCCCATTAAAACTATTTCTGGGGCGACTTGGAGTGACTTGAGGGCATACAAGTCGGATCCCAAGTCGCCCCAGTGTGAACCGAGCCTTAGGGGCTCCTGTAGATAAAAGTAAACTGCAGCTTTGACTAAAGTTAAATAATGCCTTTGCTATAGTTGTGGGCCATTTACATACCTTCCAAAGCCTGGCCAAAAAAACCCAGAGGTTGCATCATCCTATCCTGCCTTGTTGATAAGACATTGCTAAAAGACACCCAGCCGATTCAAACTCATTAGCCCCATAAACACTATCAGATTTTCTGCTGATTTTTGTCTTCAGATTTACCAAAAACATGTAGTGCAAGGACCTGCCTGATTGCATACAAATTGAAACACCTAAGATTTGACCTCATATTATATGGTTTTGGTAAATCTGAAGAAAAAAATCAGCAGAAAATCTGATAGTGTTTAAGGAGCTTTTGCATGCACTTTCTCTCCCCTGTCTCAGTAGCTCTGCATTTAGCAAAACTTGCACAGAGGAGTTATTGAACCACACATGTGCAAGGGTTTGAGAGCTCAATCTTGTGATAATGGGAGTGAAGGTAACGGCTGGGAGTGTCTTGGTAACAGCATAGCAACAAGGCAGGTTGGATGATGCCATCTCTTGAAGTTGTTTTGGCCAAGCTTCGGGAGGTGCGTGTATGGCTTAGGCATATAGCAAGAACATTATCCAACTTTATTCAAAGCTACACAGTTTATTTTTATCTACAGGCACCTTACCTGCATAGGCAGCTTTTTGGTAAAGGTGAACCAACCCTCTGATTAAAAAAAAGGTCCAACAGACAAATAAATTGTGTACTTACTGAATGCCTACTGGTGAACACATTCATTGACTTGTGTATTGTGCAGATACATAAGAATGCAGGATTTATGTCACCTCGCCGTATGATAGGCATTTTGTATTTCTTCTATGTATCTTCCTATCCAATATGCATATTTCCAACGCCATAAATACGGTTAGTGCTGAATAATACAACCTTTGTATAGGTCAAGTCTTGTTATAAATGCTTATATCAGTGTGGCATAAAAAAAAACACATAAACCAATTTAGGTTCAACTTAAGGCTGGGTTTACACTAGTGCGAATTGGAGGTGGGTTTGTCCACATCTAATTCGCATGACAGGAGATTGTGACCGGCTCTCTATGGAGCCGGTTCAAATATCTCTGTTGCGGCTGTGGAGCGGATTGCACAGAAGTCCTGTGCGTCTTTGGTTCCGTTACAGGGGTTATAACCCTCCCTTACTCCATCCAAAATGAAAAAAAAGCTTTGCCTATAGTTCTTCTTTAGCAAGAAAATTTTATTGGCAATTACCAAATATTTCTAGGGAAAACTCTTTAGTTATTAAAGTGATATTAACCACGACTGCCCTATAGCAGCTCTAATGCTACAGGGGGGCTCTCCTGTGCAGAATCACGTATATGCAGTATATGTGATCCTGCACTCCCACGCCGTCAGCGGGCTGCTTCTGCTGTGATTATTCACAGCAGAAGCCAATCTGCGAGTGCCAGGCACTGGATGTCCACCGGCACCCGCCGATCGTCAGTAAAACACACAGAACTGAGATCTGCCTATCTAAACAAGGCAGATCTCAGTTCTGACAGGGGGAAGGAATGGATTTTGTGTTTCTGCAAAGCAGGGAACAAAATCCATCTCTTCCCTTAGTAAAAACACCTCACACAGTACACAAAAACACTAGCAAGCCACACAGTTAACCCTTTGATCACCCTAGATGTTTAACCCCTTCCCAGTCATTAGTACAGTAACAGTGCATATTTTTAGCACTAATCAATGTATTAATGTCACTGGTTTCCACAAAGTGCCAAAAGTGTCAGTTAGTGTCCGATTATCCACCGCAATATTGTAGTCCCACTATAAGTCGCATTACTAATAAAAAAAAGCGAGAGAAAGGATGACAGCCCCCTGAGTCCCAGTGGGCGGCATATGACACCTCAGTCTTGAAGCAGCACTAACAAGTTTTGTCCAGGTCGCAGTCTTGGAATGTTAGGCCATGATTCTTCCCTGCAAATGACACCAATGATGGGGTGGTTGTTAAAGCAGTTGTATATCCGCAGAAAAAAAATGTAAAAAAACCCTGTAGGTAATGTATGTAAGTATGCACCGTATACTAGCTCATTATGAAATACTTACCTTGGAACGAGGCATCAATATCTAATCCCGGTCCACGCCAAGGGAGCTGATATTTTACCCTCGGCGTGTCTTCCGGGTTTGCGGCTCCAGCGCTGTGAGTGGCCGGAGCTGCGATGATGTCACTCCAGCACATGGTCCAGAGTGGCTGCCGGACCTTCAGCTGGGCATTTACAGCGCATGCGCCGCTAATGTGAGCGGCTGCATGCAAAGTGAATATCTCCTAAACCGTACAGGTTTAGGAGATATTCATTTTACCTACAGCTAAAACCTGTAGGTAAAATGAATATCTGAAAATGAATAAACCTTTACCTGTAGATAAAAATTTAAAAAATGGGTATACAACCACTTTAATCAGGCTCAGACAGCAAGAGAACATCTCATAGTGTTGTAAGTTAAAAAACATTTTTATTAAAAAGGTGCATTGCCCTTACAGTATTGTAGTGCAAATAGACACGTATACTGTATTAAAAACTGGCATCCAGACTCTCTCAATGCATGGTGGAGGAAATATCGGTGTATAAACTGTTAACCAGGAAATACATGAATCATATGAGCACATGGAAAATTGATTAGTGAAAAAGAGGTTACTCAGACACAAAAAATATTCAGGGACATTTATATGCCTATCATATCATTTTTATTTGTAACATTTTGATCTTATTTTTATGCATATATTTGGTTCTTATTATTCCTCTAACTGACACCAAAGTTGCAACATTATTTACTCCAATTGATGCCAGGACATTTTCTACTTTCAATGGTCACAGACCGGCCCCCTAAAGTCTGAAGGACAGTAAACTTGCCCTTTGTTTAGAAAGTTTGGAGACCCCTGTTCTACACATACTGCAGCTGCTGGATTTTAATAATAGGAGACTTACCTGTCCTGGAGTCCAGCTGTCAGCACCGCAGTCCGGATGTCGACACCGCAGCTGATGTTTCCATCAGCTGTTGGGTGCTG
Source organism: Lithobates clamitans (assembly GCA_037952925.1). NCBI lineage: Eukaryota > Metazoa > Chordata > Amphibia > Anura > Ranidae > Lithobates > Lithobates clamitans. The sequence goes on from JBBGZY010002435.1 coordinate 284,415, forward strand.
CCGCCGCCATTGCGGGTAAGGGAACCTGGCAGTTTAGCCTTGCGGCTTCACGCCAGGAACCCTACTGCCCATGCGCGAGGCCCCGCTCCTCTCTCTTACTGGCCGGGGGGGGGGGAGAGGGAGGGAGCCCCACGGTGATGTCATGGGCCACGGTACGGACTCCTGGAAGTGGGAACAGGATACCTGTCAAAGACAGGTATCCTGTCCCCCCCTCTCGCCCAAAGGGTGCCAATTATGGCACCAGAGGGGGAGAGGAGACAAATGAACGAAAGTTCCACTTTTAGGTGGAACTCCGCTTTAAGAATGTACACAATGTGATTGTCAATTCCCTGAAAAATGCTATTTGCATTTGGTATGTCCCTAGAATGGTACCTCTAGAAACCAGCCGCATGCTTCTTCATGTCATTTGGTTTGTGAATTTCTTAGAATTTCTGTAGCAGTAGATTTCACATGGCCCCTTGCATGGTGCTTGTTCTGGGTCAGCCGCCTCTGTTGTAACGTAATGTAATATGCATTATTAGTTTGTTTTGTGGTTAAAACAAAGGAAACGCCCGAACAGGGACTTGAACCCTGGACCCTCAGATTAAAAGTCTGATGCTCTACCGACTGAGCTATCCGGGCTCCTGTTCAATTACCTGCTCACATGACTAAACTGAACATCTTTGATAAATCTCTGAAATTTTTTTCTGTGACTAATTCATTTATTTTTCAATAAATAATTCACCACATGTTCATATGACGCATGTACTTCCTGGTTAACACTTCATACACCAATATTTCCTCCACCGTGCATTGAGAGAGTCCCACCACCTTTCATACCATGCTCTCACCTTCAAATGTGAACCTGCATGTAAATTAGGTCTAGAAGCGATTTCCCTTCATGGAATCTATCATGTGTCTCAGGGGTGATGGTACAACAGGCAATCTCCACTTGAATGCTTCCAAATAAACTGGTAACTGGTGTTCTGTACTTTCAATGTGTATGGCCCTTTAAGAGATCTAGTCTCCCCCTCCTCTCCTCTGCAGTCAAGCTCAGACAGCAAGGGAACTCCTCATAGTGTAGAAAGTTAAAAAAAAAAATCATTAAAAAGATGTATTGCCCCCTACAGTATTGTAGAGCAAATAGACATGTACACTGTGTTAAAAACTGGCATCCAGACTCTCTCAATGCACGGTGGAGGAAATATCGGCGTATGAACTGTTAACCAGGAAGTACATGAATCATATGAACACATGGAAAATTGATTATTGAAAAAGAGGTTACTCAGACACAAAAAATATTCAGGGACATTTATGTGCTTATCAAATCATTTTTATTTGTAACATTTTGGTTTTATTTTTATGCACATATTTGATTCTTATTATTAGTATATTTATTCATATAGTTTGTACTTGAAATTAGGGGGAGCACAAAATCAATACTTTCATTTATTTGGCTGTTAATTGTGGGAACATAATAGACAGCTGCGGCAACCTGTAATTAAATTTGAATCATTGCTCATAGGTTTCATCGCATAGGAGGTGCTGTCTTCCATTTAGTTTTTGCTGTTTGAGTTAAAAGGGCAACAAACCCAAAATCAACAGGTAGTAATTAAAATGAGAAATAGAGTGGTAATTTACATATTTACTTCTCACTTGAAGAAAGAGTTTTTCTTTTCAATGTGATTGATAATAAGTATTGGGAAAATCTCTTCACCAAGGGTTTGCTAAATCTTGTTCAAAATTAATTGAAGCTGAACTAAGAGGTGAATACTATTGAAGTCTACATACATTGAATCAACTGTACTACTACAGTATATGTCTGACTCTTGTTTTTGAAACATTAGACTTATTTTTATTTTTAGACAAAACCTGCCTTGTCTCTTCTGAAATTGCAACTTACTAAAGCTGACTACACACAGTTCATTGACTTTAAAATATTTCTGGCTATTGTTATTAAAATACTCTAATTTTTATTTAGAAATTTTTTCTGAAATTAGGGCCTACTAAATCTGACTACATACAGTTCATTGACAGTACACTATGAACCTGATCTTAGAGGAAAACGGAAAATTTATATCAAATACTTACCGTAATTTTCCTTTCCTGATGGACTCCATGGCAGCATACGTATGGGTTAATCCCGCCTCTCATACCTCATAGGACCCCACTCCCATAAATCTTTGCTTCCAGCCATAGACCGTGTTCCGTAACATAGCCTACTCCAGCAAAATGGGAGGGAACTCCTGCTGCCATGGAGTCCATCAGGAAAGGAAAATTACGGTAAGTATTTGATATAAATTTTCCGTTTTCCTGACAGACTCCATGGCAGCATACGTATGGGAAATGACTAGCCATACACTCCCGGGTGGGAAATTGCTGGTTTAAAGAAAAAAGGTTTATTTGGCACCGTCAACAGACAAGACATGCAAACCAAAATTAACCGAAGACAAAGAGGCCGGTTCTACACAATAGTGTGTCATAAAGGTGTTGATCGACGACCAAGAGGCCGCCTTGCAGATTACTTCCGGGGACACATGACGGGAAGCTGCCCATGATATAGAAACGCTCCTAGTAGAATGGGCGGTCACCGCTTCTGGAGGAGCCAGACCCTTGGCTGCATAAGCTCCTTGTATAGCCTGAACTATCCAAGCTGCAATGACTCTGGAGGAAGCACGTAAACCCTTGTTCTTTCCTTGAAAATAAACGAACAAATGATCAGATCTTCGGAAAGAGGCAGTGACTTCAAGGTATTGCCTTAAAACTTCTCCCACATCCAAAGGGTGAATGCTAGAGTCCTCTGTTGTCCGGAAAATTGGGAGAACAATCTCCTGATTCTCATGAAAAACCGATGTCACCTTAGGATTTGATCCGAGCATAGGAATCAGGACCACCCGGTCAGGGAAGAAGGTCAGGAATGGTTCTTTACATCCTAGAGAACTGATCTCGGAGACCCTTTTGGCTGATGTTATAGCCACTAGAAATACAGCTTTGAGGGAGAGATCTTTAATAGCTGCTTGATCCACACATATTTCCTTTTCAGAAAAGAAATTTAGTACAAGGGGAAGATCCCACTTAGAAAACCTTGGCTTTCTTTGAGGCCTGAGTCTTATCGCTCCTCTGAAGAATTGCCTTGTAAGGGGATGCCTGGCCCAGGATATACCTGTGAAGGCAGAGATTGCGGAAACCTGAACCCGAAGAGAGCTTACTGACAAGGATAGATCCAGGCCTGTCTGTAAGAAACCAAGAATATCCTGAATCCTAGGGTCAGTACAGGAACCACCAGTGGTGGAGACGTAATCCGCAAATTTCGACCAAATTCTTTGGTAAACTCTATTGGTACCTGGTCTCCTGGCATTCAGTAGAGTCGAAATAGCCGCACTTGGACATCCTAGGGCTTCCAACCTTCCCCTCTCAAGAACCAAGCCGTCAGATGGAGCTGGGACGGACATGGGTGAAGAGATGTTCCTTGTAATAGGAGATCTGATCTGGATGGGAGAGGAATTGGATTCCGGTAGCTGAGTTGTAGTAAGAGGGGGAACCACGGTCTGTTGGGCCAATATGGAACAACTGCCACTATTTCGACCTCTTCCCACCTGAGCCTCGATAGGAAGCGAAGAATGACCGGAACTGGTGGAAAGGCATAAGCCCTGTGGAATCTCCACTGGTCCGTCAGAGCATCCACTCCGAAAGCCTGGGGACAACGACATCTCGTGTAGTACTTCTCCATTTTGTGGTTGCAAGGAGACGCAAACAGGTCCACTTCTGGTGACACTCCCAGAGACAGGATCCAATTGAAAACTTCCGTGTGGAGAGACCACTCGTTGTTGTCCAGGGCAAACCTCGAGAGGAAGTCCGCCTGGACATTTTGGACTCCTGGAAGATAGACAGCTGTCAGATTTGATAGGTTCGTCTGGGCCAAAGACATGATAGGACTCACTTCCTTCAGAAGGGAGAGACTGCGTGTGCCCCCTTGTCTCTTGATATAAGACACCGCTGTCGTGTTGTCTAGCCTCAGGAGGACTGAGGCCCCTGATGTTAAGTGGAGAAAGGCTCGTAGAGCACAGAGGGCAGCTCGGAGTTCCAGGACATTTGAAACTACGCCCCGGGATGGGAAATCCCACTGACCCTGGGCTATCTCCGTCAGACAGAGAGCGCCCCAGCCTCTGCTGCTGGCATCCGTTGTCACCGTGATCCAGGAAACGGGTGCTATGGAATGGCAATTGAGGAGATTCCTCCGCTGCAGCCACCAGGGGAGACTCTCCCGCATGGACGGGGTTATCCGAACCAGATGGTCTCGAGAACCCGGATCCCACTGTTGTAGAAAACCCTTCTGAAAAGGGCGCATCCTCCATTGAGCCCATTTCACCATGGGGGCTGTTGCTACCATGGTGCCGACTATCCTGAGACACTGAGAGGCTCTGAGCAGGGGAGATGACATTGCCAGGTGAATTCTGTCCCGAATCAAAGGGATTTTCTCCAGAGGCAGAGAGATGGTGCTCTTCAACGTGTTGAACTGGGCTCCGAGGAATATCAGAGACTGTGTCGGATCTAGATGACTTTTTTCCCTGTTCAACAGCCAACCGAACTCTGTCAGAGTAGAAATGACTTGATCTCGGTGTGACACTAGTTGATCCCTGTCCTGCGAAAGCAAGAGTAGGTCGTCCAGGTAGTGGTGTAAACGGATACCCTTGACCCTGATTAATGCCACGACAGCCAGTAAGAGCTTCGAAAACACTCGAGGCGATGTTGTAAGCCCGAATGGGAGACATGTAAATTGGAGGTGTCTCTGATCCACTGCAAAACGTAGGTACTTCTGGAAGTCTCTCGCAATCGGTACGTGAAAGTAGGCATCTTTCAGGTCTATGGAGACTAGCCAATCGCCTGGCTGTATTATCTGACGAATTGTTAGCAGTGTCTCCATCTTGAATTTTTCCTTCTTGATGAAGGAATTCAGGTATGTCAGGTCGATGACTGGCCTCCAGGAACCGCTCTTTTTGAGGACCATGAAAAGGGGGGAATACACCCCTTGAAATTTCTCTTCCGAGGGCACCGGGACGGCAGCCCCTTGAGCTATCAGAGAATCCGTGTATGATAGAAGAATTTGTTTCTTTTCTTCTTGGTGAGGAAGGATTGTGGGGACAAACCGGTGTAAGGGTGGATTGCAGAACACCCAAGAATGGCCTGATGAGACTGTCTTGACCGTCCAGTAGTCCCTGATCGAGGCTGCCCAGACGTGCTGAAAAAGGAGTAACCGCGCCCCGACTTGCTCCGCCTGGACAGGCTTCATATCAAAAGGACTTAGAAGCCTCCCGTCCACCAGAAGAGGATGTCTTTGAGGACTTCTGACCAGAAGGTTGATTTCTCTTCCAGTTTCTCCTGAAATCACGGCCCGGTCTATAGCGGCGGGCATCTCTAGCGCGTTCTTGGTCTTGCCTGGGTTGAGGTCTCCTCTGCCCCAAAAGGCGACGATCTTGGGGTAAGAACCCTGACTTACCCCCTGTGGCACGGGTAATGGCAGAATCAAGTTTGTTCCCAAAGAGGGAGGAACCCTCAAAGGGAATTCTACACCAGGCCTGTTTAGAGGCAGGATCCGCAACCCATGGGCGCAGCCACAAAGCGCGCTTGGCTGTGACTGAGGAAAGCATGACCCGTGCCACTAAGCGGATAATATCCAGGGATGCTTCCCCTAAGAAGACTGACGCCAGTTTTAGTCATGGATTGGTGAACTCTTGACCAAATCTTCAGACACACTTGCTAATGCCGCATCCACATCATCTGACCAGGATTCCATAGCTTTCGACAGAGCTGCCAGAGCCAAGGCTGGTTTACAAGCCATACCTGCCGTAATATAGATGCATTTAAGATCAGTATCGATCTTCCTTTCCAGACCATCCTTAAATGAAAAGGTATCCTCTAGAGGGAGGGTGACATGCCTCACCAGCCTCATCAAAGCAGCATCAATGAGCGGAGCTGACTCCAGATGCTTTACCTCTTCGTTCTTAAACGGATACATCTTGGCCACTTTGGAGATTAGTGAGTTCTTCCTCTCAACTTTACTCCACTCATCTGAAATGATTTCGCCAAGCTCTCCCAGGAAGGGGAAATTTGGTTGATCCTTTTTGAGATGCTTAAAGTATTTCCTCTGTTTAGAGGGTGCTTCTACTGGTTCTTCCCATCTCAATGCGTCTTTAACCGCCTTGACCAACCGTGGCACTAGGGAGAAATCAAAGCCTGCGCCAGGATCCTTCAGATCAGCCTCGCTTTCCGAGGATCCGCTTAAGGAGGGACTGCGTCTAGAGGGACCAGGAGTCCCAAGGTCGACTCCACCAGGAGCTAGCACTGGAGCAGAAGGAGAGATAGCTGAACGATTGGGATCCGTTCTGATCAGGGATTCCTGAACCACCCTTCGGACCATAGCTTCCACCTGCTGGTCCCCAGCTCCTCTTTCTTTTGCAGCTCGGGCATAACATAGCTCACAGAGGGACTTCCCTTCTGGGACCTGAGCTTTACATCCCCAGCAAGCCCTTTTATCAGAGCGGCTAGAATGGCGGTGAGAGTGACGCCCAGATGTGGACTTGGGCTCTTCACTATGGCGCCTAGAAGCTGATCTAGAACGCCTTGTACTTGATGATTGTTTCTGATGATGCGATCTGGAACGATCGGTATCTTCACGTGCTGAGGGTCTATGTTCAGACCTAGGAGTGCTGTGGAAAAAAGGAAATAAACAGAATCCAGAAAGAAACAAACCCAAAACAGTCAAGCAGAAGGAATAAACAATTCCTACCTGCAGCGCAAGGGTTGGCCACTGGGGGGCGGTGACACGTCCATAGCAGAAAAAACCAGGTATCTGAAATGAACAATTCCTTGTCAAAACACAGGGATCAGAGAGAAAGAAAGGGGCTTGGACAGCCAGCAGCGAAGTCTCCTACCTTGCCAGGGAATAAGCACTGCACCGGGAAGCCGCCGTATACACCCGCAGACAACCCAAGTAATAGCTGTATTCTGACAGCTATTTAAACTTGGCGCCGCCGATGACGTCACCGCGCCCCCCAGCGTCGAAAAACGGGGCTCGCACGCATGCGCGGCCGCCGCCATATGCCCGGGACTGCGCATGTGCGAACCAAACCTCACTCCCAGACGAGGATCGCACTGTACAGGGACCCGGAAGACGCGGCGGAATGGGACGCAGATGCGTTCCAGCCGCCATAGAGGCCAGAAAAGATACAGGAACGAACAAACACACAAAAACAGCTGCCATATATAAATGAATAATGCAATATACGATACCACCGCACGATCCTGGTCCAGTCTGATTTGGGGACGATCATCCACTGCACGGCCGGGCATCAATAAGGGGGAGGCCTCCTGCTAATAGCAAGGACGTTTGGCCAGTTGCCGCTTGCCTGCCAATGGCAAGGCTAGTAAGCTCTTCATGGCATCGCAAATCTGCCCGTATCCACCCTGCTAATAGCTGGGACTGCTGGACTCTAGAACCGCCATCAGAATCACCGTGCAACCAGAACCGGACCGCAGAAAACTTCATAAGGTAAGATACACCTTGGTCCTAGGAGGAGGACAAAAAAGGAACACGGTCTATGGCTGGAAGCAAAGATTTATGGGAGTGGGGTCCTATGAGGTATGAGAGGCGGGATTAACCCATACGTATGCTGCCATGGAGTCTGTCAGGAAAATCCCATTAGAGTCTACATATTTTCTGCTATTGTTTGTGGAGGAATCAACAGCAGATCATTGACTGCAAAATATTTCTGGCTATTGTTTGTAAAATAGACTCTAACTTTTATCTTGTGATAAAACCTGCCTGGTCTCTTTTTCTGAATTTAAGGCTTACTAAATCTGAATACATACAATTAATCAACAGTACAATTTGATTTAGCTTTTTTCTGTGAAATAATAGACTCTAATTTTATTTCTTGATAAAAATCTGCCTTGTCTCTCTATCTCTCTGAAATTGCTGCCTACTAAAGCAGATTACAATTTATGTCTGGCATTATGATTGCGAAATGTATTACTACTTAGCAGGCCAACCTCTTCTGAGGTAATTCATTTTTAAACTTTACCGTATTTATAATATTAGGTGTACTCACTTAATTTTCAGTATGAACTCACCACACGGGATCTTTTTCATATTTTTTTTTCAAAATAAAATTCAATTTTTAAAATGTAAATGTTTTATTACATAGCCACTTTGTCTAGTTTGTTCCACACATATTCACATTCTTGATGACAGAGATGTTTTTTTCTTGCTTAAAGCTGACCTTCAGCCTTTTTTTCATCTTTCCATCTATTAAATCTGCTGCGCTTGTTGTTTTAACTTTGGATAGTAAAATTTTTTTTCTGACAGTAAATACCTTATACAGCCCACTTCCTGTTTCTTGTCTGGTCATTAGCCTAGGCTTATGACATCATGCACAGCTCTCTCTCTCTAACTCTCGTGAGAGTTTGCCAGGAAGGTAGGGGGATGAGTCATAAGAGGGCAAATGAGAGCTGCAGGGCTGCAGAGCTGGAGGTGTGCCTCTGTGTGTCTGCGTAAATCCAGGAAGTTAACAGGCAGCAGCTTTAGCTTCCCACAGTTAAAATGGATGCAGCCAGACTTAGACCCCTTTCACACTGAGGAGCTTTTCAGGCACTTTCACGCAAAAAAAAGCACCTGAAAAGCTCACGAAAACCTATTTTCATTAACAGCAATGAATGCTTTCACACCGGGGCAGTGCGCTGGCAGGGTGGTGAAAAATGCCCCTCTCCACTGAAATGAATGGAAAGCGCTTCAAAAGCGCCTGAAAAGCTCTTCAAAAGTGCTCAGCGTTTTACTGGCAGTTTACAAGAGCCTCAGTGTCAAAGAGGCCTTAGTGGAGGGTGATTTCTGAAGCATATATAGCAAGTACAGAATCACAGTATATATAAAATAATATGCAAAGTGGTTGGAGGGAAGCTTCAGAATGACAAAGATGTTTTAATACAAATTATGTGAGCACACTGCAGTTCCTTTTTAAGAATGTTTACTTTATTGCACACAGCTATTGACTCTAGTTTAACTAATCTTCAGGCTGACGATGATTATTTTAACCCCTTCACACTGTTAGTACACATATATGCTGCCTAACTGGACTGGGCTTTTCTCCATGGGTCCGCATATATGAGTATCTGTCTTTGTGCTGGGATCAAACATTATGAGTGAGTTATAAATGTCAAGTAGCATTTACTGAAATATCTGTTTTGTTTCCTGGGTTTTATATAAGCAATAAGCTCCCATTTTTAATACACTTGAATGGAATTAATTGATAACTACAAAGCCTCCTCAGGGATCAGCAGTCACAGCATATTTCCCACTAGGTGCATTTAACTGTCAGCAATGTCAGCAAGTAACTTATATTAGAACTTCAGCAACTTTTTAACATGGAGCAGAGTGGCGCAGCGGAAGCGTGCTGGGCCCATAACCCAGAGGTCGATGGATCGAAACCATCCTCTGCTAGGTGATATTTTATCTTCTTTGACTTTTGTACTTTAGCAAGCTGAGTTTGTATTAATGTTTAATATCCTTTCAGCCACGAGGTTTCTCTTGTTACTGTATTTGCACTTGCTCATGACCCGCTGTGCATATTGATAGTACGCCAGGCTTCCATGCCATGATGACCAAGATCAGCATGGAGAGGATGTGGCTTGTGGGGGTTTGTGGCCGCATGACTAGAGAGCATACCTCCTAACTTTTTGAGAAGGGAAAAAAAACTACGTAGGCATAGGACACACCCCTGCCATGCCCCCTTAAAGGGGAATTATACAAAAACATTATTAGTTAAACCCACAAGTGCTTTTTTTCTACCACTACTATTCCTTTACACAGTACTGGCTGTTGAAGTTTACAAATGCACCAATTTAGAAATTGGATGAAAGGTTTAGCAGTGTAATACACTTTTCAAAAAATAAAAAGTGCATTTTAGACGCAACTATATAGATCAGACCAAAATGAGGGACAAATGAGGAGGAAAGAGGAACAAATGGATTTTGGGAATAAATGGCCATGGCCAGCAGAACTCATCCAGAACTTCAAAACCCTAAAAAGAGGGTAGAAACATAAGAAAGAAATATAGGAAAGTACAAGAACAGAAAAGAGGAGACAAGGTGAAATAAGATGGAAAATAACAAAAGGGTGGGGAGTAGGAGAAGAAAGGGTAGGGTAAAGGGAATAGAGTGCCTCAAGGGTTCTTATCCACCCAATAAAGATAAACTATAGTTCTAAGAAATGAGAGGTCATTTTAGATGAAGGGAAGTGGTAAAGCCAGGGTTGCCAAAGCCATAGGTATGCAATCTAAAATGACAGTAAGAGGACATCTTTAATGAGGAAGAATTGGCTGAAATGCACTAGAGAAAAAGATTACAAGAGTACTAAAATTATTAAGAGACTGTAGGTGACGTAGCCGTGTAAAATTGGCCAGCTTCAGAACAATTTTAAATAGGAAGGCTAGGCTCAAATTTACTACAGACATGTTTTCAGCATGTCACTGTAATTTCCGAATTTCATTGGACTCAATAGGTAATGGTACAACCCCTGGCAAAAATTATGGAATCACCAGTACCTTAGGATGTTCCTTCAGTTGTTTATTGTTGTAGAAAAAAAGCAGATCACAGACATGGCCAAAAACTAAAGGCATTTCAAATGGCAACTTTCTGGCTTTAAGAAACACTAAAAGAAATCAAGAAAAATAATTGTGGTCGCCAGTAACAGTTAGATTTATAGAACAAGCACAGTGAATAAATTATGGAATCACTCAATTCTGAGGAAAAAATTATGGACTCACCCTGTAAATTTTCATTACAAACACTAACACCTGCATCAGATTAAATCTGGTTGTTAGTACCCTGTTTCCCCGAAAATAAGACCTAGCGTGATTGTCAGTGATGGCTGCAATATAAGCCCTACCCCCCAAATAAGCCCTACCCTGTTTCCCCAAAAATAAGCCCTTCCCTGAAAATAAGACCTACAAGGACTTTAACTAGGGCTTATTTGGGGGGTAGGGCTTATATTGCAGCCATCACTGACAGTCACGCTAGGTCTTATTTTCGGGGAAACAGGGTATGTAGGTAAAGAGGGTAAATCATCACGCAGTGTTGCACAAGATGTTGGTTGTTCACAGTCAGCTGTGTCTAAAACATGGACCAAATACAAACAACATGGGAAGGTGGTTAAAGGCAAGCATACTGGTAGACCAAGGAAGACATCAAAGCGTCAAGGCAGAAAACTTAAAGAAATATGCCTTGAAAACAGAAAATGTACAACAAAACAAATGAGGAACAAATGGGAGGAAACCGGAGTCAACATCTGTGACCGAACTGTAAGAAACCACCTAAAGGAAATGGGATTTACATACAGAAAAGGTAAAAGAAAGCCATCTCTAACACCTAAACACAAAATGACAAGGTTACAATGGGCTAAAGTTACAATGGGCTAAGGAAAGGCAATCGTGGACTGTGGATAATTGGATGAAAGTCATATTCAGTGATGAATCTCGAATCTGCATTGGGCAAGGTGATGATACTGGAACTTTTGTTTGGTGCCGTTCCAATGAGATTTATGCAGACGACTGTCTGAAGAAAACATGCAAATTTCCACAGTCAATTATGATATGAGGCTGCATGTCAGGTAAAGGCACTGGGGAGATGGCTGTCATTAAATCTTCAATAAATGCACAGGTTTACATTGAAATTTTGGACACTTTTCTTATCCCATCTATTGAAGGATGTTTGGGGATGATGAAATCATTTATCAAGATGATAATGCATCTTGCCATAGAGCAAAAACTGTGAAACAATTCCTTGAAGAAAGACACATAAGGTCAATGTCATGGCCTGCAAACAGTCCGGATCTCAATCCAATTGAAAATCTGTGGTGGAAGTTAAAGATAATGGTCCATGACAAGGCTCCAACCTGCAAAGATGATTTGGCAACAGCAATCAGAGAAGGCTGGAGCCAGATTGATGAAGAGTACTGTTTATCACTCATTAAGTCAATGCCTCAGAGACTGCAAACAGTTATAAAAGCCAGAGGTGGTGCAACAAAGTACTAGTGATGTGTTGGAGTGTTATTTTGTTTGTTTTTCATGATTCCATAATTTTTTCCTCAGAATTGAGTGATTCCATAATTTATTCCCTGTGCTTGTTCTATAAATCTAACTGTTTCTGGCCACCACAATTATTTTTCTTGATTTCTTTTAGTGTTTCTTAAAGCCAGAAAGTTGCCATTTGAAATGCCTTTAGTTTTTGGCCATGTCTGTGATCTGCGTTTTTTCTACAACAATAAACAACTGAAGGAACATCCTCAGGGACTGGTGATTCCATAATTTTTGCCAGGGGTTGTAGTTGTAAGATGCCACATCTTTACTCACCAAAGGAAGCCCATGGATGTTGAGGACTTTCACAATAATAATATTGCCACTGGCCCTGGCATATGAACAGCCCAACATATTTGGCTGCATTTGCGGCTTCTTCAGTGGTACCACATGAAAAACAAAGTGCTCAGTGCCCAGGTGTATGTAAAAACATCAAACAAAATTGATAAAAAATGCCTTTCTGCTCCTTTCAACCAGGATTCCCTTCCTCTCCGCCCGGCAATGCAGGATAAACAAAATGAGGGCTCTCCCAGGCGTTTGTCCACCCTCCTTACCTCAAGACAAGGAGTCTAATCAGGCTGAGTACATTTACATTTTTAAATAAACCAAGACTTTTTACACTATAAGGAGCATTTTTTCCTTTTCCCTGGTTCACACTGCCCAATGAGAGCTCTCATCTGTGGTATCCTGCATTGCCGGGCGAAGAGAACTGGATCCTTGTCAGGGGTTTACATCCGGTCACGGTGACTATTCAGCCTGATTAGACTCCTTGTTGTGAGTTAAGAAGGGTGGACACAAAAAAGGATATTTTTGTCTTACTTAGGCTACCTGGCAGAAGAACTTATTTAAAACCAGCAACTGTTGAGACAATGAACACCTTGGTCAGGTCTATGTACAATATAATGTGGGTCAGAAGTAACAAACAAAACAACATATAGCCTCTTCAATACTGGGCACTTTTACCCCCTTCTTGCCCAGGTCAGTTTTCATCTGTCAGCGCTTTCACACTTTAAATGACAATTGCCCGGTCATGCAACACTGTACCCATATGACATTTTTATCTTCTCTCCCGCACAAATAGAGCTTTATTTCAGGTGTATTTGATCACAGCTGGAGGGGGGGGGGTATTTTTGCGCTACAAATAACAAAAGCCTGACATTTTTGGAAAAAAAAAGTTGTCTTTGTTTCTGTTATTTAATTTTGTAAATAAGTACGTTTTCTCCTTCACTGATGAGGTTGCACTGATGAGGTAGCACTGAGGGGCACTGATGGGGGCAATGATGGGCAGCACTGAAAGATGGCCCTGATAAGCAGCACTGATAGGCATTACTGATGGGCACTGACAGGCATTGCTGTTGGGCACTGATTGGCATCATAGGTGGGCACAGATTGGCATTGCTGGTAGGCATTAGTGGTCATCACTGGTGGGGCACTGGTGTGCATCACTGATGGGTATGCATCGATAATCAATGCACTGATTATCAGCGCTGACCCCCCCCCCAATTAGGAGAGCCACTTATTGGTTCTCCTCTACTCACCCCTTGTCAGCAAGAATAGTGGAAAAGCCGAAAACCCGGCACTACCTGGTTACAATGTAATCAGCTGTGATTGAAAACAGATGATCACATGGTAAAGAGCCTACGTCACAGGCTTTTTACCGAGATCGGAGATGTGGTGTGTCAGAGAGACACACTGCACTACCAATCACTGTACTGCATGACCCCCGGGAGACGGGCACAAGACATTTAGCCTGCTGGACATCATATGACGCCCAGTCAGGATAACTGATCCCCCGCTCGGCCATCATTCTGCCATAGGCTGGGTGGAAAGGAGATAGAGTACAGCAGTCAGGATGAGCGCTACGCTCACATTAGAGTCCTCCCTCACATCATAGCCTCAAAGTTCTCCCTATAGATCGCTGTTTGCAGAGTCCCACCTACGGATGAGCTTCGAGTTTGAGTCAAACTCATGTTCGAATTGAACATCGGCTGTTCGCCAGTTCGCCGAACAGTGAACAATTTGGGGTGTTCGCGGCAAATTCGAAAGCCGCGGAACACCCTTTAAAAGTCTATGGGAGAAAACAAAAGTGCTCATTTTAAAGGTTTATATGCATGGTATTGTCATAAAAAGTTTTTGGGGACCTGAGTCCTGCCCCAGGGGACATGGATCAATGCAAAAAAAGTTTTAAAAATTGACGTTTTTTCGGGAGCAGTGATTTTAATAAAGCTTAAAGTGAAACAATAAAAGTGTAATATTCCTTTACATTTCGTACCTGGGTGGTGTATCCCCCCAAAGCACCTTGTCCCCATGTTGATGGGGACAAGGGCCTCATCCCCACAACCCTTGCCAGTGGTTGTGGTGGTCTGCGGGCGGGGGGCTTATTGGAATCTGGAAGCCCCCTTTAACAAGGAGACCCCCAGATCACGCCCTCCCTGTGTGAAATGGTAAGGGGGTACTTGTACCCCTACCATTTCACAAAAAAAGTGTCAAAAATGTTAAAAATTACAAGAGACAGTTTTTGACAATTACTTTATTTAAAGTCTTCGTCTTTCCATCTTCTTTCTTCTATCTTCTTTCTTTTATCTGCCTTCGGTTTCTTCCTCCATCTTCTTCTTCCTCTGGTTCTTTCTCCGATCCTCTGCTTCTTGCTCCGGTGTTCTCGTCCGGCATCTTCCTCTGCGGCGTCTTCTTCCCTTCTTCGTTCCCAGGCTGCTCCGCATCCATGATGGGAGGCTCCCGCTGTGTGACGCTTCTCGTCTTCTGACACTTCTTAAATAATGAAGGGCGGGGCCACCTGGTGACCCCGCCCCCTCTGACGCAAGGGGACTTGACGGGGGCTCCCCTATGGGTTTCCCTGTGATGTCAGAGGGGGGCAGGGTCACACATTACGTAACCGGGTGACCCTGCCCCCTCTGACGTCACAGGGAAACCCATAGAGAAGTCCAGGTGCGTCAGAGGGGGGCGGGGTCACGGGTGGCCCCGCCCTCCGTTATTTAGGAAGTGTCAGAAGACGAGAAGTGTCAAACAGCTGGAGCCTCCCATCATGGATGCGGAGCGACCCGAGAACGAAGAAGGGAAGAAGACACCGCGGAGGAAGATGCCGGACGAGAACACCGGAGCAAGAAGCATAGGATCGGAGGAAGAACCAGAGGAAGAAGAAGATGGAGGAAGAAACCAAAGAAAGATAGAAGAAAGAAGATAGAAGAAAGAAGATGGAAAGAAGAAGACTTTAAATAAGGAATTGTCAAAACTGTCTCTTGTCATTTTTAACATTTTTGACTCATTTTTTGTGAACTGGTAGGGTACCCCCTTACCATTTCACACAGGGGGGGCGGGATCTGGGGATCCCCTTGTTAAAGAGGGCTTCCAGATTCCGATAAGCCCCCCGCCCGCAGACCCTCACAACCACCGGGCAAGGGTTGTGGGAATGAGGCCCTTGTCCCCATCAACATGGGGACAAGGTGTTTTGGGGGGGACCCCAAAGAACCCTCCCAATGTTGAGGGCATGTGGCCTGGTACGGTTCAGGAGGGTGGCCACTCTCTCGTCCCCTCTCTTTTCCTGCGGCCTGGCAGGTTGCGTGCTCGAATAAGGGTCTGGTATGGATTTTTGGGGGGACCCCACGCCATTTATTTTTTTTAATTTTGGCGCGGGGTTCCCCTTAAAATCCATACCAGACGTAAAGAGTCTGGTATGGATTTTGAGGGGAACCCCCATGCCATTTTTTTTTACATTTTGGCACGGGGTTCCCCATAATATCCATACCAGGCCTGAAGGGCCTGGTATGGACTTTAGGGGGACCCCCACGCCATTTTTTTTTTAAATTTTGGTTCGGGGTTCCCCTGTGGGGAAATCCCATGCTGTTTTTTGCAATGAACTTTTATGTGTTTTGTCGGACCGACAATTCATTAATAGCTGCGAGTAGTTTTAAATGACTTTTTTTCCTTTGAAATGTCATTTTGCTGTCAGACTGTTCTAAACACGGGAAACATGCGCCCCTTTACAGGCATACTATAGACACCCCCCAGGTATGAAATTTGAAGGAATATTACACTTTTATTGTTTCACTTTAAGCATTACTGAAATCACTGCTCCTGAAAAAACGGCTGTTTTTAAAACTTTTTTTGCATTGATACATGTCCCCTGGGGCAGGTCCCAATTCCCCAAACACTTTTTATGACAATAACTTGCATATAAGCCTTAAAATTAGCACTTTTGATTATTTATGTTCGAGTCCCATAGACTTTAACAGCGTTCAACAAATTTTTTGCCTGTTCGCATGTTCTGGTGCGAACCGAACAGGGGGGGTGTTCGGCTCATCCCTAGTCCCACCTTACATCGGAGTCTCACCCTACAGCAGAGCCCACAGAGTGCCACCCTATGGCAGAGCCCATCAGAGTGCCACCTTCCATCAGAGTCAACTTACACACAGCTTTTTACTTTAGTGCCCTTTCCCTGCCATCAGAATACAATAATCAGTGTTGCCTATAGCCAACGACACTGATCATTCAGGAAAAAACTGATAGGCTGGTTAGACACAAGTCGGTTAATAGATTGACTTGTGTACAGCCAGCCTGCCCATACATGAATCAAAATTTGTCTGGTCCCTGCTGAGCCAGGTGGATATGTGATCCATGTATGGCCAGGTTAGGAATGGTTGGAGAAGTTTTCTTTTGGTCAGGAGGCAATCAGTTTACCTTTGACAGTTGTATAAACACAACTATTTGACTACATTTTTCTTTTGTATGTTATCTACAGTAATTTTAGAAATCCATGTATATGTTAATTCAGTTGTTTTTCTTTTGTACCTATTGTATGGGTTGACCTCAGTTGGCTTCCTATTTCCCGATTTAGTTGTGAATTTCAAAAGCTTGTAATTTTTCAGTCCTGACCTTATTTGCCTGAGTTTGTTTCCTGCTTTCCTCAGTAGGCAGCTTAACCACTTCAGCCCTGGAAAAATTGGCTGTTCAATGACCAAGCCATTTTTTGGGATACGGCACTTTGTTGCTTTAACTGACAACTGCGTGGTCGTGCGACGTTGTAGCCAAACAAAGTGATGTATTTTTTTCCCTACAAATAGAGCTTTCTTTTGATGGTATTTGATCACCTCTGCGTTTTTTATTTTTTGCGCTATAAACAAAAAAAGGGACAATTTTGAAAAAAATTATATATATTGTACTTTTTGCTGCAAATAATAGCCCCAATTTTTTAAAAAAAGCTAATTTTTTCCTTAGTTTAGGCCAATATGTATTTTTCTACATATTTTTGGTAATAAAAATCGCAAAAAGTGTATATTGATTGGTTTGCACAAAAGTTATAGCGTCTACAAAATAGGAGATAGATTAATGGCATTTTTATTATTATTTTTATTTTACTACTAATGGCGGCGATCTGCAATTTTTATCGAGACTGCGACATTATGGTGGACACATCGGACACCTTTGACACATTTGTGGGTCGATTGACAATTATACAGCGATCAGTGCTATAAAAATGCACTGATTACTGTATAAATGTCACTGGCAGGGAAGGGGTTAACACTAGGGGGCGATCAAGGGGTTAACTGTGTTCCCTATGTGTGTGTTCTAATTGTGGGGGATGGGGCTGACTATAGGAGATGAGAGATCATGGTTTCCAGCTCGTAGGAACTCACTATCTCTGTCTCTCTTCAGCTCACAGAACAGGGATTTGTGTGTTTACATGGCATGGTTACATGGCCCGGTCATGAGCATCGCCACCCGCGCACCTGCTATCCCGCTTAAAGGGACCAGCGTACAGCTATGACGGTTCGCAAGATCGTGCCGACCTGCTGCAGTATAATAACGGCGGCTGGTCGGCAAGTGGTTAAAGTTACTTAAGCCAAAAACTAGCACTGGTTTTAAAGGCAAAAAGCTGAGGGATAATCTGTGTGAACTAACTTTTACATACAGAATACACAAACATTTATAACAAAACACAGATATTGGAAAAATCATTAGATCAAGGAGACAAAACCTTTAGTGAACTATGTTAAAAAAAAGCTAATAATTTGGGGTCTAAAATGACTGTATGCATTGTGCTTTTATGAACTGAGAAGTGTTACTAAAAGTGACTAAAATGAATGCACAAACATATCTTTGAAAGAATGCATTAACCTTTTTGATAACCACAGGTTATTGCATGTGCACAGGCAGGGGCGTCTTTAATATTGATTGGACCCTGGGCAAACATTTTCTTGGGCTCCCCCTCAATGCAATTTCGCTCTCCACCTGCTCTGGGACATACAATAAATATCAGCTAGACTCAAAATCTGTTTACTGAATCAGATCAAGCAGCGATTGTGAATGGTTGCCATAGAGGTTACAGTGCATCACTGCTGCTCAATGACTGGCGGCTAGAGGTTACAGAACACATTATGGCTCACTGATTATTTGCTAGAAGTTACAGCACATGACTTCAGCTTGTTGATTGGTTGCTATAGATTACTGTACATCAACACTGCTCACTGATTGGTTGCTAGAAGTTACTGGACATCCTTACCACTCAATATTTGGTTGCGAGAGGTTACTGCACATTATTACTGCTCACTGGTTGCTAGAGGTTACTGCATATCCTTAGCGCTCAATGATTAGTTGCAAGAGGTTAGTGCACATCATTACTGCTCATTGATTGGTTGCTAAAGGTTATAGCACATCATCTCCTCACTGCCTGCACACCATGGACTGGGGAGGTGAGGGAGCCCATCAATAGATAGAAAACTCCTAGGGATCCTAGGATCAGTGGCAATGCTGGGGGAGGGGGTGTGACCAGTGGCAATGCTGGGGGGTTAATGGAATCAGTGGCGGTGGTGGGGGGGTGGGATTAGTTAGGAGGTAGTACACTGTGGCAAATTCTGAATCATGTAGAGCAAAGCTGGAAATCTTTGGCAAGTATATAGTGGGGGATTCTACACTGACCACCAAAGTAATGGGGATTTTTCAGTGACCACCAATGTAATGGAGAATTTACAATGACCACCAATGTGAGGGGGAATTTGCATTTATCACCATGAAATGGGGGATTTTACGCCACTCGCCAATATAAAGAGGGATTTTTATACTGACACCAATTTAATAGGAAAATTTACACCAACCACCAGTGTAAGGGGAATATACAATGACCTCCATATAAGGTGATTCATCTACACCGACTACCAATGTTAGGGGGGATTTACGCTGACCACCAATGTAAAGGGGGATTTACACTGACCACCAGTGTAAGTGCAATTCTGCACTTACCACCAATGTAAAAGGAAATGTACACTGAACACCAATGTAATAGAGCTGCACAATTAATCATTAAAAAATCGTGATCTCGATTCA
Organism: Lithobates clamitans; assembly: GCA_037952925.1. Taxonomy (NCBI): domain Eukaryota; kingdom Metazoa; phylum Chordata; class Amphibia; order Anura; family Ranidae; genus Lithobates; species Lithobates clamitans. The sequence continues at coordinate 303,857 of JBBGZY010002435.1, forward strand.
CCCCCTCTGACTATCTGTCCTGCTGAGTTTGCTGATTCTTTCATATAAACAAGTGGAGAGATTATCTGCTCACTCAGCTGTCAAAAGAAAACATCCGGGCAGTCTGCCAAGTTTAGAACTTGAAACATTGTAACTAACTTCCTTCTTAGATCAAAGGGATAAACTTCTCTGTGGCAGTATTTGCCCAGCGGTCTTTCAAATGCATTTTTTTGGGAAAAAATACACTTCAATAAATTAAAAAAAAAAACGAAACTGTAAAGTTAGCACAATTTTTTTTTTTGTTTTAATGTGAAAGATGATGTTACGCCGTGAGAATCATGAGAGAATCGTGATCTATCCTCTAAGCAAAAAAATTGTGATTTTCATTTTAGCCAGAATCGTGCAGCTCTACAATGTAATGAAGAATTTACACTAACAACCAATGTAATGGGGGATTTTACATCAACAACCAATAAAGGGGGATTTCTACACTGGCCACCAATGTAAGTGGGATTTACATTCACCACCAATTTAAAGGGGGCTTCTACATGGACCACCAATGTAAGGGTGGATTTAAAACTGACCACAAATGCAAGTTTTGATTTTTTTTTTTTTTAGCAATTACCAATATAGAGGAATTTCTACACTGGCCACCAATATAATGGGGATTTACATGACCACTAATATACTAGGAGCGTTCACAGTAACCACCAATGTAAGGAGGGATTTATACTGACCGCCAATGAAAGGGGCACATCCACACTGACCACTTGTGTGAATGAAAGGATTGTACACCAAGCCCCAATGTAGTGAGAAGATTTACACTGACCACCAATGTAACTGAGACATTTAGCCTGCATTCACATTTGTGTGTGTTTGGAATGCATGTAAAATTGCTTTCCTCACACTACAGAAACGTGCTGCCCTTTAGCAGATACACAGCAGTGCCATTAATTGTTAATGACACCCTCACACATCTGCTGAGATGTGCGTATTCACATGCACCAAAATTCACGGTGCTGTGGCACCATGTTATTTTGAAAAAGGGTTCCACCTCCAATTTGCTTACCTTTGCAGAACAGGCTGATGGTAGGCTTAATGAGCACAGTTGCAGGCAGGACTTTCAAACATGCTCCTTTACCTCCCCAGTGGGCAGCATTCAGCAGAAGTGATGGTGAATATGACCTCAGGGGGGCATGTTATACATATGAATGCCACCTCTATTTACATATCAATGTAGAAGGTCCATAGCTATTTACATATTAATGCTGCCGCTATTTACATATCAATGCAGGTTATTTACATGCAAACACAGGGTCTGCAGGTGAGTCATCTGTACACGGCAATAGGGCAGAGCTGGGCAGCATTAGTAACAGAACTTCACACTGAGATATCGGGACACAGCACGGGACTAAAACTTCAAGGAACAAGGGAATTTAAGCTAGGATAGTTGGCAAGTATGAGGCAGCTGCTTTGGGCCTCACAGCAATGATGGGGCCCAGGGCAGCTGCCCCTTTTACACTGCCTTAAAGACAGCCCTGTGCACAGGTGTAAAATGTCTCTTAGGACCTATTCACACCTATCCATTGTGCTGTGTTGCAGTAAAGCGTGGTAATGCACCATACATATATTAGCATGTTGCCATTATTTTTCAATGATAACCCAATACACTAAGACAATGCGCCTCCAACACACGTATGTGTGCTATAGTGTACCATAATGCATGGTATTGTACTACCATGGGTTGTGGAGCTGTGCATTGGAAACAGTGGCGCCTGTCTGTTTTGGTCCATTGGCAGCCCATAAAAACACCTTGGCTACCTTAACACAACACAGGTTATGAACAATGTAACACATCACAAAAGACCAACTAGATACAGTACGAATGGGACCTTATACCTTCATCACACAAACTTCAGCTTGAATAAGAGTAGCATTTGCAAAGCTTTTACCGAGCTTTGAACAGTTCTGTTAAAGTCTATATACCACCATTACGGTTTAGTTTGGGGAGGTTAAAACGGAACTTCCCCCAGGGAAAAAATGCAAGCAAAAACATTTTTTTGCAAATAAAATCTATTCTACAAAAAAGCGCACACAGCTGACTATGACTTTAATCAAACTGCTAACAGGTTTTCAAAGTAACTCAGATCTTGCATTTAGATCAGGGGTAGGCAACCTTAGAGAGATGGAGATCTACTTGAACAACACTGATGAAGTAAAAGATCACCGGGCACAGTGTCCTGTTAAAGCCGGTTCACACCAGAACGCGATGCCAGAAAGGCATGTTCCATGTGTGTTTCCTGCACCATGTTCAAAATGCACTGCTTTGTGAACTACTGCTGGTGATAATACATTGTTAACCCCAAACGTAGATCGCAAACACAGTGTACAGGGATCAGGAGTGCGTCGCGCTCAGAATGCAGGGATCAGGAGTGCCTTGCACTCAGAATGCAGGGATCAGGAGTGCCTTGCACTCAGAATGAAGGGATCAGGAGTGCATTGCACTCAGAATGCAGGGATCAGGAGTGTGCTGCGCTCAGAATGCAGGGATCAGCCGTGCGTAGTGCTCTGAATGCAGGGATCAGGAGTGCGTTGTGCTCAGAATGCAGGGATCAGGAGTGCGTTGCACACAGAATGCAGAGTTGGGGAGGTATGATGTGAAGGGTGACACTGCTATGGGGGTGGCCCTGCCCATAGCAGTGTCCACTGCTCCCTTCACATCACCTCCCCCCACACAGTAGTGTCCTCTTCTTCCCCCTTTAGCAGTGACCTCTGGACCCCTTCCCTCCCATAGCAGTGTTCCATTGCATCCTACCTGTGCACACAGTGGAGATTGGGAGTTCTAGCAGAGGGCAGGGTGGGAGCTGGCCGCAAGACTTTTCATATTAACAAGCTGGTGATTGGTTGCTTAGGACCTAGCAACAGGGCCGTTTTTAAGGCAGGGCAAAAGGGGCAGCTGCCCAGGGCCCTGTCATTGTTGTGGGGCCCAAAGCAGCTGCCTCATACTTGCCAACTATCCTGATTTAAATTCCCTCATCCTTTTGAGGTTTTAGTCCCGTGCTGTGTCCCAATATCTCTGTGTGAAATGCTGCTACTACTGCTGCCCAGCTCTGCCCTTCTGTTGTGTACAGATGACTCACCTGCAGACCCTGTGTTTACATGTAAATTACCGGCATTCATATGTAAATAGCGGCAGCCGGCGGCATTGATATGTATATCATGCCCCGCTGAGGTCATATGCACAGTAATCTCTAGCAGACAATCAACAAACAGAAATCATGCTGTAACCACTAGCAACCAATCAGTGAGCCGTAATGTGTACTGTAACCTCTAGCAACCAGTCAGTGAGCGGTAATGATACACTGTAACCTCTGGCAACAATAGCTATCGCAATAGCTGCTTGATTTGATCCAGTAAACTGATTTTGAGTCCAGCTGCTATTTATTGTATGTCTCAGAGCAGGTGGAGAGCGAAACTGCATGGGGGGGGGGGCAAGAAAAGTTTTGCCCAGGGTCCAATCAATATTAAAGACAGCCCTGCCTAGCAACCAATCACTTGTCGGTTAACTTAAAAAGTTAACTTGGCCAGCTCCTCCTCCCGCCATCTGTCCTGGGCTGTGCTGGCTCTCGTTCCTGTTCCCAGCTGTTCACTGATAAAAGCGGCGGAGGCGGGGTGGGTCGTGGAGAGAGAGAGGAATCGAAGGTGCGGCTGGTGGTGGAGAGTCCGGTACCTGCGGGGTTTGGTGGTGCAGACCTGTTCACAGTCTACCTGTCACCTGTCTGCAGTTGACAGGTAGCCCACGATCGATGGGTTGCTGACCCTTGATTTAGATCAATGTTTAATATCCCAATGATGTACCTTAAAATGACACCTGAAGCTGCTTTGTCCAATGTAATTATACACTATATTGCCAAAAGTATTGTCGCGTCTGCCTTTACACGCACATGAACTCTAATGGCATCCCAATCTTAGTCCATAGGGTTCAATGTTGAGTTGACCCACCCTTTGCAGTTCTGGGAAGGCTGTCCACAAGGTTTAGGAGTGTGTCTATGGGAATGTTTGACCATTCTTCCAGAAGCGCATTTGTCAGAGGTCAGGCACTGATGTTGACGAGAAGGCCTGGCTCACAGTCTTTTCTCTAATTCATCCCAAGGGTGTTCTATCGGGATGAGGTCAGGACTCTGTGCAGGCCAGTCAAATTCCTTCACCAAACTCCACCTCCACCAAACTCACTCATCCATGTCTTTATGGACCTTGCTTTGTGCACTGGTGTGCAGTCATGTTGGAACAAGAACGGGCAATCCCCAAACTGTTCCCACAAAGTTGGGAGCATGAAATTGTCCAAAATGTCTTGGTATGCTTGGAGGCCACTCCTCCAAATCATTTTGTGGAAGGGGGATTATGATGTTGGGTTGTTTTTCAGGAATTGGGCTTGGCCCCTTAGTTCCAGTGAAGGGAACTCTTAAAGTGACATCATACCAAGACATTTTGGACAATTTCATGCTCCCAACTATGTGGGAACAGTTTGGGGATGGCCAGTTCCTGTTCCAACATGACTGTGCACCAGTGTACAAAGCAAGGTCCATAAAGACATTTATTGAGTGAGTTTGGGGTGGAGGAACTTGACTGGCCTCAACCCAGTAAAACACCTTTGGGATGAATGGAGTGGAGACTGGGAGCTAGGGCTCATCCAACATCAGTGCCTGATTTCACAAATGCGCTTCTGGAAGAATGGTCAAACATTCCCATAGACACACTCCTAAACCTTGTGGACAGTTGAAGTTGTTATAGCTGCAAAGGGTGGGCCAACTCAACATTGAACCCTACGGACTAAGACTGGGATGCCAGTAAATTTAATGTGCGTGTAAAGGCAGGTGTCCGAATACTTTTGGCAACTTTTTAGTGTATATGTGCCATACCTGTGGGATCCCAGATAGTGGAAATCACTATGGTAGGCACGGCTACTACAGTGATCTCCACTAGCTTCTGGGTCCTGTGCCAGGCAGTTGCCCTGTTACATTATTAACACAGGACTTGCTAGTTCAGCATGGGCATCATTCAACAAACACTTTGCAGGTGGTGATGCCACAATCTTCACCCCATCCAGAGAATGCTTTGCATTCATTGAGAAAATTAATAGTGTTCTCTGCATGGTGCTTGTGCCGAGTGATCAGCCTCCTGTGTTCAGTAAGCATCAGTGCAGCCACTTGGCATGGAACCCAGAAGCTAACATCAATTACGGTAGTGACCGATATTAGTTGTTTGTGTGGCACTTAGGCTCAGTGGATGGGGGATGTGCAAGTTGGTATATCCGCGGCTGCAGCAGAGAGTGCTGACAGGGCATGGAGCTTGCCCTGGCTCCTGCAGTAGCTCAAGGGAAGAGCACCCAGATACCGCACATCTGAGATGTCCTAAGGAGGTGGATGGAGTGGCATCCTCAGCCTGGACCACTGTAAGTGCCTACTACAGTGATTTGCAGCTTGCACAAGGATCCTACAAGTATATATACTTCGGTGAGTCCAAGTGAGTCCAAGCTGGATCAAATTTTCTGTACCTGGAATTCAGCTTTAAGTGAACACGCACTAGCATGAGATATACCATTTTCTGCTAGTAAATAAACCCCTTGATTTGGATGGAGTTGCAACAGACCTCAAGGACAGCTGCATTTGTGGTTCCTCTAAATAGTGACTAAGTTTTTCTGCTTCCCAGGAAAGCTTCTGTTCCTGTTCAAGTAAGCATCCAACAAACATGTTTTTATCACAATCACTTCCTCTGGGTCAGCATTTTTTTTTTTTTGTTACAAAAAAACAGTACAGTAAAAAAAAGTCAGCATTTTAACTCATGAAGTCTGATGAGACAGTACTGCAGGACAAGATGAGTTATCCAGGTAACACATTGTTTTCTTTCCATTTTGTAGCTCTGCAGGTATACAAGCGTAGCTCCCAACTGTCCCATCCTGTTGAGACCAACTCCCTCTGTCCCTCATGCATCCTCAGTTGTCCTTCTTTTTGTCTAATGTGTACATAAATGTACTGTTTTACTACCAAAACGTTATGCTGTTCTAATCTTTTTTATCCATTCTCTGTATTACTACATTTGTTATTTTGAAAAGCCAACATAAAGAAGAAATAGAAGTCAAAACGCACTTGTGTGGTTTAGCCAATTATTTTCTGCATTCTAGATCTTTTTGGTCCTCCTAACCGGGGCCAATGTAGGGATGTGTTCTTTGCCTACATACTTTGTGTTAAAAGGTGTCATCTTAGAAAGTTGGGAGGCATGTGCATGGGAGGTTCAGAACATGGCTTAGAAAACAGATAAATTTAAATGGTATTTTTTACATCTGAATGTAAATGCTAGACTGTAAAGAACATCTTGTTTAAGTGGCATTTAGCAAACTACCGTATATACTTGAGTATAAGTCAAATTTTCCAGCACATTTTTTTGTGCTGAAAGTGCCCCCCTCGACTTATACTCGAGTCAAGCACTTTTCTGCAGCAAAAAATTTCATTTTCCGAACCGAATTTGGGGCCCTGTATCTCAGGGCCACTTGGTGCTAGGAACCCCAAAGTTAGTGTGCAAACCCAGTAGAACTGGTACCATAACATATCCAAAGCTGGGGTTCCTAGCACCAAGTGGCCCTGAGAAACGGGGCCCCAAAACCGGTTCAGAAAATGTCATTCTCTGCTGCAGAAAAGTGCTTGACATTTTCTGAACTGATGTTTGGGGCCCTGTATCTCGGGGCCACTTAGTGCTAGAAACCCCAGCTTTGGAAATGTTATAGTGCTAGTTCCACTGGGTTTGCACACTAAATTTGGGGATCTTAGCACTAAGTGGCCCCGAGATATGGGGCCCCAAATTCGGTCAACTGTGTCCATCTGTAGCAATGTAATTTCGGGACCCTTTGGGTTCAGAGACCCCAAATTTTGGCTGCAGCTAGGGGGCATCTAGGAACCCTTAACTACCAAGTTTGAAGTTCAGGGGACCTATGGCTGCAAATGGGCACAGTGAGGCATGCAAATGGGCACAGTGATGCTGCAAATGGGCATTGTTGACCCTCTTTTCCACTTACAGTAGCTGTGCATTTCTCACCCTCGTCTTATACTCGGGTCAATAAGTTTTTCCCATTTTTTTGTGGTAAATTAGGGCCTCGACTTATACTCGGAACGACTTATACTCGAGTATATACGGTACTAAGCATCTGCAGAGCTCAGCTCAGTAGTCTCCCAGAGTTTGCTAGATGATCATTACTAAATGTATATGTCTGTTATTGTATGTAAACTCAAAATCTATTTTCTGCATGTCAGGCACCAGGTACCAATTTTGTTAATCAAATCATTTTGTGAATAAGTTACCTGGAGTTCCAGCCAGTAACAGTACATCCTGCTGTAGGCTGAACATGCTAAACTACTGGCATTGGTGTGTGCAGTCTATTGCATTAGGGTGTGCATCCCAAAGCTTATTTATATATGTATATACAGTTGTGTGAAAAAGTATTTGCTCCCATCCTGATTTTAATTTTTTTTTGCATATTTATCACACTTAAATGATTAAGATTATCAAACAAATTTTAATATTACACAAAGATAACCCGAGTAAATCCAAGATGCAGTTTTTAAATTATTATTTCATTTATTAAGGGAATGCCTGGCCTTATGTGAAAAGGTAATTGCCCCCTCCCATGCTGAATCATGAATGAACTGTGATTAACCACAATTTTTTGGAAAGCTTAGTTAAATTTCACTTGCCACACCTAAACTTGATTATTGCCAGACCTGTCGAATCAAAAAATCACATAAATAGAAGCTGTCTGACAAAGTGAAGCACGCTAACAGATCACAAAAAGCCATACATCATGTCACAATCTAAAAAAATTCAAGAAAAGATTAGAAACAGAGTAATGTACATGAATCGGTTTAGGAAGCCATTTCTAAGTCTTTGGAACTTCAGTGAACCATGGGGAGAGTCATTATCCACAAATGGAGATAACTTAGAACAGAGGTGAACCTTCCCAGGAGTGGCCGGCCTACAAAAATGACTCCAAGAGCATGACCACGACTCATCCAGGAGGTAAAAAAAAAAAGCCAGAACAACATCTAAAGAACTGCAGGCCTCACTTGCCTCGGGTAAGGTCAGTGTTCATGATTCAACAAAAAGAAAGAGACTGGGCAAAAATGGCATCCATGGGAGAGTTTCAAGGCCAAAGCCACTCCTGGTTAGTGACAGCCTGCAGATCAACTTTTTAATGGGTCAGAAGGACTCTTTCAAAATTGGACCTGATCCGAAAAAGTTAAATTTTTTGTCATATTAACCGCTTCAGCCCCGGAAGATTTTACCCCCTTCCTGACCAGAGCACTTTTTGCGATTCGGCACTGCATCAATTTAACTCACAATTGCACCAAAACAAAATTGATGTCCTTTTTTTCCCACAAATAGAGCTTTCTTTTGGTGGTATTTGATCACCTCTACGGTTTTTATTTTTTGCACTATAAACAAAAAAATAGCGACAATTTTGAAAAAAAAGCAACATTTTTTACTTTTTTGCTATAATAAATATCCTCCAAAAATATATAAAAAAACTATTTTTTTTCCCTCAGTTTAGGCCGATATGTATTCTTCTACATATTTTTGGTAAAAAAAACACTAGGGGGCGATCAAGGGGTTAAGTGGGAGTGATTCTAACTGTGGGGGGAATGAGCTATCACTGACATGACAGCGATCATTGCTCCCGATGACAGGGAGCAGTAGATTCCTGTCATGTCACTAGGCAGAACGGGGAAATGCCTTGTTTACATAGGCATCTCCCCGTTCTGCGGCTCCGTGACACGATCGCCGGGACACCAGCAGAAATTGAGTTCACAGGATCCGCGGGCGCGGTCACGCCATACGCGGCGGGCGCGTTAGTGAGCCACCGCCGGCGCACCCGCCAATTAAAGGGGACGTGCAGGTATGTCCATTTGCCCACCACTGCCATTGTGCCGACATATATCAGCGTGCAGCGGTCGGCAAGTGGTTAAGCATCTAGAAATGGCAATTGTTTTCAGGCCATACATACACATGTCATTAACATACAGTGCCTTGAAAAAGTATTCATACCCCTTTTCCACATTTTGTCATGTTACAACCAAAAATATAAATGTATTTTATTGGGATTTTTTGTGATAGACCAGCACAAAGTGGCATATAATTGTGAAGTGAAAGGAAAATTATAAATGGTTTTCCAAATTTTTTACAAATAAATATCTAAAAAGTGTGGCGTGCATTTGTATTTAGCCCCCTTTACTCTGATGCCCGTAACTAAAATCTAGTGGAACCAATTGCCTTCAAAAGTCACCTAATTAGTAAATAGAGTCCACCTGTGTGTGTAATTTAATCTGAGTATAAATACAGCTGTTCTATGAAGCCCTCAGAGGTTTGTTGGAGAACCTTTAGTGAACAGACAGCATGATGAAGGCCAAGGGACACACCTGACAGGTCAGGTATAAAGTTGTGAAGAAGTTTAAAGCAGGGTTGGGTTATAAAAAAAATTATCCCAAGCTTTGAACATCTCATGGGGCACTGTTCAATCCATCATCTGAAAATGGAAAGAGTATGGCACAACTGCAAACCTACCAAGACATGGCCGTCCACCTAAACTGACAGGCTGGGCAAGGAGAGCATTCATCAAAGAATCAGCCAAGAGGCCCATGGTAACTCCGTAGGAGCTGCTGAGATCCACAGCTCAGGTGGGAGAATCTGTCCACAGGACAACTATTAGTCATGCACTCTACAAATCTGGAGTGGCAAGAAGAAAGCCATTTTAGAAAGAAAGCCATAAGAAGTCCCCTTTGCAGTTTGCTAAAAGCCATATGGAGGGCACAGCAAACATGTGGAAGAAGGTGCTCTGGTCAGATGAGACCAAAATTGAACTTTTTGGCCTAAAAGCTAAACGCTATGTGTGGCGGAAAACTAACACTGCACATCACCCTGAACACACCATCCCCACCGTGAAACATGGTGGTGGCAGCATCATGTTGTGGGGATGCTTTTCTTCAGCAGGGATAGGGAAGCTGGTCAGAGTTGATGGGAAGATGGATGGAGCCAAATACAGGGCAATCTTAGAAGAAAACCTGTTAGAGTCTGCAAAAGACTTGAGACTGGAGTGGAGGTTCACCTTCCAGTAGGACAACGACCCTAAACATACAGCCAGGGCTACAATGGAATGGTTTAGATCAAAACATATTCATGTATTAGAATGGCCCAGGCATAGTCCAGACCTAAATCCAATTGAGAATCTGTGGCAAGACTTGAAAACTGCTGTTCACCGATGCTCATCATCCAGTCTGACAAAGCTTGAGGTATTTTGCAAAGAAGAATGGGCAAAAATGTCACTCTCTAGATGTGCAAAGCTGGTAGAGACATCCCCAAAAAGACTTGCAGCTGTAATTGCAGCAAAAGGTGGTTTTACAAAGTCAGGGGGGCTGAATACGAATGCACGCCACACTTTTCACATATTTATTTGTAAAAAATGTTGAAAAAAGTTTATCATTTTCCTTCCACTTCACAATTATGTGCCACTTTGTGTTGGTCTATCACATAAAATCCCAATAAAATACATTTATATTTTTGGTTGTAACATGACAAAACGAGGAAAATGACAAAGGGTATGAATACTTTTTCAAGGCACTGTAAAGAGAAATATCTTTGTTGCCATAAGCAACATAATAAATTCCTAATTCAGAAAGGAAATCCCACCGCACGCTGGATAAATCACTGACATAGGCATGTATTGTATGAAATATCCACAAGCACGGCAATACCAGTCATCACCTAGCTCCGCCCTCGCATTTTACACGATCGGTCTTAGTCGTAGCGAAAGAGATCTCTACAACTAATCTCTATTGGATGAAATGCGTTGGAGGGGGTGGTCTTCGGGTGGGGGCTATCATTGCCATGCTTGTGGATGTTCCATACAATGTTGATGCCAGTGATTTATCCGGTGTGTGTGGTGGGACTTCCTTTCTGCATTAAGTCTGTGAGGGGGGGAGCTGCTTGGAGCAGAGAACCCCTTGCTCAATATTAAATTTCTAATTTCACTTTGTAACCAGCATTAGAAAAATTAAACTGTAATCTGATTGGCTGCTCTGAACGAGACCACATTTTAGCATAAAAAGTTTAGCCAATCTCATATTTTTTTTTTATCTCATTACAGATAAATGGGGATTCTTCACACAAAAAACAAATCTGATCACATATGGACTGATAGCACTATCCTATGTGATGGTCATTGCACTCTTCATAATAGTGCTGTCACAGAGTAAGTGGTATCCATGCTTAGCAACGTTTTACATAGCTAGACTTTAGCACACATGTGGAGGGCTGTGCTGGGGTTGTTGCAAACAAAACCAAAATAAAGGCTGGCTGTTATACACAACATAATTGCTCTGTTTGCGGAGAAAGTAAATTGTATTGGTGAATCCGGAATTGACGTCGTTTGGACTGGGCACCAGAAAAGGGGGATTGAAAAAGGCCTAAAATCAAACAAAGATGGCGGAAGCAAGCCATGTGCTCACATCTTTGTTTGATTTTAGCCCTTCTTCAATCTCCCTTTTCTGGTGCCGAGTCCAAACGACGTCACTTCCGGTTTCAGTGGAACGCACGCTGGATGCAGAGTTTCTTGGATTTGATCCTTGCATTGTGATCTGCTTGTTTTACTTCTCTGTCTTGTAAGTAACACCAACCTAACTTTTGTGCAATAAAACACCTGTTAACTGTACTTCACTATTAGTCCCCTTTTTTCTCTTTTGTTGGTGTTATTACCTACATATGACCATCACATTGGGGGAGATCTCCAGTGAACCCTTCTGTGAATTGCCATTTCTGGTCAGTGTTTTAGCTTGAATGACCCCTGGACTGAAAAGCTAGGAGTCCATTTCATTTGGTGAGTGGGGACACGGGGGGGGGGGTGTGTGCAGGGCTGGATTGGTTTAAAAATTTGGCCCTGGACTTCATCCAGACCGGCCCACTTTAATTTTGCAAACAAGCACAAAAACAGTATATAAACTATACGCAATTGTGCAAAAAAAAAAAAAAAAAGTAGCACAACATAGGGAGTCCTCACTAACCTCTTTTATTATTTCACGTATTCTCCTTTGTATTTTTCTCATCCTTCTCACATCACTGCGTGGAATTGAGGGCGAGCCGCGCAGCCATTACTTTGACAGGCTGTCACTGAAACCGGCCCACTGAGCCATCGGCCCACCGGGAAACTCTCTGTAGTCCAGATGGCCAGTACATGCCTGGGTGTGTGTCACACCTTGAAGTTTGGAGCACTACTGCACTTGTAACGATTGGAGCATACAAGCACTTTATACATGGGATGTTTTACTTATTTTCACATCACTATTTGATTTGTTTTTTTAATCATTTTTCACATTATTTTGATCAATATACAGGGCTATTTTTCTCGGAGAATAGGTGCAGGAACTCCCCCCCCCCCATCTGAGTCACCCTTTGTCTTTGCCCCCTACCCACCTCTGACCACCGTCCCTTGATTCCATCCCCTACCCACCTACCAGTACTGCCCCTTTTAGAGAATACAGAACCAAGTATCATTTTGTGGTGCTTAATCATTTATATGGAACATGTTGATGATCAAAAGAAAAGCAGTAAAATAGATCCTCTGCAGTCAGCAACAATAGAATCCCAGCAATAGATCCCCACACAACAATAGACTCCCCCAACAACAATGGACTCCACCCCAACAACATTAGATTCCCTGCAGCAACAGTAAACTACCCACATCAAAATATCAAACCCAGTAACAAAATATCCACCCAAGCAACATTAGACCCCCCCCCCCCCCCCAGCAGCAAAAACAGATCTTCCAGCAGCCAGCATCAGTAGATCCTCCAGCAGCCAGTAAAAATAGACCTCTTCCTCAACGGTAGATCCCTTCCAGCATCATAAGACCCCCCCGCAACAATAGATTCCCCATCAGCAACAATAGTCCCTCACACAAAATCAGATCCCCACCAGTGACAATAGATCCCCCAGCAGTCAACATCAAAAGACCCTCCAGCACACCCCACACCCCACACCCCATGCTATTACATAAATTCAGTACTAGAGGTTCCAGAACTGCATTCCCCCGCGTTCCCGCTGAAAAAAAGCCCTGTCAATATATATTCATGATGTATACATGTTTGAGAGCGCTGTAGTTATTTTATTTTTATGTTTAATAATTGGTAAACTGTAATAGATCACATTTTTTTGGGGGGGAGTTCAATACCACTTTAAATGTTTATTTTAAAACATTGATTTTATATACATAGTGAAATAATATATAAATATTGTTATAAAAAAATATATATAAAGCATTGGTTTAAATGTAAAACATTTAAAAGTAAAAAACATTTACAAAAAAAAACACTCCATTATAGTTTCCCTGTAGAAATGCCCTTCACCCCAATGATTTCATCTCTATACACGAGCAGCTATGTGTTTAGTATGGATACCAGTAAAACAGTGCAGGAATGTTACATTTTCCTGCTTTTGCTTGTTTTTTAGTATCACTCCTACCAAGAAGCAGTCAAAGAACCAAGTATTAAGACAAGAACTTGGCTTTATCATAAAGTAGATGCAGCCTCACCTTAAGTTTCTCTATGTGTCTGTCTTTTCTTCTGTCAGTCTATCCATTTTTCAATTCTTGTCTTTTAGAGAGTCCATCTCAAATGGCTACCATGGCTAGTAAGAATGACCTCCAGAGCTTGGACTCAACTGGTAAGTTTTTTTCATGCTTTTCATGATTCTAAAATCAGAAGGTTCTTTTATCTTAAAGAGGAGTTCCGGCCACATTTTTTTTAATGATCTGTGCATAATTCATTCTTAAATTAAAAAAAACGATTATATCATTTAAAAAAAGGATGTTGCTTAAATATAAAATTTCTACTCACAAGTTTTTCCGTCCTGTTGTGGCCGTTGCCATCATGATTGTGGGCATGTGAAGCCCAATCGCTAACTCTTCCTGGATAAGCGTAGAATCATCTCGCGCATGCGCGATTCACCGGCGGCCGTAGCGTCGACTGTTTCTAAAGTTGCCATAGCAACGGGCGGCGATGGAGGAAGGTCCCGCGCCGTTGTTATGGCAACAAAGGACTTTCTTCCCTTTTTAAAAATGGCGATATGATCCGCTTTAAATCGCGTCATTTCCTGTCAGGAAATAACGCGATTTTTGATCACAGTACTGCCTACAGACTCCTGGGAAATGATGACACATCATTTCCCAGTAGGATAGGCGAGGGAGGAAGAAACGAGGAGCTCCACAGACCAGGAAGTGTCAGATTAGGTGGACTACATAGCAACAGGGTGATTCTGGTAAGTATAAAAAAAAATTTCCTCCAAATGTTTCTTTTTAGGTTAAAAGGAGTTAAAAGGGTTAAAAGGAGTCTGTTAACCCTTTCATGACTTTTTGTTCTGTTAACCCTTTCATGACTAAGCCTATTTTTGAAATTTGGTGTTTACAAGTTAAAATCTATATTTTTTGCTAGAAAATTACTTAGAGCCCCCAAACATTATATATATTTTTTTAGCAGAGAATCTAGAGAATAAAATGGCGACTGTTGCAATATTTTTTATCACACGGTATTTGTGCAGCGGTGTTTTAAATGCAAATTTTTGGAAAAGGGACACTTTCATGAATTTTAAAAAATCCAAACAGTAAAGTTACCCCAATTTTTTTGTATAATGTGAAAGAAGATGTTACGCCGAGTAAATAGATACCAAACATGTCACCCTTTATAATTGCACGCACTCGTGGAATGGCGACAAACTACGGTACCTATGAATTTCCATAGGCGACGCTTAAAATTTTTTTTACGGTTACCAGGTTAGAGTTACAGAGGAGGTCTAGGGCTAGAATTATTGCTCTCGCTCTGACGATACCTCACATGTGTGATTTGAACACTGTTTACATATGCGGGCGCGACTTCCGTATGCGTTTTCTTCGCTGCGCGAGCTCGCGGGGACAGGGGCACTTTAAAAAATTTTATTTTTTTTTTTAATTTATTTTATTTTTTTTTTACTTTATAAATTGTGTTTTAAATTTTTTTTTTTTTTTTTTACTTTTATTGCTGTCACAAGGAATGTAAACATCCCTTGTGACAGTAATAGGTGGTGACAGGTACTCTTTATGGAGAGATCGGGGGTCTAAAAGACCCCCCATCCCTCCTTTACACTTCAAAGTATTCAGATCGCCGAAAACGGCGATTCTGAATACTGTGTACTTTTTTAAATTCGGCGCCATTGGCAGCCGAGTAAACGGGAAGTGACGTCATGACGTCGCTTCCGCGTTTACAACAAGAAGGCTGGAACGAAGCCGCCCACAGCTTCGTTCCAGCCCGCCCCCAACCGCCGAAAGTACTCGATTGGATACCGGGCTTCCCGATCGCACGGGAGGCCCGGTAACAGCGGCGGGAGGCGGCAGGAGGGGGGGGGTGTCCCCTCCCGCTCCTCCGGTATAACAACCGAGCGGCTTTTAGCCGCATCAGTTGTTATACACGGGTAGCCGATCGCCCGCTGTAAACAACGGTACCGGGATGATGCCTGCAGCTGCGGGCATCATCCCGGTATAACCCCGGAAAGCCGAGTACGCATATGTGCGTACGGTCGGCGGGAAGGGGTTTTAATAGAAACAAAAAAATTCAGGGTGGAACTCCGCTTTAATGCATGTAATTGGAGTATACATATCCTGCACTATATGGCATTTTGTGGCTTATGGGCTTTTGTTAGTTGCACTCTTGTGAGTATCCATTTTTACCTGTCTTCATTCGCTCTAATAACAATTTGGTAATGCACTAGGTGCTTGCGCCTTCCTGTTTGTTTGTTTTTACAGTTACTATTCAAATAGGTTTTATTGTTGTAATTACACAAAAAAAGTTTATTTGAAAGACATTTGAAGCAGACCTTCATTTAGCAATATATTTGTCAGGTGAGTCCATAGGCGTGCGCACAGGGTGTGCCGGGTGTGCCCAGGCACACCCTAATCCCCCCATGCGCATTAGTGTTATGGTTCTGTGTAGCAACAGGATCATGGGAAAGTTCTCCCTCTTACCGGCTCTGCCATAAGAGAAGTATTTATCCTTTTCTCTTTCACTGTGCCAGCAGGGAGATCAATGTGCCAGGGTCATATATATGTAGACACATACACATGCATGTGTGTGTGTTTGAGCTTAAGGGTGTACACCCTAATGCATTAGGCTGCGCACACCTATGGGTGAGTCATTATGAAATAATTAACCACATAAAAGATCTACTTGTATTTCAGGGCTAGAGATAAGTGTGACATCAATGCTCTAACCACTGCACATGAGAACTAAAGGAAACTAATTGCAATTTTGAAGACAGCAAATACATATTATGCTAACTCCAGCTAAACTTATTAGGAATCATATACTATATGGTACAGATTTCTATAGTCATATTTAATTTAAGAAAAATATTCTACTAAGCAGTCCTAAGGTCTTTTTGGCAGAGGTAGGTGTTATGAAATTCCTACAAGTGGCAAGATGAAACAGAGGGAAAAACATCTTCGCCCAATGTGGGGCTCGAACCCACGACCCTGAGATTAAGAGTCTCATGCTCTACCGACTGAGCTAGCCGGGCAACTTAGATGGTTTAATGTGATGATGTTTAGAGTAGTAAAGGGGAGGTGAGTTAAAGTATTGTAAAGGCAGAAAGTTTTTACTCCTAATGCAGTGTTTCTCAACTCCAGTCCTCAAGGCGTCCCAACAGGTCATGTTTTGAGGCTTTCCATTATTTTGCACAGGTGATTTGATCAGTTTTAATGCCTTAAGCCCCATAAACACTATCAGATTTTCTGCTGAGTTTTTCCTTCAGATTTACCAAAACCATATAATATGAGGTCAAACCTTAGGAGTTTCAATGTGTATGCAATCAGGCAGGCCCTTGCACTACATGGTTTTGGTAAATCTGAAGGAAAAACTCAGCAGAAAATCTGATAGTGTGTATGGGGCTTTAGTAATTACCACAGCTGTTTTATCTGAGGGAAATCCTGAAAACATGACCCGTTGGGGCACCTTGAAGACTGGAGTTGAGAGACACTGCCCTAATGTAGTCTATGCATTAAGATAAAAAGCTTTCTGTGTGCAGCAGCCCCCTAATACTTACCATCTCGATCCAGCGATGTTGCACGAGAGTCTAGGCTGTCCGGGACTCCCTTCCTCATTGCCTGAGAGAACAGTGGGGCGCCATTTCCTCCTAGCACAGTCAATCAAAGTCATTGAGCCAATGAGGAGAGAGGGGGCAGGGCCGAACCGCGGCTCAGTGTCTGAATGGACATACAGAGCAGCGGCTCGGCTGCTTGCTGTGGGGGCACTCAGCAAGAGGGAGGGGCCAGTAGCGCCGGAGGGGGATCGGAGAAGAGTAGGATCTGGGTTGCTCTGTGCAAAAACACTGCACAGGGCAGGTTAGTATAACAAGTTTGTTATTTTTAAATGAAAAAAACGAGACTTTAGTATTACTTTAACCACTTAAGGACCGAGCCTCTTTCTGAGATTTGTTGTTTACAAGTTAAAAACTGTTTTTTTTTGCTAGAAAATTACTTAGAACCCCCAAACATACATTTTTTTTCTAACACCCTAGAGAATAAAATGGTGGTCGTTGCAATACTTTCTGTCACACCGTATTTGCGCAGCGGTCTTACAAGCGCTCAGAATGTGTAAAGGAAGTGACGTTTTGTTGCCACCATTTTGCTACACCCCGTACTCCTCCACAGTAAGGATACACCGAGAAGGGGGCAAGCGGACATCTTGTTATACCCACCGGAGTTTTGCATTTTACACCCTTTTTTAACAGTAAACTGAGTTTATATAGTGAAATACAGTACTTAAAACTCTGTGTGAATGTTTACATGTTGAATTTTAAAAGCAGCGAACTTCTGTCTGATTAGCAAACCTGTGAGATAAGCACGCTTGCCGTTGCTTTTAAAATTCAACATCTAAACAGTGAGACAGAGTTCTACGTATAATATTTCACTATATAAACTCAGTTTACTGTTAAAAAAAACCATGTAAAATGCAAAACTCTGGTGGGTGTAACAAGATGTTCGCTAGCCCCTTCTCAGTGTATCCTTAATGTGGAAGAGTGGGGGGTGTAGAAAGATGGTGGCGACGAAACGTCACTTCCGTTACACATTCTGATGGGTCGCCTAATCTGATGAAACACCTACAAACACGGGTTGCAGGAAAGAAATTCGCACTATTCCCCCATCAACACAGATAGTGCTGACAGGCGAATCCCTCCTGCCGAGTCATTGTATTCTCCCAGCGGGGGGGGGAAGCTGCCCCCGCCAGGAGAAGGCAGTGATTATTGCTATTATTGCTTGCGGCTATACCAACCGCTAGCGATAGTCGCAATAAAATTTGCCATACGGCAGGCTGGTTGTACCCAAGTTGATTGATCGATCAACTTGGTACATTCTGCCTGCCCATACAAGGTTTGAATCTCCAAGTATGGCCAGTCTAACTTTGTTGCAAATCACATAGCATTGAAAAGATGCCCTTGAAAAAATACTGGCCCCAGGTTTTCTACTACATCTATATATATATTATGGTGAGTTGGAAATATTTATTTAACCTCTGTGAGAATACTTATGTATGGAGATGTTCATGGACAATGCAGAACCATCTGATGAACATCACATTACGTGGTTGTGGTCAGGTTAAATAAGTTGAGTGACTGGCCTTTTCTAATTTCCCCTGACCAAGACTGCTGAGGTAAAAAAATCAATTGATCAGAATTGATTCTTCTGGCTAGTTCCAATGTTTAATCCCTAGACAAGGTCCCACACTCCTCTCCAAAGGGCGAGATATGTAAGCTTACATGATGTGAACCTACATGTTTGTAGAAGGATAGTATGTTAGAATGATCATTTGGAGACAACACACCTGACCACCATTGAATGTTCATGGACAACATAATATAGCAAGACATAGATCATTCGCCATGAATTCCACCATGGAACACATGTATTTATTCATATTCTGTATATAATATTCAAACATTGTCAATATGTTGTGAATATGATGGTTTAATTTCTTACAGTTGGTAACCTGTCACTAAAGATGAAGCAAATAGAACGGGACGTAAAAAGTAAGATATTCTAAATATACAATACTCTGTAATAAATTAGAACAGTTCTTTGTGTTTTGAATAGAATATAGAAGGGTTAGCCCTGCCGGTCAGATTTTTTAATGTTTTTTGTGTCTCCGTTTGGGAGATCACACCGGGCAGGAAGTGAAGGGTCATTTTTCCAACATGAACATAGCAGTAGGATAAGTTAGAACTTCTGTTAGAACGGGACGTAAAAAGTAAGATATTAATAAACAATACTCTGTAATAAATGAGAACGGTTCTTTGCGTTTTGAATAGAATAGAGAAGGGTTAGCCCTGCCGGTCAAATTTAAAAAAAAAAATTGTGTCTCTATTTGGGAGATCTCACCGGGCAAGAAGTGAACAGTCATTTTTCCAACATGAACATAGTAGTAGGATAAGTTAGAACTTCTGTTAGTTATTTATTGCTGTTTTCTGCAATACTGAGGAAATTCCTATTTTCTTTCTATTTGTCGAGGAACCAGTTGGAAAATTATCAGTCGAACAGCACCTGAATCCATTCAGAAGCAAGCACTGTCTGGGCATTCTAACAGGTGGCAGTGCCTGCTGTCAGAATACAATAGCCCACTGTTATCATTGATGGGGCAATCTTCACCACATCTGAGCACCACAAACCGAAAACACTATTTAATTCATTTTTAACATTTAAAGCAAACTTCCCCATCCATGCATGTCTCAATGCTTTTTTTTTATGAGAAATCTCTTTGAAAAACACCCCCAATTATTTCTGGCTGTGGCAATCTTGAGTAAGAGAAAATGATTCATGTAGCATTTACTTCCTGCCATTAGCTCAAGTATGCATGCAGGAGAGTGTGCTTAGCTGAAACCCCCTCCTTCTCTCCTCCCCTCCTGAAGACTCCTGGGATGTATGACATCATCTGCCTAGGCAGGAAACCAGGAAGAACTGAAGAAATGTAAAAAAAAAGTTTAAAATAAGTAATTAAGATATACATTTCTATCTATTTATTAATGCTAGCAGCATGAGTATTAAAAATAATCAATGTTGATAGGGAGCGTGAAGTTCCACTTTCAAAGCTGGGTATACACTTTGAATTTTTTTTGTTCAAGCTTTGGGTTGAATGAAAATTCACAGATTCCCGCATCCACACAAGCGATGTGGATACAGGGATTCCCCCACCTGCGCAATTGTATTCTGACAGCCGGGACTCCCCCTCCCAGGGCTTTTTTTCAGCGGGAACACGGGGGAACGCAGCTCCAGCACTGAATGTATGTAATAGCATGGGGTGTGGGTTGTGCTGGAGGGTCTAGTGATGTTGGCTGCTGGGGATCTATTGTCACTGGCGGGGATCTGATTTTGTGTGAGGGTCTATTGTTGCTGATGGGGAATCTATTGTTGATGGGGGGTCTTATGTTGCTGGAAGTAATCTACTGTTAAGGGAGAGGTCTATTTTTACTGCTGCTGGAGGATCTATTGATGCTGGCTGCTGGGAGATCTATTTTTGCTGCTGGGGGGGTCTAATGTTGTTTGGGTCGATATTTTGCTACTGGGTGTGATATTTTGTTGTGGGTAGTTCACTGTTGCTGCGGGGAATCTATTGTTGTTGGGGTGGAGTCCATTGTTGCTGGGGGAGTCTATTGTTGTGTGGGGATCTATTGCTGGGATTCTATTGTTGCTAGCTGCAGGGGATCTATTTTACTGCTTTTCATTTTATCATCAAGTTCCATACAAATGATTTAGCACCACAAAATGATACTTGCTTCTGTATTTTCTAAATGGGGCAGTACTGGTAGGTGGGTAGAGGGTGGAATCAAGGGACGGTTGTCAGAGGTGGGTAGGGGGCAGAGACAAGGGGTGACTCAAATGGGGGGACTTCCTGCACCTATTCACAGAGAGGGGTACACACAGATCAGGATTCTGCCGAACCGGCCAAATTTCAATATGTGATCAGTCCTGCATTGCTGATAAAACATTTCTGACACTATCTATACTGTATATTCATACAAATATCCTGACATCATCAATAAACATAAGTGTAAAGGAAAAGGAATAGGATTATAAGTAGAACAACAGGAAAGGTACTATCACTATTCCTCTTCCCTGATAGAACATCCTCCAAAAACTCCCAAACAGTTTCCCATCTGTAAAATTGTCCAGGCAGAGGTAATACAAATTAAAGTAGAACTATAGGCAAAACTTTTATTTTTTTTTCATTTTGTATAGAGTAAGGGAGGGTTATAACTCCTGTTAGATTTTTTTTTTCGCCATCTCTGTCCCATTGCGGAGATTTCCCTTTACCTCCTGTCCCATAGCCAAACAGGAAGTGAGAGGAAATCCCTGCAAATTAAGGGAATTTCTAAGGGGCCCCCAGGTCCCCATTGGAAAATTTACCCTATTACTTTTCTGCGGACAACCCAAAATTTGGCATTTTCTTTTGCTTACAATGCTAATGGTAAAACAGAACAAATAGAGAAGAATCTCCGCAGGGGCACAGACAGCAATAAAAACTGACAAACATTCTAATTCTTCTCCACTCTATCCAAAACTGAAATAAATGTTTTGCCTTTAGTTATACTTTAACCTCCCTGGCGGTATGATTATTTCAGATTTTAGGTGCTGAAAGCGGTACAATTATTTTGCACAGAAATTTGGCGTTTTATATTGTAGGCCTGTAATTCTTAGGAATAGTTCACTTAAATCTGTCCAAACCAGAGTCTAGTAGACATCCCGGGTATGATAAAGTTTGAAAAACGAAATAAAAAATTATAATTTAATAAATAACTATAAATAATTATAACAAATAATAATATAATAATAATAAAAATTATTCAATAATGTAATCAAATCAAAAACGCTGAAATTTGCTCAGTTGCAGAATTGTCGCTTTCGTTACTTTTAGTGTTTGGTGACAGATTTTCCCACAAATCACTATCGCTCAATTCTGTGAGTGATTCTAATTTATTATTGCTGTTTTCTAGCTGGTCTAAAGCCACTTTTAATGTAAAGGGACAGTTTTGGTTGCTATGGACAATCTCCAGTTTCCAGGTAGAAAGAACAGTATTTATAATATAAAACTGCATGCAGGACACTGGGCAGACCACTAGGGACAAAGGGGATGTGTCATTATTTGATACAGTACTGTAATCTGTAAGATTACAGTATACTGTATCTATACTGTGTGTTTCACTTTTGAATTTGCCGCCGAACTCCGTCCCCGTGCGTCGCAACGCTCGCAGGGAACGGAGCTCGGCACTGTGAATCGAGCGAGACACGGCGGCTCGCCGATCACAGCGGGGAGACATCGCAGGATCCAGGGGACAAGGTAAGTAATCTCTTCCTGGATCCTGCGATGCAAGCCCGAGTCTGGCTCGGGAATACCGCTTTTGGTATGAAAAATCCACCCCGAGCCAGACTCGGGAATACCGCCAGGGGGGTTAAGGCCCCTTTCACACGATCGTCCCAATCGTTTCCGCCTGTCTGTTTTTCAGGCGGATCCGAGCAGCCACCCATTGACTTCCATGGACAGGTGGATGTCAGTGGATATATGTCTGCTGACACCCGCCTGCCAATCGGATCCGTCCAGCGGATCGGATTGGATGGGATCAGATTAAAACGGACCGCCTGTTCGTTTTCATCCGATCTCCCCATAGAAGACAGCGGGGCTCTGACAGGTCTGTTCCTGCACAGTGAGCGGAGACAGACCCGTCATCCGCCTGCTTAGCGGGGATTAACAGAGCGATCTCCTGCTGAGCTAGCAGGTGTCCATCAAATGCATCCGCCCCATGTGTAAGGGGCCTAAGACTCCATGGGGTCTATTTATAAATGTTTATGTAGCGGGCACCTACTTTTAGGCAGGTGACCTTTCTTGCTAGCTCTCTATGACAGGTACATTTAGACAGGCTGATGCTATTACAGCAGGCCTGTTTTGTTGATTTCCATATTTGAGTGACAGGTAGTTTATGTGTTGGTCTCGGCCAATCATTAATTTGCTTGGTAATCCCGGGACTCTCATATAAAAAGGGGGTCACATGGTGTCCGGGGGGGTCGGGTCAGTTGGAGTTCGAGTCCTGCTCCTGCTCTGAGGAGCGGGAGAGCCAGCCTGGTTCCCGGAGGGGGAAGTTGGAGGTTTTTTCCCCTACAGGGAGCCAACGAAGCTTCACCTCAGCGAGAAGGGAGGAGATCCGATCCTCATGGAGGAACAGCCGACATCTTACAGCAAGTAGTCGTGGATGTCGAAGGCCACCCATGCGGGGAGGGAAGCGGGCCACATAGAGGTAGAGAAACTGAGAATCATTGCGGATGAAGTTGCAAAAAAACGGAAGGAAACTGGGCGATTGATCGTTTATGAGTTGCACATGGACTATTGATCACGTGAGTGAAAGCCCAAGGGAAGGGTACAACCAGAGACTGAGGGTTGTTGGTGCACAAGTCAGTGAGATGGGCGGTAATGGCCTATGACTTTGAGTTCAGCATTGCCCCGGGATTCCAATCAGTCAAGCGGGAGGAGTTATTCAGATTGGCTCTCCTTTAGCTTAATTTGGAAGTACCATGTCAGTGGGAAGTAGTGGTAAAGAGGTAGCGGCGAAGCTGCAAGTACACATATAGAGATATGGATCGTTCTTTTAAAGTCATCCAGATGAAGGAGTTATTCAGAGTGACTTCTTATCAACTCATTCTCTATCAAATCTACTTCCATCGTCCCTGATTGAAGAGATCATTTAAAATGATTTTCCTGACTATCCGCAATTGTTCATAGATTTTTCTGTAAGGATCATTGAAAGATGACAATGTAACAAAAGAGCATCTCAAAGAAAGTCCTTCTCCCAACCCAGTTTATGTTAATGAATAAAGCATTAAGAAAAAGCATTAAGGACTGTGACTTTTAAATCTATGGGCTGCGAGGGTTGAGTAGTGAATGTGGATTACAGATATAGCCAATATTCAGCCGCTCCTTCTGGGGTAATCGCTACATTTATACACAAGATTGACACAACTTTCATCCAAGATTCAAACATTTTATTGGATTCTATTGCAAAAATGTAAGTGAAAGTTGTGTAAATGTTATCTGAAGAAAAGTTAAATAGACCCAAATTTTTGTGCTTTTTTTTTCCAGAGGCCACCACCTGTGAGACCGGTTGGCAAACTTTCCAAGGCAGCTGCTACTTTTTTACAAGCGCCAGATCTAACTGGAATAAGGCCAGGACTACCTGTGTAATGAAACAAGCGGACTTAGTTGTAATTACTAGTGTGGAAGAACAGGTGAGCTCTTCATTATAAAAAATGCACTTTATGGCCTCTTTTACACTTGTGTTTGGGGGGCGGTAAAAATGTGCTACTGCCCCGAACCACTCCCCCTTATGTTGCAAAGGCAGCGGAGGGGGAAGTACATATGCGTCGGTTGTGGTGCTTTACACGTGGTGCTGCAAGAATTATCCCAACTGTTGCATTTAACATGACCAATTCGAATTAAGGGGTTCAAACTGGTGGTAAGGAGATAATACAATGCCTCCTCATCACAGGAGGGACACAGGAGGGAATCTCCATACTGAAAACAGACAGCATTAAAATTTTGACAGAGGTGCTAACATTTAACCCATAAGCTAAAATGTGTAAAGTTTCACTTTTTAGGTACATCTGCTGTTCATAAATAAATACAATCAGGCCCCTTTCAGACGGGGCGGTCTCTGTCAAGCAGATCCGCCTGCTCAGTGGTAGATCTCTCCGCTGATCTCCGCTGAGCAGGTGGATGACAGGTCAGTGTCTGCTTCGCTATGCAGAGTGGACATGGACACAGCCAGCTGTTCTCTATGAAGCAGTTGGATGGTCGCTGGATGGATGCTGAACGTATCCCCATGTCCGCTGACATCTGCTGCTCCATAGAGAACAATGAGTGGCCTGATTGGGTCTGCCTGAAAAACTAACAGGCGGTCCTGATCGGTCTGCTAGTGTAAAAGGGGCCTTTGGGGAATTTATAAAGAGTGTCTCCTTGGAATCCTGACAAGCTTCCACAGAACAAATGTTGTAATTGGATGGGCAGAAACTGATACAGATTCACAGACACTAATTTGCCATCAGGTTCGCTCCCCCTGTGATTGACAGCAGGCAATTGGCAGATCCTTAGCCAATAGGTTGCCTGCTTTTGACTATAGAACCTGCCCACTGCTTGCTGTCAATCATAGGAAGAGAGTGGACCTGATGGGGAACTAGTGTCTCAGCTTCCCCATCAGACTCAACCCACTGCAATGATACTGGTTGCTAGGAGGCTGTCTGCCCTGATGCTGACAGTGCCCTTAAAGTATAAGGTGACCTTACACTGGACCCCCTCTTCATCCCACCAGGTCCCGCAGTACCAGATTGCTGCGATCCCCTGCTGTCAGACACCAAAAAGCCGCTTCACTGGTCTGGAGATTTGAAACTTCTGCGGCTTAAAGTGGTTGTAAACCCGAAAAAGACCCTGTAAGACAAAGGCATAATGAGGTAGTATGTATCGCATACTAGCTCATTATGAAATACTTACCTTAAATTGAAGGTGTTGCAGCTGCCCTGCATACCGCTGTGACCGGCGACGTGTCTCCCGCAGTTATTTCCAGGTTCACAGGCTCCAGGGCGCTGTGATTGGCTGGAGCCATGATAATGTCACTCCCGCGCTTGCGCGCTGGAGCCGCTGATTCCGCCACGGCTGCTGAAGAAATGGCACGAGCGGGCCGTTTCTTCTGTGCGCATGCGCCGATGACGTGAAGCAGCTTTTTGGTGTATGACAATGGGGAACATGGCAATCTGTTAAAGCGGGTCCAGGTGGGATAGGGAAGGGGTCCAGTGTAATGTCACCTTACAGGTTAACTTACACTTTAACAACCAATGACAGGTAGGGAGGGTGGGAGTAGTGGTAGCAAATGTGCCATTCCACTTCACTGCATACAGGGATATTTACTCTGCTTGTCTCTGTATGCCAACTTAGCATTGGTCTTAAAGTAGATCTAAAGCTTTAAGGTTTTTCACCTTAAAGCAGTTGTATACCCCCCCGCTTGGTGACTTTTACCTACAGGTAAGCCTATAATAAAGGCTTACCTGTAGGCAAAATGAATATCTCCTAAACCTGCACGGTTTAGGAAATATGCACCCTGCATGCAGCTGCTGACGTCAGCAGCGTATGAGCTCTGAAGGTCTGGTGTATCGTGCTGGAACTTCAGAGCTCCTTGCTGGAATGGAGGGCTCTCGCACGCATGCGTGGGAGTGATGTCATCGCATATGCAATGCATACTAGCCAGGGGCGTTGCTAGGTCTACAAAAGATCTGGGGCTAGAGCCCATATCAGCAAAGTAAAGAAAGTCATACGCTTGGGCGGACATATGCATATATATATATAATATACATGTGTGTATGTGTGTGTGTGTGTGTATATATATATATAAAATATTGTTACATATCTAAATGAGGATCCCCACTTACATCAGAGCCCCCCTCATTACATCAGGGTCCCCAGAGAGCCCCCCCCTTACATCAGGGGGGCTGCGGTTCCCAACAATTACATTGGCCGGCAGATTGGTACAGAACTGGATGTCGGGACAATGGTTAAATTGTCGGAACTGCTGAATATAGATAAGAACTTGTGCCTGATAACATTAACTAGTCATGTTCCTCCCCCTGCCACCAGCTGAGGAGATGGAGCCCGGAGCCAACCCTAGGTAATAGACTCAGGGCTATAGGCCCCAGATTCTGGGCTATAGCCCCAGTAGCCACCCCCTAGCAACGCCCCTGATACTAGCACATTATGTTTTTGTCTTGCAGGGTTTTTTTTCAGCAGTTTACTACCGCTTTAATGCATTCTATGTATTAAGGTGAAAAGCCTTCTGTGCTGCAGCTCCCCCTAGACCTCCTCTTTTTCTTACCTGAGCCCGATCCAATCCAGCAATGTGCATGAGCGCAGCGGCTCCAGCAGCTTTCTCTCTCCTCATTGGACGATTGATAGTAGCAGGAGCCATTGGCACCCGCTGCTGTCAATCAAATCCTGTGACATGGGAGGGGGGGTGGGGCTGAGTCCCGCTGTCTGTGTCAATGGACGTAGCAGCGGGACCAGGGGGTGAGCCCACACGGGTGCCCCCCCAGGGAAAGCGGCTTTCCGTGGCGGCACCTGATGAAGAGGAGGGGCTTGGAGCGCCGACAGGGAACCCCAAAAGGAGAGGATCAGGGCTCCTCTGTGCAAAACCATTGCACAGAGCAGGTAAGTATAGGCATGTTTGCTATTAAAGTTACCTCTTGTTTGTAGGAACTGGATGGAATTATATTTTAATTTGGTTAATAGCGCCATTTTGTAAATGTATTTATATTAAAAATTACCTGAATGGGCAGAAGGGAGTTTTTCATCTGATGAAGGTCTATTTAAAGGGAAGAGCACCAGAAAAATGTCTGTGGGGATTTATTGAATCCACCTGAATGTTGTGAAAGGAGGATAGAACACGCTGAACCCCAACTTGTTTAACTTGAATATATCACACTTGAACAATTTTATTCTAGTAATATTCTTCATATTTTGTTCTTTAGAACTTTATCATTCGTCAAACAGGGGACCAACCTTACTGGATTGGTCTGAGTGACATAGAAGAAGAAGGGAAGTGGACGTGGGTGGACGGGACAGACTATGCATCCTCATACAAGTAAGATGTCTAGATGTATTGTCTTCTGTTGACAGACCACAATATGCTCCCTCAGACACAGTGTAGCAATGAGGTCATCACAGATGTAGAAGACCGAGAAACAGGTGACAGTTTGCAACACGAGTAAGTAACACAAGTAAGTTAGACTTACCAGAGCCTATGGTTCAGGACAAACTCCAGCTACAAAAACAAGGTTATTACAATAAGGTACAGATCCTAAAGCAGAACTAAACACATCAATGCAAATGTTTCCCAAAACAGATACATTCCAGGCATGCTGGGAATGCCAACTGTCATATTTGCTTGTGCTCTTAACTGAACTGTTAAGCCATCAAATGGCTGGTATTATAACTGATTACATGTGCAGCACCATGCAGATCAAACAGAGATGTTAAAGTGATTGTAAATAACAAACATGTTATACTTATTTGCTCTATGCAGTTGGTTTTGCACAGATAAGCCCGGATCCTCCTTTTCTCGGGTCGCTCTTTGCTGCTCCTGGCCCCTCCCTCCTGTCGAGTGCCCCCACAACAAGGAGCTTGCTATGGGGGCACCTGAGCCGAGTCATAGCTCTGTGTGTCCATTCAGACACAGAGCCCTGACCCGGCCCCACCCCCTCTCTTCTCTGATTGGCTAACTGACTTTGATTGACAGCCACAGGAGCCAATGGTGCTGCTGCTGTGTCTCAGTGAATCAGGAGGAGAGTCCTGGATGGCTAAGACCCTCGTGGACATCGCTGGAGAGAGATGGGGCTCAGGTAAGTATTAGGGGGTGCTGGGGAGGCTGCTACACACAGAAGGTTTTTTATCTTAATGCATAGAATGCGTTAAAGGATATGTAAAGGTTTGTTTTAAAAAACAAAAAAAACATGTCATACTTACCTCCTCTGTGCAGTTGCTTTTGCACAGAGTGGCCCAAATCCTCCTCTTCTGGGGTCCCTCAGCTCTCCCTCGGGGCACATGTGCGGGCACGCTCCCGTGTCCTGCTGCTGCATCCATTGACACAGACAGCAGGACTCGGCCCCATTCCTTGGCTCCCTCGTCATTGGTTTTGAATTGGGACCCCCGCTGCTATCAATCTATCCAATCAGGACCCGAGATACTGGCTGGAGGTGGTGTACTCGTCCCCATTGCTGGAAAGACTGGGTTCAGGTAAGTAAAAAGGGGGCTGTGGGGGGCTGTTGCATCACAGGAGGTTTAGAATGCATTAAGGTGAAAAACCTTGAGGGTTTACAACCACTTTAAGATAAAAAAAAAACCTTCTGCCTTTACAACTCCTTTAAGATGGAATCTTCTTTGGCTGTAAGGCCTGATTCACACTGATGTGATTTCAGATGTGACTTGGCTCGTACTGAATCACATGACAATGGAAATAGCATTGCTTCCAGTGGTGCCTGTTCACATTAATGCAGTGCGCCTGCAATTAGCCTTTGGGAAGGGATCCTGTACTACTTTGGTGCCATTTACAGTGCAAATTGGTTCAACAGAATATGCAAACCACATTTAAAAATGCAACCAAAGTCAAATCAAAGTCGCACTACATCATCACACTGCAAATCGAGTCAAAATTGAATCACAGTTGTGTGAACTGAGCCTAAGGCCCCTTTCACACTTGTGCAACTTGTCCTGCGACTTGGGACTGCAAAGTCACATGAATAGTTGTACCCCATGATTTCCAATGAGTACCATCCATATCTGTGCATCTTCAAGTCTCAGCAACTTCAAAGTAGTCCCTGCACTACTTTGGTCTGACTTTGATGCGACTTGAGGTCCAGAGATTGCCCTGCCTTACCTGCCTCCCCTGACTGCACGTCCCTGAAATATAGGTGCTGCCAAAAACTGATGACTTGAATAAGGCGTGATGGTGGTAAAGAGTGGGAGATTTTTCTTTGGGAAAATAAATCTTATAAAAATCCAATAAAAAGACATTGTCAATTTTTTTTCAGTTATGTGTGTGTTCGCTAAGTGTAAACACATTTTTACAAAAAGTTTTTTTTTTTAAATCAACATTTGTAAGTAAGTTCATGATTTTGTGTTGGGCTGCATTCATAGCCGGTTTGGGCCGCAGGTTGGACACCTCTGCGATAACCACTTGCCGCCCACCCCATAGCACATTTACTGCTACAAGGCGGTCGCTCTGCACAGAATCAGGTATATACAGTATATCACAAAAGTCAGTACGCCCCTCACATTTTTGTAAAAATGTTAATTTATCTTTTCATGTGACAACACTGAAGAAATGACACTTTGCCACAATGTAAAGTAGTGAGTGTACAGCTTGTATAATGTCTAAACTGAGTGGAAGAGTGGAACATGTCCATTAATGGCTGTGTGTTGAGCTATTTTGAGGGGACAGCAAATTTACACTGTTATACAAGCTGTACACTCACTACTTTACATTGTAGCAAAGTGTCATTTCTTCAGTGTTGTCACATGAAAAGGTATAATAAAATATTTACAAAAATGTGAGGGGTGTAGTCACTTTTGTGAGATACTATATATATATATATATATATATATATATATATATATATATATATATATATATATATACAATGGTGGTGCGTCCACACAGGCACTGCCCCCTCTTTCCAGCCACCTCCTCTATGCCCAATGGATAGATTC
Source organism: Lithobates clamitans (assembly GCA_037952925.1). Lineage (NCBI taxonomy): Eukaryota > Metazoa > Chordata > Amphibia > Anura > Ranidae > Lithobates > Lithobates clamitans. The sequence goes on from JBBGZY010002435.1 coordinate 334,240, forward strand.
ATGCATTGCATGAATCTATCCATGACCACCGCTGCCTCCCCCTATTCAGGCGCCCGTCCCCTTTTCGGGCTGTGGACCCCTAAATTACAGCAGCTGGTTTTTTTTTGAAGCACCTGATTAGAGCCATAGGCTCTAATAGGCTTTAAAAAAGGTAAACAGCGAGCGCCATGCTTGACGTTCGCAGTTCACTGGCAGCATTTGATGGCACAGTTGCTGCATTTGATGGCACAGTGGCTGCAATTGATTTTTTTTTTTTTTTTAATTTGCGCCCCCCAAAAAATTTTGAGCACCAGCCGCCACTGTTTATATATGTGTGTGTGTTTTTTAAACAGCCGTATGGTCGTGGTAAAGCCTTGCAGCTACTGTGTTAGAAAAGCAAATGAATATTCGCTTTCCTAACACTGAACTGCCTCTCCTCCAATCAGGTGCTCGGGTCTGTTATCCATCACCTGATTGGCTGAAACGACAGGCACCGCTATAGGATGCCTATCAGGAGGAGAGGACGGGTAATGGGGACGGCAGGAGACGCATGAAGGACCCCGTTTGTCGCCGTCACCCGCTGCCCCACCAAGACAGGGTAAGTGCTGGGCAGATGTTGAACGGGCGGGGGTCACACTGGAGGCATTCAAGGGCACATTGGCAGCATTTAATGGGCACACTGGCAGGATTTGAGGGGCACACTGGCAGGGTTTGATGGGCACACTGGCAGGGTTTGATGGGCACACTGGCAGCGTTTGATGCGCACATTGGCAGTGTTTGATGAGCACAATGGCAGCGTTTGATGGGCACATTGGCAGCGTTTGGCACAGTGGCTGCATTTGAGGGCACAGTGGCAGCGTTTGATGGGCACAGTGGCAGCGTTTGATGGGCACATTGGCTGCATTTAATGGGCACAGTGGCTGCATTTGATGGCACAGTGGCAGCATTTTATGGGCACAGTGGCAGCGTTTGATGGGCACAGAGGCAGCGTTTGATGGGCACAATGGCAGCGTTTGATGGCACAGTGACTGCAATTGATGGCACAGTGACTGCAATTGATGGCACAGTGGCTGCAATTGATGGGCACAGTGGCAGCGTTTGATGGCACAGTGGCAGCGTTTGATGGGCACACTGGCAGCGTTTGATGGCACAGTGGCTGCAAATGATGGCACAGCGGCTGCAATTGATGGGCACAGTGGCAGTGTTTGATGGGCACAGTGGCAGCAGTTGATGGCACAGTGGCAGCATTTGATGGCACAGTGGCAGCATTTGATGGCACAGCGGCTGCGTGGCACAGTGGCTGCGTTTGATGGGCACAGTGGCTGCGTTTGATGGGCACAGTGGTTGCGTTTGATGGACACAGTGGCAGTATTTGATGTGCACAGTGGCAGCATTTGATGGCACAGTTGCTGCGTTTGATGGCACAGTGGCTGCAATTGATGTTTTTTTATTTTTTTATTTGCGCCCCCCAAAAAATTTTGAGCACCAGCCGCCACTGTTTATATATGTGTGTGTGTGTTTTTTAAACAGCCGTATGGTCGTGGTAAAGCCTTGCAGATACTGTGTTAGAAAAGCGAATGAATATTCGCTTTCCTAACACTAAACTGTCTCTCCTCCAATCAGGTGCTCGGGTCTGTTACCCATCACCTGATTGGCTGAAACGACAGGCACCGCTATTGGATGCCTATCAGGAGGAGAGGACGGGTAATGGGGACGGCAGGAGACGCATGGAGGACCCCGCTCGTCGCCGTCACCCGCTGCCCCACCAAGACAGGGTAAGTGCTGGGCAGATGTCGAGCGGGCAGGGGTCACACTGGAGGCATTCAAGGGCACATTGGCAGCATTTAATGGGCACACTGGCAGTATTTGATGGGCACACTGGCAGGATTTGAGGGGCACACTGGCAGGGTTTGATGGGCACACTGGCAGGGTTTGATGGGCACACTGGCAGCGTTTGATGGGAACATTGGCAGCGTTTGGCACAGTGGCTGCATTTGATGGGCACAGTGGCAGCGTTTGATGGGCACAGTGGCAGCGTTTGATGGGCACAGTGGCAGCATTTGATGGGCACAGTGGCAGCATTTGATGGCACAGTTGCTGTGTTTGATGGCACAGTGGCTGCAATTGATGTTTTTTTTTTTTTAAATTTGCGCCCCCAAAAAACTTTGAGCACCAGCCGCCACTGTTTATATATGTGTGTGTGTTTTTTAAACAGCAGTATGGTCGTGGTAAAGCCTTGCAGATACTGTGTTAGAAAAGCGAATGAATATTCACTTTCCTAACACTGAACTGCCTCTCCTCCAATCAGGTGCTCGGGTCTGTTACCCATCACCTGATTGGCTGAAACGACAGGCACCGCTATTGGATGCCTATCAGGAGAAGAGGACGGGTAACAGAGACGCATGAAGGACCCCGCTCATCGCCGTCACCCACTGCCCCACCAAGACAGGGTAAGTGCTGGGCAGATGTCGAGCGGGCGGGGGTCACACTGGCGGCATTTAAGGGCACATTGGCAGCATTTAATGGGCACACTGGCAGCATTTGATGGGCACACTGGCAGGGTTGATGGGCACACTGGCAGGGTTTGATGGGCACATTGGCAGCGTTTGATGGACACATTGGCAGCGTTTGATGAGCACAATGGCAGCGTTTGATTGGCACATTGGCAGCGTTTGGCACAGCGGCTGCGTTTGATGGGCACAGTGGCAGAATTTGATGGCACAGTGGCAGCGTTTTATGGCACAGTGGCAGCATTTGATGGGCACAGTGGCAGCGTTTGATGGCACAGTGGCAGCGTTTGATGGGCACAGTGGCAGCGTTTGATGGCACAGTAGCTGCAATTGATAGCACAGTCGCTGCAATTGATGGGCACAGTGGTAGCGTTTGATGGGCACAGTGGCAGCAGTTGATGGCACAGTGGCAGCGTTTGATGGCACAGTGGCAGCATTTGATGGCACAGTGTCAGCGTTTGATGGCACAATGGCTGCGTTTGAGGGCACTGTGGCTGCATTAGATGGGCACAGTGGCAGCGTTTGATTGGCACATTGGCAGCGTTTGGCACAGCGGCTGCGTTTGATGGGCACAGTGGCAGAATTTGATGGCACAGTGGCAGCGTTTTATGGCACAGTGGCAGCATTTGATGGGCACAGTAGCAGCGTTTGATGGGCACAGTGGCAGCGTTTGATGGCACAGTGGCAGCGTTTGATGGGCACAGTGGCAGCGTTTGATGGCACAGTAGCTGCAATTGATAGCACAGTCGCTGCAATTGATGGGCACAGTGGTAGCGTTTGATGGGCACAGTGGCAGCAGTTGATGGCACAGTGGCAGCGTTTGATGGCACAGTGGCAGCGTTTGATGGCACAGTGTCAGCGTTTGATGGCACAATGGCTGCGTTTGAGGGCACTGTGGCTGCATTAGATGGGCACAGTGGCAGTGTTTGATGGCACAGTTGCTGCGTTTGATGGCACAGTGGCTGCAATTGATGTTTTTTTTTTTTTAAATGTTCCCCCCCAAAAAAAAATTTGAGCACCAGCCGCCGCTGTTTATATATATTTGTGTGTTTTTTAAACAACAGTCATGGTAAAGCCTTGCAGCTACTTTATAAATGTTCCCCTGAAAGTAAGAATACGGCGTATTATAAAATGAAATACTGACCCGTCCAATCAATAATTTCATTTTTATTCTCTTATAGGGCCTGGATACCCAATGAGCCCAATAATAGTGAAAACAATGAAGACTGTGCTCACTTGTGGTTGAAAGGGAAATGGAATGATAGGAAATGCTCCCACCCTGAGTATATGGCTCTCTGTGAGAAGAAACTCGGTGTTTGATCTGTGGTCAACTTTACATCGAGTCTGCAGGCACACATTGAGCCAATCATATCCAGAAGATTTTACAAAATTTTACAAAATGTATTAGCTTTATTTTTTGCAGGTTGCATTTATGAGCATATCTGTCCTACGATCCAGATCAAGTGAGCTGCAATCTGTGACATTCTCCTTGTTATAATATTGTGGAGCCCCCACAGATCTGCCTGAGCCATGAAATGCTTTTGGTGAACAGAGGTAATCTGTCGCTCAAGAACAAAAGTGATAAGCACAAGGTGCAGCAGTCCAAGAGAAGATTCACCATAGTCCATAGCAACCTTTCTCAACCTTTTTAACCCAGAGGAACCCTTGATATAACTTTCCAGTCTCAGGGAACCCCCTGCTAAAAAACACTATTTCTACAACCCATGATACATTAGTGTGGTGGTCGGTGGGAAGAATGCTCCTTACACTTGTGGTCATTGGGAAGAATTACCCCCTTAAACATAGCTGAAAAGATCAATGGTGTCAGGGTCAACTTATCTGAGAGGCAGAAATTGCTCATTGCTCAAGGAACCCCTAGTAACCTCTGGAGGAACCCTACAGCTCCATGGAACCCTGGTTGAGAAGCCCTGATCCATAGTTTCACCTGTAAATAAAATGTACTACACTGTCTAGGAAATTCCTGCTACAATAAAGATATACATGATAATTGTATCATTGTCTACATCTGTATCATTTTCTAATTTAAAGAATAAGTAAACCCAACATTTTATCTTCCTGATATGTGCCTGCTGTACCATGTACTTGTATGAAAATGTATCCTGTTTGTATTGCTTCCTTTGAATGAAATCCCTGGTGTTCCTGACACTCCCACTGCTTTCTTATCAAAAACTGAACACACCAGGCATGAGAGCACACCGTGGTCAGTTCTCTAGTCGTGCTGAGAACTCAGCTTGCTCTCCTCCAATATTTAGACTTGTCCTGACACTGGCACGCAACCCCCCCCCCCCCATTCACTGGAAAGACTGGTGTGCTGCTGTTTCTCCTCCTCCAGCTCTCTGAGATCCTTATGCAGCTCAGGACAGAGATTATGTGATCACTTATAAGAAAGGTGGGGAAAGGGTATTTATAGTGTATACACAAATGTTTGGCCTTTAATTTCTATTTTAAAGTGGTTGTAAAGGCACAAAGTTTTTTAGCCTGAAGAGAAAGCAAGGTTACTCTGCTCCAGGTGAGGCTAATCCTCCCTCTTATGAACCAGGTGCAGGTCCAACCTGCGATCTGGGCAAGGATACTTGCCCACAACGTTTTTTACCTTCATGCCCTTCTCCATCCAGCAATGTCCACAAGAGCCTTGCCTCCCCGGGGACTCACACTCCTGATTGGCTTTTGGCAAGTGAGCCAATCAGGAGATGAAGGGGTGAGGTCAAGCAGCGGCTCCATGAGTGAATGGACACACAGAGCCAAGGTTTGGGAGCGTGCCTACTTGGGTGCCCCCACAGCAAACTACTTGCTGTGGGGGAACCCAGCAGGAGGGAGGAGCCAGGAGCGAGGGACCTGAGAAGAGGATTCGGGCTGCTCTATGCAAAACCACTACATAGAGTGGGTAAGTATAACATGTTTGTTTTTTTAACCACTTCAGCCCCGGAAGATTTGGCTGCTGAATGACCAGGCCATTTTTTTGTGATACGGCACTGCGTCGCTTTAACTGACAATTGCGTGGTCATGCGACGCTGCACCCAAACAAAATTGACGTCCTTTTTTCCCCACAAATAGAGCTTTCTTTTGGTGGTATTTGATCGCCTCTGCGGTTTTTATTTTTTGTGTTATAAACAAAGAAAGAGAGACAATTTTGAAAACAACACAATATTTTGTACTTCTTGCTATAATAAATATCCCCATTTTTTTGTAAAAAAGCAAATTTTTTCTCAGTTTAGGCAGATATGTATTCTTCTACATATTTTTGGTAAAAAAAATCGCAGTAAGCGTATATTGATTGGTTTGCACAAAAGTTATATTGTCTAAAAAATAGGGGATAGGTTTATAGCATTTTTATTAAAAAAATTTTTTTTTACTAGTAATGGCGGCGATCTGCGATTTTTATCGGGACTGCGACATTATGGACCATTGGCATTTATACAGCGATCAATGCTATAAAAATGCACTGATTACTGTAAAAATGTCACTGGAAGGGAAGGGGTTAACACTAGGGGGCAATCAAGGGGTTATCTGTGTTCTGTGTGTGAGTTTATAACTGAAGGGGGAGGGGACTGACCTAGAGGAACCCACGATCTGTCTTTCCTCACAGAACAGGGATTTGTGTGTTTACACAAATCCCTGTTCTGCCTCTCGTGCTCGCGATCGCTCGGGCCGGCGGTCATCGCGACCGTCGGCCAGGAGCATCGCACGCCTGCAGTGCAGCGCGCGCGCGCACCTGCTGTCCCGATCCCGCGAGCTGCCGTATAGCTACGACGGTTTGCGGGATCGTGCTGACCTGCCGCAGTATAATGACGGCGGCTCATCAGCAAGCGGTTTATATAGCTTTAAGCTGAATTGGCTGTTTTACAAGGTGAGGGTTTACATATATTTTAATTCCTTCTAGTTAAATCTTAAATATTTGTTAAGCCAAAAAAAATACCCAAGTCTCCACCACATTTAGAGGTAACAGATGGTTAGAGTAAAAGCATTGATATGCGATTAGTTGCTAGAGCTAAGCTTCAATTTACATATTTGCATATAAATACATCGCTCCCCATGCCACATGACAATGTCTATATCAGTTAACTGGTAAGACACCAATTACTGTACTGTGATAGGGTTAATGGGTATGCATAATCTACACTGACAAATTAAAAGAAAAAGAGGGAAAAAGTACTTAAAAAGGAACTTCATCCAAAAGGGGAAGCTCCACTTGTTTGCACCCTCCCCCCCTTCCACTGCCACGTTTGGTACTTTTTTGGGGAGGGAGAGGGTACCTGGTTTTCACAGGTACCCGCTCCCACTTCTGGGTAACATCACTGCAGTGATCTACAAAGATGTTTGGCCCCTCCTCCACCCCTGCAGCCTTCTGGAACACACACAGGTCCCAGAAGGCTGCGGGACCATTCATAAAGCACAGCGCAACTCATGCAAGTGTAGTGGGAAACCGGCTTCACTGCCTGTTTCCCTTATTGAAGATGGCAGCGCCTGCACCTGAAGCCAATTGAAGAATCAGCTCTGGTGCTGAGATCACTGGTTCCCTGGACATATATATATATATATATATATATATATATAGTTACATAGTTAGAAAAAAGACACAAGTCCATCCAGTTCAACCTTAAAAACAATAAATAAATAAAATAATAAATATCTGACAATCCGATACAGTGGAACCTCGGATTACGAGCGTAATCCGTTCCAGGAGTATGCTTGTAGTAGGAGTATGCTCGTAATCCAAAGTACTCACATATCAAAGCGAGTTTTCTCATTGAAGTCAATGGAAATGAAAAGAATTTGTTCCGCATTGACTTCAATGGGATGCAATACCGCACACGGCCAGAGGCGGGGGGCGCCGGAGAGCCTCGGAAGTGGCCGAAAAGGCCCGAGGACACTTCGGCTTACCTCGGCAAACCTCGGAAAGACTTCCTACCCAAGATTTGCCAAGGTCAGCCGTGCTGTACTCGGGCCTTTCCGTGCATTTCCAAACGTGACTTTCGGCTCTGCTCGGCTCCGGCGCCCCCCCCCCCTTCAGGCCAAAAGCGGTACTGCACACCATTTTGGCCTGAATCGTGCTCATTTTGTGAGACAACACTCGCAAACCGAGTTCCGATTTTTTAAAATACAGTGCTCTTATTGCAAAATGCTTGTTAACCGCGTTACTCGCAATCCAAGGTTCCACTGTATACCCAATTTTATACCCACAGTTGATCCAGAGGAAGGCAAAAAAAAACCCCAGCAGTGCATGCTTCAATTTGCTACAGCAGGGGAAAAAATTCCTTCCTGATCCCCCAAGAGGCTATCGGATTTTCCCTGGATCAACCTTACCTATAAATGTTAGTACCCAGTTATATTGTGTACATTTAGGAAAGTATCCAGGCCTTTCTTAAAGCAACCTACTGAGCTGGCCAGAACCACCTCTGGAGGGAGTCTATTCCACAATTTTACAGCTCTTACTGTGAAGAAACCTTTCTGTATTTGGAGATGAAATCTCTTTTCCTCTAGACGTAAAGAGTGCCCCCATGTGCTGTGTGTTGACCATAAAGAGAATAACTCCACTATGTGGACCCCTTATATATTTGAACATGTTGATTATATCCCCCCTTATTCTCCACTTCTCAAGAGTGAATAAATTCAGTTCCTCTAATCTTTCCTCATAGCTGAGCTCCTCCATGCCTCTTATCAGTTTGGTTGCCCTTCTCTGCACTTTCTCCAGTTCCCTGATATCCTTTTTGAGAACTGGCGCCCAAAACTGAACTGCATATTCCAGATGAGGTCTTACTAATGATTTGAACAGTGGCAAAATTATATATCTCTCTCTGGTGTCCATACCTCTCTTATTACAAGAAAGGACTTTTCTCGCTTTGGAAACTGCAGCTTGGCATTGTATGCTATTATTGAGCTTATGGTCTACCAAAACCCCCAGATCCTTCTCCACCATGGATTCCCCCTGTTGTACTCCCCCTAGCATGTATGATGCATGCATATTCTTAACCCCCATGTGCATAACTTTACATTTCTCAACATTAAACCTCATCTGCCACATCGCCCAATTAGACAGTGCATTGAGGTCGGCTTGTAAATTGGAAACATCCTGTAAGGACGTTTTTCCACTGCATAGCTTGGTGTTATCTGCAAAGACAGAAATGTTACTTTTGATCCCAGACCCAATATCATTTATAAGATATTAAAAAGTAATGGTCCCAGCACTGAACCTTGGGGTACACCATTGATAACCTTAGACCATTCAGAGTAAGAATCATTAACCACTACTCTCTGAATTCTGTCTTTTAGCCAGTTTTCTATCCATTTACAAACTGATATTTCCAAGCCTGTAGACTTTACCTTACACATGAGCCGCGTGTGGGGAACTGTGTCAAACGCTTTTGCAAAATCCAAGTATACCACATCCACCGCCACGCCTCTGTCCAAGGTTTTACTTACCTCTTCATACCTCTTCTGAAGCGAGCAGAGGACCCCTTTCAAGATTGTCCTTTCTGCTCAGTGTTGCAACTTTCTCCTCCAGATCTCTAATGTGAGCTTCCAGAAGGGCAACCTGCTCACATCTGTCACAGCGATATCCATCCTGGAGCTGTTGCACCAATTTTGCATACATGTGGCACACTGTGCACTGAGCAAAACCTTCAACCCTGCTAGCACTCATTCCCTAGTTACAATACAATTACTTAAAGGAAGTTTAAGATGTACAGGTTAGAAGACTCCTGTCGTAAGTCCTGTTTTCAACTCCTGGTTATTATCTCTCCACTCTAGTTCAAAATTGCACTTACGTCCTTAAATTATTGGGGGGGAGACTGGAACTAAAATTTTCAGACTTGCCTGGCTAGCTCAGTCGGTAGAGCATGAGACTCTTAATCTCAGGGTCGTGGGTTCGAGCCCCACGTTGGGCGTAAGCTTTTTCCTCATGCTTTAGGTTGCCTGTTTTTGTCATTACTTGTGGAATTTGAGCATTGCACATCACCCCTCCTCTCCCAAGAATAGTTAACAGAATACATTTTGAGTGTAATATAACTTTAGAATCTAACTATAGAAAAATATGTCTTTTTTTATTTGCAGTAAAATATATGGCTCCTAATAAGCTCAGTCGAGGTTACCATAACATGTATTCATTAAAAAAAAACATGTTCATTGATCTTTGGGCAGAAGTTGCCATCATCCTGCTGATTATATCTCAATAACTGGAAATTCCTCTTTTTTAGGACTTTTTTTACGGCAATCAATATTTACTACCAAATGGTTTATGTATAAAAAATATAAATTGTATTATTTATCACATTTTAATTTAAAAAATTGAACCTCCGTGAGGCTCCAACATGTTAAAAAACATACATTTGAACATTCAACATTGTAACACATATTTTTAGATGGTGGTGATACCCAATACCATATAATACTGCAAATCACATAGGATTCAAAGACAGTTTGAACATGGAAAGCGACATCCAGCGTGTTTCAAAAATATCTTCATCAGGGATATCTATCGCCACCCTGTAATGTAGAGAAAGCTGCCAATAAATTGTGTTTTCATAGATCATCATCCCAAACATCAGAGATAACTAGAAATGTACTAACAGACAACTTAAATTTGCCAATGGTAAAGAGTCTCCTCCTCCCAAGAGACCATAAAAAACACGCACCAAACAGAACCGCATAAAAACTAGAGAAAATTCTGGCCACATGACACAACATATGTAAGATAATAAATAAACATAGAAAATTGACTATATAAATATATATATATATATATATATATATATATATATATATATATATATATATATTAAATGTAACATAAAAAAAGTGAAAAAATATAGATAAATCATAAAAAAAACAGCAGTGATGAAATAAAAAAGTTATAAAATAGATATATATTTGCAGTGTAACTCACTGAATAACAGTAAAGAGTATTCCTTGATGGTTCGAATCTATGCTGACCCAGTTTAGAGACTGGTGTAGTGTTTCTCTCTGTGTCATAGAGGGTTCTGCCAAATATGCAAAGGTTCCCCTTATATATGGCTATTTGGTTGATTGTTTCCTGCGATCCCATGGGAACAATCAGTGTAATTGAAAGGTTCTTATGCCGCGTACACACGAGTGGACTTTTCGACCGGACTGGTCCGACGGACCGAGTCCGGCAGACAATTCGACCGTGTGTGGGCTTCATCGGACCTGCAGCGGGCATTTTCAGTCGAAAATCTGACGGACTTTAGATTTGGAACCTGTTTCATATCTTTCTGACGGACTCAAGTCTGGTCGAAAAGTCCGTTCGTCTGTATGCTAGTCCGACGGACGAAAACCAACGCTAGGGCAGCTATTGGCTACTGGCTATCAACTTCCTTATTTTAGTCCAGTTGTACGTCATAACGTACGAATCCGTCAGCCTTTGGTGTGATCATGTCTAGGCAAGTCCGTTTGTTCCAAAAGTCCGTCGGAAGTCCGATGAAAGTCTGTCGGATAGACCAGTCCGGTCGAAAAGTCTGCTCGTGTGTACACGGCATTATGAACACATATGTTGTGTCCTGTGGCCAGAATTTTCTCTATTTTTTATGCGGTCCTGTTTGGTGGGTTTTTCATGGTCTCTTGGGAGGAGGAGATTCCTGGGCAGATTCTTAAGCGTTGGCACATTCAAGTTGTATGTTAGTACATTTCTAGTTATCTCTGATGTTTGAGATGATGATCTAAGAAAACACAATTTATTGTCAACTTTCTCTACATTACAAGGTGGCGATAGATATGCCCGATGAAGATATTTTCGAAATACGTTGGATATCCGCTTCCGTATTCAAAACCTTTGAATCCTATGTGATTTGCAGTATTATATGGTATTGGGTATCACCACCATCTAAAAAATGTGTATTACAATGTTAAATGTTCAAATGTATGTTTTTTAACATGCTGGAGCCTCATGGAGGTCTCCTTTCTTTTAAAATGTGATAAACAATACAATTAATATTTTTTATAAATAAATCATTTGGTAGTACATAATGGTTGCTGTATATCAGGAACGATGAATCAGACCGAGATAGAAGTAAAGTTAAATCACACTTGTTTATTAATAATAATAATAATAATAATAAGGTAAACAGAGTAAGCATAGTCAAAACAAGCCAGAGTTCAGTAACCGGATCGGGTAGTCAGCCAAGCAAATGTCAGAGAACCAGAGATAAACGTAGTAGGTACAGCAAGCAGGATCAGGAGCCAGAAGAAACGTCAGCCGGTCAGAGAAAGTCTCTGTGATGTTGACAAAGGTGAAGGCAGAGATCAATTGATCCGGACGACTTTAAGTAGGCAGGACTGACGAGCAGAATCAACAACAGCTGGGTAGCTGTGGAGAGAGATGGGAGCTGGCAATTAGCCGAAAAATGAGCGGCCAGCTCAGAGAAGGAAGGGCTGAGCCCAGCCCTGACCGTGTAAAAAAGTCCTAAAAAAGAGGAATTTCCAGTTATTAATATAATATGTATTAATTGTCATGAAAATTGTAATTAGCCTGCCAGTACAGTGGTTATAGCATTGACCTCACACATGAAATGTGCCCAGTTTTGAAATAGGAGTACATGTTTTATGTGGTTCATTATTTGATAATGACTCACTTAAGAAATTTAGTGCTAAATGAAGGCCTGATTCAAATGTCTTTTGGATCAATTGCATTGTATAAATACACCACTAAAACCTACATTTTACTCGTAACCACACACAGCTGTCAAGTGACACAAAGGGAAATTGCATTAAAAATTAGGGTCAGTGAATGACTATTTTTGCTTCTTACCTCTATAATACTTCTATACTTACTAGGATTGCACTGATACCGATACTAGTATCAGTATCGGTTGCGATACTAAGCATTTGCACGACTATCGTACTCATGCAAATGCACCGATACCTTCAGATTCGATTCTTTCATCTGTCAGCGCTATTCCCCCACTGACAGATGAAATTTATACAAAAGAATACAGGCAGTCATTAGTTGTTAAGGAGTGGAGCCGCAGCATCCTGCCCTGGCTCCGCCCCTCTTGCACATACACCGCCCCCTCTTGCAAGACCCCGCCCCCTCCCACAGAGACTCCGCCCCCTCCCACACCACCTCTGTTTTTGTGTCCTTCGGCGATGTGCTTCTCCTCCTCGTGCTCCTCCTCCTCGTGCTCCTCTGGTGAGTAGTGTGTCCTGCACTGAGCCAGGCTTTGCTGCTGCAGAACTTCTTGAAGGGGGAAGGCAGATCTGCTGGGTGTTGCAGTGCAGTGATTGGGTACCCACATACCCCTTTCCCCTCCCCCCTCTCTTCCCAAAACAATAACCCCTCTCCAACTCTCCACCCTAAACAATAACCCCTCCCCACCTCTCCACGAAAAAAAAGTTAAAGTTATAAAAATGTAAATAAAAATTTAAAAATAGGTATCGGTATCGGCGATTACTTGAGGAAAAGAATCAGGACTCGTACTTACTTGATCTTAAAAAACTGGTATCAGTGCAAACCTAATAATTACATGTAGTTTCTTTGGTCATTCCTCAAGCTGTTCAGAGTTACTCGACCAGTTAATATATCAATATATTCAGTTTTGATGTGTTTTAAATAGGACATTTCTCCATAATCTGTATGAACAACCTAACAAGAACAGGTTAATCACTTACGGACCGCCCGCCATCGTTATACGTCGGTATTTTGAAGTGGAGTATCGTTGTTATGGCAGTAGTTAGCTGCCATAACCCCGGTATCCTCTTCTTCAGCGGGCTGTCCGCTTCAAGATAAAAGTGGTCTCTGCGGCGCATTCGTCGTGATATCACTTTTATCAGCGGCGGGAGACTGTAAACTTGTAAACAACAAATCTCAGAAAGAGGATCGGTTCTTAAGTGGTTAAACTGTACAAAAAAGGAAAAATAACACTATTACTTAATCTTTCTCTAATATATATATGTATATATATATATATATATATATATATATATATATATATATATATAGTGCCTTTTTCTTTCTTATCTTCTAACAAATTGCCTGGAGGTGCCACCATATTGCTCTAGTACACACGAGTTTCCTACCTTCAAAAGGTAATACAGAGGTAATACAGAGAGTATATGTATGTAGCAGACTGCGATGTACGTACCAGTTACCATAGTAAATATTCATTTCAACTAACATTTGCTTTATAGCTATGTGAAAGTCTTGATAAACAACATGAATTACAGCATACACTTTTATTTTATAACATAACAATCTTGTAGTAGCAATATAAACAACTGATCTACCACATAAACCAATAAACTGACAAAACAACCACATAGCAGAGTGGCGCAGCGGAAGCGTGCTGGGCCCATAACCCAGAGGTCGATGGATCGAAACCATCCTCTGCTAAATTTTTTTTTTTGCAAAATATTGCAACAACATTCTAACTGTACTAAATCTACCAGTTATAATAATAAATTTTATTTTCAATACAATAATCTTTGCTTTATAGGTATGTGAAAGTCTTGATAAACTACATAAATTCACAGCATACACTTTCATTTTATAACATAACAGCATTGTAATAGCAATGTATGACAATCCAGTATAAGCTTACTTAAAAAATGTGATTCCTACCTGTCTGCTGGCCATCAGTTTCCACATTTTCCTGGATTCCATGCATGCTTTGCAGCTTTGCCTCTGCTCATTCCTTTGGTTTGCTTTCAATTTGCTAAGGACTACATATCCCATGGTACCTTGCTGTCTGCAAGTAGTGATTCCTGTACTGACTCCACCTCCTGAAACTCCTCCTCTCAGCACCTTTGTAGAAGGCAGGCTCTGTGAAATGTGTGACACAGCACTGCCTACTCACAGGGAATAGTGACTCTGTGTTACATTCACATGGAATTCATGGAAGGAAATATGTGGGGATCTTCACAAAGTAAGTTTACAAACGTCAATATCGTTCAGATTAATAGGAGTAAGCTAGAAGTAATTGAAATACAATGTGGAAATAAATATATGATTTTAAATGTACATGTCCATAGACACCATTTAAAATTGTTTTAAACTATTATGTTGCAGTTCAGTATCTCTGATTGTAGGCGCATCATCTTTCATTAGAATTTAATATTCTGTTTTGCGCTTATTACCCACTTGCTGCCCACCCCGTAACAGTTTTACTGCTAAAGGGCGGCAGCTGTCTGCTGGATCAGGTACATATACGTATATAAATTAGATGTTTTTTCAATTTTTTAAAGGTGCCCCCTGTGCTGTGCTCCTTCATCCAGAGTGGAGGCACTCTAATACAGGAGGTGTGTTACTGGCCCGATCACCAGTTGACAGCGGGGGGGGGGGAGCCTACAGTAAGACCCCTTTCACACTGGGGCGGTGCGGGCAAGTCTTAGCGGCGCTTTGCCGCTTTTATAGCGGTGCTTTTTGGCCGCTAGCGGGGCGCTTTTAACCCCCACTAGCCGCCGAACAAAGGATTAATAGTACCCATGTTGCGCGCGCTTTGGCAGCGTTGTCCATTCATTTCAATGGGCAGGGGCGGTGGAGGAGCGGTGTATACACCGCTTCCCCACCAGCCCAAAGATGATGTTTGCAGGACTTTTTTTCCCGACCTGCAAGTGCACCGCCCCAATGCGAAAGCACTTGAGCTTTTACACTGGGGTGGCTTGAGAGGCGCTTTTCAGGCGCTTTACAGGTGCTATTTTTAGCATTAAAACGCCTTAAAAGCGCCCCAGTGTGAAAGTTGTCTAAAGAAAAGAAAACAAATGCAAATATCTAATGATTGGTAACTTGCAATAATATTACATTTTTTAAATGTTGGGTTTAATACCACTGTAAATAAAGTTGTTGAGATAATCAAAGTAGTCACTATATAACTACTATAAACTTCATGTGCTGACATATACCTATAGTTATAGTATATATATATATATATATATATATATATATATATATATATATATATATATAGTTGAGCCTAACGTAAGGCTTACATATAAGTAGTGAAAATATCTCCTAAACATGCACCAGTTAGGAGATATTTACATTACATGCAGACAGTGACATCACTGGTGCATACCTCACTGGTGCCGTTCCTTCCAAGCCCTGTGCCTGGAATGGCGACCCCCACGCGCATGCGTGGGATTGACGTCATCGCGGCTTCGGCCAATCACAGCACCGGAGCCTGCAAACCCGGAAGAAACTCCGGGGAAAATGTAGGCCATTTAAGCAGTGTGCGGGCGCTACTAGAAGGCTTCATTCTAAGGTAAGTATTACATAATCAGCTAGTATGCAATGCAATACTAGCTCATTATGCCTTTGTCTTACAGGGTTTTTTTTTCTGTTTTTTTGATACAGAGTTTACAACCTCTTTAATACTTAATTGTTTCCAGCTCTAAGTTATGAAGTACTGAGGAATATAAAGCAGTGGCATCACATGTCAACCATTTGAAATGATGTTGTCATGAAAGACCACAAATCTACCAAACCCTCATTTAAAGAGCCAATAGTGGCTGAAGTTGAAGCTTTCCCTGATCTTTTTCATCTCTTGCTTTTTATTATTAGTCAGTGAGGGTGCCCATTATAATAAGGGAACAATTCTTTAATGCATGAGGCAGGAAAGTACTGACTGCAGCTCAATTTTCATAAATTGCACATTAAAGCGGAACTACTCCGCGTCTGAGCACCACAAACCAAAAATGGTATTTAATTCATTTTTAATATTCAAAACAAGCTCCGCCATCCATTCATGTCTCTATGCTTTATTTTCCTGTAAAATCAGTTTGAAAAACATCCCCCTAGCATTTCTGGCCGCAGCCATCTTGAGTAAGGGCAGATGATTTATGTAGCCTTTTCTTCCTGGAATGCATCTGCCCTTAGTTCCGGCATGCAGGCAGGAAGGTGTTCTTAGCTAAGAAAAATCCTCCCACCCTCCTTCCCTCCTGAAGACTTCTGGGAAGTATGATATAATTTGCCTAGGCAAGAAACCAGGACTTAATTGAATACATGTAAAAAAAAAAGGTTAAGACAAGTAAATATAATATACTTTCCTGCCTATTTACTAATACTAGCAGCATGAGGATTACAAATAGTAAATGTTCATTCAGAGAGTAAAGTTCCACTTTAAAGAGGAAGTAAATTCCCCTTGTTTGTTTGTACCTATAATAATGTATAGTAATAGATATATTAATGTATAATATATAATGTAGCCTATAATAAGGCTTACCTATAAGTACTGTAAATTAGACATGTGTACTGCCGAAAAATTTTTTGTTTTCGCTTCATTCGGTTTTTTTTTCGGTTCATTCGTAATGATCGCAATTCATAAATTCGTCAATTCAAAAATTCGTAAATGTGAAAATCCGAAAATAAGAAAGAAAATCCAAAGATTCGAAAGAATAACTAACTAACTAATAATAACTAACTATTCAATTATATAATTTCCATTCAAATTTGGCTGTTAGTAAACGTAACGAATACGAATTTATCCGAAGTTATGAATTATCCTAATAACGAATGCCGCATCTAAACATATCGAATGGAACAAATTAACAGTAAATGATAATAATAATAATAACAAGTTTTTATTATTATTATTATTGTTATTTATTATTAATCATTACGTTCCAAACCTATGAATTTAAGAATTTTCAAATGTTCGAATATTTGAATTTACAAATATTTGGAAAAATTTGTTAAACGAGTCTTCGTTAATTCAGATATTTTTGAATTAACGAATTTGTCGAAATTCATTGAAAAACAAATTTGGAATGAAACGAATTGCACACGTCTACTGTAAATATCTAAACTTGCAATGTTTAGGAGATATTTACTGTATACTGCACTGATTACGTCACCTGTGCATTCGCTCTGAAGTAACAGCCGCCCATATTGTTCCTTCAGGACCCGTGTCGTGACCGGCGGCTCTCGCGTGCATGCGCGGGAGAGACATCATCGCGGCTCCGGCCAATCACAGTGCCAGAGCCCGCAAACCAGGAAGGAACACCGGGGAAGATGACAGCCGTCTCAGTGGTGTGCGGGCACTGCTGAGAGGGCTTCTTTCTAATTTTCAAATACGAATTTTCAAATTTACGAATTTTCTAATATTCAAATATTCTAATTTACGAATATACTGAAAAATTTTTTAAACAGGTTTTCGTTAATTTGGATATTTTGTCAAAATTATTTACAAAAACAATTCGGAACTAAACAAATTGCACATGTCTACTGGAAATATCTCCTAAACTTGCACCGTTTAGGAAATATTTACTGTATACTGCACCGATTACGTCATCTGTGCATGCGCTCTGAAGTAACGGCCACCTGTGTTGTTCATTCAGGACCCGCGCAAATCACAGCGCCAGAGCCCGTGAACCCGGAAGGAACACCGGGGAAGACGTCAGCTGTCTCGGTGGTGTGCGGGGGCTGCTGAGAGGGCTTTGTTCTAAGGTGAGTATTTCATAATGAGCTCGTATGCAATGCATACTAGCTCATTATTCCCTTGTCTTACAGGTTTTTTGGGGGGGAATGGGGGGGGGGGGGTTTACAACCTCTTTAAGCTTCAGTCAAGTCACTAAAGCTGACCATAGATGGATCCATCCACCCAGAAGATTGCAGTGCTCACTTTAGTAGCCACAACTACTACAGTGATTGTCACCTTCCACGGCGGTCCCTCGAGTATGAGGTATGCAAACTTACATTGGTCCAAGCAGGACTAGTTTAACTATGTACTAATCATCATACCTAGACTTCAGCTTTATATCTTACATATATGCTGAGCTTAAAAGATACCCCATTTTCCATTGAATTTAAAGTAAATTTTTAACTAAACTAAAAGAACAAAAGCATTGATATGTGATTAGCTGCTTGCAATAAGCTACTATTTGCATATGAATACACATGCTGTTCCTCACCCAACATTACAATGTCTATACCAGGTAATAGCTGCTTAGTGTGGATGGAGGAATCTACTGAACAATATGACTAGTTTTAGTAACACATTCTTGTCTCTGATACTAAGAAAAGAAAGAATGCTTCTGTTGTTTGCATGATTAGGATGTCTATCAATGAATATTTAAATTGGGTTTCTACAACAACTATACTCATTCTGTGGCTTTTCCCTGGGCTGAAAGGGCTTGGCATGTGTTTTCTTTAGCCAGCCATACATGGTTCAAAATTCACAGTTCAGCAGGGAGCGGCCGAATTTCAATTCATGAATGGACAGCCTGGTTGTACACAAGTGGATCTATTGATTGACTTGTGTACAACCAGACTGTCTGGGTTTACCTGAACAATCAGTGCCACCGGCTATAGCCGGCAACACTGATCATTGTATTCTGACAGCAGGGAAGGCTTCCCACTCTCAGAATACAATACCACGGCAGGAAGGATTCCACCATCCACCTCAAATGTGTGTATGGGGGAATAAGGCAGGCCATTGATGGTGCAAATTTGTTTCCTGCAACCATGGGTTGCAAGAAAGAAATTTTCATGATTCCCCTATTAACACAGACAGTGTTGACAGGGGAAGCCCTCCTGCCGAACAAAAAAAAAAGTTCCACTTTATTAAAACAAATTGTAAAGCATGAGCATATCATAAAATAAATGCCCTTATTAAAACTTGGTTAAGAAAAAACTTGACGCTTACATAGCTCCGTAGTGTGAAAGATCCTTTGGGTGGTATGAGCAGTGGTAAGCCCCTGACAGGGCTGCCATTCCTGCAGGGACACTCGCCAGCCTGAAAGCAGCTGGTGAGAACTCCAACAAGCACTGGCTGGAGGAATGTGGATTCCAGCAGACTCACCAGGACTGTAGAACCAGAAGGATGAAAAGCACCTGTTGGTCTCCTTGGTCTCCAGGACAATGTGTTTCGAGGCTCTTTGTCAAGTCTTTAATGTGTGGGCTGCCTTTGGGTAGATCTTTCAGGCAGCTACTTAATCTTTTTCCACCCCTTTCGCCATTTCCACACGTATCTGATGTCCATCCTGAACCATGCCTTGGGAAGGAAGGTTTTAATTGTCTTCTAAACCCATTGTCTGACTTTTTTTTTTTTGCTGTACAGGATTGTAGTGGTAAAAGTTTGTCTTTTTTTTGGGCCAGATAAAAAGGAATAAACCACTCCAAATTGGATTTCCTTAAAGGCTTTTGAAAAAAATAGTTACAACACTCTATAGTGCATCACACTCTTTAGGTGAAACCAACAAGCAAAGCACACGTCTCTGTGGCGCAATCGGTTAGCGCGTTCGGCTGTTAACCGAAAGGTTGGTGGTTCAAGCCCACCCAGGGACGCTCTTTTGTCATACAATCATAAAAACCTGAATTCAGAAGGTCAAATTATTTATTAGCATATAAAGTATAAACTTGTATCCAAACTATAAAGACAGGTGGTATCTCTAAACGGTTTGGTATTCACAGATAACATGTGATGAAGTCCTTACTACTGTAAGATATGCTCTACAGCTGCTGGCAGCCTCCCAGCAATGCGTTTTCCTTCTCACAAGTCTTCTTTACAGCTGCTAACTAATAAGAAAGCTCCATGCTTTCTAAATAACATTTTTTACATGCAAACCCGCACAAGTTACTAATAATAATAAATACAGCACTATGTACCTGTTTTATATACACTCCTTTTAGCTGCTGGACACTTGATATCCTCCCGATATCCAAAACAACAAAGAAATTAAAAGTGCAGCACTATATCAAACAACAAATATTTGACAAGCTACAGTAAATAGATGCAATCTTTCAATGTGTGGTACTATAGTGCACCTCCCCCAACAATGTGAATAATGAATAAGTGAATGAAAAATTCCAGTTTCTTTATTGATCTACAGCACACCTCCCTCCCTTTTGTCTGTGAGTTAAGTCCAAAGTCTTAATTGTGCTTAATTTCTTCCACTTCGTGCCATGTCCACACCAGTGCTCTTTACCCCTCTGTATCTTTTTTTTTTTTTATAAATTCTTTTTATTAATTTTGTAAACAAACATACATTCATATACCGTTTGATTGGCAACATACCAATCGAGCCGACCACGCAGGGCCGATATAACTTCTAACCAACCTTGAGTTCCCCCCTCCCCTAACCCCTCCCCCCACCCACTACCACCCACACAGCAGTCATATAGTAGCACACAGCAAAAATGAAAACTATATATCATAAATTTAAGATTAAACAAACCATCTTCTCTCAGCTCCCCATGTACATGAGTACAGTGTATTATAGGACAGAGCATTTTAGATGGGTTTTACATATATTAGCACCCAACATCCAGCATGGAACATCATTCCAGATCACTCCCTACCTCTTACACTCGCGTATCTTCCTAACTCACTGTAGCTGTAGAGTCCAGCCACGCCTGCCAAACCTTCGAGAATTTCTTAGGGCAACCTCTGGCGTGATACGCTGCTCTGTATAACGGGATGACCGAATTTATCAGTTTTTTTCCAAAATAATACAGTAGGGGGATTAGTTTTTTTCCAGTTCAGTAATATTGCTTTTCTTCCATAAAACAATCCTATATTCAGTAGGGTGCGATGTGCCCGAGTCGGAACCACCTCCTCCACCAGTCCTATCAAACATACTCTAGGTGTTAATGGGATTGGTACACACAGTACCTCTGCTAGACATTCTGTTACTTCTGACCAGAATCTTTGAATGTGTGCACAGCTCCAGAAGACGTGTTCTGCGCCCGCTGGGGCATGTGAGCATCGCCAGCATTGATTACTCACTGATGGGTAGATACGGGACAGCCTATCCGGGGTGAGATATATCCGATGTAAGAATTTGAAGTGAATTAGGCGATCCCTGGCTGAAACTAGGTGTTTGAATGGATGATCCCACATGTCATCCCAGTCTTCCCCCTGAATATCTGCGATCTCCCCCTCCCATCTCTCTCTACACTTAGTAATTCCTAGGGGGGTTTTATTAAATAGGGATTTGTATACCGAAGACAACGGTTTGGCCAGGTCCTCCTCTGTCAACATGGACTCCAATGATGAAGGAAAATATTCGACCCTTTGCTCTCTCGTTTGTTCTTTAAAAGCGTGCCTCAGTTGTAAGTAACGAAAAAAAAAGGAATTGGGAAGGTCATGCCTAGCCTTTAGCTGATCAAAAGTGCATAGATCCCCCTCACATGTAATGTCCTGCAAAGTCTTAATGCCTTTACACGCCCAAATCATAGGGTCAGGGAGTGAGAAAAAGTGCGGAAGCTTCGGGTTCATCCATATGGGGGCAGAAGGTGTAATTCCTACGTAACTGGGCGACATTAATGTAGTGGCTACTTCCCAGGCCTTAATTGTTGTTTTCATTGACTCTGTCAGAGGAAGACAGGATTTCGGACCTCTATACAAAGCCAATTTTAAACTTTCGTATGATCCCAGATGTGCAGCCTCCACTACTGTGGCAGAATCACCAGAGTCCGCCGTTAACCACTTCCTAGCGACTACCATCTGTCCGGCAAGAAAATATTTCTGCCAGTCAGGCAGTGCCAGCCCCCCCTGTCCCCATGGTTCCTGCAATATTTTGATACTTATACGTGGGGAATTTGGGTACCATATAAATGTTCCAATGATACTATTTAGTGTTTTAAAATAGCCCTTGGGGATCCATATCGGAGAGTGTCGTAGAAAATATAGGATCACTGACAGGTATTTCATTTTTATTAGACTAATCCGCCCGATCAAGGAAAGAGGGAGGGTCTTCCATACCGCCGTTTTTTGTTTAAGCCTGCTAATCAAGGGTAGGAGATTCAGAGACAGATAATCTTTGATATTAGCTGTGACCCTAACCCCCAGGTATGTGAATGAGGATACCCATTGCAATGGTAAGGTATCGTCAGCCAGTTTTTTTGCCTCTTTACCTAATGGTAATATGGATGACTTACTCCAATTAACTCTTAACCCCGAAAAAGTGGCGAACCTGTCCAGAATCTCCAACGCCGCCCTAAGAGACGGACCCGGGTCTCTAAGAAACAGAAGCAGATCGTCAGCATATAATGCAATACACTCGCCGATTGATCCCACTTGAATTGCCTGCACCCCCTCCGAACGCCGGAGGGCCCTAGCCAATGGCTCAATTATCAGGGCAAAAAGGAATGGTGAGAGGGGGCACCCTTGCCTGGTGCCCCTACCTATACAAAAGAAATCAGAAACCATGGAACCCAGTCTCACCGCCGTCCTCGGCTTACTGTAAAGCAAGCCGACCCAGCGACGAAAACCAGGACCGAATCCCATGCTCTCCAAAACCCCATGCATATATTGCCAATCCACTGAATCGAAGGCTTTTTCGATATCAATGGAGACAACCACTTTTGCCGGGTACTCAGCATTTTCTATTTGAATATGCGTAAATAGCCTTCTTAAATTTGTATCCGTGGACATACCTGGTATAAACCCTGTTTGATCAATGTCAACCAGAGTCGATATGACCGTGGCTAGCCTTGTGGCTAAAATTTTTGCAAGGATTTTAAGATCCGAGTTAAGTAATGCTATTGGGCGATACGACGAGCACAACTGTGGGTCCTTGCCTGGCTTCGGGAGAAGTATCATATAGGCCTCCATCATTGAAGCCGGCAAGGAACCATTCTCCCAGCAGAATTTGAATAGTAGTGTCAATCTATTAGCCAATTGTGACATGTGCGCTTTATAGAAATCAGCGGGAAAGCCGTCTGGGCCAGGGGCTTTACCTGGAGGGAAGGAAAGTATAGCTGCCTCAACCTCCAGCACAGAAATTTCTGCCTCCAACCGAGTGGCATCTGTATCATCTAGTTTAGGCATGGAGAGGCTTCGAAGAAGTTCCTCCATTTCAGCCACATCATATGACTGTATTGGGGAGTATAGGGCCTTGTAAAATCCCACAAATTCTTCCAAAATTTCCCCCGGATCCGATAACAATATCCCTGCATTATTCTTTATTACCGGTATACTGACAGGGATTTTTTGGTCTGCCACTAGGTTTGCCAGCAACTTGCCATTTTTGTCCCCCTCAGTGAAAATGTTTTCTGCCCTTCTTCTTGCCTCGGTATGCGCCAATTCTGTGAAATAGACTGCTATTGCTCTTCTACTATGTAGCACAGAGGCATAGTTTGTCTCCGAAGGGGAGTTCGCCTGGAGCTGTGCACATTCTCTTTCTCTAGCTAAGAGAGTTTCCTTTTCTTGATTATGGTCCGTCCTTGCTGCTTTAATTGCTGATATAAATACACCTCTTGTTACCGCTTTCAAAGTATCCCATACTATTGTCGGTTCAGCCGTATCCACATTTGTCACCCAGAAGGTTTCAATGGCAGCCTGAACAGGCGTGGCTACTTGCTCCTCTTGCAACCATCCCGGTGCCAATCTCCAACCCCCCTTGTGTCCTCTAGTGGGATATGACATTGTGACCAACAGAGGATTATGATCCGAAGTCCCTCCGGCTAGGTAATCAGATGCACATACACTGTGCAGGAGTTGGGCATTCCCAAATGCTAAGTCTATTCTGGCTGATGATTTGTGGGTGGTAGACAAATGTGAATACGACACAACCCCGGGGTTTTTATATCTCCACACCTCCGTCAAGTTCGCCACCGAAGCCCATGTGCAGAGATCTGCTGAGGCTGTCCTAACAGCATTAGAGGTATCTAGTGTGGAATCTATTATGTTATTAAAGTCACCCATAAATAACGTAGGTAGATATAGGTATGGAGCTAGTATGTTTAACAGATCATATAATAACTGTACTTTAAATGGCGGAGGTATGTAAACATTTACAAGCAGTATTTTGTGATATGCCAAATCTAACACCAGTGCCACATATCGTCCTCCTGGATCGGTAAACACCTGATGGATATTACATGCAACCGCTTTGCTGATCAAAATGGTTGTGCCTCTAGCATAAGTTGAATATGATGAGTGAAAGGACCTCTGTATCCAGGGCCTGCGCAGTGCAAGTGTTTTATTTCCATCCAAATGTGTCTCTTGAAGGAGAACGACATGTGGCTTCACCTGTTTAAGATATTGGAACACAGCCGCTCTTTTAAATTTGTTGTTTAGCCCCCTAACGTTCCATGAGATGATTTTTATCTTATTCTCCATCTATAATAGAAGTTATAGCTAAAGTACCACATTTCCCCACATTAGCACAGTGATAGCCCAACAATATACGTCTGAGAGTGTACTTAGGTAATGAACCATTGCTGTAGTCGGTATGCAACATATATGACTGCTGTTTAAACTTTCCCCCCCTGCTGTTATACCAGAAACTAATAACTTTAGAACAAACCAAAAAACAAAAAAACAAAACCAAAAAAGTCCGGTATGCAGCTTTCACCCTGTAACATAAAGCTCCAAAAGAGCTCGACCAAAAGTGTCGATAGTTCGGCATAAAGGAAAAAAAAAAGAAAAATTCCTTTCCTTCTTGTGCTTCTGAAGACTCCTTATAAGTTCCATGGAGAAGTACAGCCGATTGTATCTTACTATGCCGAATATGGTGTAATATTGATGAAGAGCGTTCTGGTGTTACACAAACATATAGGCCCCACGGCTCCAACTAGTGAATATCGTATGACGGATAAGGCCACGCAGCTAAAGTGTGATACAGCCTGTGGATGACTCCCACAAGCATTAGCAAGCCAGTGTTATCATTCTCCCCTCTCCACCTCCCAGGGGATCTTCTTCCCCCAGTGATCAAGTCAGGTAGGTAGAAATTTTTGCTGCGTAACATGCGATGACAAATGGGCGAAAGAAAAAAATATAACTAAAAAAAAAAAAAAAAAATTGAAGCAGGCCTGAGCATAAAACCAGGTATTATATGCTGAGGGAAAACAAAATGAACAAAAGGCAAGACTGTACTGAAAAACATTCCTGCAAATGACGACGTTGTCACAGATTTTGATCTAGCCAGTCATTAGCATCTTGTGGGGTTTCAAAAAATTTCACAGTACCTTTATGTTGCACCCGGAGACGACTGGGGTAGAGCATACTGTATTTTAATTCCTTCTCCCGGAGCCGCCTTTTGACCTCCATGAATGAGCGACGTCTTTTCTGGGTCTCAGCCGAGAAGTCGGGGAATAACATTATACGGGCATTCTCAAATTTTAGCTCTTTGTGCTTCCTGGCCTCCGCCAACAGCATGTCGCGGTCCCTATAATTAAGAAACCGTACCAGGAATGGTCTTGGTGGGGCACCTGATGGTCTGGCTCCCGTGGGGACTCTGTGAGCCCTTTCAGCCACATACGTAGGGGGTAGATCGCCCAGAGACAGCAATATTTTGAAGAATCGCTCTGCAAACGCCGTCGTGTCTGTGCCCTCGGCTCCTTCCGGTAGGCCAACCACTCGTACGTTATTTCGTCTCTGGCGGTCCTCAGCGTCGTCTGCACGGCGCTGCAAGGCCCCCACCATTTCTTTCAGCTCACGTAGCTGCGATCCCTGGTTGTGTGAGGCATCCTCCACTTCAGAAATACGATCCTCCGCGGTGGTAAGTCTGCCCCTAATCTTGTCCAAATCATGGCGGATAAGATTGCATTCCGAGGCCAGTAAATCAATGCGCCCCATCAACTCAGATTTGGAGGCCGCTATAGCCTCTATAATTGGACCTGTTATGGCTGCTGTGTCCAGTTCTATCTCTGCCATGGCGGGAGGATTATCCTCGGATTGCGGTGCAGTGGAGACATCCTGCTGCGCCATCTTTACCTTGCTTGTCGTGGCGCGCTGAGATGTGTTCACAGGAGCTGCTTCAGAGGAGGAGTGGGTGGGGCTAGACGCCATGCTGTTCCTAGAACGGAGATTTTGCTGTGCTTTTGGCGGCTGGGAACGGGACGTTCTTTGCTGTCTGGATGCCGAGGACGGCATATTAAGCCACCCAGACTGTTCCGCTCGCTCTGGTACACCTACAGCAGGGTTTTTTGTCTCCACAATCGGCCGTGGACAGGATAATTACCGGAGGTATGCAGGAGCTCAGAGGACACACGTCTTGCCTCGATCACATCCCGGCCACGCCCCCCACCCCTCTGTATCTTAAACACTCGCTGAAGATTTAGACCCCTTAAATTGATAAGTCGATCAAACCGTGCTTGTGCTCCTTATCCAGGTATTCCTTTGCAGTTTTAACTCCAGCCATGGGAAACTGTCGGGAACCATGAATCAGACGGAGACAGAAAATGCACTAAAAATCATAACTATTAATATAATGGTAAAAATGGTACAAGTTAGTAAACATAGTCAAAACATAGCCAGGGTACGGTAGCCAAAACGGATAGTCAGAACAAGACAGTAAATCAGGAAGACTGAGATCAGCGTAGTCAGAGGCAGCAGACAGGATCAGGAACCAGAAGGGATGTCAGCCAGGCAAGTCTTCAACAGGATCAGAGCAGAGAGTCTTCAAATATGTTTGACCAAGGTGAACTGACAGCTGAGCAACCTGAGCACTGAGAAGGGAGGGCTGAGCCCAGCCCTGACAGAAACCAGACAATAGGCTCTTCTCTACACCATTTGATGTCAGTAAACTGCTCTCTTTCTTCTCTCCAACATACCAGTAGCCATTAATCAAAAGACAGGGAAAACCCAAGAAATAGTGTAATCCCATTTTATTTAACTTTGAAATGAAACAATCCAAATTTAAATTACATTGTGTGAAAAAACAGCCACAATACAGGAACTAACTTCATTCCTCTATTTGCGGTCCTTGGAACACACTTGCGCTCCAAACGGTGGAATTGACACAGCGGAACTGATATAAAAAGGTCCCTCTCAACGCGTTTTGTCAATCGATGTCATCAGTAGCAGCCCTCAAGTGTTGTAAAATATACAAAGATTTTACATATTGCATTAAGCGGCTAAAATAAATGTGTGAATAAAATATTAATAATATTGAGGAATCTGTCCCATATTTATGCAGCACACCACTAAGTACTATAGAACTACACTGCAATTTACATATATTCTATACTCAAACTCTTATACATGCAAAGTATATAGCTCTAAAGAGAAAGCCCATCATCGATTGCTTCCTTTTTTTAGCTTTGCCTGCTTAGCGGTAATAAACCACAAAAAATGGCCCCTGCAGGATAATGTGCTAGTGTGAACCACGTACTAGCACATTATGACAGACTTACCTTAAAGTGTTACTAAATCCACAGCAGTAAAATCAGTCTGCATATGCAGTAAAGTATTCTTGTTGCATTCACTGTGGAAGGGGTTAATCCTGAGCCTGTCTTCTCTCATCCTCCCCTTCTTCCACAGTCCCCAATCCATCTCCTGACAGTACAGAGTCTTGGAGGCATTCTGCACATGCTCAGTTTGGTGTGCATTGCTAGAGAGTTTTTTTTTTCTTGGTAGAGTGCATGAGATCAGCACAGGGCCAATCAGCACTCTCCAGACAGAGGGTCAGGGGTCATGTAGTCCCATAGGACAGTCAGAGTCGAATGAAAACTCCTCCTACAAGCTTTAACCAGAAAAGCAACTCCTGCGCACAGGTGGATCACCATATGTAGTAGGTAAAGCACTGGCCTTGCTGCCCTCAAGGATGGGGATCTTAGTGAAAACCGAGATAAAAAGAAGACAAAAGCGCACCAGCCTAGTGCATTAACTTTTAAAACATTTATTTGATAAAAAATATTAAAGGAAATAACTCACAGGCGATTAGTAGAGGAGGCACAACAAAAATCGCACCGGTAAACAGTCTGCGATTTGGAAAGAGCGGAGCCTTCCAGGGGTCGTGGAGGAACGCACAGATGCTGCAATCCGCTAACGCGTTTCGAGGGGAATGTCCCCTCTTCCTCAGAGCTATGCAGTGCAACCTCCCTCAGCGAACCTCACTTATAAATGGCTGCAAGCCAATAAGACAGGGGTGGGGTGCGGGGCTCCTCCCCCTTAAGAAATCACTCCCTCCTAAGTCCTCTGATCAGGCATACCCTATACGCATAAGTGCATATGCAGACGTGCGCACACACCATATGTACACGTGCATGCATACACATACACACATATATCTACACACAAGAGCAGCTGGTAAATGACCAATTGAAAAATGAAAAATAAAAAATGAAAAATGAAAAATAAAAATAGGAGGTGAGCAGCAACATACTATGCATACGGACTGAAGAGCAACATGTGGTATCTAGACATAGCAGATATGCATCACAGTAAACATAACCAGTCATACTGCCAAATAAAATTTTTATTTTTCATTTTTCATTTTTTATTTTTCATTTTTCAATTGGTCATTTACCAGCTGCTCTTGTGTGTAGATATATGTGTGTATGTGTATGCATGCACGTGTACATATGGTGTGTGCGCACGTCTGCATATGCACTTATGCGTATAGGGTATGCCTGATCAGAGGACTTAGGAGGGAGTGATTTCTTAAGGGGGAGGAGCCCCGCACCCCACCCCTGTCTTATTGGCTTGCAGCCATTTATAAGTGAGGTTCGCTGAGGGAGGTTGCACTGCATAGCTCTGAGGAAGAGGGGACATTCCCCTCGAAACGCGTTAGCGGATTGCAGCATCTGTGCGTTCCTCCACGACCCCTGGAAGGCTCCGCTCTTTCCAAATCGCAGACTGTTTACCGGTGCGATTTTTGTTGTGCCTCCTCTACTAATCGCCTGTGAGTTATTTCCTTTAATATTTTTTATCAAATAAATGTTTTAAAAGTTAATGCACTAGGCTGGTGCGCTTTTGTAAGCTTTAACCAGACACTGATAGAAGTCATAAGACTGCTACAGTATATACTGCTGATGAGAAAAGGTAGCAGTTTATATTTACTAAAATAATTGCATTTTCATGTTCTGTGTACTGTAGGAAACCAGATATAGTGAATGCAGGCTCCTGGGTTTAGTAACACTTGAAAACGAAGCCCTCACTGTCACTGCTACCTGGGCTTCCATCTTCACCCGGTCTCCCTTCCTGGTTTGTGGTCTTCGGCCCGGTCACATCACTCCCGCGCATGCGCAAGGGAGTCACGGCCACAGCACAGAGCTCTGAATAGACGGTGCTACAGTACGCATGCACCAGTGACATCACCGGCTGCTACTAAAGTAAATAGCGCCTAAACGGTACACGTTTAGGAGATATTTACTGTACTTACAGGTAAGCCTTATTATAGGTCTACCTATGGGTATAAATCAAATATCAACTTTACTACCACTTTAAAACTCTTTATGTAGCTGAGTGAGCAGAGCAGAGACAGAGGGGCTATGTTTAGCTCCACTTTTCACATCTCACAGGCAACTTTCACAAAATAATAAAGTTATCCTGAGAGCCCAGGCTGAAGAACCCGAAGGCTGAAATGGCAAACATGAAGTATTAAAATGAAATATTTACTAAAAGCTGTTTTAAATATGATTTACTCCCGAACATACCAAATTAAAAATACAGAAAAGTATGTAATCAAGCATTATAAACTCAGGGTAGTTAACATGCAGTAGAGTCAACTAGCAGATGATCCCCGAAATTGAAAGTGGCCCCACATGGTCTATTTAGGGTTGCCACCTCATCCCTTTAAAACTGAACATATATGAATTACACAGGTTCTGTGGCTGATTGAGGTGGTAATTAAACTCACTTGGTGCCTTACCTGCAATAAATTAGCCTCAGAACCTGTGTAATTCATATGTGTTCGGTTTTAAGGGGATGCGGTGGAAACCCTAGGTCTATTCCATGCTGGCTTGATGGCCAGAAATAACAATCATGGAATGTAGGCCTTCTCCTTGTCTGACTGCTAGAAGTACTAAGGCCTCTTTCACACTGGGGCGGTAGGGGGCGTCAGCGCTATTTTTAGCGCTGTTTTACTGCGGTATTCGGCCGCTAGCGGTGCGGTTTTAACCCCCCGCTGGCGGCCGAAAAAGGGTTAAAACCCCTCGTATAGCGCGGCTATAGCCGCGGTATTACCGCGGTATAGCCGCGCTGTCCCATTGATTTCAATGGGCAGGAGCGGTTTAGGAGCGGTGAATACACCGCTCCTTCACCGCTCCAAAGATGCGGCTGACAGGAGATTTTTTCTTCTCCTGCCAGCGCACCGCTTCAGTGTGAATGCCCTCGGGCTTTCACACTGAACAAACAGTGGAGGCTGTTTAGGGGCGGTTTGCAGGCGCTATTTTTAGCGCAATAGCGCCTGCAAACCGCCCCAGTGTGAAAGGGGTCTTACAGACATTTCCTATTTGGTGCCTCCCACAAGCCTGCATTGCATAGAGATGACATCACTGTCTGCAAGCAGTGATTCCTGTAATGACTCCGCCTCCTGAAACTCCTCCTATCAGCACCTCTGTAGATCCGAATGCAGGCTCTGTGAAATGTGTGACACAGCACTGCCTACCCACAGGGAATAGTGACTTTATGTTACAGAATTCAAGGAAGGAAATATGTGGGGATCTTCACAAAGTACGTTTACAAACGTCAAGATCATTCAGATTAATAGGAGTAGGCTAGAAATAATTGAAATACAATGTGGAAGTGAATATATGATTTTAAATGTACATGTCCATAGACACCCGTTAAAATGGTTTTAAACTATTATGTTGCAGTTCAGAATCTCTGATTGTAGGTGCATCAGCTTTCATTAGAATTTAATATTTTGTTTTGCGCTTATTACCCACTTGCTGCCCACCCCGTAACAGTTTTACTGCTAAAGGGCAGCAGCTGTCTGCTGGATCAGGTATCGTATATAAATTAGATTTTGTTCAATATTTAAAAGGTGTCCCTGTGCTCCTTCATCCAGAGTGGAGGCACTCAATACAGGAGGCGTGTTACTGGCCCGATCACCAGGTGACAGCAGAGGGGGAAAAAAGCCTACAGTAAAGAAAAGAAAACGAATGCAAATATCTAAGGATTGGTAACCTGCAATGTGTTACATTTTTTATCTTGGGTTTAATGCCACTTTAAATAATATATTAACTCCAATATAAAGTTGTTGAGATAATCAACGTTGTCACTATATAAATCTGATTAAAGAGGAAGTAAACTTCCTCTGCTTACATTTACTTATAGGTGAGCCTATAATAAGGCTTACCTATAAACAGGGCTTTTTTTCTCAGAAAATAGGTGCAGGAACTCAACCACAACCCCCCCAAAACCAACCTTTGCCCCCATACACACACCCTTCAAACCGCATCAAATAGTGGTTGTGGTCAAATTTCACCAACAGTGTGAGGGTCTTAAAGGGGCATTAAATTCCCTGAGTGCATTAATTACAGAGTGCAGAGTTCGGGGGGAGGGGGATTTTACACACAGAGTGCAGCGTTCCAGGGATGCACTACAGAGTTCAGCCTTCTTCCGCAGCTGCTTACCTCTGCATCCCCCATTCACATCTCAATTTCACCCCTCTTCAGATCTGACCTCTGCATACAACCTCCCTTCCACTGCCCCCATCTTCTCCCTCCCTCCTTAAAAGCTTCACCATTTTCCACATGTCTTACTTGTGTTGCTGTATTAAACTGAAGCACCCTGTTGGCTCTAGTACCTCCCCACACACTATAGGTGGCTCCTCTCTCACTTGTAGGGAGGTGATCCAGTGGGGGAGTTGGGATCTGCTCTGCACCTGCATCTTCCTTGGCCATTCAGGAGATCAGATCTGTGGGAGCCATTGGGAGACAAGCTGTCCCTTGTAAACCCAGAAACCGGACTTCAATGTTTACAAGTAATAGTGGTGAGCAGGGAGCAGAGGGCCTGAGCCAGAGGTGGTGGAACTGAGTTCCACCAAGTTCCAGCTGAAAAAATGCCCTGCCTATAAGTAGTGAAAATATCTCCTAAATGTGTAGCGTTAAGGAGATATTTACATTACATGCAACGAAAGTAATCACTGGCTCCTTCCGAGCCCTGTGCCGTGAACAGCGGCTCCAGCACGCATGCGTGGGATTAACGCCATCGCGACTCCGGCCACTCACAGCACCAGAGCTTGCAAACCCGGAAGAAACTCTGGGGAAAATGTCAGCCATTTTAGCAGTGTGCAGGCGCCGCTGGAAGGCTTCTTTCTAAGGTAAGTATTACATAATGAGCTAGTATGCAATGCAATACTAGCTCATTATGCCTTTGTCTTACAGGGTTTTTTTTTTCTTTCACTTTTTTATAAAGAGTTTACAACCTCTTTAATACTTCATTTGTTACTAAACCCAGTAATATGAAAATAGTTCATCTCCCCCCACAGTGCCCACAGCTTATAAATCTTCTTTTTACATTAAAATATTGCTACTATATACCTTTTTCGCTGATCTGTATACCACAATTACATGAAAAACTTCCGTTTCTCCAGTACCGAGAGTTCAGGTGGGAGGAGATTTTCTCTTCAGCCTGTATACACGCCCACATGTGTGATGTCAATATCATGTGACCTGGCTATCTCTGAGAACAAGTAAATGTTCTCTCCAGCATAAAAAACACAACTGAGCATGTGCAGGTTGGCTATTGCCTGTGTGTTAGCTGGCCTTCCCCAGATAGACATTACAGGAAGTGGAGGATCTGTGCATACAGGATAAAACAGCCTTTTTACACAATGCAGAGGATTAACCCCTTACTTACCTTAGATCGAAGCCCTTGCAGCAGACCTCGTTCACGCTCAGGCCGGTGACATTGCTCTTGGAGTTACTTCCGGGTTTTGCAGGCTCTGGCGCTGTGATTGGCCTCAGCTGCGATGAGGTCACTTCCGTCCATGCGCGCGGGAGCCACCGGTAATGGCATACTAGCTGAAGCAATGGCATGGACGTGCTTCACTGCGCATGTGCCGATGATGTCAGCACATGCTGATACAGGGGATATCTCCTAAACCGTGCAGGTTTAGGAGATATCCATGGTAGCTACAGGTAAGCCTTATTATAGGCTTACCTGTAGCAAAAAGTGGTTTGCGGGCTTCGGCCCGGTCACATCACTCCCGCGCATGCGCAAGGGAGTCACAGCCACAGCACAGAGCTCTGAATAGACGGTGCTACAGTACGCATGCACCAGTGACATCACCAGTGGTTGTAAAGGGTTTACAACCACTTTAAGTTCCACAGTGAGTATAACAAGCATGCTATACTACATATACAGACAGATTTTACTGTTGTGGGTTTAGTAACACTTTAATTGTTTCCAACTCTAAGTTATGAAGTACTGAGGAATATAAAGCAGTGTCATCACATGTCAACCATTTGAAATGATGTTGCCATGAAAGACCACAAATCTACCAAACCCTCATTTAAAGAGCCAATAGTGGCTGTAGTTGAAGCTTTCCCTGATCTTTCTCATCTCTTGCTTTTTATTATTAGTCAGTGAGGGTGCCCATTGTCATAAGGGAAAAATTCTTTAATGCATGAGGCAGGAAAGTACTGACCGCAGCTCAATTTTCATAAATTTCACATTAAAGCAGAACTACTCCGCGTCTGAGCACCACAAACCAAAAATGGTATTTAATTAATTTTTAATATTCAAAGCAAGCTCCGCCATCCATTCTTGTCTCTATGCTTTATTTTCCTGTGAAATCCCCCTAGCATTTCTGACCGCAGCCATCTTGGGTAAGGGCAGATAATGTATGTAGCCTTTACTTCCTGGAATCCATCTGCTCTTAGCTCCGGCATGCAGGCAGGAAGGTGTGCTTAGCTAAGAAAAATCCTCCCAGCCTCCACCCCTCCTGAAGACTTCTGGGATGTATGAAATCATTTGCCTAGGCAAGAAACCAGGACGTAATTGAATACATGTAAAAAAAAAAAAA
The DNA here is from genome assembly GCA_037952925.1 of Lithobates clamitans. Classification (NCBI taxonomy): domain Eukaryota; kingdom Metazoa; phylum Chordata; class Amphibia; order Anura; family Ranidae; genus Lithobates; species Lithobates clamitans. Next base: position 368,340 of record JBBGZY010002435.1, read on the forward strand.
AGGTTAAAACAAGTAAATATAATATACTTTCCTGTCTATTTACTAATGCTAGCAGCATGAGGATTTAAAATTGCCAATGTTGATTGAGGGAATAAAATTCCACTTTAAAGAGGAAGTAAATTCCCCTTGTTTGTTTCTACCTATAGGTAAGCCTATAATAAGGCTTACCTATAGGTACAGTACTGTAAATTAGACATGTGCACTGCTGAAAAATTTGTTAGATTTTGTTTCATTTTTTTTTTCGGTTCATTCGCTATGATCGCAATTCGTAAATTTGAAAATTCGTAAATTAGAAAATCCGAAAATTAGAAAGAAAATTGGAAAGAGTAACTAACGAACTAACTAATAATAACTATTAAATTATAGGTATTGGGATTTCCTTTCAAATTTGGCTGTTGAACGTAACAAATACGGATTTATGTGAAGTTACGAATTATCCGAAATAACAAATACCATATCTAAACAAATGGAGCAGAACAAATTAATAATAAATGATAATAATAATAGTAATAGAATGGAATAGAATTTTTTTCTTTTGACAATTAAACTTTACGGATGTGGCAATAGGAGTGTTTACCTTTACCTATATTTTGTAATAATAATAGTAGTAAAAAGTTTTTTTTATTATTATTATTATTGTTAGTTATTATTATGTGCTTATGTTCTTCTTCTTATTATTATTATTATTATTATTATGTTCTTATTATTATGTTATTATTATGTTATGTTCCATTCGTTTAGATATGGCCTTCGTTATTTCGGATAATCTGTAACTTCGCATAAATTCGTATTTGTTATGTTCACTAACAGCCAAAATTGAAAGGAAATTCCAATACCTAAAATTTAGTAGTTAGTGATAGTTAAGTTATTATTAGTTATTATTTCAGATTTTCAAATTTTCGGTTTTCGAATATTACATTTTCAAACTTACCAATTTTCAAATTTACAAATTTTCTAATATTCGAATATTCTAATTTACGAATATTCTGAAAAATTTGTTAAACGGGTTTTCGTTAATTAGGATGTTTCCGAATTAACGACTTTGTCGAAATTCATGAAAAGAACAATTCGGAACAAAACTAATTGCACATGTCTACTGGAAATATCTTCTAAACTTGCACCTTTTAGGAGATATTTATGCACCGATTACGTCATCTGTGCATGCGCTCTGAAGTAACGGCCGTCTGTGTTGTTCCTTCAGGACCCGTGCCAAACACAGCGCCAGAGTCCGCGAACCCAGAAGGAACACTGGGGAAGACGTCAGCTGTCTCAGTGGTGTGCGGATGCTGCTGAGAGGGCTTTGTTCTAAGGTGAGTATTTCATAATGAGCTAGTATGCAATGCATACGAGCTCTTTTTTCCTTTGTCTTACAGGTTGTTTTTTTTGGGGGGGTGGGGGGGTTACAACCTCTTTAAGCTTCAGTCAAGTCACTAAAGCTGACCATAGATGGATCCATCCACCCAAAAGATTGCAGTGCTCACTTTAGCAGCCACAATTACTACAGTGATTGTCACCTTCCACAGCGGTCCCTCGAGTATGAGATATGCAAACTTACATTGGTCCAAGCTGGACTAATGTAACTATGTACTAATTATCATACCTAGACTTCAGCTTTAAATCTTACATATATGCTGAGCTTAAAAGATACCCCATTTTCCACTGAATTTAAAGTAAATCTTTGACTAAACTAAAAGAACAAAGCATTGATATGTGATTAGCTGCTTGCAATAAGCTACTATTTGCATATGAATACACATGCTGTTCCTCACCCAACATTACAATGTCTATACCAGGTAATAGCTGCTTAGCGTGGATGGAGGAATCTACTGAACCATATGACTAGTTTTAGTAACACATTCTTGTCTTTTATGCTAATAAAATTAATCACGCTTCTACTGTTTGCATGATTAGGATGTCTATCATTGAATATTTAAATTGGGTTTCTACAACAACTATACTCATTCTGTGGCTTTTCCCTGGGCTGAAAGGGCTTGGCACGTGTTTTCTTTAGCCAGCCATACAAGGTTCAAAATTCAGACAGTTCAGCAGGGAGAGGCCGAATTTCAATTTATGTATGGACAGCCTGGTTGTACACAAGTGGATCTATTGATTGACTTGTGTACAACCAGACTGTCCGGGGTTACCTGAACAATCAGTGCCAACGGCTATAGCCGGCAACACTGATCATTGTATTCTGACAGCAGGGAAGGCTTCCCACTCTCAAAATACAATACCACGGCAGGAAGGATTCCACCATCCACCTCAAATGTGTGTATGGGGGAATAAGGCAGGCCATTGATGGTGCAAATTTCTTTTCTGCAACCATGGGTTTCGGGAAAGAAATTTCCACGATTCTTCATCAACACAGACAGTGTTCACAGCGGAATTCCACCTGCCGAACAAAAAAAAAAGGTCCACTTTATTAAAAAACTTGTAAAGCATGAGCATAGCATTAAAAAAAATGCCCTTATTAAAACTTGGTTAAGAAAAAACTTGATGCTTATATGAACCCTTGAAGTTCCGTGGTGTGTGAAAGATCCTTTGGGTGGTACGAGCAATGGTATGCCCCTGACAGGGCTGCCATTCCTGCTGGGACACTCGCCAGCCTGATGCCTGAAGAACTCCAACAACCACTGGCTGTAGGAATGTGGATTCCAGCAGACTCACCGGGACTGTATAACCAGAAGGATGAAAAGCACTTATTGGTCCCCAGGACAATGTGTTTGCGGCTCTTTGTCAAGTCTTCAATGTATGGGCTGCCTTTGGGTAGATTTTTTCAGGCAGCTACCTCATCTTTTTCCATCTCTTTCGCCATTTCCACACTTATCTGATGTTCATCCTGAACCATGCCTGGGGGAGGAAGGTTTTAATTGTCTTCTAAACCCATTGTCTGACTTTTTTTGCAGTACAGGATTGTAATGGTAAAAGCCTGTCTTTTTTTGGGCAGTATAAAAAAAAATAAACCACTCCTAATTTGATTTTCTTAAAGGCTTTTGGAAAAAATAGTTACAGATTAGAACAACACTCTATAGTGTATCACACTTTTTAGGTGAAGCCAACAAAAGAAACACAAGTCTCTGTGGCGCAATCGGTTAGCGCGTTCGGCTGTTAACCGAAAGGTTGGTGGTTCAAGCCCACCCAGGGACGCTCTTTTGTCATACAATCATAAAACCTTTTTACTTAATTCATAAGGTTAAATTATTTGTTAGCATATAAAGTATAAACTTGTATCCAAACTATAAAGACAGCTGGTATATCTAAAAGGTTCGGTATTCACAGATAACATGTGATGAAGTCCTTACTACTGTATGATATGCTCTACAGCTGCTGGCAGCCTCCCAGCAATGCGTTTGCTTCTCACAAGTCTTCTTTACAGCTGCTAACTAATAAGAAAGCTCCATGATTTCTACATAACCTTTTTTACATGCAAACCGCACAAGTTACTAATAATAATAAATACAGCACTATGTACCTGCTTTATATACACTCCTTTTAGCTGCTGATCACTTCTCCCGATATCCAAAACAACAAAAAAATTAAAAGTGCAGCACTATATCAAACAACAAATATTTGACAAGCTACAGTAAATAGATGCAATCTTTCAATTCGTGGTACTATAGTGCACCTCCCCCAACAATGTGAAAAAGTGAAATAAAAATTCCAGTTTCTTTATTGATCTACAGCACACCTCCCTCCCTTTTGTCTTTGAGTTAAATCCAAAGTCTTAATTGTGCTTAATTTCTTCCACTTCGTGCCATGTCCACACCAGTGCTCTTTACCCCTCTGTATCTCAAACACTCGCTGAACATTTAGACCCTTTAAATTGATAAGTCGATCAAACTGTGCTTGTAGTCCTTATCCAGGTATTCCTTTGCAGTTTTAACTCCAGGCATGGGAAACTGTCGGGAACCATGAATTAGATGGATACAGAAAATGCAGTAAAAATTACACCTTTTAATATAATGGTAAAAATGGTACAAATCAGTAAACGTAGTCAAAACATAGCCAGGGTACAGTAGCCAAAGCGGGTAGTCAGAACAAGCCAGTAAATCAGGAAGACTGAGATCAGCATAGTCAGAGGCAGCAGACAGGATCAGTAACCAGAAGGGATGTCAGCCAGGCAAGTCTTCAACAGGATCACAGCAGAGAGTTTCCAGATATGTTTGACCAAGGTGAAGGCACGAAAGGACTGAACCAGGCAGTTTAAATAGCTGATGAGCAGAAAATGATCACCAGGTGAGCCACTGTGGAATGAGGAGTGCTGGTGTCAGGGTCCTTACCTCGGCAGGCGGGGCGCCCGCGGTGGTGTGCGTCAGGGTGCGTCGGCGCGCGTTGGACCTCGCCGTGCGGGCTCCTCGCGGCGCCGGTGTGTGTGTCCAGGATCGTTCCACTGTGCACGCCGGTGTGCGGGGGCGCGCGCGCGTTGGCGGGCGCGCGTGCCTGTGTGTGCCGGGGCACGCGCGTGCACGTCGTTTGGCGCCAAAAGCCCCATTTAAGCCAGTGAGTTCTTGTGACCAGTGCTGCCTAATCAACAGCTAGTCGTTCCAGAGCCTGTCCGTGTACCTTGTCTGTTCCTGCTATACCTGTTGACCCGGCCTTGTCCCCCGACCTCTCTCTGAACTCTGCCTGCACCGACCTTTGCTTGTCTGACCATCCGCTTTCCTGTCCCACTGTACCTCTGCCGTCTGCCTGTTGCCAAACCCGGCCTGCCTCCTGACCATCCATCTGCCTGCTCCCTGGGATCCTATCAGCCTGTCTGCAGACTTCCTGCCTGTTGACCACACTAGCCTGCTCAGCTCAGTGAAGGTGCTCCAGCCTACTCCAGTCTTTCCAGCTATTAACCCTGTGACACCCGGACTGCAATACCAGGACAGCCATACAGGCCTTCATACCACTCCGTACTGTCGCACCCCCTGTTTACTCTACCAGGGGGCCGATAATCGGAGGGTAAGGGAGCCTACCCTCTGCCCGACAGGACTCGCCGGTCTGGTAAGTAGGAGCCTGATAGTATTAGGCAGCCATGACCGAGTCCGGGCAGGGGGCCTCCCCCATGGATGAACTTTGCCGACATCTGGCGGGTCTAACCCAGGCTGTGAAAAGCCTACAAGAGGGATATTCCAGCTTGGAAGAACGTATACAGGCCTTGTCCGCACCTTCCGGTCCACCTGGGTCCGCAGCAGCCACCTCAACACCTTCTGTGGTCATGTTACCTCCTGAGCCAAAAGTACCAGTACCCGAAAGATTTCTCGGAGGCCAAAGTAGGTATCGTTCCTTCCGGAATGCTTGCAACCTTTACTTCGCCCTACAGCCACGCACGTTCTCCCTGGAAGCCACTAAGGTGGGCTTTGTTATTTCCTTACTTTCTGGTGAACCACAAACATGGGCCCACCGACTCTTGGAGCAAAAATCAGTCGCCTTGGATAGTCTGGAGGCCTTCTTTGGAGCCATGTCCCAACTATACGAAGACCCCCAGCTCACTGCCACCGCGGAAGCCACCTTACAGGCCCTTCGTCAAGGCCGTCGAGCAGCTGAAGACTATGCCGTCGAGTTCAGACGCTGGAGTTCTGACACGGCATGGAATGACGCCGCGTTGCGCCATCAGTTCAGGATGGGGTTGTCAGAACCCCTCAAAGACGAGTTGGCACGAGTAGGGGTACCACAGACCCTGGAAGAGCTTATCAATCTGTCCATCCAAATAGATCGTAGACTGCGAGAACGACGTACTGAAAGAACCACCAGTACCTTTCGTCCCACCTGGATGATTCCACAAGTACCCTGTCCTCCCAGCAGATCTCCCGCTCCACCACCTGCCTCGACCTATGATGCACCTGAACCAATGCAGCTTGGTCTATTCCGTCCTTCTTTGACCCCAGAGGAGAGGACACGTAGGCGGGCACACAACCTCTGCCTCTACTGCAGGGAATCGGGGCACTACGCCAGCGGTTGCCCCAACAAGATGCGTAAGTGTCGTTCTGATGTTCGTACCTGTGCTACTATAGTACCCACTATGGGCACGCACCTAACCATTTCTGTCACTTTACAGCTTCCCGGAAAGGCCATCCAAGTCCCAGCTATCATTGATTCTGGAGCCTGCAGCTGTTTTATCGACCGGACCTTTGCCTCTCAACATGCCATTCCTCTCCAAACCAAAACTCAAAGCCTTGCTGTTCATCTTGCTGACGGTTCTGCTCTCCGCTCCGGCCCGGTCACTCAGGAGACCGTCCCCTTAGAAGCCATCATGGGCCAGCAACACCGTGAATATCTCTGTCTGGACGCCATCTCGTCCCCCCTCTTTCCAGTCATTCTGGGAATACCTTGGCTACAGGTGCACAACCCCCAAATCAACTGGGCTTCTGGTAATGTCGAGTTCCTCTCTGGATATTGTCTTCAACACTGCATGCAGGGGACAGGCCGTGAGGTTTTCCAACTCCTCTGTCTACATTCAGATGTTGATCTGCTTCAAGCTATCCCTGAGCCTTACCGAGACTTTGCGGATGTGTTTAGCAAAAGGGGGGCAGAATTGCTACCTCCACACAGGCCCTACGACTGCCCAATTGAATTGCTTCCTGGAACCGAGGTACCTTTTGGCCGGATCTTCCCCCTGACTGAGCAGGAGCTGGACACCCTGAAGCAGTACTTAGATGAAAATCTGAAAAAGAAATTTATCCGCCCGTCCACCTCCCCGGCCGGTGCGGGCTTATTCTTTGTGGAAAAGAAGGATCATTCCCTGCGGCCATGTATCGATTACCGCGAATTGAATAAGATAACGATTAAAAATCGCTACCCGCTCCCTCTGGTACCTGAGTTATTCCAAAGGCTGGGCACTGCCAGAATCTTTACTAAATTGGATCTCCGGGGTGCTTACAACTTAATCCGCATCCGAGAGGGTGACGAGTGGAAGACTGCGTTTCGCACTCGTTTCGGGCATTTCGAGTACCAGGTCATGCCCTTCGGTCTTTGTAATGCCCCAGCTACGTTCCAGCACTTTGTGAACGACATCTTTAGAGATATCCTGGACCTCTACGTCATCGTTTATTTGGACGACATACTCATCTTCTCCTCTTCTTTGGCGGATCATCGCAGGCACGTCAGGAATGTTCTCGTTCGGCTCAGGCAACATGGCTTATAGGCTAAACTGGATAAATGTGAGTTCGAACGTCAGAGTATCCAGTTCTTGGGACTCATTATTTCTGTTGAAGGAATCAAAATGGACCCACAAAAAGTATCGGCCATCCTGGACTGGCCTGCTCCTACAGACAAGAAAGGGGTCCAACGTTTCGTAGGATTTTCCAACTTCTACAGGAAATTTATTAAAGACTTCTCTAAGATCATTGCACCAATAACGGAACTTACTAGACAGGGGGCACGATTCTGTTGGTCGTCCCGAGCATAGGCAGCGTTCGAGAAATTAAAGGGACTGTTTACTTCTGCTTCTATTCTCAAGCACCCGGACCCTGCGTTACCGTTTGTGCTGGAAGTGGATGCTTCTGAGATCGCAGTGGGGGCAGTACTTTCTCAACGCCAGGGCCCCAAGGCCCTCTTGTTTCCTGTAGCATTCTTTTCCCGTAAACTCTCGTCATCCGAGAAAAATTATGATGTAGGAGACCGGGAACTGTTGGCCATCAAAGCGGCCTTGGAAGAATGGCGCTATCTATTAGAGGGTGCGGTACATCCAGTTCTCATCTTTACCGACCACAAGAACTTGGAATATCTAAGAGCAACCAAGCGACTCAGACCACGACAGGCTAGATGGGCACTTTTTTTTTCCCGCTTCTCCTTTCATATCACGTACAGGCCCGGATCCAAGAATGGAAAACCTGATGCCCTATCACGAATGTTTCACGACTCCAAGGAAAGTACTCCTCCTGATACTATTTTGCCTGCAGGTAGTTTCTTACTTCTCCAGGGAGATTTAATTTCCAGGATTAAACAGGCCTCCTCTGAAATTCCTCTACCTACTGGAACCAGTTTAAGCGATGGCTTGCTCTGGCATGAAGGCAAGATTTTTGTACCTGAAAGATGTAGGGTACTGGTACTGGAACTATGTCATGACCACAAGCTGGCGGGTCACTTCGGAGCCCGGAAAACCTCGGAATTGGTGCTACGCACCTTTTGGTGGCCATGTCTCCTGGAGGACTGTAAGAGGTATGTGGGTTCTTGCCACACTTGTGCCCGGAATAAATGCAACCGCTCAAAGGCCTGGGGTTTATTGAGACCCTTACCGATTCCTGACAGACCTTGGAGAATGCTATCAATGGATTTCATTGTGGAGTTACCCCCCTCTGAAGGTTTCTCAACCATCTTTGTGGTGATCGATAGGCTATCCAAGATGGCACACTTCATCCCTATGAAGGGTACTCCCACAGCCGTAGAAACGGCGAAGATATTCGTCAAGGAAGTAGTAAGGTTACATGGGGTGCCCGCGAATATTGTATCCGACCGAGGTGTTCAATTTACCCCCCGGTTTTGGAGAGCACTGTGTGCCGCTTTGGAAATTGAGTTGGCGTTCTCCTCGGCCTACCACCCTCAGACGAACGGCCAGACAGAAAGAACTAACCAGACGCTGGAGCAATACCTCCGTTGTTTTTCTGTATTTACGCAAGACGACTGGGTGTCCTTGTTACCAGTCACTGAATTCTCGTATAATAACTCCCTACACTCTGCCATCAACCAGACTCCTTTCTTTGAGAATTATGGATTCAACCCTTCTTTCCTTCCCAGTTCTATCCCGGAATGTTCTCTACCCGCAGTAACGGAAACAATGGAGTTCTTTTCTAGTAACTGTAAGATCTTGCAGGAAACCATGGCCCAATCCCAGGCTTCCTTCAAGAGGATGTTCGACAAGAAAAGGCGAGGAGAACTCGTCCTTGAGCCTGGCAACCAAGTGTGGCTCTCTACAACTAACCTAAGGTTGGCTTGTCCCTCCAGGAAGTTGGGACCTAAGTTCCTGGGCCCGTTTCGGGTGAAAAGAAAGGTGAATGATGTTGCCTTTGAACTTAGTCTGCCAGAGTCCCTTAGAATCCACCCGGTCTTCCACGTTTCGTTACTGAAACCAGTTATCCATGATCCTTTTCCTGACCGTAAGGCCAAGTCACCGGAGGCTGTTTTGGTCAACAATGAGGAGGAGTTCGAAGTCGAGGCAATCCTGGATTGTAGGAAGAGGCAGAATCAGCTCCAGTACCTCATTAAGTGGAAGGGGTATGGACCCGAGAATAATTCTTGGGAACCCGAGGGTAACCTCCATGCCAACGAATTGCTACGAGCCTTCAAGAACTCCCATGCACCCAGGCTGGCCCAGCTGGGCATCCGGAGGCTGCCCTTGAGGGGGGGGCACTGTCAGGGTCCTTACCTCGGCAGGCGGGGCGCCCGCGGTGGTGTGCGTCAGGGTGCGTCGGCGCGCGTTGGACCTCGCCGTGCGGGCTCCTCGCGGCGCCGGTGTGTGTGTCCAGGATCGTTCCACTGTGCACGCCGGTGTGCGGGGGCGCGCGCGCGGGCGTTGGCGGGCGCGCGTGCCTGTGTGTGCCGGGGCGCGCGCGTGCACGTCGTTTGGCGCCAAAAGCCCCATTTAAGCCAGTGAGTTCTTGTGACCAGTGCTGCCTAATCAACAGCTAGTCGTTCCAGAGCCTGTCCGTGTACCTTGTCTGTTCCTGCTATACCTGTTGACCCGGCCTTGTCCCCCGACCTCTCTCTGAACTCTGCCTGCACCGACCTTTGCTTGTCTGACCATCCGCTTGCCTGTCCCACTGTACCTCTGCCGTCTGCCTGTTGCCAAACCCGGCCTGCCTCCTGACCATCCATCTGCCTGCTCCCTGGGATCCTATCAGCCTGTCTGCAGACTTCCTGCCTGTTGTCCACACTAGCCTGCTCAGCTCAGTGAAGGTGCTCCAGCCTACTCCAGTCTTTCCAGCTATTAACCCTGTGACACCCGGACTGCAATACCAGGACAGCCATACAGGCCTTCATACCACTCCGTACTGTCGCACCCCCTGTTTACTCTACCAGGGGGCCGATAGTCGGAGGGTAAGGGAGCCTACCCTCTGCCTGACAGGACTCGCCGGTCTGGTAAGTAGGAGCCTGATAGCTGGCAATTAACCGACAGCTGAGCAACCTGAGCACTGAGAAGGGAGTGCTGAGCCCAGCCCTGACAAAAACCAGACAATAGGCTCTTCTCTACACCATTTGATGTCAGTAAACTGCTCTCTTTCTTCTCTCCAACATACCAGTAGCCATTAATCTAAAGACAGGGGAAACCCAAGAAATAGTGTAATCCCATTTTATTAAACTTTTAAATGAAACAATCCAAATTGAACTTACATTGTGTAAAAAACAGCCACAATACAGGAACTAACTTCATTCCTCTATTTGCGGTCCTTGGAACACACTTGCACTCCAAACGGTGGAATTGACACAGCGGAACTGATGTAGAAAGGTCCCTCTCAATGCGTTTCGTCAAACTGATGTCATCAGAGGCAGCCCTCAAGTGTTGTAAAATATACAAAAATATTACATATTGCATCTAAAATAAATGTATGAATAAAATAACACTAATTTTGAGGAATCTGTCCCATATTTATGCAGCACACCACTAAGTACTATATAACTACAATGTACAAAACTACAAAAACTCTTATACATGCAATATATATAGCTCTAAAGAGAAAGCCCATCATCGATTGCTTCTTTTTTTAGCTTTGCATGCTTAGCGGTAATAAACCACAAAAAAACGGCCCCTGCAGGATAATGTGCTAGTGTGAACCACGTACTAGCACATTATGACAAACTAACCTAAAGTGTTACTAAATCCACAACAGTAAAATCAGTCTGCATATGCACTAAAGCATGCTTGTTACATTCACTGTGGAACCTAAGAGGTTAATCCTGAGCCTGTCTTCTCTCATCCTCCCCTTCTTCCACAGTCCCCAATCCATCTCCTGACTGTACAGAGTCTTGGAGGCATGCTGCACTTGCTCAGCTTGGTTTGTATTGCTAGAGAGTTTTTTTTTCTTGGTAGAGTGCATGGGATCAGTACAGGGCCAATCAGCACTCTTCAGACAGAGGGTCAGGGGTCATGTAGTCCCATAGTCAGAGTGGAATGAAAACTCCTTCTACAAGCTTTAACCAGACACTGATAGAAGTCATAAGACTGCTACCGTATATACTGCTGATTAGAAAAGGTAGCAGTTTACTATTTACTAAAATAATTGCATTTCCATGTTCTCTGTACTGTAGGAGACCAGATATAGTGAATGCAGGCTCCTGGTTTTAGTAACACTTGAAAACGAAGCCCTCCAGCGGCACGCTGTCACTACTACCTGGGCTTCCATATTCACCCGGTCTTCCTTCCGGGTTTGCTGGCTTCGGCCCGGTCACATCACTCTCGCGCATGCGCAAGGGAGTCACGGCCACAGTACAGAGCTCTGAACAGACGGTGCTACAGTACGCATGCACCAGTGACATCACGGGCTGCTACTAAAGTAAATAGCGCCTAAACGGTACACGTTTAGGAGATATTTACTGTACCTACAGGTAAGCTCTATTATAGGCCTACCTTTGGGTATCAATCAAACTTTACTACCACTTTAAAACTCTTTATGTAGCTGAGTGAGCAGAGCAGAGACAGAGGGGCTATGTTTAGCTCCACTTTTCACATCTCACAGGAAACTTTCACAAAATAATAAAGTTATCCTGAGAGCCCAGAGCTCCGCCCAAAAGCTGAAATGGCAAACATGAAATATTAAAATGTAATATTTGATAAAATCTGTTTTAAAAGTGATTTACTCCCGAACATACCAAATAAAAAATACAAGAAAGTATGTAATCAAGCATGACAGCAGAGGGGGAAAAAAGCCTACAGTAAAGAAAAGAAAAGTAATGCAAATATCTAACGATTGGTAACCCGCAATATATTACATTTTTTATCTTGGCTTTAATGCCACTTTAAATAATATATAAACTTCAATATAAAGTTGTTGAGATAATCAAAGTACCGGTAGTCACTATATAAATCTGATTAAAGAGAAAGTAAACTTCCTCTGCTTACATTTACCTATAATTGAGCTTATAATAAGGCTTACCTATACGTAGTGAAAATATCTCCTAAACATGCACCATTTAGGAGATATTTACATTACATGCAGCCAAAGTAATCACTGGTGCATGTGCTCTAAAGGGTGCCGTTCCTTCCGAGCCCTGTGCTGTGAACGCAGGCATGCGTCCAGCACGCATGCGTGGGATTGATGCCATCGCGGCTCTGGCCACTCACAGCCCGCAAACCCGGAAGAAACTCTGGGGAAAATGGCAGCCATTTCAGCAGTGTGCGGGCGCCGCTGGAAGGCTTAGTTCTAAGGTAAGTATTACATAATGAGCTAGTATGCAATGCAATACTAGCTCATTATGCCTTTGTCTTACAAGGTTTTTTTTTCATTTTTTTTTATAAAGAGTTTACAACCTCTTTAATACTTAAAGTGTTACTAAACCCAGTAATATGAAAATAGTTCATTCCCCGCCCCCCCACAGTGCCCACAGCGCCCACAGCTTATAAATCTTCTTTTTACATTAAAATATTGCTACTATATACCTTTTTCGCTGATCTGTATACCACAATTACATGATAAACTGCAGAGTTTCTCCAGTGCTGAGAGTTCAAGTGGGAGGAGATTTCCTCTTCAGCCTGTATACACGCCCACATGTGTGATGTCAATATCATGTGACCTGGCTATCTCTGAGAACAAGTAAATGTTCTCTCCAGCATAAAAAACACAACTGAGCATGTGCAGGTTGGCTATTGCCTGTGTGTTAGCTGGCCTTCCCAAGATAGACATTGCAGGGAAGGGAGGATCTGTGCATACAGGATAAAACAGCCTTTTTACTCAATGCAGAGGATTAACTCCTTGAAGTGGTTGTAAACCCACTTAAAAAAAAATAACAAAATAAAAAACCTGCAAGACAAAGGCATAATGAACTAATATGCATAGCATACTAGCTCATTATGAATTACTTACCTTAGATCGAAGCCCCTGCAGCGGTCCTCGTACCCCGCTCCAGCCGGCGACATTGCTCCCGCAGTTACTTCCGGGTTTTGCAGGCTCCGGTTGCAGCTGCGATGCGCGCGGGAGCCACCGGTAATGGCATACTAGCTGAAGCAATGGCACGGACGTGCTTCAGTGCGCATATGCCAATGACGTCAGCACATGCTGATACAGGGGATATCTCCTAAGCCGTGCAGGTTTAGGAAATATCCATGGTAGCTACAGGTAAGCCTTATTATAGGCTTACCTGTAGTAAAAAGTGGTTGTAAAGGGTTTACAACCACTTTAAGTTCCACAGTGAGTATAACAAGCATGCTATGCTGCATAGACAGACAGATTTTACTGTTGTGGGTTTGGTAACACTTTAATTGTTTCCAACTCTAAGTTGTGAAGTACTGAGGAATATAAAGCAGTGGCATCACATGTCAACCATTTGAAATTATGTTGCCATGAGAGACCACAAATCTACCAAACCCTCATTTAACCGATTCCCGACTGCGGCAGAAGGGCACGTACAGGCAGATTAACGTTAGCCTTTAAGAGGCGGCTCACGGGCCAATGGTCCCAAAAATGTGTCAAAATTGTCCGATGTGTCCGCCATAAGTTCGTTTTCGTTTCAGATTTTTTTTTTCCGGTTCATTCGCTATGATCGCAATTCGTAAATTTGAAAATTTGTAAATTCGAAAATCCCAAAATTAGAAAGAAAATCCGAAAATTAGAAAAAGTAAATAACGAAGTAAATAATAATAACTAACTATTAACCACTTGCCGACCGCCTCACGCCTATATACGTGAGCAGAATGGCACGGGCAGGCAAAATCACGTACCCGATAGGACCCCCCCGGTGCCAGCGGCGGTCGGCATTTGGCTGGGAGCGTTGAGAGACAAGGGGGAGGCCATCCGATCGTGGCCTCACCCCCCCCCCGCGATCGCTCCCAGCCAATGAGAAACATCCCCTGTCTCTGTATAGTACACAGAGGCAGAGGATGTGATGTCATCTCTCCTCGGCTCTGCAGTTTCCGTTCCGGCGCCGAGGAGAGAAGACATGTGAGTGAGTGCACAACACTACACAACACAGTAGAACATGCCAGGCATACATTACACCCCCGATCCCCCCCGATCACCCCTCCCCCCCATCACAAACTGACACCAAGCAGGTTTTTTTTTTTTTTTTTTTCTGATTACTGCATAGTGTCAGTTTGTGACAGTTAGAAGTGGGAAGTGGTAGGGCAGTTAGGGTTAGCCCCCTGTAGGTCTAGGATACCCCCCTAACACCCCCTAATAAAGTTTTAACCCCTTGATAACCCCCCGTCACCAGTGTCGCTAAGCGATCATTTTTCTGATCGCTGTATTAGTGTCGCTGGTGACGCTAGTTAGGGAAGTAAATATTTAGGTTCGTCGTCAGCGTTTTATAGCGTCAGGGACCCCCATTATACTACCTCATAAATGTTTTAACCCCTTGATTGCCCCCTAGTTAACCCTTTCACCACTGATCACCGTATAACCGTTACGGGTGACACTGGTTAGTTCGTTTATTTTTTATAGTGTCAGGGAACCCGCCGTTTATTACCGAATAAAGGTTTAGCTCCCTGATCGCCTGTCGGTGATATGCGTCGCCCCAGGCAGCGTCAGATTAGCGCCAGTACCGCTAACACCCACGCACGCAGCATACGCCTCCCTTAGTGGTATAGTATCTGTACGGATCAATATCTGATCCGATCAGATCTATACTAGCGTCCCCAGCAGTTTAGGGTTCCCAAAAACGCAGTGTTAGCGGGATCAGCCCAGATACCTGCTAGCACCTGCGTTTTGCCCCTCCGCCCGGCCCAGCCCAGCCCACCCAAGTGCAGTATCGATCGATCACTGTCACTTACAAAACACTAAACGCATAACTGCAGCGTTCGCAGAGTCAGGCCTGATCCCTGCGATCGCTAACAGTTTTTTTCGTAGCGTTTTGGTGAACTGGCAAGCGCCAGCGGCCTAGTACACCCCGGTCGTAGTCAAACCAGCACTGCAGTAACACTTGGTGACGTGGCGAGTCCCATAAGTGCAGTTCAAGCTGGTGAGGTGGCAAGCACAAGTAGTGTCCCGCTGCCACCAAAAAGACAAACACAGGCCCGTCGTGCCCATAGTGCCCTTCCTGCTGCATTCGCCAATCCTAATTGGGAACCCACCGCTTCTGCAGCACCCGTACTTCCCCCATTCACATCCCCAACCAAATGCAGTCGGCTGCATGAGAGGCATTTTTATGTCCTCCCGAGTACCCCTACCCAACGAACCCCCCAAAAAAAATGTCGTGTCCACAGCAAGTGCGGATATAGGCGTGACACCCGCTATTATTGTCCCTCCTGTCCTGATAATCCTGGTCTTTGCATTGGTGAATGTTTTGAACGCTACCATGCACTAGTTGAGTATTAGCGTAGGGTACAGAATTGCACAGACTAGGCACACTTTCACAGGGTCTCCCAAGATGCCATCGCATTTTGAGAGACCCGAACCTGGAACCGGTTATCGTTATAAAAGTTACAAGTTTGCAAAAAAAACACAAACAAAAATAAAAAAAAATAGTTGTCGTTTTATTGTTCTCTCTCTCTCTATTCTCTCTCTATTGTTCTGCTCTTTTTTACTGTGTTCTATTCTGCAATGTTTTATTGTTATTATGTTTTATCATGTTTGCTTTTCAGGTATGCAATTTTTTATACTTTACTGTTTACTGTGCTTTATTGTTAACCATTTTTTTGTCTTCAGGTACGCCATTCACGACTTTGAGTGGTTATACCAGAATGATGCCTGCAGGTTTAGGTATCATCTTGGTATCATTCTTTTCAGCCAGCGGTCGGCTTTCATGTAAAAGCAATCCTAGTGGCTAATTAGCCTCTAGACTGCTTTTACAAGCAGTGGAAGGGAATGCCCCCCCCCCCACCGTCTTCCGTGTTTTTCTCTGGCTCTCCTGTCTCAACAGGAAACCTGAGAATGCAGCCGGTGATTCAGCCAGCTGACCATAGAGCTGATCAGAGACCAGAGTGGCTCCAAACATCTCTATGGCCTAAGAAACCGCAAGCTACGAGCATTTCATGACTTAGATTTCGCCGGATGTAAACAGCACCATTGGGAAATTGGGAAAGCATTTTATCACACCGATCTTGGTGTGATCAGATGCTTTGAGGGCAGAGGAGAGATCTAGGGTCTAATAGACCCCAATTTTTTCAAAAAAGAGTACCTGTCACTACCTATTGCTATCATAGGGGATATTTACATTCCCTGAGATAACAATAAAAATGATTTAAAAAAAAATGAAAGGAACAGTTTAAAAATAAGATAAAAAAGCAAAAAAATAATAAAGAAAAAAAAAAAAAAAAGCACCCCTGTCCCCCCTGCTCTCGCGCTAAGGCGAACGCAAGCGTCGGTCTGGCGTCAAATGTAAACAGCAATTGCACCATGCATGTGAGGTATCACCACGAAGGTCAGATCGAGGGCAGTAATTTTAGCAGTAGACCTCCTCTGTAAATCTAAAGTGGTAACCTGTAAAGGCTTTTAAAGGCTTTTAAAAATGTATTAATTTTGTTGCCACTGCACGTTTGTGCGCAATTTTAAAGCATGTCATGTTTGGTATCCATGTACTCGGCCTAAGATTATCTTTTTTATTCCATTAAACATTTGGGCAATATAGTGTGTTTTAGTGCATTAAAATTTAAAAAAGTGTGTTTTTTCCTCAAAAAATGCGTTTGAAAAATCGATGCGCAAATACCGTGTGAAAAAAAAAATGAAACACCCACCATTTTAATCTGTAGGGCATTTGCTTTAAAAAATATATAATGTTTGGGGGTTCAAAGTAATTTTCTTGCAAAAAAAAATAATTTTTTCATGTAATCAAAAAGTGTCAGAAAGGGCTTTGTCTTCAAGTGGTTAGAAGAGTGGGTGATGTGTGACATAAGCTTCTAAATGTTGTGCATAAAATGCCAGGACAGTTCAAAACCCCCCCAAATGACCCCATTTTGGAAAGTAGACACCCCAAGCTATTGCTGAGAGGCATGTCGAGTCCATGGAATATTTTATATTGTGACACAAGTTGCGGGAAAGAGACAAATTTTTTTTTTTTTTTTTTTTTTGCACAAAGTTGTCACTAAATGATATATTGCTCAAACATGCTATGGGAATATGTGAAATTACACCCCAAAATACATTCTGCTGCTTCTCCTGAGTACGGGGATACCACATGTGTGGGACTTTTTGAGAGCCTAGCCGCGCACGGGACCCCGAAAACCAAGCACCGCCTTCAGGCTTTCTAAGGGCGTAAATTTTTGATTTCACTCTTCACTGCCTATCACAGTTTCGGAGGCCATGGAATGCCCAGGTGGCACAAAACCCCCCCAAATGACCCCATTTTGGAAATTAGACACCCCAAGCTATTTGCTGAGAGGTATAGTGAGTATTTTGCAGACCTCACTTTTTGTCACAAAGTTTTGAAAATTGAAAAAAGAAAAAAAAAAAATGTTTTTTCTGGTCTTTTTACATTTTCAAAAACAAATGAGAGCTGCAAAATACTCACCATGCCTCTCAGCAAATAGCTTGGGGTGTCTACTTTCCAAAATGGGGTCATTTGGGGGGGTTTTGTGCCATCTTGGCATTTTATGGCCTTCAAAACTGTGATAGGTAGTGAGGAGTGAAATCAAAAATTTATGCCCTTAGAAATCCTGAAGGCAGTGCTTGGTTTTCGGGGCCCCGTACGCGGCTAGGCTCCCAAAAAGTCCCACACATGTGGAATCCCCGTACTCAGGAGAAGCAGCTGAATGTATTTTGGGGTGCAATTCCACATATGCCCATGGCCTGTGTGAGCAATATATCATTTAGTGACAACTTTTTGTAAATTTTTTTTTTTGTCATTATTCAATCACTTGGGACAAAAAAAATAAAAATTCAATGGGTTCAACATGCCTCTCAGCAATTTTTCCTTGGGGTGTCTACTTTCCAAAATGGGGTCATTTGGGGGGGTTTTGTACTGCCCTGCCATTTTAGCACCTCAAGAAATGACATAGGCAGTCATAAACTAAAAGCTGTGTAAATTCCAGAAAATGTACCCTGTTTGTAGACGCTATAACTTTTGCGCAAACCAATAAATATACGCTTATTGACAGTTTTTTTTACCAAAGACATGTGGCCGAATACATTTTGGCCTAAATGTATGACTAAAATTTAGTTTATTGGATTTTTTTTATAACAAAAAGTAGAAAATATCATTTTTTTTCAAAATTTTCGGTCTTTTTCCGTTTATAGCGCAAAAAATAAAAATGGCAGAGGTGATCAAATACCATCAAAAGAAAGCTCTATTTGTGGGAAGAAAAGGATGCAAATTTCGTTTGGGTACAGCATTGCATGACCGCGCAATTAGCAGTTAAAGCGGCGCAGTGCCGAATTGTAAAAAGTGCTCTGGTCAGGAAGGGGGTAAAACCTTCCGGGGCTGAAGTGGTTAAATTATAGGTATTGGGATTTCCTTTCAAATTTGGCTGTTAGTGAACGTAACAAATACAGATTTATGTGAAGTTACGAATTATCCAAACTAAGGAACGCCGCATCTAAACAAATGGAACAGAACAAATTAATAATAAATAATAATAGTAATAAAAATTTTTTATTATTATAATTGTTAATTATTATTATGTTCTTATGTTCTTCTTCTTCTTATTATTATTATTATGTTCTTATTAATATTATTATTTTGTTCTTATTATTATGTAATTATTACGTTATGTTCCATTCGTTTAGATATGGCATTCGTTATTTCGGATAGTTCGTAACTTTGCATTAATTCGTATTTGTTACGTTCACTAACAGCCAAAATTGAAAGGAAATTCCAATACCTAAAATGTAATAGTTAGCAATAGTTAAGTTATTATTAGTTATTATTTCAGATTTTCTAATTTTCTGGTTTTCAAATATTAAATTTCCAAACTTAAGAATTTTCAAATTTACGAATTTTCTAATTTCACAAATATTCTGAAAAATTTGTTTAAACAGGTTTTCGTCAATTTGGATATTTCCAAATTAAGGAATTTGTCGAAATTCATTAAAAATACAATTCGGAACTAAACGAATTGCACATGTCTACTGGAAATAACTCCTAAACTTGCACCGTTTAGGAGATATTTACTGTATACTGCGCCGATTTCGTCAACTCCGCATGTGCTCTGAAGTAACAGCCGCCTGTGTTGTTCCTTCAGGAGCCGTGCCAATCACAGTGCCAGAGCCAGCGAACCCAGAAGGAACACCGGGGAAGATGTCAGCTGTCTCAGTGGTGTGCGGGCGCTGCTGAGAGGACTTTGTTCTAAGTATTTCATAACGAGCTAGCATGCAATGTATACTAGCTCATTATTCCTTTGTCTTACAGGTTTTTTTGGGGGGAATGGGGGGGTTTACAACCTCTTTAAGCTTCAGTCAAGTCACTAAAGCTGACCATAGATGGATCCATCCACCCAGAAGATTGCAGTGCTCACTTTAGTAGCCACAATTACTACAGTGATTGTCACCTTCCACAGTGGTCCCTCGGGTATGAGGTATGCATACTTACATTGGTCCAAGCTGGACTAATGTAACTATGTACTAATTATCATACCTAGACTTCAGCTTTAAATTTTACATATATACTGAGCTTAAAAGATACCCCATTTTCCACTAGTTTTCTACAACAACTATACTCATTCTGTTGCTTTTTCCTGGGCTGAAAGGGCTTGGCATGTGTTTTCTTTAGCCAGCCATACATGGTTCAAAATCCAGACAGTTCAGCAGGGAGTGGCCGAATTTCAATTCATGTATGGACAGCCTGGTTGTACACAAGTGGATCTATTGATTGACTTGTGTACAACCAGACTGTCCGGGTTTACCTGAACAATTAGTGCCACCGGCTATAGCCGGGAAAACTTATCATTGTATTCTGACAGCAGGGAAGGCTTCCCACTCTCAGAATACAATACCACGGCAGGAAGGATTCCACCATCCACCTCAAATGTGTGTATGGGGGAATAAGGCAGGCCACTGATGGTGCAAATTTCTTTTCTGCAACCATGGGTTTCAGGAAAGAATTTTCCACAATCCCCCCATCAACACAGACAGTGTTGACAGCAGAATCCCACCTGCGGAACAAAAAAAAAAAAGGTCCACTTTATTAAAAAACTTGTAAAGCATGAGAATATCATTAAAAAAACGCCCTTATTAAAACTTGATTAAGAAAAAAGTTGATGCTTACATGAACCCTTATAGTTCCGTTGTGTGTAAAAGAGCCTTTGGGTGGTATGAGCAGTGGTAAGCCCCTGACAGGGCTGCCATTCCTGCAGGGACACTCACCAGACTGAAGCCTGAAGAACTCCAACAAGCACTGGCTGGAGGAATGTGGATTCCAACAGACTCACCGGGACTGTATAACCAGAAGGATGAAAAGCACCTGTTGGTCTCCAGGACAATGTGTTTCGAGGCTCTTTGTCAAGTCTTCAATGTATGGACTGCCTTTGGGTAGATTTTCTAGGCAGCTAGCTCATGTTTTTTTCCATTGCTTTCGCCATTTCCACACGTATGTGATGTTCATCCTGAAAAATGCCTGGGGGAGGAAGGTTTTAATTGTCTTTTAAACCCATTGTCTGACTTTTTTGCAGTACAGGATTGTAATGGTAAAAGTCTGTCTTTTTTTGGGGCAGTATAAAAAGGAATAAACCACTCCTAATTGGATTTTCTTAAAGGCTTTTGAAAAAAATAGTTACAGATTAGAACAACACTCTATAGTGCATCGCACTCCTTAGGTGAAGCCAACAAAGAAAACACAAGTCTCTGTGGCGCAATCGGTTAGCGCGTTCGGCTGTTAACCGAAAGGTTGGTGGTTCAAGCCCACCCAGGGACGCTCTTTTGTTATACAATCATAAAACCTTTTTACTTAATTCATAAGGTTAAATTATTTGTTAGCATATAAAGTATAAACTTGTATCCAAACTATAAAGACAGCTGGTATCTCTAAACGGTTTTGTATTCACAGATAACATGTGATAAAGTCCTTACTACTGTATGATTTGCTCTACAGCTGCTGGCAGCCTCCCAGCAACGCGTTTTCCTTCTCACAAGTCTTCTTTACAGCTGCTAACTAATAAGAAAGCTCCATGCTTTCTACATAACATTTTTTACATGCAAACCTGCACAAGTTACTAATAATAATAAATACAGCACTATGTACCTGCTTTATATACACTCCTTTTAGCTGCTGAACACTTGATATTCTCCCGATATCCAAAACAACAACAAAAAAATAATAGTGCAGCACTATATCAAACAACAAATATTTGACAAGCTACAGTAAATAAATGCAATCTTTCAATGTGTGGTACTATAGTGCACCTCCCCCAACAATGTGAAAAAGTGAATTAAAAATTCCAGTTTCTTTATTGATCTACAGCACACCTCCCTCCCTTTTGTCTGTGAGTTAAATCCAAAGTCTTAATTGTGATTAATTTCTTCCACTTCGAGCCATGTCCACACCAGTGCTGTTAACCCCTCTGTATCTCAAACACTCGCTGAACATTTAGACCCCTTAAATTGATAAGTCGATCAAACTGTGCTTGTACTCCTTATCCAGGTATTCCTTTGCAGTTTTAACTCCAGACATGGGAAACTGTCAGGAACCATGAATCAGATGGATACAGAAAATGCAGTAAAAATCACACCTTTTAATATAATAGTAAAAATGATACAAATCAGTAAACATAGTCAAAACATAGCCAGGGTAAGGTAGCCAAAGCAGGTAGTCAGAACAAGCCAGTAAATCAGGAAGACTGAGATCAGCATAGTCAGAGGCAGCAGACAGGATCAGGAACCAGAAGGGATGTCAGCCAGGCAAGTCTTCAACGGGATCACAGCAGAGAGTCTCCAGATATGTTTAACCAAGGCGAAGGCACGAAAGGACTGAACCAGGCAGTTTAAATAGTTGATGAGCAGAAAATGATCACCAGGTGAGCCACTGTGGAATGAGGAGTGCTGGCAATTAACCTACAACTGAGCAACCTGAGCACTGAGAAGGGAGGGCTGAGCCCAGCCATGACAGAAACCAGACAATAGGCTCTTCTCTACACCATTTGATGTCAGTAAACTGCTCTCTTTCTTCTCTCCAACATACCAGTAGCCATTAATCAAAAGTCAGGGAAAACCCAAGAAATAGTGTAATCCCATTTTATTAAACTTTTAAATGAAACAATCCAAACTGAACTTACATTGTGTGAAAAACAGCCAAAATACAGGAACTAACTTCATTCCTCTATTTGCGGTCCTTGGAACACACTTGCACTCCAAACGGTGGAATTGACACAGCGGAACTGATGTAGAAATGTCCCTCTCAATGCGTTTCGTCAAACTGATGTACTATATAACTACAATACAGTATACATATATTCTATACTCAAACTCTTATACATGCAATATATAAAGCTCTAAAGAGAAAGCCCCTCATTGGTTGATTCCTTTTTTAGCTTTGCCTGCTTAGCGGTAGTACACCACAAAAAAATGGTCCCTGCAGGATAATGTGCTAGTGTGAACCACGTACTAGCACATTATGACAGACTAACCTTAAAGTGTTACTAAATCCACAACAGTAAAATCAGTCTGCATATGCACTAAAGCATACTTGTTACATTTACTGTGGAACCTAAGAGGTTAATCCTGAGCCTGTCTTCTCTCATCCTCCCCTTTTTCCACAGTCCCCAATCCATCTCCTTACAGTACAGAGTCTTGGAGGCATTCTGCACATGCTCAGCTTGGTTTGTATTGCTAGAGAGTTTTTTTTCTTTCTTGGTAGAGTGCATGGGATAAGCACAGGGCCAATCAGCAATCTCCAGACAGAGGGTCAGGGGTCATGTAGTCCCATAGGAAAGTCAGAGTCGAATGAAAACTCCTCCTACAAGCTTTAACCAGACACTGATAGAAGTCATAAGACTGCTACAGTATATACTGCTGATGAGAAAAAGTAGCAGTTTATATTTACTAAAATAATTCCATTTTCATGTTCTGTGTACTGTAGGAAACCAGATATAGTGAATGCAGGGTCCTGGGTTTAGTAACACTTGAAAACAAAGCCCTCCAGCTGCACGCTGTCACTGCTACCTGGGCTTCCATCTTCACCCGGTCTTCCTTCAGG
This sequence comes from Lithobates clamitans, assembly GCA_037952925.1. Taxonomy (NCBI): domain Eukaryota; kingdom Metazoa; phylum Chordata; class Amphibia; order Anura; family Ranidae; genus Lithobates; species Lithobates clamitans. The sequence goes on from JBBGZY010002435.1 coordinate 391,530, forward strand.
GTTTGCAGGCTTCGTCCCGGTCACATCACTCCCGCGCATGCGCAAGGGAGTCACGGCCACAGCACAGAGCTCTGAATAGACGGTGCTACAGTACGCATGCACCAGTGACATCACCGGCTGCTACTAAAGTAAATAGCGCCTAAACGGTACACGTTTAGGAGATATTTACTGTACTTACAGGTAAGCCTTATTATAGGTCTACCTATGGGTATAAATCAAATATCAAACTTTACTACCATTTAAAACTCTTTATGTAGCTGAGTGAGCAGAGACAGAGAGAGGCTATGTTTAGCTCCACTTTTCACATCTCACAGGCAACTTTCACAAAATAATAAAGTTATCCTGAGAGCCCAGAGCTCCACCCAAAGGCTGAAATGGCAAACATGAAATATTAAAATGTAATATTTGATAAAATCTGTTTTAAAAATAATTTAGCCCCGAACATACCAAATTAAAAATACAGGAAAGTATGTAATCAAGCATGACAGCAGAGGGGGAAAAAAGCCTACAGTAAAGAAAAGAAAAGTAATGCAAATATCTAACGATTGGTAACCTGCAATATATTACATTTTTTATCTTGGCTTTAATGCCACTTTAAATAATATATAAACTTCAATATAAAGTTGTTGAGATAATCAAAGTAGTCACTATATAAATCTGATTAAAGAGGATAGAGCCTATAATAAGGCTTACCTATAAGTAGTGAAAATGTCTCCTAAACATGCAGGATTTAGGAGATATTTACATTACATGCAGCCAAAGTAATCACTGGTGCATGTGCTCTAAAGGAACGGCCATGGGTGCTATTCATTCCGAGCCCTGTGCCATGGACGCAGGCATGTGTCTGGCACGCATGCGTGGGATTGACGCCATCGCGGCTCCGGCCAATCACAGCCCGCAAACCCGGAAGAAACTCCGGGGAAAATGCCATCCATTTCAGAAGTGTGTGGGCGCCGCTGGAAGGCTTCGTTCTAAGGTGAGTATTTCATAATGAGCTAATATGCAATGTAATTGTAGTTCATTATGCCTTTGTCTTACAGGGGTTTTTTCATGTTTTTTTATAAAGAGTTCACAGCCTCTTTAATACTTAAAGTGGTGTTCCGGCCGAAATTATACTTTTTAAATAAAAATACCCCTATAATACACAAGCTTAATGTATTCTAGTAAAGTTAGTCTGTAAACTAAGGTCTGTTTTGTTGGTTTATAGCAGTAGTTTGTTATTTTATAAACTTACAGCAGGCCATGGCCATCTTAAGTGTGGGCATCTGAAGCCAGACTGTATTTCTTCCTGGATCTCATCCTTGCAGATCTCGCACATGCTCAGTGCAGCACAAGCGGTGTAATAGGTTTCAGGTCAGGTTTCCATAGCCACGGCAGTGTCAGAGGAAGTTGCCGCCCTTTCCCAGAAGGCATTGCAAACAGGAAATGATGCGATGGGCCACGGCCAGGGGGGAGGAAGTGAAAAATGAATACAGCAGATATACAGTAGGTGCTGAGAGAAAAAATTAAAAAATATCCAATATGTTTACAGTGCACAGTTTAGTGAGGGATGCTGAAGAGTTGTAAAAGTGGGTGGAACTCCACTTTAAAGTGTTACTAAACCCAGTAATATGAAAATAGATCATCTGCCCCCCCCACAGTGCCCACAGCTTATAAATCTTCTTTTTATATTAAAATATTGCCACTCTATACCTTTTTCGCTGATCTGTATCTGATCTGTGGGTTTAGTAACACTTTAATTGTTTCCAACTCTTATGCCCTGTACACACAGTGGGAGATTGATCGGACATTCCGACAACAAAATCCATGGATTTTTTCCGACAGATGTTGGCTCAAACTTGTCTTGCATACACACGGTCACACAAAGTTGTCGGAAAATCCGATCGTTCTGAACGCGGTGACGTAAAACACGTACGTCGGGACTATAAACAGGGCAGTAGCCAATAGCTTTCATCTCTTAATTTATTCTGAGCATGCATGGCACTTTGTGCGTCCGATTTGTGTACACACGATCGGAATTTCCGACAACTGATTTTGTTGTCAGGAAATTTTATAGAAAGCTCTCAAACTTTGTGTGTCGGAAATTCCTATGGAAAATGTGTGATGGAGCCCACACACGGTCGGAATTTCCGACAACAAGGTCCTATCACACATTTTCCATAAGAAAATCCTATCGTGTGTACAGGGCATAAGTGGTGAAGTACTGAGGAATATAAAGCAGTGGCATCGCATGTCAACCATTTGAAAATGATGTTGCCATGAAAGACCACAAATCTACCAAACCCTCATTTAAAGAGCCAATAGTGGCTGTAGTTGAAGCTTTCCCTGATCTTGCTCATCTCTTGCTTTTTATTATTAGTCAGTAAGGATGCCCATTGTAATAAGGGAACAATTCTTTAATGCATGAGGCAGGAAAGTACCGACCACAGCTCAATTTTCATAAATTTCACATGAAAGCGGAACTACACCACGTCTGAGCACCACAAACCAAAAATGGTATTTAATTCATTTTTGATTGAGAGAATAAAATTCCACTTAAAGGGGAAGTAAATTCCCCTTGTTGGTTTGTACCTATAGGTAGGCTTATAATAAGGCTTACTTATATATACAGTACTATAAATTAGACATGTGCACTGCCAAAAAAATTGTTCGTTTTTGTTTCATTATTTATTTATTTTTCGGTCCATTTGCTATGATTGCAATTTGTAAATTTGAAAATTCGTAAATTTGAAAATCAGAAAATAAATAAGAAATTCCTGAAAATTTGGAAGAATAACTAACGAATTAACTAATAATAACTAACTATTAAATTATAGGTATTGGGATCTCCTTTCAAATTTGGCTGTTAGTGAACGTAACGAATACAAATTTATCTGAAGTTATGAATTATCCGAAATAACTAATACCGCATGTAAACAAATCGAACGGAACAAATTAATAATAAATTATAATAATAATAATAATAATAGTAATAAAAAGTTTTATTATTATTATTGTTACTTATTATTATGTTCTTATGTTATTATTATTATTATTATGTTCTTATTATTATGTTATTATTACGTTATGTTCCATTTGTTTAGATACCGCATTCGTTATTTCGGATAATTCGTAACTTTGCATAAATTCGTATTTGTTACGTTCACTAACAGCCAAAACTGAAAGGAAATTCCAATACCTAAAATTTTAGAGTTAGTAATAGTTAAGTTATTATTAGTTATTTCAGATTTTCGAATTTTCGGGTTTTTGGATTTTCGAATATTAAATTTCCGAACTTACGAATTTTCAAATTTACGAATTTTCTAATATTTGAATATTCGAATTTACGAATGTTCTGAAAAATTTGTTAAAGGCTTTTTGTTAATTTGGATATTTCCGATTGAAAGAACTTGTCAAAATTCATTACAAAAACAATTCGGAACTAAACAAATTGCACGTCTACTGGAAATATCTCCTAAACTTTTAGTATCGTTTAGGAGATATTTACTGTATACTGCGCCGATTACGTCATCTGCGCAAGTGCTCTGAAGTAACAGCTGCCTGTGTTGTTCCTTTAGGACCCGTGCCAATAACAGTGCCAGAGCCTGCGAACCCGGAAGGAACACCGGGGAAGACATCAGCTGTCTCAGCGGTGTGCAGGCGCTGCTGAGAGGGCTTTGTTCTAACGTGAGTATTTCATAATGAGCTTTTTTGCAGATTTATTAAAAAAGAAAAACTAAAATATCACATGGTCCTAAGTATTCAGACCCTTTGCTGTGACACTCATATATTTAGCTCAGATGCTGTCCATTTCTTCTGATCATCCTTGAGATGGTTCTACACCTTCATTTGAGTCCAGCTGTGTTTGATTGTACTGATTGGACTTGATTAGGAAAGCCACACACCTGTCTATATAAGACCTTACAGCTCACAGTGCATGTCAGAGCAAATGAGAATCATGAGGTCAAAGGAACTGCCTGAAGAGCAATTGTGGCAAGGCACAGATCTGGCCAAGGTTACAAAAAAATTTCTGCTGCACTTAAGTTTCCTAAGAGCACAGTGGTCTCCATGATCCTTAAATGGAAGACGTTTGGGACGACCAGAACCCTTCCTAGAGCTGGCCGTCCAGCCAAACTGAGCTATTGGGGGAGAAGAGCCTTGGTGAGAGAGGTAAAGAAGAACCCAAAGATCACTGTGGCTGAGCTCCATAGTTGTAGTTGGGAGATGGGAGAAAGTTGTAGAAAGTCAACCATTACTGCAGCCCTCCACCAGTCGGGGCTTTATGGCAGAGTGGCCCGACGGAAGCCTCTCTTCAGTGCAAGACACATGAAAGCCCGCATGGAGTTTGCTAAAAAACACCTCAAGGACTCCAAGATGGTGAGAAATAAGATTCTCTGGTCTGATGAGACCAAGATAGAACTTTTTGGCCTTAATTCTAAGCGGTGTGTTTGGAGAAAACCAGGCACTGCTCATCACCTGTCCAATACAGTCCCAACAGTGAAGCATGATGGTGGCAGCATCATGCTGTGGGGGGTGTTTTTCAGCTGCAGGGACAGGACGACTGGTTGCAATCGAGGGAAAGATGAATGCGCCCAAGTACAGAGATATCCTGGACGAAAACCTTCTCTAGAGAGCTCAGGACCTCAGATTGGGCCGAATGTTTACCCTCCAACAAGACAATGACCCTAAGCACACAGCTAAAATAACGAAGGAGTGGCTTCACAACAACTCCGTGACTGTTCTTGAATGGCCCAGACAGAGCCCTGACTTAAACCTAATTGAGCATCTCTGGAGAGACCTAAAAATGGCTGTCCACCAACATTTACTATCCAACCTGACAGAACTGGAGAGGATCTGCAAGGAGGAATGGCAGAGGATCCCCAAATCCAGGTGTGAAAAACTTGTTGCATCTTTCCCAAAAAGACTCATGGCTGTATTAGATCAAAAGGGTGCTTCTACTAAATACTGAGCAAAGGGTCTGAATACTTAGGACCATGTGATATTTCAGTTTTTCTTTTTAATAAATCTGCAAAAATATCAAAAATTTCTGTCAATATGGAGTGCTGTGTGTACATTAATGAGGAAAAAAATGAACTTAAATGATTTTAGCAAATGGCTGCAATATAACAAAGAGTGAAAAATTTGAGGGGGTCTGAATACTTTCCGTCCCCACTAAATATGCTGCGCTTAAAAGATACCCCATTTTCCACTGAATTTAAAGTAAATCTTTGACTAAACTAAAAGAACAAATCATTGATATGTGATTAGCTGCTTGCATTAAGCTACTATTTGCATATGTCTATACCAGGTAATAGCTGCTTAGTGTGGATGGAGGAATCTACTGAACAATATGACTAGTTTTAATAACACATTCTTGTCTTTGATGCTAAGAAAAGAAAGAATGCTTCTATTGTTTGCATGATTAGGATGTCTATCATTGAATATTTAAATTGGGTTTCTACAACAACTATACTCATTCTGTGGGCTGAAAGGGCTTGGCATGTGTTTTCTTTAGCCAGCCATACAAGGTTTAAAATTCAGACAGTTCAGCAGGGAGCGGGCGAATTTCAATTCATGTATGGACAGCCTGGTTGTACACAAGTGGATCTATTGATTGACTTGTGTACAACCAGACTGTCCGGGTTTACCTGAACAATCAGTGCCACCGGCTATAGCCGGCAACACTGATCATTCCCACTCTCAAAATACAATACCATGGCAGGAAGGATTCCCCCATCCACCTCAAATGTGTGTAAAGGGGAATAAGGCAGGCCATTGATGGTGCAAATTTATTTTCTGCAACCAGGGGTTTCAGGAAAGAAATTTCCACGATTCCCTTATCAACACAGACAGTGTTGACAGCGGAATCCCACCTGCCGAACAAAAAAAAAAAAGGTCCACTTTATTAAAAAACTTGTAAAGCATGAGCATATCATTAAAAAAAAATGCCCTTATTAAAACTAGGTTAAGAAAAAAACTTGACGCTTTCATGGACCCTTTGAGTTCCGTGGTGTGTAAAAGAGCCTTTGGGTGGTATGAGCAGTGGTAAGCCCCTGACAGGGCTGCCATTCCTGCAGGGACACTCACCAGACTGAAGCCTGAAGAACTCCAACAAGTACTGGCTGGAGGAATGCGGATTCCAGCAGAATCATCGGGACTGTATAACCAGAAGGATGAAAAGCACCTGTTGGTCTCCAGGACAATGTGTTTCGAGACTCTTTGTCAAGTCTTCAATGTATGGGCTGCTTTTGGGTAGATTTTCCAGGCAGCTACCTCACCTTTTTCTATTGCTTTCCACACGTATCTGATGTTCATCCCGAACCATGCCTGTCTTCTAAACCCATTGTCCGACTTTTTTTGCAGTACAAGATTGTAGTGGTAAATGTCTGTCTTTATTTGGGCAATATAAAAAGGAATAAACCACTCCTAATTGGATTTTCTTAAAGGCTTTTGAAAAAAATAGTTACAGATTAGAACAACACTCTATAGTGCATCGCACTCCTTAGGTGAAGCCAACAAAGAAAACACAAGTCTCTGTGGCGCAATCGGTTAGCGCGTTCGGCTGTTAACCGAAAGGTTGGTGGTTCAAGCCCACCCAGGGACGCTCTTTTGTTATACAATCATAAAACCTTTTTACTTAATTCATAAGGTTAAATTATTTGTTAGCATATAAAGTCTAAACTTGTATCCAAACTATAAAGACAGGTGGTATCTCTAAAAGGTTTGGTATTCACAGATAACATCTGAAGAAGTCCTTACTACTGTAAGATATGCTCTACAGCTGCTGGCAACCTCCCAGCAATGCATTTCCTTCTCACAAGTCTTCTTTACAGCTGCTAACTAATAAGAAAGCTCCATGCTTTCTAAATAACTATTTTTACCTGCAAACCTGCACAAGCTACTAATAACAATAAATACAGCACTATGTACCTGCTTTATGTACAATCCTTTTAGCTGCTGAACACTTGATATCCTCCTGATATCCAAAACAACAACAAAAATAATAGTGCAGCACTATATCCAACAACAAATATTTGACAAGCTACAGTAAATAGAGGCAATCCTTCAATGTGTGGTACTATAGTGCACCTCCCCCAACAATGTGAAAAAGTGAATTAAAAATTCCAGTTTCTTTATTGATCTACAGCTCACCTCCCTCCCTTTTGTCTGTGAGTTAAATCCAAAGTCTTAATTGTGCTTAATTTCTTCCACTTCGTGCCATGTCCACACCAGTGCTCTTCACCCCTCTGTATCTCAAACACTCGCTGAACATTTAGACCCCCTTAAATTGATAAGTCGATCAAACTGTGCTTGTACTCCTTATCCAGGTATTCCTTTGCAGTTTTAACTCCAGCCATGGGAAACTGTCAGGAACCATGAATCAGACGGAGACAGAAAATGCAGTAAAAATCACACCTTTTAATATAATGGTAAAAATGGTACAAATCAGTAAACATAGTCAAAACATAGCCAGGGTACAGTAGCCAAAGCGGGTAGTCAGAACAAGCCAGTAAATCAGGAAGTCTGAGATCAGCATAGTCAGAGGCAGCAGACAGGATCAGGAACCAGAAGGGATGTCAGCAAGGCAAGTCTTCAACAGGATCACAGCAGAGAGTCTTCAAATATGTTTGACCAAGGTGAACTGACAGCTGAGCAACCTGAGCACTGAGAAGGGAGGGCTGAGCCCGGCCCTGACAGAAACCAGACAATAGGCTCTTCTCTACACCATTTGATGTCAGTAAACTGCTCTCTTTCTTCTCTCCAACATACTAGCAGCCATTAATCTAAAGACAGGGCAAACCCAAGAAATAGTGTAATCCCATTATATTAAACTTTTAAATGAAACAATCCAAATTGAACTTACATTGTGTCAGAAACAGCCAAAATACAGGAACTAACTTCATTCCTCTATTTGCGGTCCTTGGAACACACTTGCGCTCCAAATGGTGAAATTGACACAGCGGAACTGATGTAGGAAGGTCTCCCCCAGCGCGTTTCGTCAATCAAACTGTCACCAGGAGCAGCCCTCACGTGTTGTAAAATATACAAAAATATTACATATTGCATTAAGCAGCTAAAATAAATGTATGAATAAAATATCAATAATATTGAGGAATCTGTCCCATATTTATGCAGCACACCACTAAGTACTATAGAACTACAAAGCAATTTACATATATTCTATACTCAAACTCTTATACATGCAATATATATAGCTCTAAAGAGAAAGCCCATCATTAATTGCTTCCTTTTTTAGCTTTGCCTGCTTAGCGGTAATAAACCACAAAAAATGGCCCCTGCAGGATAATGTCATAATGTGCTAGTGTGAACCACATACTAGCACATTATGACAGACTTACCTTAAAGTGTTATGAAATCCACAACAGTAAAATCAATCCGCATATGCAGTAAAGCATGCTTGTTATATTCACCGTGGAACCTAAGGGGTTAATCCTGAGCCATGTGTAAAGAGGCTGTTTGAGCCTGTCTTCTCTGATCCTCCCTTTGTTCCACAGTCCCCAATCAATTTCCTGACAGTACAGAGCCTTGGAGGGATTCTACACATGCTCAGTTTGGTGTGTATTGCTAGAGCGTTTTTTCTCTTGGTAGAGTGCATGGGATCAGCACAGGGCCAATCAGCACTGTCCAGACAGAGGGTCAGGGGTCATGCAGCCTCATAGGACAGCATCATAGGACAGTCAGAGTAGAATGAAAACTCCTCCTACAAGCTTTACCCAGACACTGATAGAAGTCATAGACTACTGACAGAAACCATGAAATCAGACCGAGACAGAAGTACAGTTAAATCACACTTGTTTAATAATAAAAGTAAATAGAACAAATGTAGTCAAAACATAGCCAGAGTTCAGGAATTAGAAAGGATAGTCAGACAAGCCAAACGTCAAGGAGCCGGAGATGAGCGTAGGAAAACAGCAAGAAGGTCTAATGCGTAAGCCACTGGGTTAATCCTGTGAATAATACGGAAAGGCCCAATAAACCCGAGGTGCGAAATTCAGTGAGGGAACACAAAGTCAGAGGTTGCGAGATGACAGCCAGACCCTGTCTCCTACCTTATAAGAAGGTGCGGGCAGGCGTCTGCGGTCAGCATTGAGTCTGTACCTATCATTAGCATGTCGCAAAGCCTCCTGGACTTGTGCCCAAGTGGAATGAAGACTCTGTCAGAGGCTTCTTACCACGATCGGAGATGCGATGTGTCAGACTGACACGTCGCTCTCACGATTGCCACGCTGTGCGCGCCCGCGGGTGTGCCGGCATGTTATCCTGCTGGACGTCATATGACGCCCAGTCAGGATAACATAACTATTTCCCGGCCGTCAATATGCTATAGGCCGGGCAGGAAGTGGTTAAAGAGGAACTGCAGTCTGCTCACATAATTTGTAATAAAAACATCTTTGCCATTCTGAAGCTTCCCTCCAACTACTTTGCAGAAATCTCCCTCCACTAAGTGTGGCTGCAGCTATTTTACCTGTGGGCAGCTGAAGCTGCTGCCTGTTCACTTCCTGAATTTACACAGACAGACAGAGGCACACCTCCACCTCTGCAGCTCTCATTGGCCCTCTTAGGACTCACCCCACCTTTCCTGGCAAACTCTCACGAGAGTGAGAGAGAGCTGTGCATGATTTCATAAGCCTAGGGTAATGACCAGACAAGAAAAAGGAAGTGGGCTGTATAAGGTATTTACTGACAGAAAAAAAAATGTTTTACTATCCAAAGTTAAAACAACAAGGGCAGGAGATTTAATAGATGGAAAGATGAAAAAAATTACTAAAGGTCCACTTTAAGTTAATAATGACATGGATATCAAGACAGTGGGTGTGGTTGAGTAGTTTAGCAAAAGAAAATGGACTGGGCTGACAACACTCAGTCCACAAAATGCTATGTGTTGTCAGCCCACAATATTTATATTCTAACATGGTAAATGTTGGAAGGCTTCTATGAACCATTTGATGTTGCTGCAGTGGAAATATGGCTGAAAGTACTTGCCATAAAATTGCCTTTTTAAGGGGTGCATTTGAGTGAGCCGTAGAGGCACAGGTGTCCCAAATTAGCAGGTGAGAAATCTGTCTAATCCAATCAGCCAGGTTTTACAGGAAAAAGGTGACCGTCCCTGGGTGGGCTTGAACCACCAACCTTTCGGTTAAAGCGGGAGTCCGGCGACCAATCTTGTTTTTTTTTTTTTTTAAGGTCATTGAGACACTTTGCTAACCCCAAAATAATACTCACAGTTTGGGTGTAATATTTCCGCCTCTGTCTGTTTTCGTACTGAAGAATAACTTAAAAAATGTGATGCTGGCTGTTTCCATCTTGCTTGTGGGCATGTGAAGCCCACAAGCATTGATTTCCTGGATGTGGTGAATGCTGTTCATTCACAGCTTGTTCACACACATGATCATTGTTTCTGCACTGAATCTTGGGAAGCCTGACACTAAGCTCCCAGGAGACAGTGCGGCGCCGGGGAAAGGCAATAAACACGCCTACTCCCATGGGAGGAGAGACAGGAAGTGCCACAATAAAGTACAATGTAAAGGTAATTAAAGCGATAAAAAAAATTTTGGTGCTGCATTTGAACATCTATGCAATTAACTGAAGGGGGTAAGATTAAGTTAAAAATTTGAGTGGAACTCCGCTTTAACAGCCTAACACGCTAACCGATTGCGCCACAGAGACCCATCTGCTACTTGGCTAGCTTCCTCTAAAAGACAATGATACACTACAGTGGTTTAAGTAGGTAACTATTTTTTTTCCTAAAGTGCCCACAAAGGTTTGAGTGGAACTACACTTCATCTGAGCACCACAAACCAAAAATTCATTTTTAATATTTGAAGCAAACTCACTCCTCCATCCATGTCTCCATGCTATATTTTGTTGATAAATCACTTTGAAAAACACCCCCTGGCATTTCTAGCCGTGGCCATCTTGATTAAGGGCAGATGACTCATGCAGCATTTACTCCCTAGAATCCACCTGCCCTTAAAGTGATTGTAAAGGTTTTTTTTGTTTTTTGTTTAAATAACAAACATGTCATACTTACCTGCTCTGTGCAAGAGTTTTGCGCAGAGCGGCCCCAATCCTCCTTTTCTGATGTCCCCAGCAGCGCCCCCAGCTCTTCCTCTTTTTCAGTGAGTGCCCCACGAAGAGCATTTTTTTTCCATTGTTCACCCGCGTGGGCACGCTCCCGAGTCCTGCTGCTGCGTCCATTGACACAGACAGCAGAACTTGCCCCCCCCGCTCCCGTGTCACTGGATTTGATTAACAGCAGCCAATGGCTCCTGCTGCTATCAATCTATTCAATGAGGACCTGAGACAGTGGCTGCAGCTGCTGGGCTCGTGCTCATCGCTGAAACGATCGGGTTCAGGTAAAAAAAAAGGTGGGGGGGGTCTGGGGTGCAGCTGAAGCACAGAAGGTTTTTCACCAGAATGCATTAGGGTGAAAATCCATGAGGGTTTACAACTCCTTTAACCGCTTATACATATACATTGGCAGAATGGCACAGGCAGGCAAATAGGCGTACAGGTACGTCCCTTTAAATTTGCTGCCTTTCGGGCGCACCCGCCGCACGTCCCTGGAACTCGATGTTCGCCTGCGGCCCGCGATTGCAGTGTGGAGAGGTAGAATGGGGAGATGCCTATGTAAACAAGGCATTTCCCCGTTATGCCTAGTGACAAGACAGAGATCTACTGCTCATCGGGAGCAATGATCGCTGTCATCTCCTAGGAAGTCCAACCCCCCACAGTTAGAATCACTCCCTAGGACACGCTTAATCCCTTGATCGCCCCCTAGTGTTTAACCCCTTCCCTACCAGTGTCATTTACACAGTAATCAGTGCATTTTTATAGCACTGATCGCTGTATAAATGACAATGATCCCAAATAGTGTCAAAAGTGTCCGATGTGTCCGCCATAATGTCGCAGTCACGATAAAAATCGCAGATCGCCGCCATTACTAATAAAAAAAAAGTAATAATAAAAATGCCATAAAACTATCCCCTATTTTGTAGACGCTATAACTTTTGCGCAAACCAATCAATATACGTTTATTGCAATTTTTTTTAACTAAAAATATGTAGAAGAATATATCGGCCTAAACGGAGGAAAAATTCGTTTTTTTATATATTTTTGGGGGATATTTATAATAGCAAAAAGTAAAAAAATATTGCTTTTTTTTTAAATTGTCGCTTTTTTTTTTGTTTATAGTGCAAAAAAGAAAGTTCTATCTGCGGGAAAAAAAAGGACGTCAATTTTGTTTGTGTACAATGTCGCACGACCACGCAATTGTCAGTTAAAGCGACACAGTGCCGAATCGCAAAAAGTGCTCTGGTCAGGACAGGGATAAAATCTTCCGGGGATGAAGTGGTTAAGGTGCTTCAGACAATAACTTCATAAAGTGCTCCAAACATAATGAGTGCTTTAGTGCATTAAGGTGAAAAACCCTGAGACTTTACAGCTCCTTTAACTCAGGCATGCAGGCAGGAGAGGCTGTGCTTAGCTGAGAAAGCTCCTCCTCCCCTACTGAAGACTCTTAGGATTTATAACATCATTTGCCCTGTAAACCAGGAAGTTACTAAAGAAATGTAAACAAAAAGTTGAAAACAAGTAAATATAATATACTTTCCTATCCATTTACTAATGCTAGCATCATAAGGATTACAAATAGATAATGTTGATTGAGAGAGTGAAGTTCCACTTTAAGTTGACCTTTAGCAACATGTTGCACCCATGTTAAAGCGGAGGTCCGCCCAGCGCTGCAAAAATTAAAAGCCAGCAGCTGCACATACTGCAGCTGCTGACTTTTAATAATCGGACACTTACCTGTCCTGTCCTGCCGCCTCCATTGCGAGTAAGGGAACCCGGCAGTGAAGTCTTATGGCTTCATGCCAGGAACCCTATTGCGCATGCACGAGGCTCCGCTCCTGTCTCCTACTGGCCTGGCGGCCGTGGAAGGAGGAGGGAGCCCGAGTGGTGGCGTCAATATGACTGAGGTTCCCGGAAGTGGGAACAGGATACCTGTGAAAGACAGGTATCCTCCTCCCCCCCGAAAGGTGCTACATGTGGCACCTGAGGGGGAAAGGAGTACAAAGAGCAGAAGTTCCAATTTTGGGTGGAACTCCGCTTTAAGAGTGCTGCATGTTCATAAGAACCTCTTCATGACGGTGTGCGGGAATTCCTTCCAGGAAAAACAAACCATCCCTGGGTGGGCTTGAACCACCAACCTTTTAGTTAACAGCTGAATGCCATGTTTAGAACAACCGTAACATCACCCAATCTCACTGCAAAGCTCATGTGACCATACAATAGTTTGACTTTAGGAACAGGAGTGCCTAGGCACAGGGAGTGCATGGCTATTTTCAGGAAGAATTCAAGACAAAGGGTACACTTGTCAGTGTGACTTAGAAAAGCTTGGCTTTTTGAGTTCAGATTCATTTTAAAAATGTAGTGTTGGCCTTCTCCTTTTAGCTACTTCTGTTCTGTAATGTGTTGAATGGTTAGGGTCTCAAAGTGACCTTTTTATGGGTTCACAGGAATGTGTAGTTGTTGTACATAGGGAAGCTTTACACAATACAAGTCATCTGCCTCGTTAGCGCAGTAGGTAGCGCGTCAGTCTCATAATCTGAAGGTCGTGAGTTCGATCCTCACACGGGGCAAGATCATTTTTTTTTTCCCCCTCCCTCGCAACATTTAGTTTTGTGTTCATAAGACAGTTTTAAAATAAATAATAATCTGAACAATGCTGCTTGTGCTCCTTGGAAGCCACTGACATACTACACCCCTGAGCGGTGGTGTGCGGAAGTGGGATGGGATCAGTGACAGCGCTGGTGGTGGGGATAGGGTTAGTGTCAGTGGGTGGGATGGGATCAGTGGCAGCAGTAGTGGTGGGAATATAATCAGTGGTGGGTGGCCAGGCCAGTAGCAGCAGCGATGGGAGGATGGGATCAGTGGCAGAGGAATGGTGGTGGGTGGAACGGGATGGTGACATTGGCACTCACTTGCTCTCAGTGTCATTTGATTCCCCTTCCTTGTTCAATGCTCTCTGTCTGGCGTCATGTGCCTCTAGTAACGCATCTCTCGACATGGGGTCACTGTCTTCATGTCTCCTCACAATGGGAAGAGCTCCTCCCCCATTCAAGCTACTAGCCCATAAGCTAATCAACTGACTTTCTCCACTCCAGTTTCCTCCTCCCGACATGGCATCTGCTTGCAGAAATGGGCAGAGAGGATAGGCGGATGGTGCACTGTGCCAGTGAGTGAGTGGTCAGCCACAGTGCACTACTGTGCTGAGACTCCGGTGGGCAGTGGTGGCCCCCATCCACAGTGTACTAGTATGTCCTGATCCAATCAATGCCTCTAACTAGAACCGGAAAAGAGTTGTAGGGTCCCTTCTGCCTGGGGGTGGTGCCGCCCCTCTGAAAAATGGCACACGCCTTGTTTGCTTTGCAGTAGATAGGCCCTTGGTACTATGTACCTTTTACTCATTCACATGAGGAGGCAGCATTTGGGTGGGCAGTGAGCACAGCAGTAGTGCAGGTCACCTCCTGTTTTCTAGCAACCAAAAATTGGGAGGCCATCCATTGATTTCTCCCTAAGTTTGGCCTGGTTGCACTTCTCTCTTCTACCACTAGGTGGCCGGGTAATTGGTGGTACTAGATATGTGAAGGGCAATGCAAGATCAGAATATGGGTATATGGGGCATCTCAGCCAATGGGCAGGGGTTTTCTTGAATCCCTTGGCCTGCTGGGAGATCCTAAATATTTGGGTGGAGTCAGTTGATCAGTGTTCTGTGCCATCTGGACTGCTGTCTGGGCGGACGTGTGTTGTACTGCCCGGGTTGCTAGGCCGGAGATTGGGCATATCCCAGGCACATCTGGCTGCTAGGCTGTCTGAGGGCCTATCCAGTAGCAAGAGAGCAGCACAGGGTTGGGACTGCGGCTTGCAGTCCAACCAAAAGTGACGGTTCTGCCGGTCGGAGAACCTGTCGTGGTCGGAGGTAGAGGGGAAGCTGTCACCAGTAAGGGACTATCCGCCTAATTACCAGGGACCACAGCGAGTAACTGCAGCAAATACCGGAGCAGTATTCTCACCAATGGGGGTGGGTGAAGAATAGGGAAACTTCAGTGGTTATCAAGCCAGGGACCCAGCCAGTGGAGGTGACGCTTACAGAGCAACCTTGTGTGTCAAGCCAGGGACTGAGCAGGCCAGTGGGGTGAAGCTTGAGCGGTATCTTGAGTGCCAAGTTAGGGAACAGCAGAGAAGTGGGGCTGACACTTGAGGAAGATACTACCGTGAAGATTGGAGGAGCTCAAGGGATTCAGTGGCTGTTAAGTTTTGTGCTAGAAACTGTTAAAGACTGTTACCATAGGAGACAGCATTACTGCACATGCAGATGTGGCGTCTTGCTGCATGCCTTTCCCTGCATGACTGTCCTCCTATTGAAGTCTCAGGGTCTGCCGATTAATTTTGCAACTACCTAAGGGTATGCTGGCCATAACCCTCTCTCCCCCAAAAAGTTTGTTAAGAGAAATAAAATTTCTTTTGCATTCAAGAAGTGTCTGTTGCCCAAAAACTTTAACTACTTTTCACCCACCATGCCTCACAACCCACTACATACAGAAGGATATCAGCTATCCCTGGCTCTGGAGGTTCTCATTAGATCAAAGGAGGCCTGGGACCTTGCTACATTAATATTGTTAAAGTTGTAGTTAATATTTATTTTTTTAACTTAATTCTGCATAAAACATTTAACGGTGTGTTATGTACCTGGTGGAGATCAAGCTGTAAAGAGGCTTCTATTGCACCTCCTGTCCAATGCCCCTGGTAGAGATGACAGGGAGTGAAGGACACAAAGTGGCACGAGGGCCGATATAGCAGATGGCACCGGCTGGGCCTTGGCAGGAACCCGATGGCTGAAGATCACCGGACAGGCACTGAGAACTGGAACTTTATGTCACTGGATCAGCAGGCAGAAGCTTTGCTGGAACATAAGCCATTGGGTCATCAACAGCTGGGCAGAGCAGGTACAGGAACGTGAGGCAGAAGCTAAGACAGGATACATGCCGGGTTTGGTACACAGTTGGGCAGCGAGGTACAGGAGCATAAGGCAGGAGCAGAGTCAAAGGCATGCCGAGGTCACAGGTAGGCAGGCGGAAGTCCAAGGGAAGGTAGAGGTGAAGCCGGGTCAAACACAGGAAACTGGAACAGATCAATGCACACGTTAACAGGAACAAGCTGAAAGACCACTCAGCAATGTGTATGTGTCATTGCTCAGTTTAAATTAGGCTGACTGTCACCAGTACGTGCACGTGCGCGCGCATGCGCCTGCTCATGCCCATGCACAAGCACGCATGCACCAATACATGTTATTCCTTGTGCACACACTGGTGTGCCCGCACCTGCGCACCAATGCACGTCTGTTAACTGGACTTCTTTTACATTGCCCCCCCAATGGGCAACCTCTGGATGCCCATCTGAAACCTCTTTTCGGGGTGAGCCTGGAAGAATGCCCGTATCAATCTCTTGGCATTAAGATTGGATTCTGGTTCCCAAGAGTTGACTTCAGGTCCGTAGCCTTTCCATTCAATTAAAAACTGGATCACGTTCCTTCTTTTTCTACAATCCACAATTGTCTCAACCTCATATTCCTCATTACCATTGATTATAGTAGGTGCGGGTGGACCTGACTCATGACCAGGAAAAGGATCTAACCTTGCGGTTTTTAGTAAGGATATGTGGAAGACAGGGTGAATTTTGTAAGTCTCTGGGAATGTCAGGAAAGGCTTGCCGGGAGTAGCAGTTCCACACAAGTGGGTCCGCTTCAAGATAAAAGTGGTCTCTGCGGCGGATTCACCACAAGATCAGTTTTATCGGCGGTGGGAGAGGGCCCCCCCTCCCGCCGCACGCCGGTGCCCTCCGCCGCTTACCAGAGCCGTCGGCTGCAGCAGAGGCGATCGGATGTTGTCCCTTGTGTGACATGGAGACAAGTGAGGGGAAGATGGCCCCCACCCGTCTCCATATCATTGCAGGGTGGAAGCAACATCAAAATGTCACTTCCGCCCATAGCTCTTAAAGGGCCGTTTTTTTAAAAAAAATTTAAATGACAATTTTTTTTTTAAATTGCATTTTAGTGTAAATATGAGATCTGAGGTATTTTTGACCCCAGATCTCATACTTAAGAGGTCCTGTCATGCTTTTTTTCTATTACAAGGGATGTTTACATTCCCTGTAATAGGAATAAAAGTGACACTATTTTTTTTTTTAAAAAAGAACAGTGTAAAAATAAAAAATAAAAGGAAAAATAAATACAAATTTTTTTTTTTTAAACGCGCCCCGTCCCGACGAGCTCGCTTTCAGAAGCCAATGCATACGTGAGAAGTGCTCGCATATGAAAATGGTGTTCAAACCACACATGTGAGGTATCGCCGCGATTGGTAGAGTGAGAGCAATAATTCTAGACCTCCTCTGTAACTTAAAACATGCAACCTGTAGAATTTTTTAAATGTCGCCTATGGAGATTTTTAAAGGTAAAAGTTTGTTGCCATTCCACGAGCGGACGCAATTTTGAAGCGTGACATGTTGGGTATCAATTTACTCTGCATAACATTATCTTTCACAATATAAAAAAAATTGGGCTAACTTTTATGTTATCTTATTTTTTAATTCAAAAAAGTGTATTTTTTCCCAAAAAAGTGCGTTGTAAGACCGCTGCGCAAATACAGTGTAACAGAAAGTTTTGCAACGACCACCATTTTATTCTCTAGGGTGTTAGAAAAAAAATGTATAATGTTTGGGGGTTCTAATTAATTTTCTAGCAAAAAAAACTGTTTTTAACTTGTAAACAACAAATCTCAGAAAGAGACTGGAGCCTTATGTGGTTAATCTGCCTTTTGACAGGAAAAGGACCGATTTATCTAGGTCCGCGTTTCTTGGATGGACATGACAATTTTAAGTTGGCAGTGGATAACCAGACCTTGTCTCCTATTTGAAGTTTTAGGCCTCCTCTTCTTTTCCTGTCAAAGAATTTTTTATTGTCTTGTTGTGCTTTAGAAATGGCATTTTGCAATACCTTGTTGTTCGACTGAAGAGCACTTATCTTTTCTTGGACTGCAGGAATCGAGGAATCAGGAAAGATGTCGGGTAGGAAGGCTGGGAAGTACCCATAATTTGCAAAAAACGGGGCTTGTCCTGTAGCCGAGTGAACTGCATCCTTGTATGCAAATTCTGCCAGGGTTAAAAGTGATGCCCAGTCATCCTGGGCAAAAGATGAGAAGCATCGAAGGTACTGTTCCAGAATCTGATTTGTGTGTTCTGTTTGGCCATTTGTCTGGGGGTGATAGGCTGATGAGAAACAAGTTTCGATCTTTAATATCCTGCAAAGATCTTTCCAGAATTTGGATGCAAATTGTACCCCTCAATCGGAAGTGATGCTGCTGGGTACCCCGTGGAGTCTAACCACTTCCTTGATGAAGGTACAAGTGGTCTCTGTTGCTGAAGTGGTTCCTAACATAGGAACGAAATGGGCCATCTTTGTTAATCTGTCAACGATCACAAAGATGGTGGTGAATCTTTCAGCTGGCGGAAGCTCAACGATAAAGCCCATATTGATCATTTCCCAGGGTCTCTTGGGAATGGGTAACAGTCTTAAAAGACCCCAGGATTTGGTTCTATCATTCTTGTTTCGGGTGCAGACCCCACAGGTACCGACATAATCCTTGCAATCGGATCTTAGACTTGGCCACCAAAAGGATTGTTGCACTAGCTCCACTGTCTTGGTTACCCCGAAATGTCCCATCAAGGGATGGTCATGACAGAGGCTAAGGATCTTGGGGCGCAGACTTGGAGTACAAACAACTTTTGGTTATGCAGGAATAACGCCTCTTGTTCCTGGAAGAAAACACCTGGTGGTAGAACATCCCTCGTGGATGCCTGTTTAAGCTGGGTAATTAGATCTACTTGTAGCAGCAGAAAACTTCAGGCCGGCAGGGTTGTGTCTGCTTGGTGATCTTCTTCTTCTGGGTACATGTGCGATAACGCATCAGGCTTGCCATTCTTGGAACCTGGTCTGAAGGTGATTTGGAAGGAGAAACGGGAAAAGAACAGTGCCCACCTGTGATCGGTAAAGATCAAAATGGGGTGCACTGCTCCTTCCAGCAAGTAACACCATTCTTCTAGGGCTGTCTTTATGGATAATATTTCTCAGTCTCCCACAATGTAATTTCTCTCTGTGGGGCTCAGTTTCCTAGAAAAGAAGGCAATGGGATGTAACAGAGACTTCATTCCCTGGCGCTGTGACAGGATGGCACCCACAGCATTCTCCAAAGCATCTACCTCGAGAACGTATGGTGATGCAGGATCTGGGTGTTGCAAAATGGGTGCTGAGGTAAACAGAGTCTTTAACTGATCAAAAGCTGCTTGTGCTGCAGGTGTCTACTGAAAACGGGTATTCTGTCTCGTCAGCTTGGTGACAGGAGAGATAATGGCAGAGAAATTTTAAATAAACTTGCAATAAAAGTTGGCAAATCCTATGAACCTCTGTGTGCTCTTCCTGTCTGTAGGAGTGGGCCATTTTAGGATGGCTTTGACTTTTTGGGGATCCAGGGAGATACCTGAAGTCGAAATGATAAGTCCCAAGAATTGGATTGTTTCCTTTTCAAATTCACAATTCTCGCCCTTTGCATATAGTCTTTGGTCTCTTAATCGGCCGAGAACCTTTTTCACATGTTCACGGTATGCTGAGATGGAATTTGAAAATATAAGGATGTCATCTAAGTATACGATCAGGAATAGGTCAAGGAAGTCTCTGAAAATGTTGTTGACAAAATGCTGGAATGTTGCTGGAGCATTGCACAACCCAAAGGGCATAGGGGTGTGCCAGGTGTGTCTGGGCACACCCTAATCCTGGAGTTGGCAACCCATCAATTGTGGGCAGGTGACAGGTAAGCCGCGATCCTTACTTGCCGACCCCCAGAACCTGGACAGGATAGGCGGCTGGAGTGGAAATTAATGGACCGATCTGTATTTTCTTCTGCAGCAGCTGAAAGTAGGCTTCTCCTCCTCTTCTTCTCATCGATATTCAGCTGCCACGGGAGGAAAATACAGGGGGTTGGTACCAATGTATGCCACCCCTCTTGCCCCAGTTTATTTTCTTTCTGCTGCCCAGGTCCCCCTGTGTGCTCACCTGCTCCCCCCCCCCCCCATTGTTTTAGGATGACAAGTTAATATGTCACAAAGGCATATGTGTTGGAGCTTTGAGGTGCACACCCTAATACAATAGGCTGCGCATACCTATGCCAAAGGGCATAACAAAATACTCATAATGTCCGAATCTAGTGCGGAAGACCGTCTTCAATTCATCCCCTTTGCGGATCCGTACCAGATTATATGCGCCTCGTAAATTAGGCTTCGTGAACATGGTGAATGTTTTGAAACATTAGAATAGTTCCGAAACCAGGAGCAAAGGATATCTGTTCTTGGTTGTGACTTTATTTAACTCCTGGTAATCAACGCAGGGGCTCAGGGTATGGTCCCTTTTCTATACAAAGAAGATTCCAGCGCCCGCAGGGGACGTGGAAGGCCGGATGAAGCCCTTCTCCAAGTTTTCATCAATGCACTGACGTAGTACTTTAAGTTCCAGTAAGGAGAGGGGAAAGATGCGCCTGAAAGGAATTTCAGCGCCTGGCAAAATTTCAATTGGGCAATCATACAGGCAATGAGATGGTAGGATGTCTGCTTTCTGTTTATCAAAGACCTCCAAAAATTCATGATAAGCTGCAAGTATGAGCTGTGACACAGGAGAGTCAGTATGTACGCCCAGAAGGGATTTGAACCTTTTTTGATTGAAGGGCTAAAAATAGCGATGGGTAACAATTACTTCTGGTTTCATAACCAGTATTATAAACAGATTAAAGGAGTAGCAATGGGGGCACGTTATGCCCCCAGTGTGGCCAATGTAGTACTTAACAAATGGGAAGAAGAAAATATAAATGCTAAAAAGTGGGAAGGTTCCACAGAGGGTCTTGAATCATTTATTAGGATGCTAAATACAATTATGTATGGTTTGAAATTCACAGCAGAACACCACACAGAGACAGCTAATTATCTAGATTTGGTACTCACTAAAAAACTAAATAAAATAACTACCAAAACATTTTTCAAAGAAACCAACAGAAATGGTTATGTGCCTTTACATAGTTGTCACCACATGCAATGGCTTAGGGGTATACCCAAAAACTAATTTATGCGAGTGAGAAGAAATTGTGATAGCTTCCAGGATTTTAAAATCCAATCAGATATCCTTATCACTAGGTTCATTGAGAAAGGTTATACCCCTAAAGAACTATAATGTAGAAACAACGTTTCAAACATGGATAAAAACTCACTCCTAACTAACAACAAACCTAGAAAGTTTAAAGGGGAATTGGCATTCATCACAGGATTCCATAGATAGTATAGAGAAGTCTAGGAAATTTTTAGGAAACACCAACCAATCCTTCCTAAGGATAAACATCTCAAACCCCTCCTCCCAACGAAACCAAAATTCATATACAGAAGAATATAAGACTTAGAAATAAGATAGCACCCAATGTTCTAGACTCCCCCCAAAAAATGGGCCGGGATAGACAGAATATCTAAACATTGGAGAGGTACATATCTCAAACAGGCAGTCTCCAAAAATGAAACTCAGTGGTTATACCGACTTGGTGCTATGCAGCCAGCCGGTATGAACATAGAGCTAGATTTAAACTGTTTTCTAACTAACAAATGAAATAGGGTCCCATGATGAATAAAAAGTTTTTGAGGTTCCCAATACATCTACGTCACTGGGCAACTAGGCCTGTAGCACTGAATTATATGGTCAGACCACGTTCACTAACTGGTTTGGTATTTCAATAAAATATTGTTTAATATATATGTTAGGACTATGTGGGATTTGTATACCCTGAATGGGTACCCAATGCATACCCAGCTTCAAGGTTTCTCTCCCATCCCGAGTGGAACGCATGCCAGCTTGGACATGAGCCCTGCAGTGAACAGCTCCCTGTAAGCAGGCACCCCGCCTTTTGTTTGTATTATCTTTAAATAAAAACACAGTATTGCGCTATGGATTGTCCTTTTGTTTCCTTATGAGATATTTTGGAGGAGAGGAGGACACAGTACAGAGGCTTCATCCACTAACTAAGTGTTCCTAATATGATTTCCCTACAGAGCATTGGAGATAGAAAAACCCCCGAAATAATGGGACTTTAACGGCAACAAAGGTATGATAAAAAAATACATATATAATTTATTCAAAATATACAATATAACATACACAAAAAATAATAGTATATATACATAGAAAAATCAATACAAAAATTATTTAGAACCACTAAAAGCAATGGTGTTGAGTGGTGGTGATATTTGTAAATTCATCCAGATGGTCCGACGCGTTTCGGGACTATAAAGACATCCCTTCATCAGGGGCGGGTCGTGGAGCAGAATCTCACTAGACACCAGACAAATCACCGTAAAAGTCTCACTGCTGAAATCCCGGCGGCGACCGTATCAAAAACCACCACCCCAGAGCCCAAAAGAGCAAAGAGGTGGGCAGCAGGTCCCCCCTTATCCACACTGATCCACCCAATTGGCACTGATCAGGGAAACACCACATGGAAGACCAAATGAAGGCTTGTACCCCAGGGGTTAGTCAGGTTGGGATCTCCATGGAATCCAGAAATGGAAGACCTGGCAATAATGAGTTTAGTTGGAAAGTATGTGAATAGCCCTTTCAATCTTTTGTAATCCAGCCGTGTCTTTTCACAAGGGAATGCTCTTTGTATAGTAGTACCAAAGGACGGTGATCCCGGACGACAGATAGCAAAGGATAGCTATCCCGGATGCCAAAAGCGAACCGCCCCGCCGTCCACCGTGCGGAGCATTAGACCGTCTTTTTTAATTAAAGAGGTCATATCCATCTGGTGAGCAGTTTTCATATCTGAGCACTTCTTGTGTTGTTTTATGTTAACGGTGAAGGATTTCCTCTCTGCCATCAAGATTTAAGCCACCATTAATTTATATTATGGACTTTTTCATTGTTATAAATTTTTTTGAATATTCTTTTACATTGGTACATTTATTGTTGCACTTTATATTTGAATTGATTTATCTATGTCCTATAGCACTTTTCAGGCAGGTAGTAGTTACCTCATTTGCACTTTTATTGCACATGCCACTTTATTCCATGTTATATGGTCTTTAAGATAAGGCACATATCATTACCACACAGCGCCCCCTGTCACCTATTTTTCCAATTGCACAGTGTTCTTTCATTGTTTTGGGGAGCAGCTATATATATATATATATATATATATATATATATTAGATTTGTTTCATAAATTATTGTTTGGCGCAAGGTTCCCCTTTCACACGATCACCTCTTAAGGCCTGGCTAATAGCTTAGGACGTGAAATTTTGATCTCTGACTTAGGCCCCTTTCACACTTATACGACTTCAAAGTCGCACGATTTTACGGCCGCGATTTTGCCGCTATTTTACCGCGATTTGTTGCGATTTTACCGCGATTTGGGAGCAGTACTACTTTGCCACGTTTTTGGCATTAACAAATGAAAACATACAGTAGTTGGTATGAATCATAAGGGGAAACTCCACGCAAAGTTTTAAATAAAAAAACTGGCGTGGGTTCCCCCCCAGGGACATACCAGGCCCTTAGGTCTGGTATGAATTGTAAGAGGAACCCCCCTACGCCGAAAAATCGGCGTGGGGGTCCCCCCAAAATCCATACCAGACCCTTATCCGAGCACGCAGCCCAGCCGGTCAGGAATGGGGGTGGGGACGAGCTAGCGCCCCCCCCCCCTCCTGGACCGTACCAGGCCGCATGCCCTCAACATGGGGGGTGGGTGCTTTGGGGCATGGGGGGGCGCCCTGCGGCCCCCCACCCCAAAGCACCTTGTCCCCATGTTGATGAGGACAAGGGCCTCTTCCCGACAACCCTGGCCGTTGGTTGTCGGGGGTCTGCGGGCGGGGGGCTTATTGGAATCTGGGAGCCCCCTTTAATAAAGGGGCCCCCAGATCCCGGCCCCCCACCCTATGTGAATAAGTATGGGGTACATGGTACCCCTACCCATTCACCTAGGGAAAAAAGCGTCAATAAAAAACACAGTACACAGATTTTTAAAATAATTTATTAGGCAGCTCCGGGATCTTCTTCCGACTTCGGGGGTCCTCTTCCGACTTCGGGGGTCTCTCCGGCGTCTTCTCCCGGTGTCCGCATCTTCTGCCGGCTCCACCGCTATCTTCTGGCGCTCTTTTGCCAGCGGTGGTCCGGACCTCT
The DNA here is from genome assembly GCA_037952925.1 of Lithobates clamitans. Lineage (NCBI taxonomy): Eukaryota > Metazoa > Chordata > Amphibia > Anura > Ranidae > Lithobates > Lithobates clamitans. Next base: position 415,849 of record JBBGZY010002435.1, read on the forward strand.
GGATCGTCTTCTTCCCTCTTCTCTTCCAGAGATGTTGACACGACGCTCTCTCCAGCCAGAATGGTCTCTGTGCGCTCCGCACCGGACTTATATAGGCGGTGACCCCGCCCCCTTATGCCGTCACAGTCCCTGGGCATGCTGGGACTGTGACGTTTTAGGAGGCATGGTCACTGGGTGATGACCACGCCCCCTTATGACGGCACAGTCCCAGCATGCCCCGGGACAGTGACCTCATAAGGGTGCGGGGCCACCGCCTATATAAGTCAGTTGCGGAGCGTTCAGAGACCATTCCAGCTGGAGAGAGCGTCGTGTCAACATCTCTGGAAGAAAAGAAGAAGGCAGAAGTCCGGACCACCGCTAGCAATTGAGCTGCAGAAGATAGCGGAGGAGCCGGCAGAAGATGCGGACACCGGGAGGAGACGGCGGAGAGACCCCCAAAGTCGGAAGAGGACCCCCGAAGTCAGAAGAAGATCGCAGAGCTGCCTAACAAATTATTTTAAAAACCTGTGTACTGTGTTTTTTATTGACGCTTTTTTTCCCTAGGTGAATGGGTAGGGGTACCATGTACCCCATACTCATTCACATAGGGTGGGGGGCCGGGATCTGGGGGCTCCCTTATTAAAGGGGGCTCCCGGATTCCGATAAGCCCCCCGCCCGCAGACCCCGACAACCAACGGCCAGGGTTGTCGGGAAGAGGCCCTTGTCCTCATCAACATGGGGACAAGGTGCTTTGGGGTGGGGGGGCCCGCAGGGTGCCCCCCATGCCCTAAAGCACCCACCCCCCATGTTGAGGGCATGCGGCCTGGTACGGTCAAGGAGGGGGGGGCGCTCGCTCGTCCCCACCCCTATTCCTGACCGGCCGGGCTGCGTGCTCGGATGAGGGTCTGGTATGGATTTTGGGGGGGACCCCACGCCGATTTTTCGGCGTAGGGGGTTCCCCTTAGATCCATACCAGACCTAAGGGCCTGGTATGCCCCTGGGGGGGAACCCACGCCGGTTTTTTCATTTAAAACTTGGCGTGGAGTTCCCCCTCTGGATTCATACCAGACAGCTGTCAGCACTGCCTGTCGCTCATCGGGAAAGGAAAAAAGTTTTCCTTTCCCGATCAGCGAGTCAGGCTTGTGCTTACAAAGTCGTACTGAAGTCGTGTCTATATTATTCAGGCACGACTTGCATGCTACTTCAGGGTTTAACATTGAGGTCTATGGAGTACAACTCGCATAGAGGTTGGACCAAAGTAGTGCAGGGACTACTTTCAAGTCGGCACGACTTAAAGTCGTGCCAATATGAATGGTAGTCATTGAAAATCATGGAGAATGACTTGTCATACGATTTTGCAGTACAAAATCGTGGGACAAGTCGTATAAGTGTGAAAGGGGCCTTAAGGTACAACAGTTTGATTAATTTGGGCATTTGCTTTAGCCACATTATGTTTGATGAATATGCCATAGCAGAAACCATTATTTCCCCATCATACCTCATTAAAGTGGTTCTAAAACCCTAATGTTTATTTTTTCATCTTAATGCATTCTGTGCATTAAGATAAGAAAACCTTCTGTGCCAGAGGACCACCAAAGCCCCTCATAATACTTACCTGAGCCCGATCTCTATCCAGCGCTGTGCACGAGAGCAGCAACTCTCTTGGCTCTCTCCCTCCTCACTGGACAGACTGATAGCAGCAGGAGCCATAAGCTCCCGCTGCTGTCAATCAAATTCTGTGACAAGGGAGCTGGAGGGGTAGGGCTGAGCCACTCAATAGACACAGACAGGGCGGCTCAGGATCAAGCCCACATTAGTCCCCCCATAAAAATGTCTTTCTATAGGGGCACTCACCCATTGCCAGAAGTCACTTAAATAATTGACTTCTGTTGAGCGTGGAGAGCACACACATTAATTTAAAATGCTGAATTGTCTTAAGAGGGCCATACACTGAACGCAATTTAGCTGGTACAACAGACACTGGCTAAATGATTAAAATATATCCAATGTAAGCTCCCCTGTCAGTGTTAAAATGGTTATCTTATCCCTCTAACTGCCACTTTTGCATTATCTGTTAACCGCTTGCCGACCGGCTCATGCCGATATATGTCGGTAGAAGGGCATGTACAGGCAGATTAACGTACCTGTACGTTGCCCTTATAGAAGTGGTTTGCAGGCGCCCGTGCCCGCCACAACCTCTGTGGGTGTCATCGCGGGTCCTGTGGACTCGATGTTCGCGAGGATACACGTGATCGTCTCACGGAGAGGAAGAATGGGGAAATGCTGATGTAAACAAGCATTTCCCGGTTCTGCCTAGTGACAGGACATTGATCACCGCTCCCTGTAATCGGGAGCGGTGATCAGTGTCGTGTCACATACAGCTCCTCCCCCCCACAGTAAGAATCACTCCCTATGACACACTTAACCCCTACAGTGCCACCTAGTGGTTAACCCCTTCACTGCCAGTCACATTTACACAGTAATCAAGGCATTTTTAATTGAACTGATCGCTGTATAAATGTGAATGGTCCCAAAATCGCACCAAAATTGTCCGATGTGTCCGCCATAATGTTGCAGTCACGATAAAAAATGCTGATCGCTTCCATTACTAGTAAAAAAAAAAAAAATATTAATAAAAATGCCATAAAACTACCACTACTTTTGTAGACACTATAACTTTTGCGCAAACCAATCATTACACGCTTATTGTGATTTTTTTTTTACCAAAAATATGTAGAAGAATACGTATCGACCTAAACTGTGGAAACATTTTTTTATATATATATTTTGGGGTTATTTATTTATTTATTAAAAGTAAAAAATATGTTCTTTTCAAAATTGTCGCTATTTTTTTGTTTATAGCGCATAAAATAAAAACCGCAGAGGTGATCAAATACCACCAAAAGAAAGCTCTATTTGTGGGGAAAAAAGGACGTCAATTTTGTTTGGGAGCCACGTCGCACGACAGAGCAATTGTCAGTTAAAATGACGCAGTGCCGAATCGCAAAAAGTGCTCTGGTCTTTGGGTGGCCAAATGGTCCGGGGCTGAAGTGGTTAAAGAAAGTTGAAAATATCATATTAACTGGCCAGATCAACAGGTTAAAATAAAATCAAAAAGACCAAAAAAGAAAACAAATGCAGCCACTGGTAATCTGCAATATATTGTATTGTTATTCTGGGTTAGATACACTTTAAACTGGCCAAACACAATTTGAATTTCAGCTGATTCCCTGGTGGCACCACCCGGCTTAACAAACCTAAACTGAAAAATCGAAGGAGTTGAATGGAAATTGTTCGATAAACAGTGACTATATCCTATCAGATGCTTTCTTAAAGTGGTTTTAAAGGCATAAGGTTTTTTACCCTCATCCATTCTACACATGAAGGTAAAAAACCTTCTGTGTGAGCAGCCCACCTAATAATTACGTGAGCCCCCTCTCGATCCAGCAATGTACACGAGAGCCTTGCAGGGGCGGACTGACCATTGGGGCAGTCGGGCACTGCCCGAGGGCCCCATGCCATTAAGGGGCCCCATCAGGGTTGCCAGCCTCAATAAAACCAGGGACAGTATGTAAAAGTCTGTGTTTTTTTAAAAATCCCAAGATTATAGCTGCCCCGCCTCTCCAGTACCTTTTCAGTGTGTGTATGTGTATTCTGTGTGTGTATACTGTGTGTGTATATTGTGTGTCTCTGTGTGTTTATTGTATGCGTGTGTGTGTATACTGTGTGGCTCCATAATCTATTGCCTGGGGGCTCCATAATGTCCTATTGCCTGGGGGCCCCATAATCTCCTATTGCCCGGGGGCCCAAAAATCTTCTCCTATTGCCCGGGGGGCCCCATAATCTCCTATTGCCCGGGGGTCCCATGAGTTGTCAGTCCGCCCCTGGAGCCTTGGCTTTCCGGGGGACTCACGCTCCTAATTGGCTTTTGGCAGCAGTGGGAGCAATCACAGCCAGTGAGCCAATCAGGAGATGGAGGGGGTGGGGTCAAGCCGCAGCTCCATGTGTGAATGGACACACAGAGCCGCGATTTAGAAGCGCGCCTACTTGGTTGGCTGGGGTACCCAGCAGGAGGGAGGGTCCAGGATCGTCAGTGAGAAGAGGAGAATCTGAGCGGCTCTGTGCAAAATCATTGCACACAGCAGGTAAGTATAACATGTTTGTTATGTAAAAAAAAAAAAAGACTTTAATATCGCTTAAATAACAAAATATTATAATGGTTTTACACAAAGCAGCCCCAATCCTCTTCTTCTGCTCCTGGCTCCTTCTCCTTGCTGAGTGCCCCCATAGAAGGCTCGGGGCACTTGTGGATGCTCACTCCCGAGTGTGGCTCTGTGTGTCCATTGACACACAGAGCGTGGCTCAGCCCCACCTCCACTCTTTCCTCAGTGGCTTTGTTTGAGCAGCAAAAAAATAGCGCTTGCGGCTGTCACTCTGTCCAAAGAGGAGAGGGAGAGCCACTACTCCCATGCAAGATTGGGCTCAGATAAGATACTTTAATTCCTAGGATGGTAAAAAAAAACAAAAAAAAACTTTACCTTCAAAAACTACTTTTGGCGACTTCGGGTGTGATTTCAATAGACGTCTGTGCAGGAACTCGTGCAGATGTCTCTGAAATCGCCCCCCGAAGTCGGGACTGACATGCGGGAATGAAGTTACGCTGAACTCTCACAATTTCAAAACCTTCACAGTGTGAACGAGGGCTAAATGAAGTAACATGCAGGATTGTCTTCTGTTGAATTCTTAAAAAGGGTGGGGTGCTCTGCCCACAAGTTCCCCATTTTTAGAAATTCAAGTGGGAAGATAATCATTTTTGATAAATAAATAATTAACTCAGAAATTGTTGAGTCACATTGAACAGGAAAACAAAAGCAGTTCCTTTTTATCCCAGTGATTAAAAAAAAAAAAATAGTCACCTAGCCAAAATAAAGATCGCTATCCCTGTGTTAAAGAGGAAGTAAAGCACTGCTTTTTTTTCTCTTTTTCTGACCTGCAAAGTAAAGGCATAATGTGCTAGTATGCATCGCATACTAGCACATTATGTGAAACTTACCTGCAAAGCCCCCATTGTCACTGTTGGAGGCCACATCCATCTTCACCCATCTTCCTTCCGGGTCCACAGACTCCGGCTGGAGCCGCGTGACGTCACTCCTGCGCTTGTGCGCAGGAGCCGCCGGTCACGGCACAGGGCTCTGAAGAAACAGCAGGGGTGGCCGTTCCTTCAGAGCGCATGCGTCGATGACATCTTTAGCTGTATATATAGTAAATATCTCCTAAATGGTGCACATTTATGAGGTATTTACGCTACCTATAGGTAAGCCTTATTTTACTTACCTATAGATACAAACAATCGATGGAAGTTTACTTCCACTTTAACCTCTTAAAGAACGTCCACCGCACATATACTGCGGCAGAGCGGCTCTATTGGGCAAAACAACGAACCTGTATGTTATTTCATGCAATAGATACGGTGGCCAGCCACCCACGATTGCCCCACAGAGGGGCAGAACAGGGATCTGTCTATGTAAACAAGGCGGATGCCCGTTCTGACAGGGAGCAACACTGAGATCTGCTGTTCAGGAACAGTGATCTCTGTGTTGTTCCTGTGAGCCCATCCCCCACACAGTTAGAACACACCCAGGGAACACAGTAACCCCTTGATTGCCCCCTAGTGTTAACTACTTCCCTGCCAGTGTCATTTATACATTGATCAGTGCATTTTTTTTAGCACTGATCACTGTAATAATTTCACTGGTCCCCAAAAAGTGTCACTTGGGGTCAGATTTGTGGCAGATTGCCGCCATTAACAGTAAAAAAAAAATAAAAGAAATAAAAGTCCATAAATCTATTTCTATTTTGTAGAAACTATAACTTTTACGCAAACCAATCAATATACGCTTATTGCGATTTTTTTTTTAACCAAAATTATGTAGAAGTATACACATTGGCCTAAACCGATGAAAAAATTTGTTTTTTTTTATATTTTTTTTTTTGGATATGTATTATAGCAGAAAGTAAAAAATATTGTTTTTCTTTTTCTTTCAAAATTGTCGCTCTTTTTTTGTTTATAGTGCAAAAAATAAAAACCGCAGAGGTGATCAAAGACCACCAAAAGAAAGCTCTATTTGTGGGAAAAAAGTACATCAATTTTGTTTGGGTACAGCATCGCACGACTGCGCAATTGTCAGTTAAAGCGACCCAGTGCTGTATCGCAAAAAAAATGACCTGGTCATTAAGGGGTTAAATCCTTCAGGGGCTGAAGTGGTTACAGCTTGGTGAATTGAACCAATTGAATTGAAACTGAAGTGGATTGTAAACTATAGTGCATTTTCAGGAACTATAGTGTAGTTTCATTATTGTATTGTTTTTAGAGTGAAGCTTTGTTTTGTCTAAAAAGGACTTGAACCCTTTCACTGCCAGGTCTGTAGTTCGCACGGACCTGACAGCGGCGGTATCACACACAATCCACTGCCTGTCAGGTGAAAGCATTTGGGTGGCAGCGCTGCCTCCCGATTGCTCACACGCACACCCCCAAAGGAGACATGCAGGGTCTTTTAGACCCTGCATATCTCATTAAAGAGAATCTGTCACTAAAAATCACCGGCCCCCAATGTGATAAAAACAAAAGTTAAGTAAAAAAAATGTTTTTTTTTTTGCAAAAAATGTAAGTTGCACCTAAAAACATAACACACCCCCCCCCCCAAAAAAAAATTTGAAGCCCCCCAAATCCACGCCGGAGTAAGAGCAATAATTCTAGCACCAGTCTCCTCCATAACCATAAACTGATACCTATAGGGGGTTTTTGAAGCGTCACCTATAGAGAATATATACGGTACTGAAGTTTGTCGCCATTTTATGGGCGCACACAAATTTAAGGTTTGGCATGTTGGGTATCTATTTACTCGGCGCAACCTCATCCTTTATATTTTACCAAAATTTACCCCATCTCGCGGGGAGCGTGGCGGGCAGGTGGTGGTGGCTTCTCTCCGGGCTGCTTGTTTGCTGCTCGGTTCCCCTGCGTGCGTCTTCTCCCTCCTCTCCTCCGTGAGCTGTGCGTCTCCTGCCGGCCAATCCGATCAGATCTCCTTTCGGCCAATCGGGTGATGGGTCTCATGACCCGCTTCCTGATTGACGTTAGGAGATTCAGTGTTATACATTCGCTATTGTAACACAACTGGGTGGGCTCGGAAATCAGTGCTCTCCCCCTTTTTTGAAGCTTATTAGAGCCTCTGGCTCTACTCACGTGCTTAAAAAGAAAAAAACACCCCCCATTGGAATCCATGCATCCAGCGCCCCTGCATGTAGATCAGGGGGCCGAATGCATGGATAGGGGGGCAGCATCGTGCGCCCCTAGTGGATGGGCTGCCACTGCATTTGACAGAAGTCAGTTGTTAGATTAACTTCTGTCAAATGGGAACCTTGGAAAACTTTTCTCAATCAATGGCTGTAGCCAATCTGCTGCAGCAGCTGATCAGTGTATTGTGATATCAGAGGATTCCCACTGTCAGAATAAAATGTCTCCGTGGGTAGGGTTCTGCTATGGCTTATAAAATGGCTTATAAAAAAAAAAGAATAATTTTTGGCCACCTTTAGAGGTTATACTGAGCTGAGAACATCCAGACAGCTCTGGTAAGTACATTTAATTCATTTAGTGCACAGGCTGAACGAAGGAAATCTATATGTGTATGGCCAGCTTCATTGGTCGGATCAATAGGTGAAAATAAGGAAAAAAGTTCAAGAATAGTTAACTAATGCAGCCACCAAATCCAAGAACTGATACGCTGAAGTATATAAAATTGTTCAGTTTGGGTTTAATACTCCTTTAGTTTCAGTCACCAATATATCCCTGGAGTTCAGCTTTAACAGACCTGTTTACAGACATGTGGAAGAATTTTGTGTCCACAAAGATGCGCTTATCTTTTAGAATCCCATTCAGCAGAAAGGATAGGATAAACTATTTCTCAACCATTTCCTTCCTGATTCAGCTGTTTTCTGCATAAAACCTGCTAAGTCAAGTAAACTGTGTAAACTGTGACCATGGAATCGGACGAAAGCACTTTTCATGATTTCCAGAATTCAGGTAAGAAATTAATTGTTGTAGCTGAATAGTGTGTAAAGAAAGCATATATGAGTAATTCAAAGAAACAATTTATAGAGAAATGATAAATGTTTGATTGTAATGAGATTATGCTCTTTGCATGTTGCCCTTTGTAGTTCTATGCTCAAAACCCAGTAGACTTATGTAAGGCAGTATAAGTGCAAAACGGTGTGCATAGTGCAGAACTAACTATATAAAAATCAACTTTATGTATGTATTGCTAAACTGCAACAAATTTGATTTTTTTTCCGCAAAAATTATTTAGCCTTTGCCAAATTTTCATTGTAAGTGAAAACTCTCAGTTCTGCTCATTCAGCCACTTGGGCAAAATTTGCTTTAAAAAATGCACGATGTATGTGTTTTTTGGGGGTTGTGCTTTGAGGGTAGGTCATTTCTTTTTTCTTTTGTATGTATTTGATTGTTGTGCTTAGTGTGTGTGTTTGTGTGTTTTGTCTCAAAAAAAAAATATTCTTTCTGTTTTTGTTCAAAACTTTCTAAAATAATAAGGCTAATAAAAGTATATTTGTCAAATAAGAACAGGCCAAGGATAGTTAGAAAAAGCTTCTGTAACCCTCAAGAGAAATATAAAGCCCACTGTACCTTTAAAATCACCTTATTTTTGCCTTCGTCATTGAGTCCAATGTTACGGAAATGTTGCAGAAATGTGCAGATTTTTGATGACTTTGGAGGAAATGCAAACCGTCAATTACACTCATCCAAAATAACTGTTATTATTTTTCCACTTATAAGTAATGTTAGGTTTATTTTAAAGGTTAGGTCAAAGAAGGCTTATTCATCTCCAATTTACCACCAGGTACCTCGTGCCACTCTCCCGTAGAGTGGTTGGGACCCCCCAAAACTGGGTTGCTCAGGTATGCTACTACTAACCAGTTCCTGATCACTGGCCCAGATCTGCCCTCTCATACCTAAATACTATTTGTCAATGGGATTAGCAGTCACCAATAAAGTGGAGCAGGTGGTGGGAGTTACAAGTAACAAGTCTTTAGCCTCACACATACGTGCCGAATGCCGGGCAACATCGGCCGGTTCATTAAAAAATGTCAGATATTCTACCCGTGTGTAAGGCAGCCCGTTTTGGTCAACATGCTCTGTTGGGTGAGCATGCTGAAAAACCAACAGCCGACCGGCTCCCGATCAGCCCTCTTAGCCAATTGCTTAGAGCACTGACTGGAGTGTTCTGATAGGGGCCATTCCCCTGTCAGAACCCAAAAGAACAGCAGGTGAGATCATTGTACTAATGTCAGATCGTTAATACAGCAGGTCGACCAGCGAGTTGAATGAAAAAACCCAGTGGTGTGTATCAGGCTTTACTTGCCTACAAGTAAAGCAAGTGGCCATCTTAAGTATTTTGAGTATTATCACATCATATTTCTGTTGTGAAATGTCAATCTGAAAACTCTAAAAAACAGTTTTTGGGAACCTATGTGGGTTTCCACCAACCCAATAGACATATTTTTTAGCATTTGAAAGTACTTTTCGATCATACTTGTGTGAGATTTTTTGGGTCTCTATTCACCAGACTCCACAGTAGAACCTTGTCAATTTAAAGTAATTTCTACCCCCTAAGACTCAAAACATTGGTTACCTTACCCATTTAGCTAGAGTAGCTAAAGCAGACACCAGAGTGGTACAACGAGCAGCCACACTTCAGACATGAGTACAAATACCACTGTTAAATACATAACCAAGTATTTTCTGTAACCTGTTGCAACCAACCCATTATCAGTTGTAAAAGTGTAGTCTTACTTAAGGACAATGGTAATACAATTTTTTAGAAGCTGGTGTCTATACATTCCCTTATCATTGTGCAATGTTTGGCTGGCCATAGATGCCTTGCTTTTTTCTTTTGATCAGCCAGCGGGGTGCTAAAAAAAAAAAAAAAAAATTTTTTTGATTCTCCCCATCTATACAAGTGAGGTGGATGGAGGAATCTTATGCCCCGTACACACGATCGGAATTTCCGTCCGAAAAAGCTTGGATGGTTTTTCCGACTGAATTCCGCTCAAGTTCTCTGAACTTTCGACCGTCAAGAACGCGGTGATGTACAACACTATGACAAGCTGAGAAAATGAAGTTCAATGCTTCCAAGCATGCGTCGAATTGTTTCCAAGCATGCGTAGGAATTTTGCACGTCAGAATTGCTACAGACAATCTGAATTTCCGATAGGAACTTTTTCCGTCGGAAAAATAGAGAACCTGCTCTCAAGCTTTTGCTGGCGGTAATTCCGCCAGCAAAAGTCCAATGGAGTATACACACGATCGGAATTTCCGACCAAAAGCTCACATCGGACTTTTGCTGGCGGAATTTCCGATCGTGTGTACGGGGCATAACTCTTGGGGCATTGTATTCTGACAGCGGGTCTCCATTGCTGTCAGGATACACTGATCAGCAATTTGCTGCATCTGGCTGATGAAGAAAACATTTCCAACACTCCCATTCAACAAAAGGGGATAGTTAGATTGACTTCTATCTGTTGATTCAACTATTCAGCTTTAGCCTTTGGCAGTACCATATGGTATTCTTCTATAATAAAGTCCAACTCCACCTTTGAAAAATAACCAAACAAAAAAAAAAAATAGGCACATTGAGTGTAAAAATTAAAAAGGCAGATTTGGATGCAATACTCACCTGCTCTTTAACATTGCCCATGGCATCTTCCAGGTTGAATGATGTCCAGTGTGATCCAAGCCACTTCCCATTAGCCCAGGCCATCATGGACTCTAGGAGTGCACCTTCACATAGCTTGGACTTGCAGTAATGCTGGACAGAGCGGTGATCACACATAGTTACATAGTTACATAGTTAGTAAGGTTGAATAAAGACACCAGTCTATCCAGTTCAACCTGAGTGAGTGTGGGTGTGTGTCTACAATTGTCCCTATCCCTGTACATTGTGTCTCATTAAGATGCTCATCTATTATATTATTATTTATTTAAGGTACCCATATAGTGCCGTCAATTTACGCAGTGCTCCACACATACATCGCACACTCACATCGGTCCCCACCCTCAAGGAGCCCACAATCCAAGGTCCCCAACTCACATTCATATACTAGGGCCAATTTTGGACAGAAGCCAATTAACCTACCAGCACACTTTCTTATATGAATGCCATGCTGTCCAAAAGTAAGGTCCACCCACCATCAACGAAGCGAAAGAGGTCATGGATGTCAGCAGCCATGCAATCCTGACTGCAGGAAAAAAGGTATGTATAACAACACAATAGGGTCGGTGTAAAAAATGTTGTTGGTCTTTAAAATACTAATTTTAGAATTTTAAAATTCTGGTATACTAACATCCCCTTTTGTGTTGTCATTTTAGGCAACAGATGGTCTAATTATTACAGGCAAAACCCAGAACGGCTTTCCTATGGACTGCTGGCATTGTTGTATATAATGATCCTGGCTTTATTCATTACCGTATTCTCCAAGTGTAAGATTTTACTTTTTTTTTCTTATTGTATTTCAAATTTGTATAAGTTATATTATCTGTTTATATTTCTTTATGGCTTTTCACTGCTTGGAAGTGCAATTTATTCTGGTTAGGAGAACACATGGACAGTTTGTGGATTATGATCACATGTTTGGTTTATCTGCAGTGGAGACTTTTTACTGTTACATTTATTGACATTGAACTTTTTTACAATACGTTGATTTCATTATGTAGTGATATAGCTTCTATATAAAATATATCAATTAGCGTTTATACAAATGTATAGATGGCATGTTGGTTTCATATATTTACATATTTTATAAAGTGGCTCAGGTAACTTACTTTATTCAGGTAAATACCCCAAATAAATATGTCACCCTTGGAGTCAGTCTTGAACTGGACTTACAGTATTTTTTTAAACAATACATATTTATTGGTATTTTTCCAAAGTATACAAAATACAAGCAGATTTCTCATTTCTCATTTGTACATATTGTTCGCCATTCAGGAGCTTACTACATTAATAGAGTGACTTACAGTATTTAAAGCCAGGAAAAGAAAAAAAATTGTTCTGCACTCTGCCAGCCCCCTCAATCTGTGCAATTGGTCTCTTGCAGTTCTTCACTAGTGTACTTCCTGCCACGGTTCCACTCTTACCACTATCACATACAAAGTAGGACTAATAGCCCTGCATTGCATGTGATGCCACAGAAGAACCACCCACTGCTTGGCATGGGGGGAGAGAAGAGGAGAGCATTGGAGCCTGTCAGAGTGTGGGGGTCACTGCAAGGTTTTTTCCATCCTGGAGTTGGACTTTAAATAAAAATTAAAACAATAAAAAATCATTCATGCAAAAATGATTTTTTTTTTTTTTTAAAGAAAATATACAGTGAAATATTTGGCTCCCTGTATGCAAGACATTCATTTTTGTTCTTTAAACTCTTTAGCCTTGGTTGGTAATTCTCCTCAATACACACATGCATATATACACATATATACATACCAACTGCACTACCAGCACATCATTCTCATTCCTTCCGCTACTTGTTGATACTAACTGGAACGGTTCTGGCATCTAGTCAAGGGATATCCTGAAGCCAACATATACTGTATCAGCACTTTGCAGATATAATTATAGCACACTAGCCAGATCAGATTCTGCCATTGGTGTTAAACTAAACCTGACATTTGAACATTAAAATCCATCACAACTAGAGAGGCTGAAAATTATTCTATGACCATTCTTCCCAAAATGCCATCACAAGCATTGTCATTACAAATCATTTAGTGGGCCTGTTGTCTCATTTCCAGCCCAACATTGGACTGTGGCTCAGCTAATAAGATATCTGAAGTGCTAGTTGAGTCATCATTATTACAGTGATGGGAAGAAATTGCACTCAGGCCCCATTCTGGATAATTCCCCATTTACTTAAAAATTAACAGGCTCAGACATGGCAGAGTATACAAAATGGTAAAATGAGAGGTCTTGTATACATATACAGTATGTGACAACTACTGAACTTTTGAAATTTTCACCTGGAATTGCCCTACTGAACATCTCATAATGCATTTGCCAAAGCCACCATTGGCCAAGGTCTTCCACCTGACCTCTGCTCAGGTGCAAGACTTTGGCCAGTGATGGTTATGATATACCGGTAGGTTTCAGCACACACACTATAGAAGGCTGTTTTCCCAGCAGTCCTTTGTTAGCATGTTGGGAGTGTAGTGAGGGCCAGCTGACATTATTTTTAGGGAGAGTTGGTTAGTGTAGTATAATGTGCTGCTACTGCTTTGTGTATTACACAGCACTCACTGTGGAGACCCAACAGACTTTTTTAAGACTACTTTTTTTTTGTTTGTCAGTGGCAAAGGTGTTTCCTTGCATATCTTTAATAGTAGTTGATTTTTTTTTTTGTTTTTTTACCTTAAGAAATAATAATAATAATATTAATATTAAAAATATAAAAGGGGTTTTATTTTACTGTAGTGTTTTCGGGTAGCTGTTTGGAGATTATAATTATTTTTGATGTTGTTTTGTGTTTGTGCTTTATTTTTTGTATTTTATTTTGTTAGGGTCTTTTATTTATTTATTTATTTTTACGGGGTCAATAACAGCATGATTCTGTTGGTGTCACCTCAACAGCTGCCCTTTGTTGGCAGCGAAGCACCGCAGATCATTCAGATGCTGTTTATTCCAACAGAGTCATGCATTAATTATTGTGCTCTGAGATTGAGGAGGAGAATAATGCGAGTGTAAGAGCAAGGGACACCAGGCATGGAGAACCAATTGGTAGTGATGTTCCTACAGCAGCAGCAGCATTCTGACAAGTTGGCTCCAGTTTCCTCCTGTATGCAATTTCCATCATCAGTGTCCAAAAAAGACAAAATATATATCTTTTTTTTGCTGATCTCTTTAGTTTCATCCACTGGCTCCTGTGTTACTATAGGACACAGAAGTTATATAGGGGCCAATGGAGTGAACTACGAGGCACAGTGGGGGATGCAGACATCTGATACATCCGGAGGTGTGCGGGAGGCTAAACAGCAATTCTCAAAGGCAGTGAAGTTCATTGGTGCAGGAGGTGGGACAGGTGGGTATTAAATGCTTTATTTTGCAGGTTGGCCTTGTTTTTCATTTTTTTAAACAGTGACAGAGGTGTTTTAGGGGGCTCTGGAACCAGTGGATTTCAAAGGTGCTGTTCTTCCTTGGAGCTATATAGTCAAAGCTTCTAATTGTCAAAGTCTGCCAAAATTTTTCCAAAACATGTAACTTGATACAAAGACTTATTTTCAGGTGAAATTTTGGCCACTACAACAAGAGTCATTTGGAAGATTTTTTGATACCTATGAAACAAGACAGGAGACACTCCTAATACTTCCCTATATTGTCTGTACCATTTTCATTCTCCAAGTGCCTGTTATACTTTGTATATAGTGTATATTTATAAATATACTTTATGTTTCCATTTTTACAGCCTCTTCACCTGGGAATCTTCAGCTCGTTAGCAAGAAGGAAATTAATGACTTCAACAGTAAAGGTCTGGAGATTCAATTGTGACTGGGGTCAAGTTTCTGATTAAAGTTAAAAGGGATTTCCACTCCTGCCATATAATCTTTTTCCACAACATGTCAACCTGAAAAAAAAAATCAGCCAGATTCTTGTGTAAATGCCATCTTCATATTCTAAACATGGTCATAGCCATTAGTCATTCACCAGACCCCTGGAAATGATTTGACCAAGGTCTCAACCCTAAAACTGGCACTAGGCTGGAAATGCCCATACAGTATGTGAACCAGGTGGATTTGTTCCAGTAGACCAGTGCCCATAGACACAGGAAGACACTAAGATACATTTGCAGATCCTACCAATGATACCTCTGACAAATGATCCATGGTCATAAGAAAGTTGAGGAAGGTGCCTGAAGTTCTCTAGCGCTGTCACATCCACAGTGAAATAACAGTGATTACACAATGCTTTCTAACCTGTGCAGTAGCTTAATTTCTCAAGAATTGTGTACTGAGACACATCTCCCTTCCATCTTTAGTACTGAGACCCACCACTGTTGCTTGTGTGACTGATCTTATAGAATAAAGTAGCACCAAACACTTCCCACAACATACCAACCTGAAATAAATATCAGCAAAATCCTTGTCTGAATGCCGTCTTCAGATTTTAAACATAGCCTCTAGTCATTCACCAGACCCTTGGAAATTATTTGACCACTCTATGAAGTCTCATTCCTCCAGCTGGCAGTTGGGCATGCAATACCCATATGTGAATCAGGTGGATTCTCTCCATTTGACCAGTGCCTATAGACACAGGAAGGCAGTAAGATACAAAGCAAATCCTGCCTACGGTACCTCTGACAAATGATGCTGTCATAAAAAGGTTTAGGGAGGTGCTTGGAGATATCTTGTGCTGTCACATCTACAGTGACATAACAGTGATTAGACAATGTTTTCCCACCTGTCCAATGACTTCATTCCTCCAGAGTTATGTGTTGAGACACATCTCCCTTCCACATTTAGTACTGAGTCCCACCACTGTTACTTGTGTGACTCACATTATAGACTAAAGTAGCAGTTGGCACCTCCTTCCCACCTCTATGTGCAATAATAAACATGTTCAGTGACAGATGTACTCATCATTGCCCTTTTAAAGAGGACCTTGCAGCTAAAAAGCAAGGTCAACTTCATCTTTCTTTTGGTTAGATCTGGAGGATGCAGAGTACTCAAAATCTTGTTGAGAAGAGAATCTCAGCACTGTGTTGCAGCATCTTCATGTGAGATTTGACATGCTCAACATTCCTTAGGATCTCGTAGGTAGAAGGATGACATCCCCCTTGCACCTCAGAACCTGAAGGTACATTTTTCCCCCTACAAGTTTTTCAAGTGTTTTTCAGTAAGAGGGGGCTTCATAAAAAGCAGAACTTGCATAGAGTGTTAGTCTGCCTTCATAGCTTCCCTAAACAGCCAGAGCAAAGCATTGGGCTGTCAGATCCAAGAGCAATCAGACATCTTTATGGCCAGCTACAAATTGGCCTACAGCTGTAAGCCTTTATGTTATGGTCACTAACGGCCACCAGGATTGTCTCCTGATCCTGCCATTTCAACAGGACAGAACAGAAATCATTTAATATCTAGGAACCTTTTAAGAGACAACTATTCCAAAGTAGTTACTGAAAATCAATAGTGGATGGTAAAATTATATACCCCTCCTGCTGGTCTATTTATCAGAATCATTGCATGTACCCAGAATTCTGTGGTTGGGTAAGCATATAACCTTCTGCCCTTCCTCCAAGGATGAAGTGCTTGGGTCTGAGCAGCCAATCACTAAGCCCCAACACCTGCACAGAGTGTTAGTCTGCCTTCATAGCTCCCCTAAACAGCCAGAGCAAGGCATTGGGCTGTCAGATCCAAGAGCAATCAGACCTCTTTATGGCCAGCTACAAATTGGCCTACAGCTGTAAGCCTTTATGTTATAGTCAATAACGGCTACCAGGATTGTCTCCTGATCCTGCCATTTCAACAGGACAGAACAGAAATCATTTAATATCTAGGAACCTTTTAAGAGACAACTATTCCAAAGTAGTTACTGAAAATCAATAGTGGATGGTAAAATTATATACCCCTCCTGCTGGTCTATTTATCAGAATCATTGCATGTACCCAGAATTCTGTGGTTGGGTAAGCATATAACCTTCTGCCCTTCCTCCAAGGATGCAGTGCTTGGGTCTGAGCAGCCAATCACTAAGCCCCAACACTGCTATATTGGGGAGATAAAAAGCTCATTAGCAGTGTATGAAAAGTTATGTGATGAAGGACATCTGCAGACAATGGTGGGAGGAACACACATTAAAGTAAGGGGGAAATTATGTAAACTCAGGCATGTGAACTGGGGCTCGCACAGAAGAACAGGGTAGTGGGAAAGCATGGAGAAGGTAACTGTCAGTGGGAGTTTGTCAAGAGAACCTTTCACTTTGACCCACTTGGTCTTTTTTCTTTTATGATGGAATAGTTCTGTTTATCTTTCCTCAGCTTGATCTCATGCAATTGTCATTTTTATATTTGGCATTGTGTTTTACATTTTTAGATTCTATATTGCACCTACTCCAATGCATTTTTCCTTTACAGTCAGCAAACTTTCTTCAGAAATGGACCAGCTACAATCAACATTTAAAAGTAAGACAACTAACATAACAAAGCACAAGTAATCAGTTAGAAACAATGTAGTTAAATTATCATATTGTAAAGTGTATAAGGTTGTAAAGGACCTGTGAGATGACAAATAGCTGAATGGAAGAAATAAAACAATAATGAAAGCCAGTCATCGACGTTAGGAAATGATCTGCTAATCTTCAGGCATTATCCCTTTATTATTTATTCCAAATGAAGGCATAAAGTCGGGTATCTTGAGTGTTCATGTTTATGCCTATGGAGGAAATCTGTGCATAAACTCACCAGCAGAGGATCCCACCAACATTTAATTTTGAGTTGTACATTAAGTTTAAGCTGAACTCAAGCCAGCTAAATACAGATGAAATACATTTACTGTATATGGAAGCTGTTTTACTTGCTAAAGGATTTGCATTCTGTTCACTCAGTCCTGAGGGACCTACACAACTCTGCCACACAGCACAGACCTGTGTGGCAATGCAGAAGATCTTTTTATTCTCTGCTGTTGAAAAGTAACACTCAGAAGTCTTGACCCTTCCCCAGCCTGTGATGGGACAATGAAAGGAGAAACATAATACTATACTGAGCTATTACTCTGCAGCACAGCTGTTTGGCTCCTTGTGCTGCTTCTCCCCCTTCCAGTATAAGCTCTACTGTGGGAGGCTAATGCCAGGTCAAATTTAGGTACACATTCTGATCGCTATGGCTGCTGGATTTTGTCTGAACTCAGTCTAAACCCAAGTTAGCAGAACATATGGGAACCTATCACATGATCACATCCCTGCCAGTCCAATCAGCGGTGCCCAGGGCATTCCCCCCTAGTGGCACATACACATTGACCCAAGCAGCCATAAAAGGTCAATGATATCACAATCATTCCCACCCCTTTGTGTATGCGCAATTGTGGGATGAAAAATGTTGCTGAGCTGTTGATTGAGTCAGTTGGGGTGTGAACATGTGAAAAACGTAATGGTGTATTAGTGAGCACAAGGCATCTTTTATTCTGCCTAAAGTTCATATTTAGCACTATTAGAAGGGTGACCACAGAGTTGTACTTTGTTTAAAATTTCAATTCCTCTTTAACCACTTGACCCCAGGAGATTTACCCCTCTTCATGACCTGGCCATTTTTTGTGATACGGCACTGCGTTACTGTAACTGACAATTGCGCGGTTGTGCAACGCTGTACCCAAATACGTTTTGTGTCCTTTTTTCCCACAAATAGAGCTTTTTTGGGGGGTATTTGATCACCACTTTATTTTTTGCGCCATAAACAAAAAAAGATGGACAATTATGAAAAAAAACCAACAATATTTCTTACTTTCTGCTATAAAACATATCCAAAATAAACATGTAAAAAAATCAAATGTAGCAATGTACAGTTACTGTAACTGACAATTGCGCGGTTGTGCAACGCTGTACCCAAATACGTTTTGTGTCCTTTTTTCCCACAAATAGAGCTTTTTTGGGGGGTATTTGATCACCACTTTATTTTTTGCGCCATAAACAAAAAAAGATGGACAATTATGAAAAAAAACCAACAATATTTCTTACTTTCTGCTATAAAACATATCCAAAATAAACATGTAAAAAAATCAAATGTAGCAAAGGTCCCTTGATGCCTAATGGTGACCTCCAGAGTTAGGGACAGCTGACATCCAGAGTGGGTTACAAGGCATGGTGGGTGTACTGCAAGATGAAATGGTGGGCACCAGACACTTTTTGAACGCAAAGAGATTTGTTGTCTCCTGAACAGAACTGTGGGAGAGAGGGTTAGGGCAAGGACACCCTTAGGTAGATGCAATATTAATTGGCAGACTCCGAGACTTCTGTAGGCAGACAGCTATACAGGTGAAGGCCTTCAGCCAGACACCGCTTCTGTATAGGTAGGACCGCTGTTTCCTATGGCAACAATCTTGTAGCAGTTACTAACAATAGTTGTATTCAACTATTGGCAACACAAACAGTTCTCCTCTTCCTTCACAGTCACTCACTGTGGGTCTTCACTCAACAAACTCCAAGTCTTTCACTAGACTTCGGATCTAATAGCCACTGAATCTTCTGAGGTCTTCCACTTTTAGCACTCAGTATCTTCCTCAAGCGTCACCCCCGCTTCCCTGCTGGGTCCCTGGCTTGGCACGCACAGATACTCTTTAAGCGGCCTACTGACCCTCTAGGTCCCTGTTTGCCCCCCCACTGATGCTCTGCAAGCGTCACCTCTGCTGTCCTGCTGGGTCCCTGGCTTGGCACTCGCTGAAGTTTTTCCACTTCTACAAGGTCCCTGGCTGGTGAGAAGACTGTTCTGGTGCTGGTTTCAGCTTACTCACAGTGGTTTCTTGTAATGAGGTAGACGGTCCCCTAGTGGCGACAGCTTCCCCTCCTACCTCCAACCACAGCTGGTTCACCATCCGGCTGAACCGCTACTTCTGGTTGGACTACAAACTAGCAGTCCTAACCCTACGCTGCTCTCCTGCTCCTGGAAAGGCCCTCAGGCAGCCTAGCAGCCAAATTTCCCTGGGTTTCTGGCCTAGCAGCCCGGGACAGCACAACACACATCCACCCACACAGCCATCTAGGTGGCACAGAACCCCGATCACCTGACTCCACCCAAATATATAGGCTCTCTCAGCCAAGGGACAAAAGAAAATCCCTGCCCATTGGCTGAGACAACCCATCCATTCATTTCAAGCTTGCAAAGCCCCTGTCTTATCTAATGTCACTAGCATAGTGCAACCCAGTGACAGAAGTGAAAGGGTCCAACAAGTCCAGACCTAGAGAGGAATTAATCAATCTCCTAACAATTGGCCAAGGCAACTATCCTCCGGCAACTAAATTTGATAGCAACCATGCCTAAACATCACGGTGCTGCACAAATTTCATCACTTTAAGCCAATATGTATTCTACTACATATTTTTGGTAAACAAAATCCCAATAAGCATATATTGAATGGTTTGCACAAAAGTTATAGCGTCTACAGACTATGGGATAGTTTTATAAAACTATAGCTGCTTTATAAAACTGAGCTGCACAGTTTGTGGCAATTCAAACATAATTTATACCATAACAGACCAGCTAGGAAGGCAGCGCTGGAGAAACTGTTGGAATTTGTGAAGACAGAGGTCCCCAACGCAGACAGCAATTTTTTTGGACAGGAAAATTGGTAGCTTGAGGAGCACATACACGAAGGAGCGTAATAAGGTCCTGGCATCCCAGAGATCAGGAGCAGCAGCAGAGGACGTGTATGTACCCAGTCTGTGGTACTACAACAAAATACGTTTTCTGGAAGACCAGACTGAAGTGAGGTCATCACTTTCCACACTTCCTTCTCCCCCAGCTGAGGCTTCCAAGGACCAACCTGGGCCTTCCATCCAGAAAGAAGTGGAGGAACCCAGCTTGAGGCAGGTATATAATTTTTCTACATATTTCTTGTCCTAAAATTAATGGTGTTAACTAGATGTTATTATTGATAAGAAATTAATGATTGAACAAAAAGTGTTTTACATATCAATAGATAGTAGTGGCCAAAAATGATTGGGCCAAGAATGAAAAATGCTGGGGTCAGAATGATAGTCTTTTCTATTTATTAACATTCAATTTGCAACAGGCTGAAAATTGTGTGTGATTGATGAAGCAAACACTAAAACTATGTCCCTTTTTTAAACACAGGAAAGCCTCAACCAGGATGAGGGTCTGGAATGTGGCAGCCAGGAGGTGGCAGAGGGAAGTGGCAGCCAGGAGGTGGCAGGGAGAAGTGGCAGCCAGGAGGTGGCCGGGCCCAGTGGACTGACCCAATCCCAGGTCCCTTCCCTGTGCCTTCCACACAAAAGGCTAAGGAAGGGGAGGAACGTGGAGGAGGCAGCACTTGCCCTCATTCGGGATGCTCATGCGACCCTGAGAGAACCCCCCAGCGTTCAAGAGGGCTATGGCTGCATAGTAGCAGTGAAAATGCAGGAAATGGAGGAGGGCCAATGCCTCTTATGTGGGAACATCATTTTACAGACCCTAAATAAGGGGTTGAGTGGCCAAATGACAGAAAGTACACACCTTTCTGAGTTCGTCCATCCTCCTCCTCCTCCTCCTCCACCTCCTCCACCTCCTGCCACAAGTCGACGAACAAAGCCACAGAGTGCAGGGAAGCGTGGAAGGAAGACAAGAGAGTGATGGCTTGGGTTTAGTCTGGTCTGACAGAAGAAGCAGGCTGTTGTGGTACCACAGCCTGGGGACATATATGTTATCTGCTGCTGTTCCTGATCTCTTGGAGTTCAGGACCAGATTGTGCTCCCTATTGTATGGACTCCTCACGCTACCAATTTTCTTTTTCAAATAGTTGATGTGTGCCTTGGGGTACAAAGGCTTCGCAAATTTCTGCAGTTTCTCCAGCGTTGCCTTTCCTCTTTCTTTTGTTATGACCCAAAATAAATGGTAATTTTGTTTTCAACAAATACTTGCCTATGTGTTTTTATTAAAAAAGGACAGTTTGTTTGTGAGTAGGCAGGTACCTTTCAAAAATACAATGTCAAATTAACAAGGGACACCAACTTCCTTGAGGTTAAAAAATACAAGATAATAATGTTGTTGTGGTAACTTGACACACAAAAAATAAAAAAATAAAAATATGGAGATCACTAGAAAATAAATTTAAAATAATCAAAAAAGGAGATCTTGATTTAAATAAAAAAAAGGAAAAAAATACTATAAAACATAATTCTAAACATTATTGTGGAGATCTGACTTTAAAAACTAAAAATATTATTAAGGAGATCACAAGAAATAATAAAGAAATAAGTTTGTCAGAATTGTGTGACTATCAGCAGCAAAACAATTTCATTCTTCTAGCATTATAAAGAACAAAAGAATGTGCTGCATTAAAAGATCCATAAATTTACAGCGTGACGAATGTGCTATCTCCATTACGAACGCTAGTTTTACCAGACCGAGCGCTTGCGTCTCTGATCATACGTGGTTTTTTGCACCTCGAAAATGGAGAACCTGCTCTCAATCGTTTGCTGGCGGGAATTCCGCCAGCAAAAGTCCGATGGAGCATACACACGGTCGGAATTTCCATCCAAAGACTCACATCGGACTTTTGCTGGTCGAATTTCCGATCGTGTGTACGCGGCATTAGTGTTTGACCTGGCACAGAGCGGCGGCCCTGCCGCAGTAAATGTACGGTGAGTGGTCCGCAAATGGTTAAAAGTGTTGGCTGGGGGAGCAGGGGCTCTTATATTTAACGCTAAGTCAACCTTAAAGCAGAACTAAAGCCTCCTATATTTTAAAGCCAAGTGAGATTGATGTCTTTACCTCTGTTTGATCTGCAGTTGGCAAGGTGCTGTACATGTGATCAGCTATGACACCAGCTTTTTTATGGCTTGACAGTTGGTTTGAGAACTAATATAAGCACACTAGTAACTGTAACAGGTAAAATTCATGGCATGCTTTGAATGTAAGGTTTTGGGAAACAGGTAAATGGGTGGGTTTAGTTCCACTTTATAGACATGACATGATTGCCGATTGCCTTAATCTGTAAGTCGGTAAAGAGACAAAACTTGTGGTTCAAAAGTGTCTGACACCAAAGTATCTGTGCTGATCTCAAGCTGTTTTAGCAGCAGCATTATAGCTAATAATGAAAGCCACCAGTCACAAGAGGTGGAACATGTGTCTGATGTCTGGGCTGAATATCCTAAAGTGTAAAGAGTGTTTTTCAGACTTTATTATTCTTTATCATTTGAGTGTCATTATTGCCTTTCTGGATTGTTCTAGACAAGAAGTGCCAAGATGACTGGATACAATTTGAGAACAGCTGCTATTACATAAGCAAGACCAAATTTGATTGGACAGAAGCCAGGACCATGTGCCAAAAAAAAGAAAGTGACTTGCTTGTAATTAACAGTGCAAAAGAACAGGTGAGATACTGTAGGGGCCAATCCCTCCAAATGAGGGACAGTTGTGGGCTTCAACATTCAAAGCAGACTTTTTTATTGCTATATTAACCACTTGCCGCCCAGGCCAATTTTAACATTTTTCACATACTTGTCAAAATCAGATTTTTTTTGCTAGAAATTGTATATTTTATGAAAGCGGAGACCCTGAAGAACAAATAGTTAGTTGTTCCATTTTTTTTTATTTTACACGATATTTGCGCAGCTGTTTATGTAATGAAAAATTTCTGTAAAAAATACACTTAAATTAATTTTAGTGCACACAAACACAATATCATTCCCAATTTTTGGGGAAAAATGTAAAAGACAATGTTGTGTCAAGTAAATAGATACCAAATATGTCAAGATTTAATCACTTGCCGACCGCCTAACTGTAAATATACGTCATTAATTTGACCTTAAATACCAGAACTATGGCAGCAGCTAGCTGTCATAACCCCAGTTTTCAGATAAAAGTGGTCTCAGCTGTGGGTCTGCCCGAAAAGTCACTTTTATAGGGCCGCAGGGGAGGTGCGCCCCCTCCCGCTGCTTCCTGGTGTTTCCCGAGCTTACCAGACCCATCGGTAACCCAGGAAACCATCCGGTGCTGCCGATCATCAGGCAGGAAGCTGAGTGAAGGCAAGACAGCTCCCACTCGACTCTATGGCCTTGGAGGACCGGAGCAATGTCTGACGTCACTTCCACCTTCCAGCCTTAAAGAGATGGGGTTTTTTTCCCTCTTAAAAGGCAAAATATCTTTTTTTCTTTTCTTTTTTTGCTTTCAAAGGTAAATGAGAGATCTGAGGTCTCTTTGACCCCAGATCTCTCAATAAAGAGGACCTGTCATGCTTAATTCTATGACGAGGGATGTTTACATTCCTTGTAATAGGAATAAAAGTGATTAAAAAAAAGGGACGGTGTAAAAGTAAAAACTAAGATAAATAAGAATTTTTTTTTTTAAAGCGATCCGATTAAAACGGTGTGGCGCTTATCCATCAAGGACATACTAAATAAAGTGCATCAGCATAAATGACTATAAAACCAAAAGTGACGGTGCTATACAGTAATGCAATAACATAAATAGTACACAATAGCAGAAAAAGTGACAGTGCTCACGGTATCATGCTAAATTAATAAATAGCTATAGCTGTGATAAAGCATACAGGTAAATTAATCAACCCACATGTGATCGAAAACATGTGCAAATTAATAGTGAATCAAAAACCAGCCCCAATAAATAGGTAAAGCAACAAAAAGAAAATGAACTGAATCGTAGGCTGGGCTGGTAAAATCATGCAAAGTAAATGCACACTAGGCGTATATAAGTAATGTGCATGCCAGATGACAAGCATCAAATGAACAAAGTGGCTCGTGCAAAACAAATTATAAAAAAATCTTATGTGACAAATAAAAGAATATAAAAAGTCCAAAATCAAGTGCACATATAGCAATCTTCTTAAAAGGGGTGAGGTGACTGGAACAGGTATATAGTGATGTTTCTTCTCCGTGCAACACACCACACACTTGTAAGTAGTGGCCCCTTACCTTCAGGTAGTGGGGCAACAGCATAAATCAATAGTAGGAATAACAGCCCTTCCTCCTGGTGCAGGGGCTTGATGCTTCAAGGTGGTGGGATACCAACATCAGACCAGGTAATAGGGGTGACAACCTTTATTTTATGACCGGCAGCCTCATACAGGAACTCGGTCCCACCACAGGTATGGGGGGGTCCACGTGTGTCTGTATCCAGTGAATGGGCTGTGTGTGTTACCTCCCTGGTGTCAAACACACAGTGAAAAAAATCCGTACTCCAAGCTTGCACGCAGAAGCGAACACAAACATAAGTCGCACCCACATATGTAAACGGTGTTCAAACCACACATGTGAGGTATCGCCACAATTGTTAGTAAGAGAGCAATAATTCTAGCAAAAGACCTCCTCTGTAACTCTAAACAGCAAACTTGTAAAAATATTTAATGTGTCGCCTATGGAGATTTGTAAGTCTCGTAGTTTGTCACCATTCCACGAGTGTACGCAATTTTAAAGCATGACATTATTTTACTCGGCGTAACATCATCTTTCACATTATAGAAAAAAATTTGGCTAACTTTACTGTTTATTTTATTTTTTATTCATTAAAAAAATGCGTTTGAAAGACCGCTGTGCAAATACAGTGTGCAGTGGCATCGGGAGGGGGGCTGACAGGGGTTGGAGCCCTGAGTGTGCCCCGAAAAAGCCCTGGGTCTCGATAATCCTAAATTCGTTATTAGCCTCGAGCCATTTCCACAGGCAACATAGAACGATCTTCCACTTAACCAGCCAAGTGACGTACAAAAAGTCCCGCCTCCGGGACCTGGCTCCTATGATGAACGTCCTACTGGTCCAATGCCGAGACCGCGGGATGTGTGACATCCATCATAGGCGCCGCCGGGTCCAGGAGGAGGCGGGAATGACACTGCGGCCACGCTAGGCACTGGGAAGTCCTTACTCGCGCTGTGTAAATGGGCGGGCAGCAGAGCGGCTCTCCTATCCTGGCTCTCTCTCCCTGGTGCGTGCAGCCTGCTGTGGAGCGGTCAGAATGAGATGGGCTACACTACACAGGTAAGGCTGAGCTGCAGGAGTGTCAAGAGGTCACCTTTCACAGGGGGGGTCAATGTATGTGTCAGGGGGGGTCAGTGTATGTGTCAGGGGGGTCAGTGTAGGTGTCAGGGGGGTCAGTGTAGGTGTCAGGGGGGTCAGTGTAGGTGTCAGGGGGGGTCAGTGTAGGTGTCAGGGGGGTCAGTGTAGGTGTCAGGGGGGGTCAGTGTAGGTGTCAGGGGGGGTCAGTGTAGGTGTCAGGGGGGGTCAGTGTATGTGTCAGGGGGATCAGTGTATGTGTCAGGGGGGTCAATGTAGGTGTCAGGGGGGGTCAATGTATGTGTCAGGGGGATCAATGTATGTGTCAGGGGGATCAATGTATATGTCAGGGGTCAGTGTATGTGTCAGGGGGGATCAGTATAGGTGTCAGGGGGGTCAGTGTAGGTGTCAGGGGGGTCAGTGTATATGTCAGGGGGATCAATGTATGTGTCAGGGGGTCAATGTATGTGTCAGGGGGGTCAATGTTTGTGTCAGGAGGGTCAATGTATGTGTCAGGGGGAATCAATGTATGTATCAGGTGGGTCAGTGTATGCATCGGGGGTCAGTGTATGCATCAGGGGTCAGTGTATGTGTCGGGGGGGGTCAGTGTATGTGTCGGGAGAGTCAGTGTATGTGTCAGGGGGTCAGTGTATGTGTCAGGGGGGTCAGTGTAGGTGTCAGGGGGGGTCAGTGTAGGTGTCAGGGGGGGTCAGTGTAGGTGTCAGGGGGGGTCAGTGTAGGTGTCAGGGGGGGTCAGTGTATGTGTCAGGGGGATCAGTGTATGTGTCAGGGGGGTCAATGTAGGTGTCAGGGGGGGTCAATGTATGTGTCAGGGGGATCAATGTATGTGTCAGGGGGATCAATGTATATGTCAGGGGTCAGTGTATGTGTCAGGGGGGATCAGTATAGGTGTCAGGGGGGTCAGTGTAGGTGTCAGGGGGGTCAGTGTAGGTGTCAGGGGGGTCAGTGTATATGTCAGGGGGATCAATGTATGTGTCAGGGGGTCAATGTATGTGTCAGGGGGGTCAATGTTTGTGTCAGGAGGGTCAATGTATGTGTCAGGGGGAATCAATGTATGTATCAGGTGGGTCAGTGTATGCATCGGGGGTCAGTGTATGCATCAGGGGTCAGTGTATGTGTCGGGGGGGGTCAGTGTATGTGTCGGGAGAGTCAGTGTATGTGTCAGGGGGTCAGTGTATGTGTCAGGGGGGTCAGTGTATGTGTCAGGGGGGTCAGTGTATGTGTCAAGAGGGGAGAAATGTAGGTTTTGGGGGATCAATGTATGTGTCGGGGGGTCAATGTATGTGTCAGGGGGGTCAGTGTATGTGTCAGGGGGGTCAGTGTATGTGTCAGGGGGATCAGTGTATGTGTCAGGGGGATCAATGTAAGTGTCAGGGGGGTCAGTGTAAGTGTCAGGGGGGTCAATATATGTGTCAGGGGGGGTCAATGTATGTGTCAGAGGGGTCAGCGTTTGTGTCAGGGGGATCAATGTAGGGGTCTGGTAGGTCAATTTAGTGGTCAGCATGGATGGGCACTGGTGAGCCAGGCAGCAACCAGCAAGTGAGCCCAACCCCCCCGCCAAGCAGTCAATCCCCCGCCGCTGCCGGTCTTGGACTTCGGGCTGAAGCCCCTGGTCTTTTTCACACCTAGCAACGCCCCTGACAGTGTGACATAAAATATTACAATGACTGCCATTTTTTTCTCTAGGGTCTCTGCTAAAAATATATATATAATGTTTGGAGGTTCTAAGTCATTTTCTTGCAAAAAATACAGATTTTTACTGATCTTTAAGTGGTTAAAATGGCCCATGCCTGTGGAAACGCAACAAACTACAGTACCTAAAATTACCCATACACAACACTTTAAAAGCCCTCAGAGGTTAAAGCAACCGTGTCACTACAGGGATAAAACTGGACTGAAGATATACCTGTAAAAGCTATTATATACACATTTTTCTGGTGCTCCATGTGTTGAAAAGCTTCCGTAATACTGTTTCCTGGCTTCTGCAAGTAATCAACCCTCACTTCAATTTCTGATGGTTGCCATTATTTTTAGCTTTTTATTGCCGGCAAAGCAAATCCAACCTCCTTCAAGCGTTTCTGGCTTGGTCTGCACGATACCGATGAGGAAGGATTGTGGAAATGGGTGGATGAAACAAACTATGAAACATCTTACAAGTAAGTATATACGAATAACATAAACTGCTCTGATTTTCAATTGAGAACAATCAGTCGTGAGAATCTCTTTACAAATAGTGTAATTTCTCTTTAAGGGAACACTGTACTCACCACTTTCTGTATAAAGTGTTGTGAAGATGTTGGTGCTTGCACTGAACTGTGTGCTCACATCTCCCCAGCTATGTTACAAGGGCTCATTGACTTTGCAAGTTTAAGAGGTAGGAGTCAGAGAAAGGAGCAACCCCCCTGGGTTTGGGATTCCTGGTGTGCTCTGGAAGGTAGCTTTGGAGACTCCCAGGCAGAGTAGGGTGCCTGGGTTCCGTCAGAATAGGCGACCCATCAAATCTTGTAACGGAAGTGATGTTCTGTCACAGCTATCTTGGTACACCCCACACTCAGCCGCAGTAAGCCTACAGTTGAAGTCGTCAAGCAGACATCTTTTTACTTCCACCGGAGTCTTGCATTTCACACTTATTTTTACCAATAAATTGAGCTTATATCATCAAATACAGTATTTAGAAGTCCGTGACACTGTTTTGTTGTTGAATTTTAAAAGCAGCGGTCTTCTGTCAGATTAGCAAACCTGTGAGATCAGCATGCTTGCCGCTGCTTTTAAAATTCAACATCAAAGCAGTTTCACAGACTTCTAAATACTGTATTTGACAATGTAAGCTCAGTTTAATGGTAAAAATAAGTGTGAAATGCAAGACTTCGGTGGGTGTAAAAAGATGTCTGCTTGACGACTTCAGACTGTAGGCTTAGTGTGCCTGAGTGTGGGGTGTACCAAGATGGTCGTTACGGCACGTCACTTCCGTTACAAAATCTGAAGGGTCACCTAATCTGACGGAGCACCTGCACAAATATCCTAATGGCACGTCATACAGCAAGTATTGAATACAGTGCCACCTTAATCTGATGAAAGAGAGAAAGACAATCACTGGGCCACCAGCTGCTGGCCATTTTTTTTTTACTACACAAGATAAACAAATATTAGAATATTATTTTATCCACTCTAGCAAGGGGAGGAATGGGAATCTTTGGCCTGGGGGACAAACATAACTACGTGGCTATTTCGAGTTAGGGACACATTTCTGTGGACAAAAGAATGTGTACCGAAAAAAGTGTACCACAGTGCCTCATTAAATGGTGAACATGGTGAAAGGTGGTTGTTCCTAAAGGACATATTGTGGCACACCTTTTCACATCTTTCCGTATCAGCTTTTTTTTTATTCTGCCACATGATATCTTGGAGCAAAAAAAAATGCTGTGACTGCAGGTCCATAGTTCCCAACTTTCCCTGATTTTGAGGAACAAATTCCCTTTGTCCCTCTTTCCTCCTCATTTGCCCCTCATTTTGGTCTTATCTATTTAACTGTATATAAAATGCACTACATATGTATCAAAAAGTGTTAAAACCTTTCATCCAATTTCTAAATTGCTGCATTTGTAAATTCCAAAAGCCAATATAAAGGAATAGTAGTGGTAAGAATGCACTTGTGGGTTTAACCAATCTTTTTTTTTGTACAATTCTCTTTTAATGGGGGCATGGCAGGGTGTGTGTCCAATGCCTACATACTTTTGCTAATAGGTGTACCTCATTCACATCTGAGAAAGTTGGGAGGTATGCAGGTCTAAATGAGGAGCTTGAAGCTATATATTGTTCACCATATGTCACCTAACTCACACTGATCAGTATCTGAATGGTGCAGTATCTTTCCTTAGGGCCACTAGCCCAATAAATCCTTTTAATATTGGTTCAGGAGGCAAATGCTCCCCATTTCTAGTCCACTAGTATGGCAGGTATGTACTACAATGCCTTGCACACTGGAGCACCAAGGCTCTGGACACTTTACAACTAGTGCATTAAAGCCCAACTACATTTTGGCAGAATACTTTCATTGTTTTTATTCTATTTAAAGGGGTTGTAAAGGCAGAATGTTTTTTATCTTAATGCATTCTATGCGTTAAGATAAAAAGCCTTCTGTGTGCAGCAGCCTTCCTAATACTTACCTGAGCCCCATCTCTGTCCAACTAGGTCCACAAGTGTCTTGGCCATCCCAGACTCTCCCTCCTGATTGGCTGAGACAAAGTCAGCCAATCAGGAGAGAGAGGGGGTGGGGCCAGGCCCCGGCCCCTTGTCTGAATGGATACAGGGAGCTGTGACTCAGCTCACATGCCCCCATAGCAAGCTGCTTGCTGTGGGGGCACTCGACAGGAGGGAGGGGCCAGGAGCACAGAAGAGGGACCCGGGAAGAGGAAGATCTGGGTTGCTCTGTGTAAAACCACTGCACAGAAGAGGTAAGTATAACATGTTTGTTATTTTTATAGAAAAAAAACAAGACTTTACTATCACTTTGGGCCCTTTCACACTGGGGCGGCGTCGGCGGTAAAGTGCCGCTATTGTAAGCAGCGCTTTACCGTCGGTATTTGGCCACTAGCGGGGTGGTTTTACCCCCCGCTAGCGGCCGAGAAAGGGTTAAAAACCACCGCAAAGCGCCTCTGCAGAGGCGCTTTGCCGGCGTTATAGCTGCGCTGTCCCATTGATTTCAATGGGCAGGAGCAGTGAAGGAGGTGTATACACTCCGCTCCTTCACCGCTCCGATGATGCTGCTAGCAGGACTTTTTTTACCGTCCTGCTAGCGCACCGCTCCAGTGTGAAAGCACTCGTCTTCTAATGGTCATGTTGCAGAATTTCCTGGGCACCTGCAGGTCACTATAGCTGATTATTTTATTGTGACCAAGACAAAAAATGTAATATGAAATATTCTATATTAATACTGTATATCTGTATAGCAAGGTGGTAAGTGGAGCTATTAGCTCTTTTTCACATGTTTTCCAGGCTTCTATGCAGAGCTCGATAGCTGAAATTTACACACAAACATGAATAAGTCATAGCAATGACTCCCCTTTTAAGTCATAAATAACATGCCTAAAATAATGCCTAAAATAATACTTTGGCTATGGTCTCACTTAACAAAAATGAATTGTGCTCTGGAAAGCCTTCATCTCTTAATTAATGTTATTTTCTACAGAAATAATTGTATACATAAAGTAAAAATGATAGAAATCTCACTTTCAAATTTTTGAACTTCAACCACTTAGAGGCACTTTCACCCTCTTCCTGCCCAGGCCAATTTTCAGCTTTCAGCTCTGTCGCATTTTAAATGACAATTGCGCAGTCATGCAACACTGTACCAAAATGACATTTTTTGTCATTTCTTTCACACAAATAGAGCTTTCTTTTGGAGGTATTTAATCACCACTTTTGTTTTTTGCTAAACAAATAAAAAAAGGCAGAAACATTTGAAAAAAAAAAACAAAAACATTTTTCATAGTTTGTTATAAAATTTTGCAAACAGGTCATTTTGATGCACTGATGGGCACTGATAGGTGGCACTGATGGGATGGCACTTTTGGGCACTGATGGGCACTAATAGGTGACACTGATGGGGAGGCACTGATTGGTAGCACTGATGAACAATGATTGGCACCACTGGTAGGCACTGTTGGGACTGCACTGGTAATCAGACACTGAGAATCACTGCTCACATTATCCGTGTCAATGTCCCTTTAACACAAGCCGGTTATCGGCTCTCTTTTTCTCTCGGCACGCTGTCAGGAAAGAAAAGCCAATAACCGGCCTGTGTTGACATCCGTGATCAGCTGTCAATGGACATAGCTGATCACGTGGTAAAGGGCCGCTGTGATGGGCCCTTTATCCCAATCTGTGATCAGCTAAATCCAAAGGACTCAGTCAATAGACGCCCTCTCGGCAAAGTAAGCCCGTGCTGTAGCCATCATTTAGCTATAGCACGAATGGGAAGGGGTTAAAAAAATAGAAATAAAATTGATCCAAATCCATTTTAGTTTTCCTTTAACTGAACTTGCTCTGTAATATTGAAGACGTTTTGTAACTCATCCAAGTGGTGAAACAACATTACAGAATAAGTTCAGTTGAACGTGACCTACTGCTACTAGTTATAGCATGACCAGACAAAATGAGAGCCTTCTTATATAGTTTTCCTTCAAGAAAAGAGACACATCACCTAACTTAATTTGCATATGAATTTGCCTTTCCAGTTAAATCATGTACAGATTGGGAAGCACAAGTCTTTTGGACACATGGCTATCAGGTGTTCTGGTAAGCAAGGAATTTACAACAAGCTGCTAATGACATTGTGATCCTCGGCTCACTGATAGTTTCAAGTACAAATAGGTTAGTTGTTTCCTGAGCTGTATCACGCTGAGTGGGAGAAGCAGCTGCAATCACAATGAACGCTTAGCCGTTATAATTTACTTAGCGTTTGGCGCATTCAGGCTTAGAATGATTTTGTGATTTAGTGTCCAGAGGTCACTGAAACCAAGATGCTCAGGCCAAATTTAACAGTGTTAGTATGCATTGGTTAACTTAAAAAGAACTTTTTGACTACTGTTTCCAAAAATAATAGATTACTAGCAAATTATTGTCTACCTTTTAAACAATTTTAAGAGCATATAATGCTTACTTTCATTATAGGCTGACTATACAGTATATCATTTTTTTTAATACTGTATCTGTCAATGACACTATGAAAAAGAGGCACACAGCCATCTTCAAGCAGCAATAACAACAGCAGGCCAAAGGGTAATTATATACAAATGAACCTCTGCCTTTTCGATAGGCCCTATTTATATTTACAATTACCCTCTCGTTATCCATTACAAGTGGTAGAGAAATCTAAACACTACGGAATACACATCCATAATGATTTACTTATTTTGTTGTAATGAATGTGCAACCAATTCTTCCATAAATGTAAAATGAACTTCTTGTATGGAGTAATCTCCCCCTACACTTGATTGGAAGAATTAATGTGATATTTCTCCTTAAATTTCTTAATGCCTTCAGGGTAGCTCCGGCACCCCCTTCACTTTTTCCTGTTTCTGAAAATTGACTTGGTAAACATTTTCCTAGAACGGGGGTGTCCAAACTTTTTTTCAAAGCCGGCCAGATTTAAAGAAAATGAACATGCGTGAAGGCCGACCATTTTGCCTGACATTCTTTGAACCATTAAAATTATCGTATTTATCGGCATATAACACACACTTTTTCCCCCTGAACACAGGGGGGTAACCCGTGACTGCGTGTTATATGCCAATATTTTTATTTTTTTTTACCAATGGGGGGTGGGGATAAGTCGGTCTGCCCCGGGTACCACCCATTGGGAGGGTGTCGGGCCGGCTGCCCCACCTCTCCTGGCCATGGGACAGCGCTGCCATACTTTAAAAAGTTAAGAAAATATTACTGACAGCCCTTTTCTCATATACCGCTCCTCCTGTGTCACTCTCAATGTAAATGGGAGCCTGAAATACCTCAAGTGTCATTCTGGCCACTCTCCTCCTCCCGCTCCGCCTCCTCCTCGAGTGTAGCTTTTGATTGGAGGAGGAGAGTGGTCATGTGACCATCAATGAAACAGCAGAGGAGAGTCACATGACCAGGTCCGCGAGAGAGCGGCATTAAGCTTTTATTTACAATGAGAGTGACACAGGTGGAGGGGTATATGAGAAAGTGCTGTCAGTAATATTTTCATAACTTAAATATGCTGGCAGTGCTGTCCCAGGAGACTGGGGTCTCCTGGGAGTGCAGGAGGGCTTTCTAATAAAAGGAGTATATGTGCTGTGCAGGGGGTCCGTGTGCTGTGCAGGAGGTCCGTGTGCTGTGCAGGAGGTCCGTGTGCTGTGCAGGAGGTCCGTGTGCTGTGCAGGGGGTCCATGTGCTGTGCAGGGGGCTGTATAATGTGCAGGGGGTCTGTGTGCTGTCCAGGGGGTCTTGTGCCATGCAGGAGGTCCGTGTGCTGTGCAGGGGGTCCGTGTGCTGTGCAGGGGGTCCGTGTGCTGTGCAGGGGGTCCGTGTGCTGTGCAGGGGGTCCGTGTGCTGTGCAGGGGGGCTGTGTACTGTGCAGGGGGGCTGTGTACTGTGCAGGGGGGCTGTGTGCTGTGCAGGGGGTCCGTGTGCTGTGCAGGGGGTAAGTGTACTGTGCAGGGGGGCTGTGTACTGTAAGGGGGTCCGTGTGCTGTGCAGGGGGTCCGTGTGCTGTGCAGGGGGCTGTGTAAAGTTTTTTTCCTGAAACTTCCCTCTTAAAATTAGGGTGTGTGTTATACGCTGATAAATACGGTAAATGCAAATTAAATATTTTATGCAAAGTTTATTGCAAACGGCATACTTTTCATTTTGTCACATGGATGACAAATCTAAACAGGTGTTAAATCACTCTGCCTTTCATATCTGAAGGCCAGTTAAAAAAACTCCAGGAAGCTGAAATATATGTCAGGAACATTGTAAAGTACATTACATATTATTGGTAATAAAGGTTGTCTGACACTGCCCAACAAGAATTCTCTTGCCTTTGTGGCTGTGTGTGCTAAATACACAGCGCAGGGAGAAGGAACGCACCAAATCCTACAACGTCCAAGAGCTAACGAGAACGCAGACTGAGGACGTGCACTTCCTGCGGCGTCTGAGAGATCGCGAGAAGGCTGACTGAGGACGTGCAGTCCCGCGGCATCGGAGTTGAGAGATCCAGAGATCCCAGGGGCTATAAGAGATAGATTTTACAAAAAGTCCCAGGGGGACCTATTAAACCAGAACACGGGCCGCAATTGGCCCGCGGGTCGGACTTTGAACATGCCTGGCCTAGAACAACTTTCAAACTAAAATAGCTGAGACTGCTTTACAGACCCCCAGAATTATTGGAGGTTAGGCCTTCCAAATTACATTTTTTTTTTTTACTTTCTAGCTAACACAAATGGCTTTAACTTACAGGTTAAAAAACACAGCCATGAAGTTGGCTGCTTGTCTGCGGGATCCTATGAAGGTCTTTGCAATTTGCTACATAGATATTCAGCATTACCCCATCCACCATCCACGGCACAGTGGTCAAAAAGTACTTGAGTGGGACCCCAAACTAATTTCACAGCATGCCCTTTGGTGATTTATTCCTAATCTTAAGAACTGTACAATCATTCTGACTCTGTGATGGGCATCTCATGACCTAAAATACATCTCCCAAATTTCTAAAAATGGTACAGTGCTGTAAAAAAGTATTTGCCCCTTCCTGATTTTCTTTGTTTTTTTTTTTTTTGCATATTTGTCACACTTAAATGATTCTGATCAAACTAATTTTAATATTACACTAAGATAACCTGAGTAAATACAAAATGCAGTTTTTAAATGATGATTTCATTTATTAAGGGAAAAAAGCTGTCCAAACCTGCCTGGCTATGTGAAAAAGTAATTGCCCCCTAAATCTAATAACTGGTTGTGCCACCCTTGGCGGCAACAACTTCAATCAAGCATTTGCGATAACTGGCAGTTATCTTTCTCATCACCTGTGGAGGATATTTGGTCCACTCTTCTTTGCAGAATTGTTTTAATGCAGAGACATTGGACTTTTCAAGCATGAACTGGTTTTCAAGCATGAACGGCCTTTGACTAAGCCACTAAAACATTAATTTTGTTTTTTTGAGGCATTCAGAGATGAACTTGCTGACTGTTTCAGATCATTGATCTGCTGCGTAACCCAAGTGCGCTTGAGCTTGAGGTCATGAACTGATGGCCGGACATTCTCCTTCAGGATTTTCTGGCAGAGCTCAGAATTCATAGAATTCATGGTTCCATCAATTATGGCAAGTCGTCCAGGTCCTGAATCTGCAAAGCAGGCCCAGACCATCACACTACCACCACCATGTTTGACTGTTGGTATGATGTTCTTTTTATATAATGCTGTGTTAGTTTTATGCCAGATGTAACAGAATGCACACTTTTCAAAACGTTTAACTTTTGTCCGATCAGTCCACAGAATATTTGCCCATAAGTCTTGGGGAAAATCAAGATGATTTTTGGCAAAAGTTAGATGACCCTTCTTTTTGGTCAACAGTAGCTTTCGCCTTGGAACTCTCCCATGGATGTCATTTTTGCCCAATCCGTTTCTTATTGTTGAATCCTGAACACTGACCATACCTGAGGCAAGTCAGGCCTGCAGTTCTTTAAATGCTGTTCCGGGTTCTTTTATGACCTCCTGGATGAGTCACATTGTCCTCTTGGAGTAAATTTGGCAGGCCGGCCACTCCTGGGAAGGTTCACCACTGTTCCAGGTTTTCTCCAATTGTGGATA
Organism: Lithobates clamitans; assembly: GCA_037952925.1. NCBI lineage: Eukaryota > Metazoa > Chordata > Amphibia > Anura > Ranidae > Lithobates > Lithobates clamitans. The sequence goes on from JBBGZY010002435.1 coordinate 451,918, forward strand.
ATGACTCTCACTGTGGTTTGCTGGAGTCCCAAAGCCTTAAAAATGGCTTTGTAACCTTTTCGAGACTGATTCATGTAGATTACTTTGTTTCTCAACTGTTCTTGAATTTCTTTAGATTATGGCATGATGTGTTGCTTTTTTGAGATTTTTTTTTGTGTACTTCACTTTACCAGATAAATGATATTTAAGGGATTTCTTGATTCAACAGGTCTAGCAGTAATCAGGCCTGGGTGTGGCAAGTGAAATTTAACTCAGCTTTCCAAAAACAGTTCATTCATGATTTAGCGAGGGGGGGGCGAATTTCCTTTTTACATAGGGCCAGGCAGGTGTGGACAGCTTTTTCCCCCTTAATAAATAAAAATATCATTTCAAAGCTGCATTTGTATTCACTTGGGTAATCGTTGTGTAATATTAAAATTTGGTTGATAATCTGAATGTGTGACATATATGCAAAAAAAAAAATTTAGAAAGGGGGCAAATACTTTTTCACAAAACTGTATATTTAAAATCTTTGCTGAGGTGTGTACATTAACTAGTTTGAATGATAAATAATTTTTCAAGTATTTACTCCTGTGACATGCATTCCATTCCAAACCTACTATGAGCTTATATACTCTTACAATACCTTACCCCCCAACTTTAAGAAAGAGCTTTCACAAAATGGTCTCAACAACAAGGTAACAACAACTGGCTTTATTTATACTATCAGTATGATGGACCAACTTTTACAGTTTAAGTTACTGCACTGCCTCCATTACACTCCAGAGTGGCTACATAGGTTGGGATTTTCACTACAGCCTCTTTGAATAGCTGTGAGCTCCTTGCAGCCAACCGTTTACATATGTTTTGGACTAGTTTGTACCCGAGCCATTACTAGTCCCAAAACACCTTTTAGGAATACTACATTTTTTGGTTTCCCATGTGTATCAAAGATCCATTTTCCAAAGGATAGTCTTCTATGCTTGCAAAAGAAATACCAATGGCCAAATCCAGGGGCGTCGCTAGGGGGTGGCTTTTGGGGCTATTGCCCCGAATCTGGGGCCAATAGCCCCGAGTCTCTGCAGGGGTCCCCAAAGGGGAGGCTCTCTGGGGACCCTTATGTAAGTGGGGGACTCTCTGGGGACCCTGATGCAAGGGAGAGGCTCTCCGGGGTTCCTGATTTTAAGGCAGAGGCTCTCTAAGGACCCAGATTTAAGGGGGAGGCTCTCTGGGGACCCTAATGTAAGGGGGGCTCTCTGGGAACCCTGATGTAAATGGGGGGCCCTCTGGGTACCCTGATCAAAGGGGGAGGCTCTCTGATGACTCTGATGTAAGGAGGAGGCTCTCTGGGGACCCTGATGTAAGGGGGGCTCTCTGGTGACCCTGATGTAAGGGGGGACTCTCTGGGGACCCTGATGTAAGGGGGCTCTCTGGGGACCCTAATGTAAGTGGGGGGCTCTCTGGGGATATATATACACACACACGTATATTACTGTATATACATGTGTATGCCCACCCAAGCGTATGACTTTCTTTACTACGCTGCTATGGGCTCTAGCCCCAGATCTTTTGTAGACCTAGGAACGCCCCTGGCCAAATCGATCTACTGTAACCTAATGCTTATCTATGTTAAATTGGTTGTATACCCTGTAAAACCACTTTTACCTATAGGTAAGCCGCTATTAAAGTACTGGAAATATCTCCTAAACTGAAAATAGTGTTGCCACTGTGCTATTTCATGGGTAGGAACTAACAGTATGAATGTGTGAGTAAATGTATTATATCCTATATCCTTATATCCTAAACTTCCTTGTGTTACTGCATTTACCAGGAATTGTCCTGGCTTGGGGTTAGCCTACTAATTTATGCCTTATACAAAAGTAAACACTTTGGAAATTGTCAATGAACCCCCAACTTGTACTTGATTACTGACAAGTGATTATATGACTGGGAACTACTCTGACTGGTTCCTGATTATTAGTGAAGAGCGTTATCAGGAGGCCTGTCTGCTGCCCCCAGAAAAGCCAGCGGGCCTCTTGATGATGTCAGAGGGACCAAGTGGTGGCTGGGCATGAGAGGATCTTTGCGGGACAAAGCTGGATCTGCTGGATGGGTGAGTATCGGAAATGTGCAGCACCCACCTCAAAGTAAGTAGAGGTAAAAGAAAAAAAAAAAGAGGGGGGTAGGTGATTTCATTTAAATCTATAAAAAAAAAGTCCTGTATGTAATACTGGCCGTTTTATTTTCAGGTCCTGGACCAAAGGGGAGCCAAATAACCATGACGGTGAGGAAGACTGTGCACTGTTATGGACCAATGGAGAATGGAATGATGTACCATGCAGCTATGAAAACAGCTATGCAGTTTGTGAACAAAAGCTCTGAACCTTTATCAGATTCACTTAAAGTGTATTTCTAGCCCCAATTTTTATTAGTGTGGAATGCGGAAGGGAAGGGCTAAAACCCATGTTGGTTTATACTCTGCTGTCTGTGTCTTATTGGGAGAATGTCCTTCACTTTCTGACCCAGGGACTCAACTATAAGTGAGATGAATTCTCTAAAAAGTCCCATTATTTTTTTTTCCAGTGACAATTGTCACTAGGACTAATAGAACTGGGAAAGGGAAACCCCAACAGTGAGGCCAAACAGCAATAAAAACCTGACAGGGGGTTCTAACCCTTCTCTACCCTTCACTACTCAATCCACAACTTAAAAAACGATTTGATATATACATACACTTCACTCTGTTTGAATAGTACACAAGTTAATGAGTGCAATTTTTCTCACACATGGTTATTTGTTTGGAATAATATCATACACTATATTACCAAAAGTATTGGGACGCCTGCCTTTACACGCACATTATTATTATTATACAGGATTTATATAGCGCCGACAGTTTACGCAGCGCTTTACAACATTAGGGCAGACAATACAAGTACAATACAATTCAATACAAGAGGAATCAGAGGGCCCTGCTCGTTAGAGCTTACAATCTAGGACATGAACTTTTATGGCATCCCAAAAGTTATCCCCGCACTAGTTTAGGTCTCACCAGGTGTAAAGCTGATCTTGCTCTCCAGAGATGAGAGGTTCCAGGTGCTGGCTCATGCTAGTAGAGACTATGTGCAAACGAGAAGATCTGGACAGCCGCACTCCAGGAAGTAATAATCCAAGTTTCTTTATTTTAAAATCAGGAACACATCAGATACAGGACATCATAGACAGAGTGTACAGATCATAGGCTAACGCGTTTCACACTTGTCCAAGTGCTTACTCATAGCTCAATGGAGTGCGGCTGTCCAGATCTTCTCGTTTGCACATAGTTTTTATGGCATCCCAGTTTTCGTCTGTAAGGTTCCAGTAATCATCCCTTCCTTTTAGAAACAAACAAGCATAGTTCAGCAGGGAAAAAACAAAAAAAGTATTGCCAGCCAATCAGCAGCAGGAGGTAGATTACAATGACAGTTTCTGTAGTTGCAACTGCCGCTGATTCTCTCAGATATAGTCCATGACCACAGCTTGGATGCAGTTTCCTATTACATTTCAATCATAACATTTTTACAAAAATAGCATATTGATCAGTTTTGCTTGATTTCTAGAAATAAGTAGAAATAAAACAATTCTAAGCTCCAAGACATAACAATCACTTCAATGTAACTAGTACTACTGATAATGTAACACTTATCTGAATACTGCAATAAAATGTATTAACTAAACATGTAAACCAATTAAATAAAATGTGTTTTAATTATTTTACTGATTTTAGAAGGGGTGTACGTTAATTCTAGAAATTAATTGACATGAAAGGGGATTTCTACCCTGTTTCCCCGAAAATAAGACCTAGCGTGAGTGTCGGTGATGGCTGCAATATAAGCCCTACCCCCCAAATAAGCCCTACCCTGTTTCCCCGAAAATAAGCCCTACCCTGAAAATAATAATGACCTACAAGGACTTTAACTAAGGCTTATTTGGGGGGTAGGGCTTATATTGCAGCCATCACCGACAATCACGCTAGGTCTTATTTTCGGGGAAACAGGGTATAAAGCAATTTTCTATAATTAAAACTGAACTCCAGACAACTAGATGCTAAATATACAGATAAGTGCCAAAAGATTTGTTTTTCTTTCTATCCAGTTTTGAGATTTACACATCCCTGCTATACAGCACAGCCCTTGCTAGGGAAGCAGAAGACATTATTGTTTTATGCTGTAATTCGGTAACACTTACAGGTCTTGTCCCTCCCCCAGCTAGTGACTGACTAGTAAAAGAAGAAGCAGCAGACTGAGAAGATAATTTCTCTATCACTCTGCTCTTTCCTCCAATCTGCATGCACTTTGCACTATCTGCCTGGAGTTTAGCTGTGAAAAATTCACATTTTATGTTTTTGCCTAGATGACCAATGTTTAGTAAATTTAGAAAAACTTTTTTTTTATTTGTTTGGAGTAATATCATACACTATATTACCAAAAGTATTGGGACACCTGCCTTTACACGCACATGAACTTTAATGGCATCCCAGTCTTAGTCCATAGGGATCAATATTGACTTGGTCCACCCTTTACAGCTATAACAGCTTCAACTCTTCTGGGAAGGCTGTCCACAAGGTTTAGGAGTGTGTCTATGGGAATGTTTGACCATTCTTCCAGAAGTGCATTTGTGAGGTCAGGCACTGATGTTGGATGAGAAGGCCTGGCTCGTAGTCTCCACTCTAATTCATCCCAAAGGTGTTCTATCAAGTTGAGGTCAGGACTCACTCACTGAGCTCACCATCCAATGTTTGTGACTGAAGTCTCCGTCACTTCTCTCTTTTGCCTCTGAGTGAGTGAGTACACTAAGATAAGAGGGACTTAGATTTAAGGGGTGCCCTGTGGACTCTGCTGTAAGGGGGGGTTTGGGAATCCTAATTTAAGGGGGAATGCTGGGAACTCAGATGTAAGTGGGAGGTTTGCTAATTTTTTTTTAGAAATCCAGGACAAAGGGAAGGGTTGCAGGGTTTAGTTTGAAACGGGTTCAGAGAATGCCACTAACCTGAACACCACTGAAGTCAATAGGAGCCGAATGTTAACCGCTTCAGCCGCAGAAGATTTGGCTGCTGAATGACCAGGTTATTTTTTGCGATTCGGCACTGCGTCGATTTAACTGACAATTGGTCGGTCGTGTGATGCTACACCCAAACAAAATTGACATCCTTTTTTTCCCACAAATAGAGCTTTCTTTTGGTATTTGATCATCTCTGCGATTTTTAATTTTTGCGCTATAAACAAAAAAGGAGCGTCAATTTTGAAAAAAAACACAATATTTTTTACTTTTTTCTATAATAAATATCCTAATTTTTTTTTAAAAAAAGCTAATTTTTATCTCAGTTTAGGCCGATATGTATTTGTCTACATATTTTTGATTAAAAAAAAATCGCAATAAGCGTATATTGATTGGTTTGCGTAAAAGTTGTAGTGTCTACAAAATAGGGGATAGATTTATAGCATTTTTATTATTATTTTTTTTTTTACTAGTAATGGCGGCGATCTGCAAATTTTATTGGGACTCTGACATTATGGTGGAGACATCGGACACTTTTGACACATTTTTGGGACCATTCACATTTAAACAGCGATCAGTGCTAAAAAAAAATGCACTGATTACTGTAAAATAGTCACTGGCAGTGAAGGGGTTAACACTAGGGAGCGATCAAGGGGTTAACTGTGTTCCCTCATGTGTGTTCTAACTGAAGGGGGGATGGGACTGTTGAGGGGAGATGACAGATCGCTGTTCATGCTTAGTCTCTTCTCCCCTCAGAGAACTGGGATCTGTGTGTTTACACACACAGATCCTGGTTCTCGCTTCGTCACGAGCGATAGCGGGAGCCCGGCGGTCATCGCGCCTGCCGGGCACTCGCATCAGCTCCTCAGATGAGCAGCGGACGTGCGCGCGCCCCTGGTGGCCACAGGGCGAAGCGACGAAACATGACGGAGCTTCGCCCAGCCATGCCAGTAAAACTGCAGCGGCTGGTCGGCAAGTGGTTAAAAGAGCAGTATGGGGTTTTTTTTTGCAGAATCATACTTACCTAGGTGGATACAGCATCGGTCCGACACTGAGAACTGAGCGATCAAACACCGCAGATCGCTCGGTTCTCAGGGTTCCCTGAGCAGAGAGCTGCCTTCCCCCCAGCTTACTGGAGCACTGGGTTGTGGAGGGGGTGGGAGCAGCCAGCTTAGCCTCTCTTTCCTCTGGGTAAGGGTCTTTAGCTTTCCTTTTGTTGTAACTGTGCATTTTTCATGTTTGGTGTACATTTTTTCATGCAACAATGTGCATCTCATGAAATGCTAAAGTGTGAATGCAGCCCCAGTGAACACTGCAAGACATTTTAAAGCTGACATTTGATTAAAAAATTTGTTGAGACGACAACAGCTTGAACACAACCAATGACGTATGTCCTATGTCCTGTTGGCTCATGATCTCTATGCCAAATACAATGTCAGATACTTGTCACAGTAATACAAGCTTTCAACCTCCCTGGTGGTCTAGTGGTTAGGATTCGGCGCTCTCACCGCCGCGGCCCGGGTTCGATTCCCGGTCAGGGAAGAGCTTTTTAAAATTACCTCCAATTAATTACTTCACTTAAAAATCTAATGATTTTTTGACAAATTTAGTAGCTGCCTCACTCCCATATCCTAATGTAATGTTCTTGAATCTGGGGAAAATGTTTTATGCCATACTAAAAATTACTTATATATAAAACAGTCTGAAGGGTAGCCACAGCATTCAATGTTTGAGGTAAATGTCCAGGCAAATGTCCAGGTGCTCACCCACACAGAAATCCATACAAACCCCAAACTTGTATAGAGGCTCTCACAGGTCTTGCAGAGGGAATAGATCAAAACAGCAGAGTTTTTATTGTTGACATTTCCATAAAGCTCAGTCCGGGCTTGAAAGATGAACCCACTGTAGTGTAGTTTGGTTTCGATGAGGTACAAGCTTGTCTTCCTCAGGACAACAGTGAAGTGAAGCAAAACAACATCTACAGTATTACCCCTCACATTTTTGTAAATATTTTATTCTATCTTTTCATGTGACAACACTGAAGAAATGACACTTTGCTACAATGTAAAGTAGTGAGTGTACAGCTTGTATAACAGTGTAAATTTGCTGTCCCCTCAAAATAACTCAACAAAAGTGAGCATACCCCTAAGTGAAAATGTCCAAATTGGACCCAAAGTGTCAATATTTTGTGTGGCCACCAATATCTCCGGCGTTCTGTGCCTAAGCAAAGGGATGTGTGGGTTGGAAATTTGAATCGCAGGAACTGGCAGATACATCACGGATAAAAGGTGTGGACACTTTTCATCCATGACGAGGGCCCCCGACATCTGCTCACCATCCAATGTCTGTGACTGAAGTCTCCCTCACTTCTCTCTTCTGCCTCTGAGCGAGTGAGTACACCAAGGTAAGAGGGACTTAGTTTTAAGGGGTGTCCTGTGGACTCTGATGTAAGGGGGGCTTTGGGAATCCTAATTTAAGGGGGAATGCTGGGAACTCAGATGTAAGTGGGAGGTTTGGTGAGCAAAGACCACCTTCCATCAGAGTTCTCCTTCACATTCTCCTACACAGCGTTCCCCCTTAAAAAAATGTTTGCCGTGCACCACTAAAGTGTTCGGGTTTGGCCTGAAGAAAAGATGGCAACCCTAGTCATGTGCCACAATAAACCGTTTCCCCCCAAACGTAAACAAACCTATACTGTCCTGAGCCCCCTATAATTCTGCTTTCAAACTGATTACCTGCGGTTTACCAGCACCACAGGTGCAGCACAGTGCACCTGCGGCTTCCTGCGGGTTGGCTGAGCTTTGCCATAGACCTCTATTACATTTTGCAAGTGTGCTGCACCTGTAGATCAGTGTGAAAGCAGTCTAATAACCAGTGGCAACTGGTGCTCAATTTTCTCACCCTCCCGTCCGATCACCACTTCCACCTCATCGCTTAATCGCTCGCCAGCTCTGCACTTACCCCATCCAGGTCATTTGCTTCCCCCCTGCTTCTCCTCCTGGCCAATCAGGAGATAGGACTTGGCCAATTGGGTCTTAGAACTCCCGGCCAATTGGGTCTCGGGACCCGCTTCCTGATTCCTCAGGAGGAGAATTAGGAAGACAATAGCGAATACTAATTTCGCTATTGTCACACAACTGGTTGGACTCAGGGCACATGCTCACCCTTTTTGAAGCCAATTGGAGCCTCAGGCTCTAATCATATGCTTCTAAAAATAAAAATAAAACCATTGGAATCCATACGTCCAGCGCCATGCATGTAGATTAGAGGTCGGGCGCATGGATTAGGGGATTAGCCACTGCTAATAACCCTTTTTTTACCATTGGCATCAGCTCTTGCCACCCCTTTAAGGGTTTACAATGCCGAGACAGGGGCAGGACTTTTGGCCATATGAACGTTATGACACAGCTCTATTGCACGCAAATATACAGCCGCTTGGCCCCAAGAGACCGCATATTTGAGTGCGTTCGGTGCCAACAAGTTAAGTGCTTATATGCCCGTTGCAAAAACGCAGTGTATGTGATGTTTATTTCACTGGCCTCTTCCAGCTTCTGCTGGCATAGCTCTCCAGGCTGCTAGAAAGGTTCCAGGCAAAGTGCACTTAGTATCGCTCTGACTGGGCCTGGGACAGGAGCTGGTGCTACAGAGGAAGTATTGGCTTATATGGCTCTGTCTCCCTCCATGACTGCCTGCTTCCTCCACTGCCGGCATCAGCTCCATGCACTCTGATGCTCTGGGATGGCAGGTCGGCAATCAGTTGATCACAATCTGGGCTTGCCGCCTCACCATTGCAGGACATGGGCCTGCACTTCCCTGGCTTGAGGTTGCAGGCCAAGCACCCTTGCTATATACATTCAAATATTTGCATATTCTTTACACAATTTACAAGCTTGCCTGTATCTAAAGGCATTGTGATGTAAATGAATCCCAACCTCAGGCTTGGGGCCCCTCACTTGTATCTCCTCACCACACACATGGCCAGAGCAAATGAGCACATGTGTTTCCGTAGTGTAGTGGTTATCACGTTCGCCTAACACGCGAAAGGTCCCCGGTTCGAGACCGGGCGGAAACATTTTTTTTTTTTTCATCTTTTGGCTCATGATCACTGTAGAAACCTTTACTACACTAATGCCAGATACAATGTCAGATACAATGTCAGATACTCACCACAGTGTCACAAGACCTCAACCTCCCTGGTGGTCTATTGTTTAGGATTTGGCACTCTCATTGTCACGCCCGGGTTTGATTCCCAGTCAGGGGAGAGATTTTTAAAATTGCCTCCAATTAAATCATTCACTAGATAAATCAAATGCTTTTTTTGCCAAATTTGGTAGCTGCCTCAGTCCCATATTCTGATGTAATGTTCATGAATCTGACCACACAGGAAAAATCTTTTATGCCATACTACAAATTACTTATATATAAAACTGAAGGGTAGCCACAGCATTCAATGTTTGAGGTAAATGCCCAGGTGCTCACCCACAAAGAAATCCATACAAACCCCAAACTTGTGTAGCACCCTCTAGGTAGGTAGGTGCTAGAGGTAGTTGGTAGGATAGGTAAATTTAGGCAGGCCTGGCTGGCAGCCAGGCCTGTTTTTTTTTTTTTTGTTCTGATCTGGGCTGGGAGTGGCTCAGAGTAGAATCTGGTGACTCACAGGCAGCATCACTGAGACCTCCCTCTTCTTTCTAGAGTTTGCTGGAAAGTTCTAGAAAGAGCACGAGAGGAGAGGTGGAGCTGCCTGGGGTGTTTCAGGGAGCCCCGACCAATCCCCAACCTGGATTGGCAGGGGGCAGGCCTCCTTAAGTACCCAGGGTCAGCCCAGCTGGGGAGGTGTTGTTCAGGTGTAAGAGCTGGAGATGGAGTGTTAGCTGTTGGGGGCCTTTGAGGGAGCTCCCCAGTCTGGGGGGGATGACCTTGGGCCTTTGCTCAGGTGCGGATGGGATCCTCGTACAAACCACAGGGGTGTCCTGGACAGGAGGCACAGGAGGAGCAAGAAAGGACAGCAGGAAAGAGCACTGCTGGGCAAGTCTCTAGGGAGAGCAACAACTAGAAACAGCCAGGAGGGCACAGACCTGAGAGGACTGGGGAGGCACGCCTGAGAAGACTGGGAGAATGCCGTCTGGGATGGGTGCAGAACCAGTGGTGTGGACTGTGGTGTCATGGGCAGTGGGGAAAGGCAGCTGCAGCCAGGTGAAGTAGAATAGTAAAGTATCGAACCAGGCAGAACTTCAGCAATGCAGGTTTATTAACAGCTGATAACATACAGGTTTATGTTCAAAGTATTACAAGATACAGATCTAATTTATACAGTTTCTTACAATGCAAGCATATTAGATATAAATATTCTTATCCTCTAACCAAATTTAAACAATTGTGAATTGTTCTCACCTGGAACCAGAATGGGTCTTTACTGCCAATTCTTGGGAACCCGTCACCTGATAGGGACCAGTCGATCGACCAGTGGTCTGGTCCCCTCACAGAGTTCTGGGTTCCAGCTCAACCAAGTTTGTGAGGGAAATTCACCTGAGACCACATTCTGGAACAAGTCAAGAAGTCTTCTCTGACTCGTACGAGGAGACAAGTTATGGACAGATACTTGCCCATTGGTTCTGACCTCTATGACCCGTGCAATAGGGCAGCATACATAGAGTTCAGCCTTATGAGCTCCTATCTGACTTGTCTGTCTAACAATTGTAGAGCTTACATTTATATACACTTTTACAAGTCTTATCTTAACATCTCTCTTACATATGATTGGTCGCTAAGATCTACGTCAAAGTAACCAACCATAAATCTGACACCTGTTCTACAACCAGATAAACTTGATTATTCCCAAAATTCCTATATGTTCATTAAAGTGATTTATAACTGTTTTTGTCCAATTAAAAACACCTGTATAGAGACCAGCACCCAGCTGTGTTATCAAACTCTCCTTATCTTGATAAGATTTAACTAGCTTCAAGGATTTGCAGTTTTACAACTTTGAGACAATTAACTTTCAATAACCCCACCAGATGTTTTATATGTTTCACTATATGCATGTATTTTAACAGTTTTAATGAGGGCACAAGCAGACCTTTGTTTGACCCTGTCAAATTTAATGTTCTGTACATAACTTTCCTGTATTCCACCTAATTATTTTAACCACCTGTTTTCTTATCTGTCTGAGACAATTCTATATAACTTGAATCTATTCTAATGAACTTTCACCCAGTAGACTATCTTAATACATTTTCGAGAACACCTGTGTACAAGTACTTGTCATAAAGCAGAGGTCATTTAAAGTTCAACACTTAAAAATGAAGACTTTCTAAATCTAGAAAACACAGTATACATTATTAAAGATTAATAATTGTTGCTTTACTTATTGAATAATATTGATAACACCACTACTATATAATAATATGAATAATAATAATAATAATCAATAAAATACATGCAAATCAATATGAATAATATGAAATACATTGGCTAATATGAGATTCTACAACACAGGAAGGCTGTCAGGGCCTGAAGATGGGTTACTGTGCTCAGTAGCCGCATATAGGACAGCTAGCACCAGAGACTTTCTATTTTGCTACACTATAGGGGCCCACAGTCCCTACCTGCAAAGGGCAATCGCTAAGGCCTGGCTGAGCCAGTGTCAGGCCTAACCACTTTGTGCTAGCTCTGCCTGAAGATAAGAGAGGAAGCGATGTGCAGGAGGAGGAATATGTATATAGTTGTCCAAAGCAAGTTCTGCAAAATTCCATTGGGCATCCCATACTTTCCTTACCCCATCCAACGTCAAACCCCTCAATAAATATATAAAAACAAATCACATGGACTGTTTTATGTCTTGGAGTGTCTGAGAGGTGAATGCCAGGCTGGGCAGGATGACAGGTGGGCCACAACACTTAGTAGCCCCCACGGGGGTACCGCTACACTTGTATAGAGGCAATCACAGGTCTTGCAGAGGGAATAAATCAAAACAGCAGAGTTTTTTAATGTGAACGTTTTGATGAAGCTCAGTCCGAGCTTGAAAGATAACACAGTAGTACAGTTTGGTTTTCGATGAGGCACAAGTTTGTTTTCCTCAGGGCAACAGTGAAGTGAAGCAAAACAACATATATATCCTAAAAATAAACCCTTCAATCATTACCACCCACATCTGATGAGATCATCAAGTACAAAGGTTACAGCTAAAAAAAATGGGCAAATATCTTAATTAGAAGCACAGAAAAAAAGCACCAAAGTGGTGCATAAAAAATGATCATAAATTAAGGATGGAGCCAAACCCAGTCACTAATGGCAAGTGTAGCGCTATATGTATATATATATATATCGAAAGGTCTTACGTGTGTAAAAACAGTGAATAGAAAAACCTAATCATCCCTTATAGGGCAAAAAGTATAATGAAGTGACACTGTGTGGTTTAAAACAACAATTGAAATACAGTAAATATTAATAACCAATAATAAAGGTAATAATAAATTGAGTCTGGAAAACCATACGCATTTAGCAAATCAACCACTCAAGTTCATATAAATCCAAAAAATGTGTTGATAATAACTTGTGAAAAAGAAAACCACCACCAAAAGTCTATGGGGGTTGTGCCTTGAAAATGATGGAAGTAAAGCTCCCAAATTCCCTCGTAGATGGGATTGATCACATCTGGCAGATGAGTAGACAAATAAGGAACCACAGATGGACAGAGGGTCTAGGTGGGTGGCAGGACCATGACCGGAGCATCAAGAGGCTTACCAGAGTTTAGTGACTTGAAAAGACCTACGTCTTACAAGTCAGAGAGGCTTATTAACCAACCGGTCTGCGGTTGGTTAATTGCGGCAAAAACACGTTTTTCATTTTCCCATGGCTACAGTCAGGGTATGCTAGTGTACATGTAGCCTAATGCCCCATACACAGGATCGGACATTCCGACAACAAAATCCATGGAATTTTTTTTTTTTTTGGACGGAAGTTGGCTCAAACTTGTCTTGCATACACACGGTCACACAAATCTTGTCGGAAATTCCGAACGTCAAGAACGCGGTGACGTACAACACGTACGACGAGCTGAGAAAAATAAAGTTCAATAGCCAGTGTGGCTCTTCTGCTTGATTCCGAGCATGCGTGGAACTTTGTGCATCGGAATTGTGTACACACGATCAGAATTTTTGACAACGGATTTTGTTGTCGGAAAATTTAAGATCCAGATCTCAAATTTTGTGTGACGGAAATTCCGATGGAGCCTACACACGGTCGGAATTTCCTACAACAAGCTCCCATCGAACATTTTCCATCGGAAAATCCGACCGCGTGTAAGACTGGCAGGCTGCTAGAAGAACCAATTTATGACTCCATTCCTTAAAGTCAAAAACAGGGTGGACAATATTCTGGTTAATTAGAGACTTACTATTGTCCTAGATAAGCACAAAAAGTTTTTGAACTTCTAGGAACTTTGGATAACACTATACAATCCAGCGATGGAAAATGCTACCCTTAAGCCGGCCATAGATGGATTAAATTCAGTTGGTTCAGCAGGGACCAGCTGAATTTCAATCACATCTATGAGCAGGCTGGCTGTACAGAAGTTGATCTCTCAATCGACTTTTGTACAACCAACCAATTGGAAATATTCGCTCGTTCCGTGTCGCCGGCTATAGCCCGTGGTACTGATGAGTGTATTCTGACGGTGGGGAAGCCTTCCTGCTGTCAGAATACAATAGTTCTGTGGGAGGAAGGAAAGAAAATGAATAATGTATGGCCTGCCTTATGCACCTTTGACACACTTTGGTGTTGAGGGTGAAGGGCCACAAGTAGTAGTGCTGGCTCCTAGACTCCCTAATAGCTGATCATTTTTGCTCCCTATACACTCGTGTGTGGTGGCAATGGTTCTGCCACTTCTTATGTTAGACCAATCTCTTTCACCTTGTCTTCTACTTCCATTGTATCCCCAGACTCTTGTCCTCCCTCTCTTTCTTGCTATTCCCCTATGTCTTGTCTCTAAAGCCAGCCATAGTTTGACTTGGGTACATTCAGCCTTCCCATACATGGTTCAAATTGTGGCTGGTCCCTGCTGACCCGGGATTAAAGGGGTTGTAAAGGCAATAGGTTTTTTTATCCTAATGCATTCTATCCATTAGAATGTCTAGTAGCCCTCCCAGCCCCCCTACTACTTACCTGAGCCCCATCTCTGTCCAGGGATGTACACTCGGCCCTCTGCCATCTGGGACTCTCCCCCCTGAATAGCTGAGACACAGCAGCGCCGCCATTAACTCCCACGGCTGTTAATCAAATTCAGTTAACCAATCAGGGGGGGGGGGGGGCTGAATGGACACACAGAGCTGCAGCTCGGCTTGAGTACCCCCATAGAAAATTGCTTGCTGTGGAGGCACTCGACAGGAGGAGCTTTCCCTTTAAGTTTGGATATGCCAGTGGAACATAGTAAATGGAGGCAAATAGTAATTAATACTATTTAGACTATACCTACTGATCATAGATGACACCTATCCAGCTTTTGCCTGGACTCCAGCTAATTAGTTTAATTACTGGTGCTTCAGAATTTCCGTCTGGCTCTGCTGGCATAAGTCTACAAGACACACCTTCTCACTCTCTGTCAAACTCCCTCTGAGGAGCAATCCAGCATAAATCACTCTTCAAGTCCCTGTTCATCCAGTTTAAACAGGGCCAGAAGCATTGGTTTTACTTCATGAGCTATTCATGCCTGTGTGTAATATAGGCTGGTGTTGGGCTATTCAGAGAAGATCAGAACTTTAAGATCATTCCTTAAGGTTTCCTCCATTGATAGATTTGCCCTTTTGTTGACCTAATACATGGTCATATATGCCACTAGTGGAATTTCCTGGCAGTGGGGCAACAGCTGCCTTGTTAGCGCAGTAGGTAGCGCGTCAGTCTCATAATCTGAAGGTCATGAGTTCGATCCTCACACAGGGCATACATTTATGTTATGGCTCATACTCATGATAATTTCATTGTTCATACCCATGATAATTTCAGATGGGTATTTCAGAGAAATACACCTATCATTGAATGCCTGTGCAGTCCTTAGATTTGCACTCTTTACAGTCCTCGAACCTTGCGAACTAGTGCACCAAACCAAACTGCATATTCCATATGAGGGATTAATAATGCTTTACATAGAGGCAAGGTAAGTCTCTCTCTGAAGTATATACCTCTTAAAAAACCCAACTCCAGGATATCAGCAACCCCTCCTTCCACATCCCTGCAGCTAACCACTGGTATAAAAATGGCCATCTAAATGTCCATTTTACTTACCTGATGCCAGGGCCAGCCCTACCATGGGACCCGATGGAGCCATGGTTCCAGGCGGCACATTCAGGGGGGCGGCAAATTGCCGCCCACCAGCCAGCCTGTTCCGCCAGGTCCATTGCAGATCCCACTGTGAGGATCTGCCAAGAAAGGTCCCCCATCAGATACTGTCCGCCCTGTACTGCGCAGGTGCAGTGCTTGCACAGTACGGAGGACAAAGGAGACGCCAAAAGTCTCCGAACATGAACAGCTGTCCATGAGCTCTACACGGCGCCTGCGCTTCAGAGTACATTATGCCACACGCTCCCGCTGTTGATGTTCGGAGACTTTCGGCATCTCCTTTGTCCTCCGTATCCAATGGGGGGCCTTTTTCAGCAGCACACCGGGCTCCTCACAGTGCGATCAGCAGCAGTGGCAAGTGACATCCACAATGTGTGCCAGGTGACGTGGCAAGCGACAATCTGGTAAGTGCGGCAGGTGACGTGGCAAGCGACAATCCGGTACGTGTGGCAGGTGACGTGGCAAGCAACAATCCGCAATGTGTGGCAGGTGGCGTTGTGGCAAGTGACAATCCGCATCTGAAGGCAGGTGACGTTGGCAAGTGTCACGCTCAGGGCTCCCACTGATTCTGCATTATGGTGAGTTGAACTATTTTATCTTATATAACAATGTAATAATAGAAATGATGCACTTCAAAAAAATTTTTTGCGATACGACACTGCATCGCTTTAACTGACAATTGCGCGGTCGTGCGACGTTGCACCCAAACAAAATTTACGTCCTTTTTTTCCCAAAAATAGTGCTTTGTTTGGGTGGTATTTGATCACCTCCGCGGTTTGTATTTTTACAGGTCCTCTTTATACTCCTTTACATGTATAGAGCCATGACAGGTCCACTTTAGTTACCATGATATAAAATAATGGATGTGGGGGCATTTTGGTGGGCGTGATTTTTTTTTTTGGGGGGGGGGAGCATTTCATTCTTGGTACCAGGCAGCACAATGTCTTGGGCCGGCACTGCCTGATGCCATGGTCACATGACAGTTCATCCCTATTCTTCTGTTTACTTCCTGTGGTCTTTTTTCCGGTGTCCACTGCCTGCATGATGGGGACACCTCTAGAGACAATATTTCCAGCAACTCAGTTCTCTTCCATAGAACCCAGAGGCAGGAGAATTCATGGGGGGGGGGGGAGGGGGGTGAGGAGACCGGTACCCAAGAAGATAACAAGCAGGGAAAAAATGTCTGGTCCCCATAGCAGGAAATTATCTTGGCTCACAGAGGGAACTGAGTTTATCCATTATACTGCAGGATGGATTAGGAAGAAGTGTTTGGAATCAAGACTGAGGAGTAAGGTAATTGATGCACAATGGCTACTGAAATGTCATTTTTGCCTGGAGTTGGGCTTTATATAAGAAAACAGAAAATTTACTATGAAATACCATAATTTTCCTTTCCTGATGGACTCCATAGCAGCATATGTTTGAGTAGCCCCACCCTCGCTCCTACACCATAGGACCCCATTTCCATAAATTTTCAAGCTGAGCCAGAGGCTGGGTTCCATAACTAGCCTACTCATAACTCTGGGAGGGAACTCCTGCTGCCATGGAGTTCATCAGGAAAGGAAAATTCCAGTAAGTATTTGATAGTAAATTTTCAGTTTTCCTGACAAACTTCCATGGCAGCATACGTTTGGAAGCTAACTAGCCCAAAAAACAGGGGTGGGATGTCAGAAAAGTAGGGTTTCAATCGTAGCCAACAGAAACCCTATGGATAGATATTAAAATGGTTGTAAACCCTATACAACCACTTTAAACTACAGGCAAGCCTATACTTAGGCTTGCCTGTAGCTGCCCTGGATATCTCCTAAACCTGCACGGTTTAGGAGATATCTCTGTATTTGCATGTGCCGATGTCATGTGGCACATGTGCACTCAAGCCAACTGAAGCAATGGCAAGTACGTGCCGTTGCTTCAGTTGTACTGTGCCGTTCGCGGCGGCTCCCACGCGCATGCACGGGAGTGATGTCATTGCGGCTCCGGCCAATCACAGCGCCGGAGCCGTGATACCCGGAAGCAAGCCTCGGGTGACATGTCGGCGGCCTGAGGGGGAGACGAGGATGACTGCGGGTGCTTCGTACTCACGTAAGTAATTCATAATGAGCTAGTATGCTATGCATACTAGCTCATTATGCCTTTATCTTGCAGGGTGTGTTTTTATTTATTTTTTTGCAGGAGGGTTTATTTCCTCTTTAAGAGCATAAGGAAGTTAGCTACACCCCACAATGAGCCAGAACAGCTTAAATGGAAGACGTAATCCTCCTACAACTATTCCTGGTGCCCTTTCACAGGGAGCCCACGTAGCCTACACACTCCTGGATGAGTGTGTGGTGACTGCTTCCGTAGGAACCAAGCCCTAAGCTTTATTAGCCTGATAGCTAGCTGGAGTGACCCACCCAGGGAAAATTCTGGATGACATTCCACTGGTTCTGCTAGAGAGAGTGACAATCATGTCCTAAAACTCTGAGCAAAGCTGTAGTTTGAGAGCATGCTCAAAGTATCCCAATATCCATGGAATGGAACCAGTTATCCCTGGTGGTCCTGCATATGGGAGGAACAAATCTTTTGTTCTCATAGAATGCCTAAGCGATCCTCAGATTGCCGCCCAGTATGGACATAAACACTACCCATACTGGGCAGAAAGCCACAAGAATCTGTCTCGGCACAAGGCCCAGATCCCAGCAAACCTCCTAAATGAGGAAAAGAACCCATAGAAAGGCTGCCTTCATGACTGAGACTTTACTCAAAACTGAACTGAAAGAGATTCCATCTGGAGCAGCAAGCTGTCAAGGGGCCTTAAAGGCCCTGACTCTGACCAAGCCTTCTGCTGAGGATGTAGCCCTAGAGAGATTGACATCATGGCTCAATCCTTACTCCAACTGGACTGGAGGGGGATCCCACCTGGAGCTGTAAGTCACCAAAGGATACTTCCTAGCCTAAAGCTTTGATCTTGGTAAACTTCCTGGCTGAAGAGATAGCCCTTACAGTGCATGTCTTCATAGCTCAGTCTTTACCCAAGCTGGACTGCAAGAGGTCTCAACTGTAGCCAGCAAGGAAGTCCAGAGAAAGTAGTAAACCCCTCCTAGAGAGTCTTGGCTCTCCTTCGAGTCTCAGAAGCAGCCCCCATCAAAGTATTGGATGAGTAAGGGATAGTCTACCCATGAGATATTGGATATGACAGGGACTGCAGAGATCTGCCCTCGTATGCCCTGTACACACGATAGGATTTTCCACCAACAAAATCCATGTTTTTTCCCGATGGATGTTGGCTTAAACTTGTCTTGCATACACACAGTCACACAAATCTTGTTGGAAATTCCGAACGTCAAGAACGCAGTGACGTACAACACGTATGACAAGCCGAGAAAAATGAAGTTCAATACCAGTGCGGCTCTTCTAATAATACTAAAAATGCCATAAAACTATGCCCTATTTTGTAGATGCTATAAGTTTTGCGCAAACCAATCAATATACGCTTATTGCGATTTTTTTTTTACCAAAAATATGTAGAAGAATACATATTGGCCTAAACTGAGGAAAAAAATAGTTTTTTTATATATTTTTGGGGGATTATTTATTATAGCAAAAAGTTAAAAATACTGCGCTTTTTTCAAAATTGACGCTCTTTTTTTGTTTATAGCACAAAAAATTAAAACTGCAGAGGTGATCAAATACCACTAAAAGAAAGCTCTATTTATGTTAAAAAAAGGATGTCAATTTTGTTTGGGTGCAACGTCGCACGACCGCACAATTTTCAGTTAAAGCGACGCAGTGCCGAATTGCAAAAAGTGCTCCATCCATATACAGTTTTTTGGTGGTTTGTTGCTAAAGACGGTGGCAATTTTTGCAGTAATTCCCTATTGGCCAAACATGGGAGCTTGTTGTAGGAAATTCCGACCGTGTGTAGGCTCCATCGGACATTTTCCATCGGAATTTCCGTCACACAAAATTTGAGATCTGGATCTCAAATTTTCTGACAACAAAATCCGTTGTCCTAAATTCCGATCGTGTGTACACAATTCTGACGCACAAAGTTCCACGCATGCTCGGAATCAAGCAGAAGAGCCGCACTGGCTATTGAACTTAATTTTTCTTGGCTCGTTGTACGTAGGGTGCCCACGTGTCCCGGATTGCCTGGGACATTCCCGCAATTAGCAGGTCTGTCCCGGGTCCCGGGCACCTTCATTCCGGGACAATACAGTGTCCCAGAATGAAATTGACAGAGCGAGCAAACCCCGCCATAGCACTGCCGCTCACTCTGCCTCATCTGAAACTCTGACCACTGTTTGCTAGAGCCGCCTGGTGTCTAGCAAATGTGTGGCATCCCAGCCGCGACTCATGCCCAGCACGCAAAGCGGAGGAGAAGTTAAATTTCTCCTCCTCCACGCCACTGCTCTCCATGCCGGGAGACCTGACAGCATCTGCAGCACCAAACACACTGATGCCGGCACTGCACTCCGGGTGACTACGATTTCCACCTCCGGCTGTGTCTCCCTGCCTCTATCAGCAGAGCTGACCGAAACCTCCTCCCCCTCCTCGGCTGGTTACATCAGTACACAGGAGCCAAAGGAGGGGACACCGCTGTGCATTTCCCACGCTGAGGTCTGTTCTAAGATTATTGTATTGTAGGTAGATAGACAGATGAGGGGGACAGTGATCAGTAAAAAAATCGCCCCACAGCACATATCTGACCCCCCCACCTCCCTACTAGCACAAGTGGAGAGGGGGGGTGGGGCCTGTACTGAGGGAGGGAGATCTATACTGGGGGGGTCTGTACTTATTAAGGGGTTTATACTTGGTGGGGGGGTCTATACTTAATGGGGGGTCTATACTTGGTGGGGGGTCTGTACTTATTGGGGGGTCTATACTTGGTGGGGGGTCTGTATTTATTGGGGGGGTCTATACTTGGTGGGGGGGTCTGTACTGAGGGAGGGGGGTCTATACTTAATGAAGGGGGGTCTTTACTGAGGGGGGACTTTACTTGGCAGGGGGTGACACCATGTTTTACCGCACCGGTGGGGTGACGCCAACCCTAGCGAAGCCCCTGCCACCCACTTCTCTCTTCTACGGGCCCACTCCAGCATGCCCTAAAACAGGGGTCCCTGGGCCGCACTGCCACTGGGAGGAGCCACATCAGCAGCCAGCGGCGGGAGGGGTGTTACCTTTCTTAGGACTCCGGTGTGTCGGAATGGTGGCAGGCTATGGGTGGTAAGTGGCACTGCATCTGGTGGCAGGCGATGACGGGAAGTGACACGCTGCATCTGGTGGCAGGCTACGGTGGCAAGTGACACGCTGCATCTGGCGGCAGGCTACGGTGGCAAGTGACACACTAAATCTGGTGGCAGGCTACGGTGGCATGCTGTATCTGGTGGCAAGTGATAAGCTCAGGGTTCCCAATAATTCGGCATTATGTGAGTTAAACTATTTCATTATATATTACAATGTAGTAATAGAAATAATATGATTTGATCATCCTGGCACCATATCAAGCATAGTGTTGGGATGATATAAGTGCTAAAACCAGCCATTCACCTGACAAATCACTCGCCCCTGAAATCCCCGTCAACCCCGAGACTACATTCGAACCCCCCCCCCCCCTGCTCCTTGGCAAAATTGACCCTGAATGGCAGTTTGGAAATGTGGTCAC
Organism: Lithobates clamitans; assembly: GCA_037952925.1. NCBI lineage: Eukaryota > Metazoa > Chordata > Amphibia > Anura > Ranidae > Lithobates > Lithobates clamitans. Next base: position 472,913 of record JBBGZY010002435.1, read on the forward strand.
CCCAGTTGTACGTCTCAGCATTCTTGACGTTCGGAATTTCGGACAAGATTTGTGTGACCGCGTGTATGAGCCTGGAAGGGGAAAAGTGTCATTTCCAGGATGAGCTCCAGTACTGGGCTTCAGGACACTAAATCAACATGATGCCAGATTTTGTTGCAATCCCAGGAAATCCAGGATGGCTGGGAGAAATGCTGTAGATGCACTTGAAGGCTGCCAATGTAAACTTCTAAATTATACTTGATTCAGCACTAAGGGCTTGTTCAGACATGTGGCAAAGATATAAGAAGGGATTTAAAAGCAAGTGGTTGAGCCATGAGCCCTCAGAAATTTCCTGTGATACTTAGTGCCATCTAGTGGCCACATTCAGTATTTTCCATTTCACATTCATTCATTCATTAATGCCATTGGACAAGCAAAGGAAATAGTCTAATAGCATTTTTTCATCCAAGTCACACAGAACCAATGTACAAGAACTTTCACTGGGTGATTATTTCCAATCTTTAAAATATTACTCCTATGGCTAAAAGGTGATCTAAAGTGTAGTACAGGAAAATGAAAAGAACAAAAAAAAAAACATGTTTCCGCCCGGTTTCGAACCGGGGACCTTTCGCGTGTGAGGCGAACGTGATAACCACTACACTACGGAAACTCACATGCTTGGCTCCTTCTTCACCCTCTCATCAAACACCTTGATCAGTTCCAAGTGTCTCTTATTCTTACACCTGAAGATTTAGTTCTACCTTCATCGCTTTTTGCCCAGTTGCCATTGTCCTTGATGGTGTCTTCTCTTCATCTGCCATCACCTTCTTGCTTTTTCCCAGACCCAAAGGACTGCCTCAGCTTCATGAACTAATCGCATTTATGTTGAACTTCAGCCACAACTATTTTTTTCTGACATCCAGTCACATTACACTAGTGTTTGTAGATAAGTAAATTAGACCTTAGTGCAATATAAGCGTACATGCATGTTGCCTTAGTTTAAGTGGTTCAACTAGGATGATGCCTGCAGCTGCAGCCATCAGCCCGGTATTGTTTTTTACAGCCGTCAATGGACTCTTTTGTAAGAGACATCCTAGCGGCTATTTAGCCGCTGGATGGCTTTTACAGATGGCAGAAGGGGGTTCCTCCCCCACCTTTCGCCTCATTCCCCGGCTTTCCCGTCCCACCGGGGAGCCTGGGATTGCAGCCGGCTGACTAAGTCGATAAAGGACTGGAAAATCCCTGATCTCTAAAAAATCATAAGTGATGAGTAGTTACTTCCAGTTTTGTGGGTTATGTCAGTCCCAACACTCTGCTCTTGTTCTGTGTTTACATTAGAACTGAATAGCTGGGTATGCCACTAAGCCACTGCTGGGAGAGGAAACAAAATGACCTGAGCAGTTGAAGTGAAACTGAAAGGAGAGGTATAGCCAAAGATCTTTTGGCCACACTCAGTGGCGGCTGGTGGCCGGCACAAACTAACACCATATCACCCCTCCCCCACCCCCCACCCACCCGTGGGAAACAGACGGCGGCGATGACCCCTCCCCCGCCCAGGAGACGGACGGCAGCAATTACCTCTCCCCCAACAGGAGACAAACGGCAGCGACCACCTGCGGGGGGGATTGGACACTGTGAATGTGCCATGACAATGCTGCCTTATGGAGGCAGGGGAAAGGAAGAGCCGGGGCCGCTCCAGCAAGCACACAGTGAGACATTCTCCTCCTGGCCGCACAGGAACAGGAATTATGTCCGGAGACACGATTGGCCAGGCAGTCCTAAGACAGTTTAGGAGATATTCACTATATGCGCTGCAGCTGACGTAATCGGCACATGTGCACTGAAGCAACGGCCCGCTGGTGCTTGCACTGGAGTGACGTCATCATGGCTCCGGCCAATCACAGCACCGGAGCCAGCGAACCCAGAAGTAACTCTGGTGAAAGATGTCGGCCGTGAGAGCGGAGTGTGGGAGGCGCTGCATGGTATCGTTCTAAGGTAAATATTTCAGTATTATTATATTTTTGTTTATTGTTTAGGAATATTAGTTTAATTACTGCTTTGGAGCAATACACAGACTTCAAAGCCACAATTGATGTTCCCAGCGGTGGGTGGAAGTGGGGACGGGTACCTATTTCGCTACCCCCGAAAGGTGCCAAATGTGGCACCAGAGGGGGGAAGAAGCAAACAAGTGAAGCTTCCCCTTTTGGGTGGAGCCAAACTATAAGTTTGGGCGCCTAATCGAACTCAATGGAAGTCAATCGAAGTTGAAAGAAAAACAAAAGAGTAATGGCGTTTTTTTAGGCTAATAAGCAAGGAATTGTCAAATTAATTAAAAGCAAATGTTTGCTTTCATGCATGTCCTCAGGGTTGGGCACTTCTCTGGAGGACATGCACCCAAGCAAAAAATAAAAGTTTAATAATTCAGTATGGCGCGGAGCAATCAATGTTGAATGCTGATCCTGCCTGTGAAGTGTGACACATCTGTGCGATGCACACAACCTACTACAGCAACACTGATACTTATATTTTATTCATTTACAAGACCAGTATCTGGGGGCCCTTATTGTTAAAGGTTGTTTTCAGATTCTGTTAAGCCACCCACCCACAGATCCCCACAACCACTTCATTAGAGTTGTGGGGAAGAGACCCTTGTCCTCATCAACATGGTGTGTGTAATGTACAGTACAGAGGCCAGGTATGCATAATGTACATAATGCATTGATCAGGTATAGGTAATGAACAGAGGTGTGTGTAACGTATTTAATACAGGGGTCAGAAATATATTCAGCCATTTACAGAGCACTCCTAGAATTTATTTCACCACCTTTTTATACATAGAATAGCAGTACCTTGGAAGTATAAGGGCCTAAAGTACCTCGGTATTCTCTTGTCTACTTCAGAAGCAGATTTATACCAGGATAATTATTTACCTTTATTAAATAAAATTAAGCAAGATCTAAAGGGTTACCCAATAAATAAACTGACATGGTTTGGTAGGATAAACGTGATCAAGATGGTGATACTGCCAAGGGCTTTGTATGTATTTCAGACTCTGCCGATAAACATCTCGAGGGCCTATTTTAAGACTCCCAGGATGTTGGTTGGAAAATTTATATGGAAGGACAGGAAGGCCCGTAACCCTTTTGAGTCTTTGACAAGGCCTCGGTCCAAGGGGGGATTATATCTCCCGGATTTTGAGAGGTACCACGAGGCAGCAGTGTTACAGAGGACGATTGATTGAGTCCACGGTGCCTCTCAGAAAAAATGGGTCTCATTGGAAAGAAAATTTATGTGGAAGACATTTAAGTCAAATAATATGGGTACCAAGGCAGTACAGGGACTACCCTGACGAAGTGGCCCAAATAACAAAAGAAACCTTAAGAGCCTGGGATAGCCTATTTAAATCTAGGAAATAGCAATATATTAGTCCATTGATGCCCCTTTCGGGCACAAGCTACTTCCCACCAGGGAGGGAGAATAAAAACTATATCTGAGGTGGACCCCTTCAGATAGTTTGAAACTAAAAGACGTTATGAATGGAAATGCTCTTTGTTCAATAAGTGAACTACGCAAGAGATATGGAGAATCACCATGGGATATGTGGAGATATAGGCAACTCCAACACTTCGTAGACACTCTCCCAAAACCCCTACACTCTATTAAGGAGCTAACCCCAAGGAAAAGTTTTTTGGATCAAGGGGCCAGGGAATATCTAATATATATGAGATGTTGATCTCCTCCCCGGGCCTGGGGCCACTACGCCTTCATCATAGATTATGTACACTCCACATCAATAGATACGAGAATAAAAGAAATTAACTATAAATTGTTAACAAAATGGTATTACGTTCCAACAAAACTTCATAAAATGGACCCAAAGATATCACCGTTATACTGGAGGGAGTGCGGGTTGGAGGGTTCTCATGCTCATATTTGGTGGCAGTGTTCTGAAATCCAACCTTTCTGGAGAGTGATATTGAAGATGAATAAAAAGATTGGTGGGGTTGAGATTGCGCAGGACCCCTACAGGAGAGCCGAGGAAGAAATATAGAGCAGCAGTTGTACCATGCTTATTAAATGCAGTGAAAGCTCTAATACCAAGACAATGGAAATTTAAAAAAACTCCGCTAATAAAGGATTGGTTTAGAGAGGTGGATAAAATTAGACTGATGGAAGAATTGATAGCCTCACAAAATGATTGCAGACAAAAATTTCATAGACTATGGAGAGGATGGCTAGAGTTTAAACAAACGGAAGTATACTGTAACCATTTGAGAGATTGAGGCTCCATGTTCCCAGTTTCATATTGTCTCCTGTAGCATATCCCCAGCCAAAATGTAGCATGTCCACACTCTCTGACCCTCATTTTCTCTATTAGTCTGCAGTTTGACAGTGATGTCAGGGGCCATATTTGAAGACATTATCAGGGGCGGACTGACCATTTGGGGCTCGGGGCCAGTAGGCGCCCCATGAGAGGCTCCTCATGCCTTTCAAAGATGTGTACATGGCATTATCTGCAATAAACTCTAGGCAGACAAGTAGAAACCATAGAGGAGGCTGACCGGGAGTCCAGGATAAGGGAAGAGACTCAAGAGGAGAAGCTGGTGATGTGACTTAACAAGTGATTCCTCAACCCCCTCTCTCCCTCATACCCCATCTCTCTCTCCCTCTCTCTCCCTCACTCTCCTATTCTCTCTCACTCTCTCTCTCTCCCTCACCCCCCACCCCCATTCTCTCTCTCTCCCTCATCCCCCTCTCTCTTTTTTACACCCCCTCTCTCTCCCTCACCCCCCCCATTCTCTCTCCCTCATCCCCCTTTCAATTTTTCACACCCTTCTCTCTCTCACCCCCCTCTTTCCATCACCCTCTCTCTCCCTCATGCCCCTCTCTGGCTCTCCCTCATGCCCCCCTCCTCATCCCCTCCTTCTCTCTCTCACCCCCTCTCACTTCCACACCCCCTCTCCCTTTCACCCTGCTCTCTCTCCCTCACCCCCACTCTCTCTCCCTCACCCCCTCCCTCTCTCTCCCCTCTCTCTCACCCCTTACTTCCTCTCCCTCACCCCTGCTCCCCCCTCTCTCTCTCTCGCCCTCATTCTCTCTCACCCCTCCCCATCTCTCCCTTGTGCCCCTGTCTCTCCCTCATGCCCCCCTCTCTCTCCCTCACCCCCTCCCTCTTTCTCCCCTCTCTCTCACCCCTTACCCTCTCCCCCTCTCTCTTTCGCCCCCACTCCCTCTCACCCCACTCTCTCTTCCTCACCCCCTCCCCCTCTCTCTCACCCTACTCTCTCTCACCCCCTCTCTCTCTCCCTCACCCCCTCTCCCTTATTCCCCCTTTCTCTTTCTCCCTCATCCCCCTCTCTCTCCCTTATCCCCCCCTTTCTCTTTCCCTCACCCCTGCTCTCTCTCCTTCACCCCCTGCTTTCTCCCTCATCCCCGCCTCTCTCTCTCACCACCTCCCTCTTTCTCCCCTCTCTCCCTCATGCCCCTCTTTCTCACCCCCTCTCTCACCCACTCCCTTTCTGCCTGACACCCTCTCTCTCTCCCTCATCCCCCTCTCTCTCCCTCACCTCCTCTCTCTCCTTCACCTCCTCTTTCTCTCCCTCTCTCCCTCATCCGCCTCTTTCTCTCACCCCTTGCTCTCTCTCCCTTACTCCCTCTCTCTCTCCCTCATCCCCTCCTCTCTCTCTCACCCCTCCCTCTCTCTCTTTCACCCCCTCTCTCACCCACTCCTTCTCTCCCTGACTCCCTCTCTCTCTCCCTCACCCACTCTCCCTCTCTATCTACCTCACCCACCTCTCTCTCTCATCCCCCTCTCTTTCACCCCCTCCCTCTCTCTCTCTGCCCTCTCTCTCCCTCACCCCCTCTCTTACCCACTCCCTCTCTCCCTGACCCCCTCTCTCTCCCTCATCCTTCTCTCTATCCCTCACCTCCTCTCTCCCTAATCCCCCTCTCCCTCATCCCCCTGCACTTTCTCCCTCACCCGCCTCTTTCTCTCCCTTATCCCACTGCTCTCTCTCCCTCACCCGCCTCTCTCTCACCCCTCCCTCCCTCTCTCACCCCTCCCTCCCTCTCTCACCCCTCCCTCTCTCACCCCTCCCTCTCTCTTACCCCTCCATCTCTCTCTTTCTCCCCTCTCTCTTCATCTCCCCCCTCTATCTCTCTCTCTCTCACCACCTCTCACCCACTCCCTCTCTCCCTGACACCCTCTCTCTCTCCCTAATCCCCCCTCTCTTCCTCTCATCCTCCCCCTCATCCCCCCCTCTCTCTCTCTCTCTCTCTCTCTCTCTCTCTCTCTCCCTCATCCCCCCCCCCTCTCTCTCTCTCTCTCTCTCTCCCTCATCCCCCCTCTCTCTCTCTCTCTGTCTCCCTCACCCCCCTCTCTCTCCCTCATCCTCGTCTCTCTCTCTCTCTCTCTCTCTGACCCCTTTACTCTCTCTCTCTCTCCCTCACCCCCCTCTCTCCCTCATGCACCAATTTTGTTTAACTTATTCATAAATGATATAGAGGTTGGGATAAATAGCTCAATCTCAGTGATACAAAACTAAGCAGGGCAATAACAACACAGCAGGATGTGGAAACCTTACAGGAAAACCTCAATAAAAAAATGGAATGGGCAACTACATGATATGAGGTTTAATGTTGAAAAATGTAAAGTAATGCATTTGGGGGCTAAAAATATGAACGCTTACTCGCTAGGTGGAGAACCACTGGGGTAAAACCAGGATGGAAAAAGATCTGGGGGTCCTAGTAGATGACAGGCAAAGCAATTGCATACAATGCCAAGGTGCTGCAAGCAAAGCAAGCTTAACCACTTCAATACTGGGCACTTATACACCTTCCTGCCCAGACCAATTTCCAGCTTTTAGCGCTGTCACAGTTTGAATGACAATTGCGCGGTCATGCTACACTGTACCCAAACTAAATTTTTATCATTTTGTTGACACAAATAGAGCTTTCTTTTGTTGGTATTTGATCACCTCTGCAGTTTTTATTTTTTGCTGAACAAATAAAAAGACCGAAAATTTTGAAAAAAATAAAAGTTTTGCTTTTGTTTCTGTTAAAAAAATATGTAAATAAGTAAGTTATCTCTTTCACTGATGGGTACTGATAAGGCGGCACTGACAGGCACTGATACGGCAGCACCAATGAGCGGGCACTGATGGGCACTGACGATGGGCACTGATATGCAGCACTGATGGGCATTGATAGGCGGCACTGCTGGGCACTGATGGGCACTGATAGGGTGGCACTTAAAGGCGGCACTGATGGGCACTGATAGGCGGCACTGCTGGGCACTGATAGGCGGTACAGCTGGGCACTGATGGGCAGTGATACGTGGCACTGATGGGCACTGATACGCGGCACTGATATGAGGCACTGATAGGCATCCCTGGTGGCACTGGCAGTGGTAGGTATTGGAGTGGGCACTGATTGGCAGCTGCCTGGGCACTGACTGGCAGCTGCCTGGGCACAGATTGGCAGCTGCCTGGGCACAGATTGGTATTTCCCTGTGGGTTTATGGGGCATACCTGGTGGTCCAGTGTGGTGGCCATCCTGGTGGTCCTGGGCGGCTTCCCTTTTGGTCCTGGGCGGGATCCGAGAGGGGGCTGTGCTGATAAACAATCAACACAGGCCCCCCTGTCAGGAGAGCAGCTGATCTGTTCTCCTCTACTCGCCTCTATCAGACGCGAGTGAGGAAAAGCCGATCACCGCCTCTTCCTATTTACACCTATTTAGGAGCGGTGTATACCCCTGCCCATTGAAATCAATAGCGGCGCTTTTAACATTTTTTCGGCTGCTAGCGTCGGTTAAAAGCTCCCCGCTAACGGCCGAAAAGCGCTGCTAAAACAACGGTTAAGCGCCGCTAAAAATAGTGGCGCTTTACCGCTGATGCCTGGGCGCTGTGAGTGTGAAAGGGCTCTAAAGGTGAACTTATCCTTTAATGCCCTATCACTGGATATATGCAGAGACTACACTCAGCACAGGCATGGCTTTCCTCAACAGCTGCCTCGTTAGCGCAGTAGGTAGCGCGTCAGTCTCATAATCTGAAGGTCGTGAGTTCAATCCTCACACGGGGCACTGATTTTATGTCATGGCTCGATAATTTGACAACTTGTATCTGTCAAAAGAGAAAATGTAAAATTCCCTATCATGTACCCTTTAATGCCTAAAGCCCCATACACACTATCAGATTTTCTGCTGATTTTTTCCTTCAGATTTACCAAAACCATATAATATGAGGTCAAACCTTAGGAGTTTCAATTTGTATGCAATCAGGCAGGCCCTTGAGCTACATGGTTTTGGTAAATCTGAAGACAAAAATCAGCAGAAAATCTGATCGTGTGTATGGGGCTTAAGCCTATTTCTGACATTTGTTGCTTACAAGTTAAAATCCGTATTTTTTGATAGAACATTGCAAACATTATATATTTTTTTTTAGCAGAGACCCTAGAGAATAAAATGGCGATCGTTGCAATATTTTATGTCACACTATATTAGCACAGCAGTCTTTCAAACGCAATTTTTTACACAAAGGAGACTGGATTGCTTCCAGTCTCGCTCTAGCCGCCGGAAGTGCCGGATCGCGGATCGGGTCTCCTGGTAGGATGGGAGGCCTGGGAAGGGCGGCAGAAGGTGGCAGGAGGGGGGACGTCCCCTCTCGCTCCTTCAAGATAACAGCCGAGAGGCTTTTAGCCACATCAGTTGTTATCCCTGAAGAGCCGATCGCCCCCTCTAAAAAACGGTACCGGGATGATGCCTGCAGCTGCAGGCATCCTCCCGGTATAACCCCTTAAAGCCGAGGCTGCATATGTGCGTACGGTCAGCGGGAAGGGAATAATATTTCTTTCCTGATAGACTCCATCGCAGCATATGTTTGGGCAGAGAAATACACCTACCATGGAATGCCTTTGCTGTTCTTAGATTTGCAATCTTTCCAGTTGTGGGACCTATCTGTGAACCAATTCCCGAAACTGAATGGCATATTCCAGGTGAGATCTTAAGTCAGTAGCGGCCCGTGCATTGTGGGCGCACAAGTGGCTGCATTTGATTGGCACAAGTGGCTGCATTTGATTGGCACAAGTGGCTGGATTTGATTGGAACAAGTAGCTGCATTTGATTGGCACAAGTGGCTGCATTTGTTGCACCTACCATGGAATGCCTTTGATGTTCTTAGATTTGCAATCTTTCCAGTTGTGGGACCTATCTGTGAACCAATTCCCGAAACTGAATGGCATATTCCAGGTGAGATCTTAAGTCAGTAGCGGCCCGTGCATTGTGGGCGCACAAGTGGCTGCATTTGATTGGCACAAGTGGCTGCATTTGATTGGCACAAGTGGCTGGATTTGATTGGAACAAGTAGCTGCATTTGATTGGCACAAGTGGCTGCATTTGTTGCACCTACCATGGAATGCCTTTGATGTTCTTAGATTTGCAATCTTTCCAGTTGTGGGACCTATCTCTGAACCAATTCCCGAAACTGAACTGCATATTCCAGGTGAGATCTTAAGTCAGTAGCGGCCCGTGCATTGTGGGCACACAAGTGGCTGCATTTGATTGGCACAAGTGGCTGCATATGATGGGCACAAGTGGCTGCATTTGATTGGCACAAGTGGCTGCATTTGATTGACACAAGTGGCTGCATTTGATTGGCACAAGTGGCTGCATTTGATTGGAACAAGTGGCTGCATTTGATTGGCACAAGTGGCTGCATTTGTTGGGCACAAGTGGCTGCATATACTGGCCTTGTCTGCATATGATGGGCACAAGTGGCCGCATATGATGGGCACAAGTGGCCGCATTTGATTGGCACAAGTGGCTGCATTTGATTGGCACAAGTGGCTGCATATGATGGGCACAAGTGGCTGCATATGATGGGCACAAGTGGCTGCGTTTGATGGGAACACGTGGCTGCATATGATGGGCACAGTGGCTGCATTTGATGGGCAAAATGGCTGCAATTGATGGGCAAAATGGCTGCAATTGATGGGCACAGTGGCTGCATTTGATGGGCACAATGGCTGCATTTGATGGGCACAATGGCTGCATTTGATGGGCACAGTGGCAGCATTTGATGGGCACAATTGCTGCATTTGATGGGCACAGTGAGGCTGCAATTGATGGGGGAGTTTAATATTTTTCAGTTTTTTTGTGCCCCCCAAAAAATTTTGAGCACCAGCCACCACTGTCTTACGTACACTTTGCACAGGGGCACAATTTTATCTTCCTCTCTCTGAAGTCTATATCCCTGTAATTTTAAGAAAGTATCTTGTTCCCTGTAGAAGTTGGAGATTGGCATTACATGCTGCTGAACACTCCAGTGTGCACTCAACTAACATACAGTTGACTGCTCCTTTGTACTGTATGTTACATACTACTGACCACTCCACTGTATATTACAAACTTATACCCAATTACATGCTGTACGTTGTACTATATGCTACATACTGCTGACCACTCCAGTGAACTGTACTGTACATGCTACTGACAAAAGTCAACACATATTATTATATCTTCCCTTGCGGTCTAATGCCGCGTACACACGAGCGGACTTTACGTCAGACTTTACCCGGCGGACTGGATTTGGTCGGACAATGCAATGTATGTGGGCTCCAGTGGACTTTGTTTGCTCAAAAGTTGGACGGACTTAGATTTGAAACATGTTTTAAATCTATCCGTCGAACTCGAGTCCGGTCAAAAAGTCCGCTCGTCTGTATGCTAGTTCGACGGACAAAAAAGCCACGCTAGGGCAGCTATTGGCTACTGGCTATGAACTTCCTTGTTTTAGTCCGGTCGTACGTCATCACGTACAAATTCGACGGACTTTGGTGGATTGTGTGTAGGCAAGTCCGTTCATTCGTAAAGTCCGTCATAAAGTCCGTCGAAAAGTCCGCTGGGCAAAGTCTGCCGTAAAGTCCGCTCGTGTGTACGCGGCATAATGGTTAGGATTCAGTTCTCTCACCAATTAACCCAAATCAAATTCATTGACTGTATACACTGCCCCCTACCTGTCCTTTCTCTCCCCTAGACACTTGAAGATTGTCAATTTAAAACTCCTAAAGCATGCTTGAAGTTATAGTAAAGCTTCACTTCCATGCTTAACTGATTTGTGCATTGGTTTTGCACACAGCAGCCCCGATCATGCTCTTTTGGGGTCCTCCACCCGCACTCCTGGCTCCTCTACTGTTTGTGCCTTCATAAAAATATGCTTTCTATGCAGACTCACTCCTGAGCCGCCCTGTCTGCGTCTATTGACATGGACAGGGCGGCTTGGCCATACCCTAATTCCTCATCACAGGATTTGATTGACAGCAGCAGGTGCCAGTCAAATCAGTCTGCCCTGTGAGGAGGGAGAGAACGGAAAGAGCTGCTGCTCTTATGCACAGGCACATAATGCATAGAATGCATTAACCACTACAGCCCTGGAAGAATTTTCTCCTTTCCTGACCAGAGCACTTTTTGCGATACGGCACTGCGCCACTTTAACTGACAATTGTGTGGTCGTGCGACGTTGCACCCAAAAAAAATTGATGTCATTTTTTCCCCACAAATAGAGCTTTCTTTTGGTGGTATTTGAACGCCTCTGCGGTTTTTATCTTTTGCGCTATAGACAAAAAAGAGCGACAATTTAAAAAAAAAAGCAATATTTTTTACTTTTTGCTATAATAAATATCCCCAAAAAATATATAAAAAAAACAAAATTTTTCCTCAATTTAGGCTGATATGTATTCTTCTACATTTTTCTTCTATATTTTTGGTAAAAAAAAAATAAGCGTATATTGCTTGGTTTGCGCAAAAGTTATAGCGTCTACAAAATAGGGGAAAGATTTGTGGCATTTTTATTATTAATTTTTTTTATTAGTAATGGCAGCGATCTGCAATTTTTATCGGGACTGCGACATTATGGAGGACACATCGGACACTTTTGACTTGCATTAGGGTGTGCATCCCAAAGCTCATACACACCTGCGTGTGTGTGTGTATATATATATATATATATATATATATACAGGGCTCAAAATTTCAAGTCCTGAGCTACTAACCAGGTCTCAAGGGTTACTCGCCACCATTTGCCCCACCAAACCCTTACCCTGCCCCGCCCCTAATCACGCCATCATAAATTATCTCATGAAATGACACTTAAATTTTATGCAGAATTAAGTTACAAAAATAAATATTAACAACAACTTTATCAGTTCCCCTCAGCACAGCCTTACCAGTGCCCATCAATGCAGGCTCACCTGTGCCCATCATTGCAGCGAGACCAGTGCCCATCATTGCAGCGTAACCTGTGCCTATCATTGCAGCCTCACCGTGCCCACCATTGCAGCTTTACCGTGCATTGCAGCCTCACTGTGCCCAACATTGCAGCCTCACCGTGCCCCCATTGCAACCTCACTGTGCCCCCATTGCCGCCTCACTGTGCCCCACATTGCAACCTCACTGTGCCTCATATTGCAGCCTCACTGTGCCCCACATTGCAGCCTCACTGTGCCCCCATTGCAGCCTCACTGTGCCCCAAATTGCAGCCTCACTGTGCCCCAAATAGCAGCCTCACCGTGCCCCACATTGCAACCTCACTGTGCCCCAAATTGCAGCCTCACTGTGCCCCCATTGCATCCTCACTGTTCCCCATATTGCAGCATCACTGTTCCCCAAATTGCAGAATCACTGTGCCCCACATTGCAGCCTCATTGTGCCCCCATTGCAACCTCAGTGTCCCCCAAATTGCAGCATCACTGTGCCCCAAATAGCAGCCTAACTGTGCCCCGAATTGCAGCCTCACTGTGCCCCCATTGCCGCCTCACTGTGCCCCCATTGCAGCCTCACTGTGCCCCACATTGCAGCCTCACTGTGCCCCACATTGCAGCCTTACTGTGACCCCATTGCAGCCTCACTGTGCCCCAAATTGCAGCCTCACTGTGCCCCACATTGCAGCCTCACTGTGCCCACATAAATATTAACAACAACTTTATCAGTTCCCCTCAGCACAGCCTTACCAGTGCCCATCAATGCAGGCTCACCTGTGCCCATCATTGCAGCGAGACCGGTGCCCATCATTGCAGCGTAACCTGTGCCTATCATTGCAGCCTCACCGTGCCCACCATTGCAGCTTTACCGTGCATTGCAGCCTCACTGTGCCCAACATTGCAGCCTCACCGTGCCCCCATTGCAACCTCACTGTGCCCCCATTGCCGCCTCACTGTGCCCCACATTGCAACCTCACTGTGCCTCATATTGCAGCCTCACTGTGCCCCACATTGCAGCCTCACTGTGCCCCCATTGCAGCCTCACTGTGCCCCAAATTGCAGCCTCACTGTGCCCCAAATAGCAGCCTCACTGTGCCCCAAATAGCAGCCTCACTGTGCCCCGTTTCAGCCTCATTGTGCCCCCATTGCAGCCTCACTGTGCCCCAAATAGCAGCCTCACCGTGTCCCACATTGCAACCTCACTGTGCCTCACATTGCAGCCTAACTGTGACCCACATTGCAGCCTCACTGTTCCCCCATTGCAGCCTCACTGTGCCCCAAATTGCAGCCTCACTGTGCCCCGAATAGCAGCCTCACTGTGCCCCAAATTGCAGCCTCACTGTGCCCCGTTGCAGCTTCACTGTGCCCCCATTGCAGCCTCACTGTGCCCCAAATAGCAGCCTCACTGTGCCCCCATTGCAGCCTCACTGTGCCCCCCCTTGCAGCCTCGCTGTGCCCCAAATTGCAGCCTCACTGTGCCCCAAATTGCAGCCTCACTGTGCCCCCATTGCAGCCTCACTGTTCCCCATATTGCAGCATCACTGTTCCCCAAATTGCAGAATCACTGTGCCCCACATTGCAGCCTCATTGTGCCCCCATTGCAACCTCAGTGTCCCCCAAATTGCAGCATCACTGTGCCCCAAATAGCAGCCTAACTGTGCCCCGAATTGCAGCCTCACTGTGCCCCCATTGCCGCCTCACTGTGCCCCCATTGCAGCCTCACTGTGCCCCACATTGCAGCCTTACTGTGACCCCATTGCAGCCTCACTGTGCCCCAAATTGCAGCCTCACTGTGCCCCACATTGCAGCCTCACTGTGCCCACATTGCAGCCTCACTGTGCCCCCATTGCAGCCTCACTGTGCCCCAAATTGCAGCATCACCGTGCCCCAAATTGCAGCATCACCGTGCCCCAAATTGCAGCATCACCGTGCCCCACATTGCAGCCTCACTGTGCCCCCATTGCAGCCTCACTGTTTCCCACATTGCAGCCTCACTGTGCCCCCATTGCAGTCTCACTGTGCCCCAAATTGCAGCATCATTGTGCCCCAAATAGCAGCCTCACTTTGCCCAACATTGCAGCCTCACTGTGGTCCATTGCAGCCTCACTGTGCCCCCATTGCAGCCTCACTGTGTCCCAAATTGCAGCCTCACTGTGCCCCAAATTGCAGCATCACTGCGACCCAAATTGCAGCATCACTGTGCATCCATTTCAGCCTTACTGTTCCCCAAATTGCAGCATCACTGTGCCCCAAATTGCAGCATCACTGTGCACTCATTTCAGCCTCACTGTTCCCCAAATTGCAGCATCACTGTGTCCCAAATTGCTGCATCACTGTGCCCCACATTGCAGCCTCACTGTGCCCCAAATTGCATTATCACTGTGCCCCAAATTACAGCCTCACTGTGCCCCCATTGCAGCCTCACTGTGCCCCAAATTGCAGCCTCACCGTGCCCCAAATTGCAGCATCACTGTGTCCCAAATTGCAGCCTCACTGTGCCCCAAATTGCAGCCTCACTGTGCCCCCATTGCAGCCTCACTGTTCCCCAAATTCCAGCATCACTGTGCCCCACATTGCAGCCTCACTGTGCCCCCATTGCAGCCTCACTGTGCCCCAAATTTCAGCCTCACCGTGCCCCAAATTGCAGCATCACTGTGCCCCCATTGCAGCCTCACTGTTCCCCAAATTCCAGCATCACTGTGCCCCAAATTGCAGCCTCGCTGTGCCCCAAATAGCAGCCTTGCCAGGGGGGAGGAAGTGAGAGGTCGGCCGGATCATGAGTTAGAGGAGAGCCAGGATTGCGGAGTGGTAAAACATGCCGTAACAGCTGACATTGAAACTGTCTCCGCTCTGCTCATTCTCGCACAGCCCCGAATGGAAAATTTGAGGGCTGTATATATATATATATATATATATATATATATATATATATATATATATATACTGTATACGCAGAAACACATTTATGTTCCTGCATGACCCAAGTGTCTTCTCTGACATTCATGTTCGTAAAAAAAATAACTATCCTTGCAGTAGGCCCCATACTGCATGGGTTTAATGCTCATTTAGACTAGGGGGGAGGATTAGGGTATACAACCCAAACCTTATACCTAAAGGATAGGTTCTCCTTTTTATTAGAAAATAATAAATGCACATATTATTGCCGGTGAAAAATGTGGATTTATTATTTTTTAAAACAGGAGCCTGCAAAGTATTGCACTTGAGATCAGCAGATTGCATGTGAAGTGTCAGGCTCTTAAGCAGCCACTGTGCCCCATCAAATGCAGCCTCACTGTGCCCTATCAAACGCAGCCACTGTGCCATATCAAATGCTGCCAGTGTGCCCCCTGTTCACCGTCTGTACTTAACATGTCTTGGGGGTGGTGGGACAGCTCCTCGATATCTTCTCCTGTCTTCTCTTCCCGTCCTCTGCTATGATTGGACGCCTGACATCCAATCACAGTGCCTATTATTTCAGCCAATCAGGTGACAGGTAACAGATCTGAGCACATGATTAGTGTTAGGAAAGCGAACATTCATTCACTTTTCTAACACAGCTGAGTGACCTGCGAGTGCCCAGCATGGAGCTCGCAGGTCACCTTTTTTGAAGCCTATTAGAGCCTATGGCTCTAATCAGGTGCTTAAAAAAACCCTGCTGCTGTAATTCAGGCGCCCAGGGCCCAAAAAGGGGCCGGGTGTCTGAATAGGGGGTGGCAGTGGCGGCCTTAGATAGCTTCATGCAATGGTGATAGGGATGATCTATTGGTGATAGAGGGGTGGCTGGAGAGAGGGGGCGGTGCCCGTGATCAGTGTACTGCAGTTAATTTAGACTACAAGTCTGTCTGTTGCAGTGGTGGACCGGACTTCTCATATATACATTCACAGACTCCTATGAATTACTAATGAGGCTATGTGGATGAGGGCACATAGGAGGGGAAGGGGCAACTAGAACATGTTACACTCTGTATACTCTCTGTATACTGGTGTAACATGTTCTAAAAGGTAAAAACATCCTTTAAGTTGGTACACGAGCACGGGTATTTTCATTCAGATCACTAGTTGACAGGTTCTTGCACCTACACAAGTGATAGACAGAGCAGCAGGCAGAAGAGGAGTTCAAAACAAGCCAGGGGTCGGGGTATCAAACAGACAGTGTTAGTGAGAACAAGCCGGATCAAGATCAGAGGTCAGCACAGATAACAGGTCAGAACACACAGAAGCTGCAGATCAAACAGCAATGAGTCTATGCAAGAGCTTTAAATAGCCCGTCTGGCGTACGGGCGTACGCGCATACGCTAACGCGCGAGTGCGCATGTGCGTACCCTGATGTGCCAATGCACTACAACAGCTGCTGCCGTTACCAAGATATCCATCTTTAAAGTGTCGACATATATGTACAGGAGCCGATCGGCAAGTGGCTAGATACCTGTGAGTTAATTGAAGCTGAGTTGAAATTTTGTGTCTTTAAACTGGCCTCAGCTAGGGGGCGCTAGACCTGATGAAACTGGGGTTTTCCCAGTGAAACGCGTTGACATCACTCCCTGCAGCGTTAGGCGCCACCTCAAGCATCACCCGGCATCACCACCTCGCTGGTTAGCCGGTCCGTGGTTTTTTGGCTGTATCCCTGATATAGGAGATTTGGGATTTGCTACTCTTCACAAGGCAGCCAGCCTATCTTCTGCATAGCGGCTCTCTGCTACTTATCAGCTGTGAGCGGCTACTTCTGGAGTCAGCCGGAGGATATACAGCTATGAAGAGAACCTTTGGTAATCTATGAAAGTTCAGATCAGCTGTCCACAGTGCTGCTTTCACAGTCCCTACACAGACAGTGAGTAATTGATTTACCCGCATCATCAATTTCTGTTGACTGACCATTTGTTAAATTCTCACTTTGAACTTTATCATTGTCCGGGAACAGACCATTTGTCATTCATTTGTTCCAGTGGAATACCTTTGGCTAATCACAACAGCTCTTTTGATCATTCATTTACATACCTGGGTCACGTTCAGTCTGTGGACATACAGCTCTCATTATCATCTATAGCTCAGTGGACTTTACATGATCTGCAATTACAGACAGCTCCCTGGCTTCATCTCCCCCTTTTCTCCAATCCCTTGAACTGACTATCATCTTGCCCTGTATTTCAACCACGGACTGTCATATATAATGCTATACCCTTTCACATACAACTCCGAAATTGCAATGGCCGTTGCTTTCCTATTCAATTCATTAGGCTGGGTGGTGATGCGGTTTAGCGCAATTTGTATTTATAGTATTTGATGAATTTCTTGGGTGGTGTCTATCGTTGTTATATGTGTGTTTGTTGTCTGTCTTTGTCCCCAGATCCTTATGTTTATTCATAGCGTCAAGTGTGGATTTGTTGTATTTTTAATAATTGATCCTTTTTCAATAAAATAATTGAATTCATTACTTTCCTAGTCCGGTAATTATTTCCCAGGGCTCATCTATGTGACACTTAGTACCGAGTCGTCTTTCTGACACAGTGCACACTCCTCCATATGTCTTTATACCCTAATTTGTCATTTTTACCTACAGGTAAGCCTATAATAAAGGCTTACCTGCAGGTAAAATTAATATCTCCTAAACCTGTATGGTTTAGGAGATATTCCCTTTGCATGCAGCCGCTGATGTCAGCAGCGCATGCGCTCTGAATGCCCGGCTAAAGGTCCGGCAGACCCTGCTGGACCTTTGCTGGGTAGAAGACTCCTGCGCAGGAGTGACGACATCGCTGCCCTGGCCACTCTTAGAGCCCTTCACACTGGGGCGGTTTGCTGGCGCTATTGCGCTAATAATAGCGCCTGCAAACCGACCCGAAAGTGCCGCTGCTTTGTCTCCAGTGTGAAAGCCCCGAGGGCTTCCACACTGGAGCGGTGCGCTGGCAGGACGGGAAAAAAAGTCCTGCCAGCTGCATCTTTGGAGCGGGGAAGGAGCGGAGTGTATACCGTTCCTTCCCCGCTCCTGCCCATTGAAATCAATGGGGCAGCGCGGCTATACCGCCGGCAAAGCGCCTCAGCAAAGGTTCTTTGCAGTGGTTTTTAACCCTTTCTCGGCCGCTAGCAGGGGGTAAAACCGCCCCCCGCTAACGGCCGAATACCAACGGTAAAGCGCCGCTAACAATAGCGGCGCTTTACCACCGACGCCACCCCAGTGTGTAAGGGGCCTAAGTGCCAGAGCTTCGAACCCAGAAGAATCGCAGAGGGCAAGATGTCAGCTCCCTCGACGTGGACTGGGCTGCGATACGGGGGCTTCGATCTAAGGTAAGTATTTTATAATGAGCTAGTATGCGGTGCATACTAGCTCATTATGTCTTTGCCTTGCAGGGTTTATTTTTTTTATTTTTTTTTATTTTTTCAATTGTACGGGTATACAACCGCTTTAATATAAGTGTGTGGAACAATAGCAGTCGGTACACCAATGTACCATATTTTATTGGTTCCCTTTTCTTTTTTGGTTATAGTCATTCCAACAGAAGCTGGCCTTTTGAAGGGGCATGACTGAAAAAGGTCTGCTGACCGGCTCCCGATCAGCACTCTCAGCCAATGGCAGAGAGCGCTGGCTAGAGTGTTCTGGTAGGAAGGCCGTCCCCCTGTCAGAGCACAGTAACTAATGCCAGATAGTTAGTACAGCGGCTCCTCCTGAGTGGTCAGTTTCGTTTTTCATTCAGCCTGCTGGGTTAAACGAAAAAAAAAAAAAAGCTACTGGTGTGCACTTTACTGGCTGTGGTCACAATCCAGCCTTAACATCATACCATAGTGGGTTAATGTCCCTGTAAGGTATGTGATTATAGACATGTGCGATTAGTTTCGTACGAATCGAAAATACGTATGAATTTCCGTAAATTCGTACATTCGGGAGGATCCGAAATACGAATTGCTATGCTTCCGAATTTTGTACGAAATACGAAATTTCGTTTACGAATTTCAGATCGAAATTCCTAACGAACATTCGTAATTGTTACGAAAAGTTAACGAACCTAAAAGTTAAAAACCCAGGAAGTCAGCACAGCACAGGGATGGTGGGAACCCCTCATAATGATAAATTCATCATAACGAACATTCGTAATTGTTACGTAAAGTTAACGAACCTAACGAAAATTCGTATTTCGTACGAAATTTCGGACACGATTATGAAATACGTATTCATTCTAATACGGAACGGAATGAAACAAAACAAATTTATTGACGGCGCACATGTCTATGTGATTAGGGCAAGGCTTTGGATGAAGGAAGAGAGATTAGAATCAGGTGAGAGAGACTCCCCTCTCCCCCACTCCTCAGGGATGGATTTATTTACTTTCCTGAAGTTGGGCTGTATTATGGAATACCATTTCTCGCCGTTTATGATAAGATTTTTTTTGATAGGTTAGGAATTATTGGGACTTCTGAGGTGCTACATAGATGTATTCCACATACACATTATATAATTAAAAAAAGAATAATTTTAATAAGGTATAATGCATATTATATTAGCAAAAGTATGTAGGCATAGGACACACCTCCTGCCACGCCCCCCCTTAAAGGAGAATTGTACAAAAAAAATGATTGGTTAAACCCACAAGTGCTTTTTACCACTATTTTTCCTTTATATTGGCTTTTAGTATTTACAATTGCAGCAATTTAGAGATTGGATGAAAGGTTTAGCACTGGGAAACACTTTTTGATAGATAAATATTACATTTTATACACAACTATATAGATCAGACCAAAATGAGGGACACATAGAGAGGAATGAGGGACAGAGGGACATTGCTCCAAATCAGGGACAGTCCCTCGAAATCAGGGACAGTTGGGAGCTATGTATAATGTGTATGTGGAATACATCTATGTAGCACCTCAGAAGTCCCAGTAATTCCTAACCTATTCAAGAATGCTGCTTTCTCTTTCAGTAAAGCTTGCCTTGTTTGCAGCACAACATTGTATGGTGTAGAACAGTGTTTCTCAACTCCAGTCCTCAAGGCGTCCCAACAGGTCATGTTTTTAGGCTTTCCATTATTTTGCACAGGTGATTTGATCAGTTTCACTGCCTTAGTAATTACCACAGCCATTTCATCTGAGGGAAATCCTGAAAACATGACCTGTTGGGGTGCCTTGAGGACTGGAGTTGAGAAACACTGGTGTAGAAGACAGAGAAGTTCAGTACTCTCTGGCACACCTCCCAACCTTTTGAGATGGGAATGAGGGACACCTATCAGCAAAAGTATGCAGGTATAGGACACGCCCCTTGCCACACCCCTTTAAAGGAGAATTGTACAAAAAAACCAAGATTGGTAAAACCCACAAGTGCTTTTTTTTACCACCACTATTCCTTTATATTGGCTTTTGGAATTTACAAATGCAGCAATTTAGAAACTGGATGAAAGGTTTAGCGTTGGAAAACACTTTTTGATAGATAAAAAGTGCTTTTTATATACAACTATATGGATCAGACCAAAATGAGGGACAAATGAGGAGGAAGGAGGGACAGAGGGACATTGCTCCAAATCAGGGACAGTCCCTCCAAATCAGTGACAGTTGGGAGCTATGCTCACAGGTAAAGGCTGCCCATCTGTCGTCTGAGATCTTCATTCTGCCTGGGGAGAGCTGTGCTGAGTGCTGGACAGGAGGAAAGTGATCTGAGCTGCATTCTTCCTGCTCTGCCCACCTGTACTGGAGCTGTGAAAGCCCGGACTCATCCAGACAGGAACCCGAGGAGCGAGCGAGCTTTCCCCCATCTGCTGCAGAACTCAGAGGAGCTCTGCAATCAATAAGGGCGCATCCAAAGCTCTTTTTTTCTGGCAACAGGGGCCATAGGATGACGGGTAAGTACCGTATTTAGCAACGTAAAACACGCACATTCATTTTAAGAGGGAAGTTTCAGGATAAAAACTTAAATTTTAAATAAGGAACTTTGAAGCAAAATAAGGGTCAGTGCCCATCTGCAGCCTCACCATTGCCATCAATGCAGCCTGATCAATGCCCATCTGCAGCCTGATCAATGCCCATCTGCAGCCTCACAAGTGCCATAATTGCAGCCTCATCAGTCCACATCAATGCAGTCTCACCATTGCCATCAATGCAGCAGCCTCACTATTGCCATCAATGCAGCAGCCTCACCATTGCCATCAATGCAGCAGCCTCACCATTGCCATAAATGCCCCCTCATCAGTCCACATCAATGCAGCCTCATCATTGCCATCAATGCAGCAGCCTCATCATTGCCTTCAATGCAGCCTGATCAATGCCCATCTGCAGCCTCACAAGTGCCCCAATGCAGCCTCATCAGTCCACATCAATGCAGTCTCACCATTGCCATCAATGCAGCAGTCTCACCATTGCCATCAATGCAGCAGCCTCACCATTGCCATAAATGCACCCTCATCAGTCCACATCAATGCAGCCTCATCATTGCCATCAATGCAGCAGCCTCATCATTGCCTTCAATGCAGCCTGATCAATGCCCATCTGCAGCCTCACAAGTGCCCCAATGCAGCCTCATCAGTCCACATCAATGCAGTCTCACCATTGCCATCAATGCAGCAGCCTCACTATTGCCATCAATGCAGCAGCCTCACCATTGCCATCAATGCAGCAGCCTCACCATTGCCATCAATGCACCCTCATCAGTCCACATCAATGCAGCAGCCTCACCATTGCCATCAATGCAGCAGCCTCACCATTGCCATCAATGCAGCAGCCTCACCATTGCCATAAATGCACCCTCATCAGTCCACATCAATGCAGCAGCCTCACCATTGCCATCAATACAGCAGCCTCATCATTGCCATCAGTGCAGCCTGATCGATGCCCATCTGCAGCCTAGAGGGGACAGGGAGAGGGGCAGGACGAGCGCCGACAGTTTACATACAGTGAGAATCTCCTATGATAGACAGAACAGTGGTCCAATGGCCGCCCAGGAGACAGGACTTCTTATTACAGAGGCCGCCAAGTAAACAGGAGATTCTCACTGTATGTAATTTGACGGCGCTCGTCCCGCCCCCCTCCCTGTCCCCTCCGAGGCAGCTAAAATTGAAGTATTGGCGTATAACACGCACACACTATTTGCACCCAGTTTTCATGGTGAAAAAGTGAGTGTTAGACGACAATAAATACAGTAACTCCTGTGAGCACTGCAGCCACGGTTGGGGTGTAAGCAGTCAGGAGTTTTCCGATGCTGCCTCTGTAGTTCACGTGGTACAACATCCCTGACAGCAGGCGGCGGAGTGATATTCAGCTGTCAGGGATGCTGTAGCCGGAACTACAGAGTGAGTATCGGAAAATGTGGCAGACTGTCTGCTTACTCCACGGCTGGTGCCTGTAGTTCTTATAGAAGTTACACATCCAAATCACAAATAGTCCCACCCGCAGCTATCAGTGTTCCTTTAGCGGAGGTGCCAAAAAAAAATTCTAACACATTCTGACAGCAAAAAAGTCCTGAGGTGTGTTGAATGTTCCTGGGCATTAGGGTGTGCCCAGGCACACCTGGCACACCCCACGTGCACGCCCATGTGCCGAGTTGTGTAGATTCACTGTCTAGGGGGCAGAAAGGTGACATAGGATGGTCAACTTCTGTACCAGAAAGATGAACTGATTCATCAGCGACCATACGTGCACATGTTTGGCTGTGCAATATGGAAAATGTGCTCATGTCTAGACTGGATTAATACAAAAAACAAACCTAAATCCCCCAGCATATAAAACATTAAAGTAGTATTAAAGCCAAAACCAAAAACGCAATATATTGCAGCCTACCAATCATTAGGGAGGTGGCTGCATTCGTTTTTTTTCCCCTGGTGATCTGGCCAGTAACCCACCTCCTGTATTAGAGTGCCCCCACTCTGGATTAGAGAGAAGCATGATGGAAAAATGAGTTTCGTTTTGTTTCGGAATTTCGTTATATTCGTTTTATGTTAGAATGATTCGTTTTCGGAATTTGTTTCATATATTCGGATTTGTTTAGTATATTTTGTTACTTTCCAGTCGATTCAAAATTGATTCAAATTCAAAATGGAAACAGTGCAATAAATACAGTAAGGTATAAAATTCCTACTTAGGCTGCTTTAAAGATTAGAGCAGAAAAAAAACAAACTAAATAGATTAAAACAGACTAGAATAAAATAGAATATACAAAAATAGAATAGAAAATAATATATTAGAATAGAAAAAAAAGAATATAATACAATAGAATAGAAAGGAATAGAATAGAAAAAAATAGATTGGAATAGAAAATAATAGAATAGAAGGGAATGGAAGAGAAAAAATAGAATAGAATAGAATAAAATAGAATAGAGCAAATATAGCCATCTATTGAAATTTGAAGACGGCTATATTCGTTCTATTTTGTTCTATTCTATTCTAATCTTTTGTATTTTCTCTATTCTATACTGTTCTACTCTATTCTATTCTACTCTATTCTATTAATTTAAATATTATTGCTTTATTTTCTATTATATTATGTTTTATTCTATTCCTTTATTTTCTATTCTATTCTATTCTATTCTACTCCTTTATTTTCTATTCTATTCTGTTTTATTCTATTAAGTTTTAATCACTTTTTTTTTCTATTCTATTTTAATCTATTCTATTCAGCAGCCTCAGTAGGAATCATCCTTCTTCCGGATTCACAGCTGTCATTCCCCAGTTACTGTAGCCAGGGTAGCCGCTGAGTACAACAATCTGTGCTTGATTAGCTGCAGGAAAGGGCAAGGAAGACAATGAGGGTCTAAAAAAATAAACATCTGATGTCTTCATAAAGTGTATCTGTCACCTGTCCATGCTATCACATAGGGGGTTTGTTAGTGTCCTTGAGATTGCAATAAAGTTAAATGAATAAATAAAAAAGTGTTAAAAAATTTGTATTTTGAATTTGTAATGAAATTAATACAAATATTTAAAAAAATGTAAAGCCCACTGTCAGCCTGCACATGAACGCGAAAGCAAATATGAACATGGAGCGCACACATGTACAGTATGTAAACAGCAATTGTATGACACATGGGAGGTATTGTTGCGAATGTCAGAGTGAGAGCAAATATTCTAGGATCATAAATTATAATTAGATCTAAACCTGTAAAGGCTTTAAAAGCGTCACCTATGGAGAACTTTGTGTACTGTAGTTTTTCTCCATTTCCCGGGTGCATGCAATTTTAGAGCTTGATCAGTGGCGGCCCATGCACTGTGGGCGCACGGGCGCCATCCCCCCATCCATGTGCCTGGCCCCTTTCAGTAAGCCGGACACATGGATTCCTATGGCGGGGACGGGAGGGGGTGGTACTTTTTGAAGCTCCTGATTAGAGCCAGAGGCTCTAATAGGCTTCAAAATAGGGTGGGCTTGGGGCGCAGAAAGTGCGCCCTGATCCTACCCAATTGTGTGACGATAGCGAATTC
This sequence comes from Lithobates clamitans, assembly GCA_037952925.1. Taxonomy (NCBI): domain Eukaryota; kingdom Metazoa; phylum Chordata; class Amphibia; order Anura; family Ranidae; genus Lithobates; species Lithobates clamitans. Next base: position 497,524 of record JBBGZY010002435.1, read on the forward strand.
ATTTTCGCTATTTTCACACTTACCTTCCTCCCCGCCAATCAGGAGCCAGGGAGGCAGACCTGTTTCCTGATTGGCCAAAGCACCAGGCCACCCTATTGGATGCCTGGCGCTTAGGAAGAGAAGCGGATTTAGCAGAGGAGACACACGCTGGAGCAGAAGTCGCTGTTGTGCTGGTGCACTCACTGCACCAGAGGGGAGCTGCTGCCTGGTGGTAAGTGCTAGGGGGGTCTGTCAGAGCCGTGCCTGGGGTGGGGTGCTGCCAAAGTGGGGGGGGGGGCAGTGGGCACAGTGGCTGCATATGATGGGCACAAGTGGCTGCATTTACTGGGCACAAGTGGCTGCATTTGACGGGCACAAGAGGCTGCATTTGACGGGCACAAGTGGCTGCACTTGATGGGCACAAGTGGCTGCTTTTGACGGGCACAAGTGGCTGCATTTGATGGGCACATTGGCTGCGTTTGATAGGCACATTGGCTGCGTTTGATAGGCACACTGGCTGCATATGATGGGCACAGTGGCTGCATTTGATGGGCACAGTGGCTGCATTTGATGGGCACAAGTAGCTGCATTTGATGGGCACAAGTGGCTGCATAGGATGGGCACAGTGGCTGCATATGATGGGCACAGTGGCTGCATATGATGGGCACAATAGCTGCATATGATGGGCACAATAGTTGCATATGATGGGCACAGTGGCTGCATATGATTGGCACAAGGGGCTTCATATGATGGGCACAAGGGGCTGCTTTTGATGGGCACAAGGGGCTGCTTTTGATGGGCACAGTGGCTGCATATGATGGGCACAGTAGCTGCATATGATGGGCACAGTGGCTGTGTTTGATTGGCACAGTGGCTGCATTTGATGGGCACAGTGGCTGTGTTTGATTGGCACAGTGGCTGCATTTGATGGGCACAGTGAGGCTGCAATTGATGGGGGGGGGGGGTTTCAGTATTTTTCAGTTTGTTTGCACCCCCCAAAAAAATTTGACCACCAGCCGCCCCTGAGCTTGATATATTTGGGATCTATTTACTCAACACAACCCCTTTATTTTACATTGTGTTTGGTAGTTTTTATGCATTTTCTCCTAAAATTATGCGTTTGCGCAAATATCAAGCAACATAAAACATTTCATCTGCAACCATTTTATCCTACAGGGTGTCTGCTTTCAGAAAAAAATTATAATTGTTTGGGGATATAAAGTAATTTTCTAGCAGAAAACGCAGATTTTAATAAAAAAATAAGTAAAAAATTGCCCCGGTAGACGAGTGGTTAAACATAATTTTTTTTTCCAATTCACACAGAACGAATGTACATGCACTTTCACTGGTCAAATTGTTACGCAGTTTTTTTATAATTACGTCCCATAGTGATCATTTTCACCAATCTGATCTTTTTCATATGTCTTTGTGAAAAAACTTGTCATGTAATTATTTTTTTTAAAGCGCTTCCCTCTGTACTGTAATATGTTAATGCTATGTCAAAAATAAACAAGGAGTAATAAAAAGGTGATTTGAAATAAACAAGACTATGGCGAGTATCTGACATTGTATCTGGCATTAGTGTAACAAAGATTTCTACAGTGATCATGAGCCAACAAATGAAAAAAAAAAAAACATGTTTCCGCCCGGTTTCGAACCGGGGACCTTTCGCGTGTGAGGCGAACGTGATAACCACTACACTACGGAAACTCATGTTAGAAGCTCTTCAAAGACAGCTAGGGACTCTTTATACTAAACAGTGTCTAGAGTGTTAATATGCTCTGTGGGTATTTATCCATTTCTCTTTTTAATAATTTATTAACCTATAAGTAACTATATTTTCCATTATTCATTTACTGGTGCAATTCAGATTGATTGTAAAACAAGTAGTTTTCAGGAAATTAATAAATCTGTTAATATCATTTCATACGTTAGCAGGATTCTTTTTTGATTGCAATTTCTTGCCTGAACAGTAAAACCTACAAAGAAAATGTTAGAAAGAAAGAGCGGGACATGAAACTCCAATAGATGTAAGAAGGAGCAGTTCACACAGGCTAAATAATAAATGACTTTCCCTGACCGGGAATCGAACCCGGGCCGCGGCGGTGAGAGCGCCGAATCCTAACCACTAGACCACCAGGGAAGTTGTCAAAATCCCCAAGAAATAATCTGAACACTGCTCCCAGTTTTTAACATTGACGTCTATGGGTCAGCTTGACATGGCACTGCCCCCAAACAATAAGTGACAGGGACACCCAACTTGGGGAGCACCAAGAGGGGACCCGGGACTACAACGTATCCAATTTTGGGGTCGGCCAGCTTGCCCAGGTAAACTACCATGTCGTAGACCTGGGTCCCCTTAACGTACTCCCCAAGTTTGGTGTCTTGTCACTTATGGTTTGGGAGCAGTGCCATGTCAATTTGACCAAGATTTACATAGAGCTAGTGTATTAACATGCATTGATTACAGTGGCGGCTGGTGCTCAAAATTTTTGGGGGGGTGCAAACAAACTGAAAAATTCTGAAAAATACTGAAACAAAAACATCAAATGCAGCCATCATTGTGCCATCAAATGCAGCCACTGTGCCCATCAATTGCAGCCAACTGTGCCCATCATATGCAGCCAACTGTGCCCATCAAATGCAGCCACTGTGCCCATCAAATACAGCCAACCATGCCCATCATATGCAGCCAACTGTGCCCATCATATGCAGCCAACTGTGCCCATCATATGCAGCCAACTGTGCCCATCATATGCAACCACTGTGCCCATCATGTGCAGCCAACTGTGCCCAGCAAATGCAGCCAACTGTGCCCATCATATGCAACCAACTGTGCCCATTATATGCAGCCACTGTGCCCATCATATGCAGCAAATTGTGCCCATAATATGCAGCCAACTGTGCCCAGAAAATGCAGCCAACTGCGCCCATCAAATACAGCCAACAATGCCCATCATATGCAGCCAACTGTGCCCATCATATGCAGCCAACTGTGCCCATCATATGCAGCCAACTGTGCCCATCATATGCAGCCAACTGTGCCCATCATGTGCAGCCAACTGTGCCCAGCAAATGCAGCCAACTGTGCCCATCATATGCAGCCAACTGTGCTCATTATATGCAGCCACTGTGCCCATCATATGCAGCAAATTGTGCCCATAATATGCAGCCAACTGTGCCCTTCATATGCAGCCAACTGTGCCCAGCAACTGCAGCCAACTGTGCCCAGCAAATGCAGCCACTGTGACACCCCCCGTCTGCTGTCTGACTGGCACTTACTCCATCGTGGTGGCGGGTGACAGCGGCAAACTGTGGGACGGGTAGCGCAGGTCAGGCGACGGATCCTGTGTCCTCCATGCGTCTCTTCTTGCCTTCTGCTAGGCGACCAATGGGATCGCCTGTGCCTTCAGCCAATCAGGTGACGGGTATGACACCCACGCCTCCTGATTGGCAGAGAGGCGGTTCGGTGTTAGAAAAGCAAATATTATTATTATTATTATTATACAGGATTTATATTGCGCCAACAGTTTACGCAGAGCTTTACAACATAAGGGCAGACAGTACACTTACAATACAAATCAATACAGGAGGGATCAGAGGGCCCTGCTCGTTAGAGCTTACAATCTAGAATATTCATTTGTTTTTCTAACACATCTGGGTGGACTGCAAGCGCAATGCTTTTCGCTCCAAGTCCACCTTTTCTGAAGCCTATTGAAGCCTATGGCTCTAATCAGGTGCTTCAAAAAAAAAAAAAACCCATCGCTGGAATTCAGGCGCCCGGCATCCTGAAAGGGGCCGGACGCATGAATAGGGGGTGGCTACAGCGGCCATGGATAGATTCATGCTATGCATGAATCTATCCATTCTACATAGAGGGGGGTGGCGTGACAGAGGGGGCAGCACCCATGTGCCCTTAATGGATGGGCCGTCCCTGATTGAGAAGTGAAAAAAGGTATTGCTTCACTTTAAGTACATTTTTGTCTTACATTCATGCTCTGGTCCCATTGTGTACTTAAAAGTGGGGTATGCCTGTATATATTCTTTGCAGGAGGAGAGCCTGGAGTGTGGTGCAGAAAAACCTGGGGAATATACAGGTGAAAAGGTAAGCGTAAGAAGACTAAAGGGGGATCTATTCTATTGGGGGGACCTGCTGCCCTGGCCTGCTCTAAAGGGGGATCTATGGGGACCCTGGCCTGCTCCTGTACCTGGTGGTGCAGGAAAATCTGGCAGCACGGGGAATATAGGTGAAAAGGTAAGACTAAAGGGGGGTCTATGGGGACCCAGGTCTGCCCTAAATGGGGATCTATGGGGACCCTGCTAGTAGACAGAGTGTTTTTTGATTGCTTTAATCTGAAATGTACCTTGATGTCCTTCACTAAGGTCTGTACTTTGGAAAATGTCCGCCACAGCCTTGGTCCTTGCCTATCCCTGCTCTGCACCATCTGATAGGGAAACATGCACCGCTGAGCACAGCTGGAGGGGGCAAGGCTGTCTCCCAAGATTCTGTGGTGTCAGGATAACGTCAGATAAAACTAATGCAGATAGCAGAGAAGAAAAAAGAGACAGAAATCACACTCTGTGCTTTGGATTGAGGCTTGTACACACCATTAAGGGATATGCTCTGTTCATATTTCAGAGGATTACAGCCGCTTAAAACAGTCTTCATTTCAAGAACTACAGCCTTCGTTGCGGGAGGGCACTTTCCCGGCCCACCAGGGGGCGCGCGCACGCTGCTGACGACAATCGCGCGTGCCCGCCGTGTCACTGGGGACCCGTGATGTCCGCCGGGCACCCGCGATTGCCTGGTAACCGAGCAGGACCGTGGATCTGTGTGTGTACACACACAGATCCACGTCCTGTCAGAGGAGAGGAGACCAATGGTGTGTTCCCAGTACAGAGGAACACCGATCGGTCTCCTCCCCTCGTGAATCCACTCCCCCTACAGTTACCGTGTTTCCCCGAAAATAAGACATACCCATAAAATAAGCCGTAGCAGGATTTCTAAGCATTTGCGCAATATAAGCCATTCACCGAAAATAAGACATAGTGATAGGCGTGGCTATGTGCTGCAAGCTGAGGCATAGAGGGAGACATAGAAAGTGAAAGTAAAAGTCTCCTTAGTGAAGTGAGGAGCAGGACGCTCTGCTTTAGGTATTGTGTGTCCTCAGGGGAAGAAGTAAAGCTGTGGCTGCCGTTTTACTCAGCACTGTGGGTCTCTCTCCCCCAGCACCAACCAGCAACAGTCTGTGGGTCTCTATCACCCCCAACAAACACCAGTAAAGCTGCTGCTTAATAAAAAAAAGACATCCCCTGAAAATAAGCCATAGTGTGTCTTCTTGAGGAAAAATAAATATAAGACGGTGTCTTATTTTCGGGGAAACACGGTAGAATCACTCCCTAGGAACATAATTAACCCCTCCATCACCCCCTAGTGTTAACCCCTTCCCTGCCATTCACATTTATACAGTAATCAATGCATTTTTATAGCACGGATCGCTGTATAAATGTGAATGGTCCCAAAAATGTCTCAAAAGTGTCCGATATGTCCGCCGCAATATCGCAGTCACGAAAAAAAATCGCAGATCGCAGCCATTACTAGTAAAAAAAAAATAATAATAAAAATGCTATAAAGCTATCCCCTATTTTGTAGACGCTATAACTTTTGTGCAAACCAATCAATATACGCTTATTGCGATTTTTTTTTTTTACCAAAAATATGTAGAAGAATACATATCGGCCTAAACTGAGGACAAAATTTGTTTTAAAGAAAAAAAAATAGACATTTATTATAGCAAAAAGTAAAAAATATTGTGTTTTTTTCAAACTCGTCACTCTTCTTTTGTTTATAGCGCAAAAAATAAAAACCGCAGAGGTGATCAAATACCACCAAAAGAAAGCTCTATTTGTGGGGAAAAAATGATAACAATTTCATTTGGGTACAGTGTTGCAAGACGACGCAATTGTCATTCAAAGTGTGACAGCGCTGAAAGCTGAAAAATGGCTTGGGTAGGAAGGGGGTGAAAATGCACTGTATTGAATTTTTATTATACTTTTTGAATTTTATCACCAAGGCAGACATTCTAATATCTGAGTCAGTCCACTTAAAACAAATGCTTTGAAGAGGCCCTGTAACATATCCATACAGTGTCCTTTTAACCACTTGCCGACCATGCTATAGCTGAATGGCGGCTACAGCATGGACGGCCAGTTCTGGGAGGTGGGCTGCGGTGCATGGGTGTCCTCCGGACACTGTGGCCAATCACAGCTGATCAAGATGTAAACAGACAGCATGAGGAAGGGAGAAGAGTGCCGATAACTGGCTTCTGTAAACGGGACATGTACACTTATAATGAGGGCACTGATTATCGGTTTCCTGATTATCAGTGCAGACCCAACAGTCCTGCCAATCTGTGCCCACCAGTGTTGCCTATCAGTGCTCGCCAGTGCTGCTAATCTGTGACCGCCAGTGCTGCCAATTAGTGCTTATCAGTGCCCACCAGTGTTGCCAATCTGTGCCTACCAGTGCTGCCAATCAGTGTTGCCTATCAGTGCCCATCATTGCCTCCTTATCGGTGCCTCCTATCCATGCCAGTATCAGAAGAAGCCACATGGGAGAGTGATGTAACGTGTAAAAGAGGAGCCAGGGGGCGTGTATCATTACTTGATCTGGATGTAGCATTGTCCCCGACTCCTAAAGGCCTAATAGTGATCTCCAGAGTAAGGGAGAGCTGACATCCTTCCTTGTGGGTGTGGGTTATTAGGCATGGTGGGTGTAATGCAAGCTGGAAACATGGGCGCCAGTCCCTTTTTGAATGCAAGAAAAAGAGATTTATTGTCTCCTAAACAGCACTGGTGGAGAGAGGGTTAGGGCCAGGACACCCTTAGGCTGATGCAGTAGCAATTGGCAGAGTCGGAGGCAAAAATAATAGACAGACAGCTATACAGGTGGAGGGCCTTTATGCTGGATGCAGCAACTGTATTTGTAGAACTGCTGTCTCCTATGGCAAATAAACTTAACATATCTATACACTTAACTCACAGTAACCCATTACAGATCTTCTTTTACATCTCACTGTAAAAGCAACCCAGGAGCTTTTGAAGGAAAAGAAGTGGAATATTCTGCAATGGCCGTGTCAATTGCCTGATCTCAACCCAATTGAGCATGCATTTCACTTGCTGAAGGCAAAACTAAAGGCAGAAATACCCACAAGTAAAGAACGACTGAAGGCAGCTGCAGTGTCAGGTCACCTGTATCCAGGTGACAGATGCACCCCGTTGGGGTCAGGAGTGCACCACTAAGATAGTGGACCCTAAGGCTGACTGCTGCAGATGGAACTCGGGGTGGTTCAGGAAGGCAGGTCCCCTGGAGCACCAACACAGATCCTACAGTGAGTTAGAGCATAGATTCCCCAGGGCGCGGAGTCTAAGAGCCAGTTGGTGTTCACCAGAGCCTCTAGTGGTGAGGATGGACTGGGCTGCAACTGGCTCCAGGTCGCGGCCCCCAGGGTCTCCCAGCTCACGCTCATGGTAGGCTACAGGAGGATGGAGAGGAAACAGCAGCCCAGGACAGCAAGGAATAGTAAGATGGTAGCCAAATGTCGGGGCGACTAGCAGACAAGGATAACAGAGAACACGCCAAAAGTCAGGGTCACAGGCAAACAGGGATAGTCGAGAACGCGCCAAAGGTCAGGGTCACAAGCAGACAGGAATAGTCGGGAACACACCAAGATCAGTGACAGAGACACACTTAGAGCACACGGCAACCAGGAAGCCAAACACACAATATTGCATGGCAAGGCAGGCTTGGAGAATACGGTGTTAAATAGTGGTTCCTGTTGAGGCTAGGGTGGAGCCACACAGAGGGAAGATTACTTAAGCATGCAGGTGTGAGAGTACAAGCCTCAAGGCTGATACACAGACCAGGTAAGAGACAGACAGGTCATGAATTTATTACTGCAAGGTCATGACATGCAGTTAGAGCCTGGCAAAGCATCAGAAAGGAGAAAACCCAGTCTTTGGTAATGTCCATGGGTTCCAGACTTCAGGCAGTCGTTGCCAGTAAGGGATTCTCAACAAAATATTAAAAATCAACGTTTTATTTATGATTATATTCATTTGTCCAGTTACATTTGAGCCCCTGAAAATGGGGGGGGGGGGGGGGGGGCTGTGTATAAAAATGGTTGCCTTTTCTAAAATTTGTACTTGATATCTATGTTCAACCCCTTGAATTGAAGCTGAAAGTCTGCACTTCAAATTCATTTGGATTGTTTAATTTTAATTTTATGCTGGTGGCATACAGAGCCAAAAGTATGAAAATTGTGCCTGTGTCTAAATATATATGGACCTAACTGTATTTTAATTACACAGGCACCAGACTGTAGCAAAGTAAACAAGTCTTTTACTTAGGATTCTTGAAGCAGATAAGAACAAGAATGACTTGGGCAGATAGGCCTCATGCACACTGGACATTTTTGGATGTTTTTACAGCTGCTGTTTTTGGCTTCAGATGTCTTTTTCTACAGTCAATAAACTCCCCATCATGTTATCCTATGTGTCCATGTACACATAGGTTGTTATCAACTGTTTTTTTTTGGGGGGGGCACGCGCGCATGCGCATTTTTTTTTGCCAAAAGCAATCAAACAGGTTGTTTATCTGCTCTGTGAAATGGTTTTGCAGAGAGCAGCCCCGATTCTCTTGTTCTTGCTTTGCCCCACCAGCCCTCCAAGAACCTCCCCCCCACACACACACACACACTGAGTCACTTGCTATGGGGGCACTTGGTGTGCTCGCTCCTGAGCCAGCACTGTGTGTCCATAGCCACACAGAGCATGGCTGGGCCCCACTCCCTCCTCACTGGCTGTGATTGACAGTGGCTCCCACTGCTATGTCTGAGCCAATGAGGAATGAGGGGGGAGAGAGAGCCTCGGCTCTCATGCACATTGCTGGATCGAGATTGGGCTCAGGCAAGTATATGGGGGGGCTGTAAATGCCCAGGATCATGCAAAAAGTACATTGGGCACAACATTTAAAATTGCACTGTACCAAACCACATGGTACTGTAATACCATGCAGTTTGGTGTGCGCAGCATTCACTCATTTTCCAGATGCATTTGGGGTGCCATTAACAATTAATAACACCCATGCGCATCTAACCAGGGCAGTGCATTCCCATGCAGTGCAGAAAACTCAAAAACGCACATTTCCAGCACTACAATTGGTGTGAACGGGCCCTCAAATCACATGCTCTGCTTGCATTGCATATAATTTACACTTGTCATGGACGGCAATGTGAGGAAAAGAAAACATTGAAGTGTATAGGTTGAATGGCTAGCTATTTAGCTGGAGTGAATTCCACAATTGAAAAATCCTGAATATGTTCAGGGAGGACATTTTTACAATTAATGCTGGGAGCAGTTCTTGGTAGTGATAAATTATGCATTACTCATTACTATATTATAACATGAAACCTGTAAACATGGACCTCAGATATCCTATCTTATAGGGAGCATTTTAGAATAATTGAAAGCAGTACCTGGAAAATCTGCTTTTTATTTTGAAATCCTCTTGAAAAATAAGGCTGCTTTCACACTGGGGCGGTGGGGGCGTCGGCGGTAAAACATCGCTATTTTTAGCGCTGCTTTACCGTCGTTATTGCAGCGGTATTCGGCCGCTAGCGGTGCGGTTTTAACCCCCGCTGGCGGACGAAAAAGGGTTAAAACCGCTCGTATAGCGCGGCTATAGCCGCGATATTGCCGCAGTATAGCCGCGCAGTCCCATTGATTTCAATGGGCAGGAGCGGTGAAGGAGCGGTGAATACACCGCTCCTTCACCGCTCCAAAGATGCGGCTTGCAGGAGTTTTTTTTCTTCTCCTGCCAGCGCACCGCTTCAGTGTGAAAGCCCTCGGGCTTTCACACTGAACAAACAGCGGCTGTTTTGGGTTGGTTTGCAGGTGGTATTTTTAGCGCAATAACGCCTGCAAACCGCCCCAGTGTGAAAGGGCTCTAATTGTAGTGCTACCCCCGAAGTAGCCGCTGGTATTTTGCCCGGGTCTTCCCCACTTTTGCTCTGCAGCCAGGCACAAGGCAGATTCACACAGCCAGGTGCACACATACTTCTGCTCATTGTCTCCAATAATCAGTCTAGGGCTTTTGTTTTGTTTTTTTTATTGGAGAACTTGGATAGGGAAGGGATATAGTAGGATACTCCTAATTGAACTATTCACACAGAGAACTCTAACTTCCTTACCTAGTGAAATTGGCTAAAGACCTTGCAGAAAGCAGATACAGACTTCTTCACAGCAGCAGCAAACTGATTACAGAACTGAGCAATGTCCCTTAGTAAAGTAGTGGACAGTTCTGGATAAAGCTCTAAGAACACTATCCAGTATTCTCTTTGTGTGGACCCACAGCTGACTTAGAGCACAAGAGGGGGATTAAATGTCTAAGGCCCCTTAGCCTCGGTTCACACTGGGACGACTTGTCAGGCGACCTAGGTCGCCTGACAAGTAGCGTCCCGTTCAGTACAATGGAACCGTTCTAATCGGAGCGACGCAAGTCGCTCCGACTTAGAAAGGTTCCTGTACGACTTTGGGGGCGACTTGGGGCGACTTGCATAGACTTCTATACAGAAGTCGTTTTGCAAGTCGCCCCGGCAGTCGTGTGCAGGTCGCCTCGGTGAGGCGACCTGCAAGTCGTGCCGCTTCTAATGTGAACCGGCCCTTAGGGTGTCTGTACTCACAGGGCTCCTAAAGCACCACCGACAGCCTTCTCTCTCCATGATACCAGACCAGGAGCACTGAAGATTCTCCCTCTGTCAGTTATGGTAGGACCAGGGTCAGCCACACAGACATTAGGCCCCCCACCTGAGGCCACATGTTATCAATTCAGGCCCTCAGGTCGCCCACCTGAGGTCACATGACAGCAAGTGCCGGGGGAAGTAATGCCTCCCCCCCAGCCTGGTGCAATCCTCTACTAGAAATGACCAAGAGCCCATGTGCTCCTCAAACATAATTCCAGGCACCCAGCATGCCTAGGGGCACCTCCCCTTCTAATTGGCCAGGGCTGTATCATACCTCCCAGCATTTTGAGATGGGAATGAGGGACACTTACTATCAAACGTATGTAGGCATAAGACATGCCCCCTGCCACACCCCGTTAAAGGAGAATTAACCAAAAAAAAATTAATCAAATCCACAAGGGCTTTTTTACCACTACTATTCCTTTATATTGGCTTTTAAAATTTACAAATGCAGCAATTTACAATTCGGATGAAAGCTTTAACACTGGGAAACACTTGTTGAAAGATAAAAAGTGCATTTTATACAAAACTATATAGATCAGACCAAAATGAGGGACAAATGAGGGGGGAAGAGGGACAGATGGACATTGCTCCAAATCAGGGACAGTCCCTCGAAATCAGGGACAGTTGGGAGCTATGCTGTATGAATATTCATCCTCCCATCTGCATTGTTCCTGTCTTCTATTCCAAAGCAGCCAGGACAGTGTGAAACTTCAAGACAGCATGAGCAGCACCAGAGCACACTGAGCAGACTACACTAGCTGATCACTGCTCTCTGTTAAGCAGACATCAAATACATTTACCTGGCTGTCTCTCTACAGAGAAACCAAAACTCTAATACACTAATCCTAGTAACCTACCTAGGAGGGTGCTACATAACAGTGCACTTCCCAACATGTGACTGTGCCTAGAACAGTGTTTCTCACCCAGAGTGCCATTTGGGTTCCCCTAGGGTGCCGCAAGCCAGATATCAGAGATGGCCTGGATCAGAAATGGATGAGAGGGGGGCTTTGTGGTGATGGGGGACTCTGATGTCATAGGAAGACTGGAGTAATGGGGAGACACTTTCATGGGGGTACTCTAATGTGATGAGGCTCTCATGTATAGGGGGGTCTTTGATGTGATGGGAAGCTGGGACCTCTGACAAGATGGGGGACTATGATGTAAAGGGGGGAAGCTTTGACGTGATGGAGAGGCATTTGATGTGAAGGAGAGCTTCTGCTTTGAAGTTAATTTCATCAAGGTGGTTGTGTGCTTCATCCCAGGTTCAGGTTTCCCATTGATGAGTAACATCATTATTTTTTTACTTTTTAGACTGGGGTGCCTTGAGATCTGGCAAAAAGGTTCCATGACTGAAAAAAGGTTGAAAAACATTGGGTTAGACACTTCTGTGTCTACAGCTTCATAGCTGTATATCTGAAGTGTAAGATCTAAGGCACTGCTACCTTTGACTGCCAGTATCACAAGTTTTCATAATGCCTTTCCTGTGCTGCATACAGTTCTCATTGATGGAGTGGATGCTGTACATGAGGACCAGCATAAATCGATCTCCTTACCCCTGCTTCATTTAATTGTGGATCTAGACTTTGTCCACCTCCCTGCCACTTCTTAAATCACTTCAATACAGGGAACTTTCACCCCCTTCCTGCCCAGGCCATTTTTCAGCTTTCAGTGCTGTCACATTTTGAATGATAATTTCGCGGTCGTGCAGCACTGGACCCGAATGCAAGTTTTATAATTTTTTTTGAGACAGATAGAGCGATCTTTTGGTGGTGTTTAATCACCACTGGGTTTTTTATTTTTTGCCCAAAAAATAAAAAATACAGAACACTAAAGTTTCTTTTTTTTTCTTTTTTTTTGAAAAAGTTTTTTATTTGAGGAAAAGTAAACGTTTACAGTATTCTCAGACAACTGTTATCGCACATTCCGACAACAAAATCCATCAGATTTTTTCCGACAGATGTTGGTTCAAACTTGTCTTGCATACACACGGTCACACAAAGTTGGTCAGAAAATCAAGAACGCGGTGACGTACAACATGTATGAAGAGCCGAGAAAAATGAAGTTCTATAGCCAGTGCGGCTCTTCTGCTTGATTCTGAGCATGTGTGGCACTTTGTGCGTCGGAATTGTCTACACACGATCGGAATTTACACGAATGGATTTTGTTGTCAGAAAATTTTAAATCCAGCTCTCAAACTTTGTGTGTCGGAAATTACGATGGAAAAAGTCCGATGGAGCCCACACACGGTCGGAATTTCCGACAACAAGCTCCGATCGCACATTTTCCGTCGGAAAGTCCGATCGTGTGTACAGGGCATTATACATGAATGGAATAGAAAGATTATATTAGAAGAACACATTTTTTTATCACTTCAACAAAAACCTGTACGGGATGTGTCTTGGCCATTTGTTCCCTGCGGTATGTTTCGCGTTATTTGATCATGCGATGACCGTGACTGGGGTGTTTATGGTGTGCGACTACTGTCAGGTTTCTAGGACTGTTTGAGGGAATGTAAGGATATTTAGAGTACAAAAAAAAAACAGGCTCTCTGTTGCCTTATCTCGAGGTGGTTAAGGGGTTTAGTGGCGAGAGGTGCATTGTTTTGTTGTACTGTAAATTCATGTGCGGTCGTGAGCAAGCACAATTGGGAATTTATGAAGTGAATTGAAGCCATGTAGAGAATCTGTAGATGCTTGGGTTGGGGATCATATTATAATATAGGGACAAGGGGGGATTGGCAAGGGGAAGTAGGAGGGGAGTGGGAGTGATGAGGGAAGTGGGGGAGGGGATAGGGAAACGCAAAAAAAAAAGGGGGGGGGGGGAGAGAGTAGAAAAGGAGAAATAGACAAAAGAGTAGAGAAGGGGAATGGAGAGGGGAGTCCTTCGATGATTACCTCCTCCGGTGTTCAAGAGAGTAAAGTTTCTTAGTTTCTGTTAGAAAATTTCGTAAATAAGTAATTTTTCTCCTTCACTAAAGTGCTCTGATGAGGCTATGCTGATGGGCACTGATAGGCTGCACTATGAAATATAAGAAATCAGTACTTCGTCACTTGCTTAATGCTGCCAAAGCCTGTATTACATTTTGCTGGAAGGGCCCTAGTCCTCCTTCCATTGCTATGTGGCTTAACAAAGTTAGGAATAATAATGCTCTGGAAGACCTAGTACTTACCGCCCAAAACAGGAGCGAGCAATACATTAAAACATGGTCCTACAAGGCCCTACTGGAAGATTGCTCTGGAGACTGAAGTCTTGCTGTCCTTGCTGACTTGCATGTACGTCCCATCGGCGCTTTTACCCTCGTAAATTCAAAGAAAATTCGAAAATTCCGAAAACAAATACCGAAAACGAATTGAATGAATCAAACGAATTTAACTAAACAAAATAACTAGATTGAGGTATAGGGGGGAGGTGCTGCTCTAACCAGAAGAAAGCTGTAAATCTGTCTGTGGTCAATTAATAAAATGACATAAAATCGCATAAATAAGTGTTGACACTAAAAAACATTCAAGTCTTAATAATCAGCATCATGTGTATGTGAAAAAAGTGCATAAAAAATCCTTTTCAATTGGTATATACTAAATGACAAAAAAATCGCATGTTAAATCGCATAAATGTTGACACTAAAAAACATATAAATCTAGATAATCATGTGTTGGTGCACAAAGGGACATAAACACTACTTCATGTGAATAATTCTAAATAAAAATACATAGAATAAATCAGAAATAACCATGAAAAACATATCCTTATAAATGGTGCAAAACGTACAAAGTGCCAGTGTTTAAAGGTGATCTAGATATCGCAAATAAAACGCATCAATCCAACGCAATATGGATAATAAATAATATAAATAAATGTCCCAATAATAGTGATATAAAATATATTGTGCTGGCCTGCAAAACAAATGACCAATGACATGCCAGTAAGTGCAGCAAACTTAAAGTGCCAGTGTAAAAGTCATTGAAGGTGCAAAAGCAAGTTCTGGTGTATTCAATAAAACTGTGGGGTGTCTGGGATGCAATTCACTCAGTGTCCTCTTCGTGCATAAAACACTAATGTAAGCAGTGGCCCCTTACCTAGCGGTGCTAGGTCAACCGCATGAATTGTAGCTAAAACGCCAGGTCCTGAGCCTCCATCGCGTCCCTATATCCACGCTTGCCAGTGTTGGGTTATCCTAATGGCAGCTGATTACAAGTGGCTATGGTCCTATCAGGGGTCCTGGACCAGCGCGGATCCTAGCTCAGCCTCCACATCTCAGGTATGTATGTACAGGAATATGCAGGACAAAGGTACTTGATAGTGAAGTATGTATTAACCAGGTAATGCTTTATTAAAAATCTTTAGGTAGATGTACTCACATAAAAACAATGCAGAGCAAACCTCTCTCCTACGAGCAGCGAACTCGTTCTGTGTCTAGCAATGTGAAACAGCCTATTCCGTCCCTACGCGTGACATCACCGATCACGTGACTTCTTCAGGGGATCCCTGAGTTCTTGTTTTCTTTTCTTTTTCCAATTGGGTAGCGCAGGAATATTCTTATTACAAAATAACTAGATTAACTAATCAAAACGAAACAAAACAAATATTTTCGTCATGCACATGTCCAGGGAGAACAGCGGTGATGAAGGGCCGGCGGTGAAAGATGATCTCATCTCTCTGCTGTCCCGCCTCACCTCCAGCAGTGTAGCAGCCTCACTGTGTGGGCGGAAGAGCGGTGATCCGAGCGGGAGGTTACAGATCTCTCTGCTCCCCCCCTCATCGCAGTGTAACGGCCCTGCTGTGTGGCGGAAGAGTGGTGTTCCGGGTGGGCCGTGAGAGATGATCTCATCTATCTGCTTCTCACCGCAGTGTAGCGGCCCCGCTGTGTGGGTGGAAGAGTGGTGTTCTGAGTGGACAGGGAGAGATGTAATCTCTCTGCTTGCCCACCGCCGCAGGTCAGACAGTGCAGCCTTCGCGGCCCAACTGCAAACAGGCCACGGCCCAGGGGTTGGTTGCTCTAGAGCCTCTGCTTAAAAATATATGTTTGGGGGTTCTAAATTTTTTTTTTTTTTTTTTCATAAAAAAAAAGCCCTTAAAGGATAAGTTCACTTTTAAAAAATAAATGCACACTTTTTTGCAGGTAAAAAATTTGCGTTATTTTTTTGGTCCTGTAAAGCATTGCACCAGCGAGCAGCAGATCGCTGGTGCCATGCAGGTCTTCTGCAGATCTGTCAGTATATCTGTGTGCCGTACATCCCATATGGGCAAGCAGATACACTGACAGGAAGAATCAATGAACTACCCTGGCGCTCCACAGCACCATGGTAGTTTATTGAACTACAAGCCAACAGCCGCAAAGGATGTCGGGGCTTGTAGTTCATTCACACACACAGGGTAGAACATGTAACATGTTTCTAAAAGTGTTCCTGGAGAACTGGGCCAACTTCTCAGTCGGTTACCGGCTCTTTAAAAGGGACAGACTGCACCTAAATAGGGAGGGTGCAGCTCGGCTTGGAGAGAAGATGGCCAATAAGCTAAAGGGGCTTTGAAACTAGGCAACGGGAGGGAGGGTCCAGATGTAGAGATAGCCAGTGTGAAACAAATTCCAGAGGGTAGTATTGAGGGCATTAGTGGTAGGTTGACTAACGCACCTAAACATGCGGTAAGTACAGTAACAAGTCCTATTTGCAACCTCAGAACACCCAATAAGGAGGTAGTATGCGTTTGGATAAAACCAATGTCAGGAGTCTGGCAGACAAGATGGGAGAACTAAAGCTACTGTGGTACTAGGAGGATTTTGATTTTGTGGGAATTTCAGAGACTTGGTTTAACAGCTCTCATGATTCGCTGGAAACCATTCAAGGGTATTCCCTATATCGCAGAGATAGGGAGGGTAAAAAAAAGGGGAAGGGGCATGCCTGTATATCAGAAATGATATACAAGTGAATGTAAGGGACGACATCACAAATGGAGCAAGGGAAGAGGTGGAATCCTTATGGGTAGAGCTACAAAGGGAGGAAACCAAGGGGAAAGTAATACTGGGTGTATGCTATAGACCCTCTAACCCAAGGGAGGAGGGTGAGGCGGACCTCCTATCACAGTTTGGAATGGCGGCAAGGATGGGAAGCATCATTATAATGGGGATTTTAACTATCCAGACATAGCCTGGGCGAACAGAACCGCGCATTTGGCTAAGGTTCGCCATTTCCTAAATGTCTTACAGGACAAATTCATGGGTCAGATGGTGAATGCACCAACAAGGAACACTGCGTTACTAGACCTACTGATTACTAACAATACAGACCCGATCGCGGTTGTAGAAATACGGGGCAATTTAGGAAACAGCGGGCACAGGTCAATAAGTTTCAGTATAAATCACACAAATAGGAACATAAGGCACTGTACAAAGACACTGAATTTCAAAAGAGCCAATTTCCACAAACTACGCTCCTTGCTAGAAGATATAAAATGGGATAAAATCCTAAGAACAAAGAAGACAGAGGAAAAATGGGTGTGTTTTCAGAGTATATTAAATAAGGGTATTAGCCAGTGCATCCCAACGGGAAATAAATTTAAAAGAGCTAATAAAAGTCCTGGGTGGCTTAACTCCAACGTAAAAATGCATATACAGTTGTGCTCATAAGTTTATATACCCTGGCAGGATTTATGATTTCTTGGCCATGTTTCAGAGAATATGAATGTTAACACAAAAACATTTCTTTCACTCATGGTTAGTGTTTAGCTGAAGCCGTTTATTATCAATCAGATGTGTCAACTCTTTTTAAATCATAATGACAACAGAAACTACACAAATGACCCTGATCAAAAGAGCGAACAAAAGTCCTGGATGTCTTAACTGTAATGTAAAAATGCATATAAAAGCAAAGGAGAAGGCCTTCAAAAATACAAGGCCGAGGGAGTCATCATCAGCATTCCAACTTTACAAAGAATGCAACAAGATATGTAAGGGTGCAATCAGGGCGGCTAAGATAGAACACGAAAGGCACATAGCAGAGGAGAGTAAAAAAAATCCCAAGAAATCCCTTAAGTATATAAATTGTAAAAGAGGGAAGTCAGATCACATTGGCCCCATAAAGAATGATGAAGGGAATCTGGTTACTAAGGATGGAGAGATGGCGAAGGTATTGAATTTATTCTTCTCCTTGGTCTTCACGATGGAAACGGGGGGCTGCAATGTTTATGCTCACGACATGCCACAGGAAGCACCCTCAACAAAAGATAGAATTAGGAATAGACTTGAAAAACTTAACATTAATAAGTCACCAGGACCAGACGGCTTGCACCGAGGGTCCTTAACCACTTCAGCCCCGGAAGGATTTACCCCCTTCCTGACCAGAGCACTTTTTACAATTTGGCACTGCGTCGCTTTAACTGCTAATTGCGCGGTCATGCAATGCTGTACCCAAACGAAATTTGCGTCCTTTTCTTCCCACAAATAGAGCTTTCTTTTGATGGTATTTGATCACCTCTGCCGCTTTTATTTTTTGCGCTATAAACGGAAAAAGACCGAAAATTTTGAAAAAAAATGATATTTTCTACTTTTTGTTATAAAAATAATCCATTAAAATCAATTTTAGTCATACATTTAGGCCAAAATGTATTCGGCCACATGTCTTTGGTAAAAAAAATGTCAATAAGTGTATATTTATTGGTTTGCGCAAAAGTTATAGCGCCTATAAACTAGGGTACATTTTCTGGAATTTACACAGCTTTTAGTTTATGACTGTCCATGTCATTTCATGAGGTGCTAAAATGGCAGGGCAGTACAAAACCCCCCCAAATGACCCCATTTTGGAAAGTAGACACCCCAAGGAAATTGCTGAGAGGCATGTTGAACCCATTGAATATTTTTTTTTTGTCCCAAGTGATTGAATAATGACCAAAAAAAAAAAAAAATTACAAAAAGTTGTCACTAAATAATATATTGCTCACACAGGCCATGGGCATATGTGGAATTGCACCCCAAAATACATTCAGCTGCTTCTCCTGAGTACGGGGATACCAAATGTGTGGAACTTTTTGGGAGCCTAGCCGCGTACGGGGCCCCGAAAACCAAGCACCGCCTTCAGGATTTCAAAGGGCATACATTTTTGATTTTACTCCTCACTACCTATCAGTTTTGAAGGCCATAAAATGCCAGGATGGCACAAACCCCCCCCCAAATTACCCCATTTTGGAAAGTAGACACCCCAAGCTATTTGCTGAGAGGCATGTTAAGTCCATGGAATATTTTATTTTTTGACACAAGTTGCGGGAAAGTGACAATTTTTTTTTTTTTTTGCACAAAGTTGTCACTAAATGATATATTGCTCACACAGGCTATGGGCTTATGTGGAATTGCACCCCAAAATACATTCTGCTGATTCTCCTGAGTATGGGGATACCACATATGTGGGACTTTTTGGGAGCCTAGCCGCGTACAGGGCCCCAAAAACCCAGCACCGCCTTCAGGATTTCTAAGGGCGTAAAGTTGTGATTTCACTCCTCACTACCCATCACATTTTTGAAGGCCATAAAATGCCCAGATGGCACCAAACCCCCCCATATGACGCCATTTTGGAAAGAAGACACCCCAAGCTATTTGCTGAGAGGCATGATGAGCACATGGAATATTTTATATTTTGACACAAGTTGCGGGAAAGTGACAATTTTTTTTTTTTTTTTTTTGCACAAAGTTGTCACTAAATGATATATTGCTCAAACATGCCATGGGCATATGTGGAATTACACCCCAAAATACATTCTGCTGCTTCTCCTGAGTACGGGGATACCACATGAGTGGCACTTTTTGGGAGCCTAGCTTCATACGGGGCCCCGAAATTCAATCACCGCCTTCAGGATTTCTAAGAGCGTTAATTTTTGATTTCACTCCTTACTACCCATCAGTTTTGAAGGCCATAAAATGCCAAGATAGCAAAAAACCGCCCCAAAATGACCCCATTTTGGAAAGTAGACACCCCAAGCTATTTGCTGAGAGGCATGGTGAGTATTTTGCAGCTCTCATTTGTTTTTGAAAATGAAGAAAGACAAGAAAAACGTATTTTTTTTTTTTATTTTTTCAATTTTCAAAAGTTTGTGACAAAAAGTGAGGTCTGCAAAATACTCACTATAACTCTCAGCAAATAGCTTTGGGTGTCTATTTTCCAAAATGGGGTAATTTGGGGGGGGGGGGGTTTGTGCCATCTGGGCATTACATGGCCTCCGAAACTGTGATAGGCAGTGAAGAGTGAAATCAAAAATTTACGCCCTTAGAAAGCCTGAAGGCGGTGCTTGGTTTTCGGGGTCCCCTATGCGGTTAGGCTCCCAAAAATTCTCACATGTGGTATCCCCGTACTCAGGAGAGGCAACAGAATGTATTTTGGGGTGTAATTTCACATATTCCCATGGCATGTTTGAGCAATATATCATTTAGTGACAACTTTGTGCAAAAAAAAAAAAAAAAAATTGTCTTTTTCCCGCAACTTGTGTCACAATATAAAATATTCCATGGACTCGACATGCCTCTCAGCAAATAGCTTGGGGTGTCTACTTTCCAAAATGGGGTCATTTGGGGGGGTTTTGAACTGTCCTGGCATTTTTCTTTCCAATATTTTTATTGAATATTGTGTATGAATAATATACAATACATATTTCTCAAATATAAACAACAATGTAGAAAAGATTAGAAGGGCAAAGCTCGGCCAACATGGCCTACACACAATACATATAGCAAAATACAACATTTTTATTGGTATGTATATCGGTTCAGCGTCTGTCTGTCCTTATATTTTAGTGCCCTAGAATCATTACCTTATCACTTATGAATTCTTTGAATTCTTTGCAGAGGGGCCGCGGCGCCGGGAGCCCCCCCGTCCACCCCGTATGGGATCAGTTCTGCGGACGAGAGGTCCCCGACCCGCCAGCCCCCCCTACTTTCAAGCAGCAACGCTACTGTCGCTTCTTAAAGCTTTGCTAATGCTGCGAGGGCAGAAACACCAGACAGGAGAACCTACGTGAGCTAATAAATGTGGGGGGAAGGAGAGTTAAGGATCAAGGGAGCAGAAAAAGAGAAAAAAAAGAAAAGAAAAAAAGAGAAGAGATAGGGGGAAAGGGTTGGGGTTGAGTGCACCCCTAGGAATCTTTTCTTAAATCCATTAATTATCGAAGCCCACAGATAGGTATGTTAACCATGGTTCCCAAATCCTGTCGAAAACCCGTTGTTTGTCCAATAGGATCGCAGACAGGCGTTCATTAATCATGATCCATGTCAGTTTAGCTTTTACCAGTTCAAATGGGATCAGGGGTTTTCTCCAGGATCTAGCAATCGCAATTCTAGCTGCCGTGAAGACAAAGGCTATAAGTTTTTTCGTGTATCGAGGCACTCCTTCCACTGGAGAACCCAGTAGAGCTTGTTGTGGGGATTTGGTTAGGTTAACTTGGGTCAATGAGTAAATAAAATTGTAGATGCGTATCCAATACCTTCTAACCTTTGGACAGGTCCACCAAGTGTGATATATCGTGCCTTCCCCTCCACACCCCCTAAAGCACAATGGAGATGCACCGGGAATGTATGTAGCGATTCTCGCCGGGACCATATACCACCGTAATAAGACTTTATAATTCGCCTCTATTAGGGAGGTATTTATATAACCTTTTGAGGCCAAATGGGCCGTATTATACCACGTGTCCATTTCCATCGTTTCCTCTATATCTTGTTCCCACTTTTGCATGTAAAACAATTTTTCTGACTTGGAGGAAAAAATACCATAGATGTTAGATATGTGACCTTTATGTTTATCGAAGAACCTGCATAAATTTTCCATTGGAGTGAACGTCATAATGTCAGCTTTGCGCTGTAAAGTTTTCAGGAAATGTACTATTTGGACGTAATGATAGAGTTCTGTGTTAGGTAATTGATATTTTTCTATAAGGGATTGCTTCGATAGTATACCTCTATGGTCACATAAGTCGGCTATACGAATCAAGCCCTTATTGGTCCACCATAATAATCTTTGAGGGTTGAGACCCGGGGTGAATTCTGGGTTGCCCGTTAATGGTGCTAAGGGAGCATGAGGTGAGCGGAAGGTAAAAGGTTTTTGTAATCTATCCCATAAACTTAATGAGAATGATAATGTGGGGCATAAAATGATCGGTCTGTCTTTCATATGGAGCCACATCAAGTGACTTATCGGTTTTGTGGGGTATGGAGATGATTCCAGCTTCATCCAAGATGGTTGAGGCAGTCCAGAGTGAGTGCGAATTAATTGGGCCAGTTGGGCTGCTTCAAAATACCTGACCAAATTTGGTACTCCCAACCCTCCTTTAATTCTAGGGGCGTATAGGGTTCGTTGATTCACCCTGGGTCTCGTGTTTCCCCAAATGAACTGCATAATCTTTTTCTGAAAAACTTTAAGATCGTGTCTGTTAATTGCTATTGGAAGGGTTCTGAACAAATACAACAGTCTTGGTAAGATATTCATCTTGATGGAATACAGTCTGCCAAACCACGATGGAGGATTTTTAGCCCATGACAATAAGTCTGCTGATAGTTTCTTATAGAGAGGGGGGTAATTGGCCTGATACAGAGTCTGCAAGTTGTTAGTTAGAAAGATTCCCAAATATGGGAGTTTATTTTGTTGCCACCTGAACTGAAATGATTTTTGGAGAAGTTGTACAGTCTGTGGTTCTAGGGTCAGATTTAGAGCTTCAGATTTGGAGTGGTTTATCGTGAGACCCGAGAATGCGGTGAAGCGCCTCAAGACTCGGTATAAATTAGGAAGGGACGTGATCGGGGAGGAAAGGAACATGAGGATGTCATCTGCGAACAGAGAGCATTTCTGCTCCCCGTCTCCGCAGCATATACCCCTTATGTCTTGGTGATTCCTAAGCTTTATCGCTAGGGGTTCTAATGCTAAAATAAATAGAATAGGAGAGAGGGGGCACCCTTGTCTCGTTCCCCTATATATGTTAATTGTGTGGGATTTGTAGCCTTTGATCTGGATTTTGGCCGTGGGTGTTTTGTATAATACTTGCAGTATATTCAGGAAATTTGGCCCAAATCCATATCTTCTCAATGCGTAGTATATGTACTCCCACGTTACCGAGTCGAAAGCCTTACAAAGGTCTAACGACAAGATCATACCCCTCCGCGGCCCCAAATTGTCCCAGTTTGAATTAAGTGCTGCAATGATGTCTATCGCTCTTCGGGTCTGATCCGGGGCCTGTCTGTGTGGAACGAATCCTACTTGATCAGGGTGGATATATTTGGCCAGAAAAGAGTTCATTCTGGTTGCCAAGACTTTGGTCATTAGTTTAAGATCCACATTAATAAGTGATATCGGGCGATAATTTGCGGGATCCCCGTGATCCTTTCCTGGTTTAGGGATTACTTGAATGAGGGCCTCATTTTCATGTAAAGATAAGGAGTTGCCTTTCCGTATTGCATTAAAAAAGGAACACAAATGGGGAGTTAGTATGGCTGCAAATTTTCTGTAATAGTGGCCCGTAAAGCCATCTGGGCCAGGTGCCTTTGAGGGGTTCAAGCTCTTAATGGCGGCCAGAACTTCTCCTTCCGTGAACTCTGCCTCCATTAACTCAGTGTGTTCCTGTTCCAATGTTGGCAACGGGATGTCTTTGAAAAATTCCTCTGCTCGGTCCTTGGGAAATGGGGTGGGCTTATTATATAGATCGGTAAAGAATTTTGAAAATTCTAGAAGTATTTCTTGGGGGTTTTGGGTGATTTTCCCAGCTCGAGTACGTAGTCTAGGCATAGCTGAGTTAAATGGTCTCGGTGTAAGTTTTCTAGCTAGAAGTGTAGTAGGTTTGTCTCCCTTGGTGTAGTAGCGATGTCTAGACCAGCGTAGAAATTTCTCAGCTTTGGTTGTTAAACTGAGATTTAGTGCCGTTCTAGCTGTGTCTATTTTATGTCGCAGGTCAAGATGGGGGTTACATTTTTGTTCCTGTGCTATTTTATTTAATTCATCTTCTTGTTGTTGGATTTTTTGTGCATCATCCCTTTTTTTCCTGGAGGCCACTTGAATCAGTGTGCCACGAATGGTGGCTTTATGTGCCGCCCAATTAATACTTGGGGACGTGTCATTAGCTCGATTAATAGTAAAGAATTGTTGTATGGCCTTCTCGATTTCAGTGTATATGATAGGGTCATTGAGTAGCGATGCGTTAAGTCGCCATATGGAGGGTTTTGGTTTTTGCCATAGGTCAGTCAATGCCATCAGTACTGATGAGTGATCTGACCATGAGCTAGGTACTATTTTGACTGATTCAATTGAGGGTAAAAGTGAGGATTGTGTTAACAAATGGTCTATGCGTGAATACGTTTTATGGACCTGAGAATAATGAGTATAGTCTCTGATGGTGGGGTGGGAGTCCCGCCACGTATCAATGAGATCATAGGAGTGTAGGATTCGGGCCAGTTTGACACCCTGTTTGGGAATATGTTTCAGGATAGGTTTATGTATGTTGGTCCTGTCTGCTGCTTGATCTAAGGAGACATTACTATCCCCTCCCATTATCACTTGGCCTTGTACATGTGGCATCAATGTTCGCAACATAGTGTCGAAAAAAGGCACCTGACCCGTGTTGGGGGCGTAATATGAAATGAGGGTGACAGCACTATCATTTACTTTCCCTGCTACCATGATATACCTCCCCTCTTTATCTCTAATGACTGTTGACGGGGTAAATGGTACCCTTTTTGCGATGCATATCGCTACTCCTCTTTTTTTATCCACTCCATTAGATAAGTAGATCAGGGGGAACCTAGCATTTAGATATTTGGGTGCTGAAGTGCGGGAAAAGTGCGTTTCCTGGAGGAGCAGAAAATCTACATCTAGTTTATGGTAATCAAGGAAGGCTTTAGCGCGTTTTGTAGGGGAATTCAGACCTTGCACATTATGTGTTAAAACCTTAGTGCATGAAAAAGACCCCTGTGACTTTATCATCGTGTTTTGGCAGACCGTACTTGCCTGTTGTAGATGGTCATCCTGATTTTCAAGAAGGAAGAGTTTCGGCCGGCTTCTCCAGTTATCTGGCCCAGGGGTGCACTCAAGTATAAGGGGAAAACAGAAGAAAAGAGAAAAAAGGAATTAGTGTTAGGATAAGGTGGACTGGACCAATGTCCACCTTTCACCTCAGAGATGAAGTACATGAAAAACTGAACCAACATCGTAAACATATTCTTAATGGTCCTTGAGACTATAGTCTCTACTAGGTATGGCGAGGTTGCTTCCATCTAAGCGATGAAGACAAGCTCGTCCGGGAGTGGCATGCGGTTTCGCCTCGACACTTTCCATATAAGGCATTGTAGTGGTTTAGAGGGGAGTCAGATGGAACCGTAAGGTTTAAACTATAGGATTTCCTCTATTCTAACCAAGCTAAGCAATATTAATCTAAAAAGAAAGAAAAAGCCTCCTTTCCTCTCTTTCTCTAGCCCTAGATTGGAGGGTTCAGGGTGTGTTATATCTAGGGAGACATTCTAGAGAAGAGCAAATAAACATGGGTGAAACAGCTCTAAGCTAATCTCGCACCCCTTCAGGGTGTAGGCAGTCTCTTCAGTGTCCTGAAGACCAATAAGACAAATAAAGAAAGCTTAATGTTAGCCAACAGGGCAAAATCTAAACTATTAAACTGTGTACAGGGGGGACCTGTACGGGTGTACTGTGGTACTCTACATTAGGGTGTAGTGGATACTTCCCCTAAAAAGGTAAGAATTTGAAGGGTAAATAAGCGAGCTTCCTCTTCAACTTCATCCGTCCGGTCCGGTTGCTAGGTGTCGCCTTCTAGAGGAACGTCGCTGGCGTTGCTGTTCCCAAAGGGGCGAGATTGGACGATCCATTTCCTGTTGTTGTGCTTTGGGGGCCAATGAGTCCCTGGATATCAGACCAAGTTCCAAGAGGATATCTTCTCCGTCCGGGAAATTTGCAAAGGAGTATGTTTTCCCCTTGAAGGAAAAGGATAGTCGGAACGGAAATGACCACCGATATTTTATTTGGTGATTAGTGAGCTGTGCCAATAATGGTTTCAGGGCCCGTCTTTTTTGGATAGTCATCTGTGATATGTCCGCAAAGATTTGTATTTGGTGTCCCAAAAGGTTTATGTCGCCCTTTGCCCGGGCTGCAGACATTATTTGTTCCTTGATTCTATAGAAGTGCGGATTGACTATGACATCTCTCGGTGGGCCGTCTTGTCTTGGTGCCGTTAGAGCCCGGTGTACCCTGTCAATTTCCATGTGCTGTTGGGAAATATCAGGAATCAGATCTTGCATGAGAGTATGTACTGCATCTTCCAGATCAGTAACTGCTTCTGGCAGACCGCGGATTCGAAAATTATATCGTCTGGATCTATTTTCCTGATCTTCAATTTTGGCGTTGGCTTGGTCTAATTGATCTTGCAGTGAGGTTATCATACTTGAGTTTTGATTTACCTTCCGCACTGTGCCGTCCATTTTGGATTCAATGGTATCCAGTCTGTCTCCTATATCATTAAAGTCATGTTTCATTTCTGCTGTAATCAGTTGGCAGGCTTTTGTGAGCTCCTGTTGCAGTAATGCTGAAAAGCGAGCAAGGAGGACAGAATCCCCAGAATATGCTGCTGGAGGTGGAGGTTGTTGTTCACTGCCCATGCTGTTTTGGCTTAGTGCTAGCTCTGCTATCTCAGCCATGTTCCTCTCCATGGAGGAGGCAGGGGAATCTGCGCCATCTAGTGCCCCCTCCTGATAAGTTTGGGAGGGGGAGAGAGAGAACCTTGGGGATCCCTCTTTCTGTAATCCTGTAATGCCTGTAATGTCCTCCTGTGACTGGGAGGAGAAGGGGTCTCGCTCTCTGTCTGTGCCTGCTGTCCCAGTGTTGTGGGGAGAGAGTCTCTGTGCAGGGAGGCTTTGGTGTCTCTGGGTCCCGCTCACCTGCTTTACTGTATCAGCCCCTGTCCTCCGTCCCGACGCCATCTTGGATGGGGGAGTCTTTACTGCAGCGTTTCCCGAACGGAACGAGTAGTTGGCTATCGGGGGTTTCTTTTTGGCTGTCCCCCCTCCTCTCCGGTTCATAGTGTGGACCGCTCTATGGATGGCGAAATATGCGGCTCCCTTCTGGCTTTTTGTGGCTTGGAAAGGCCGGCGGCGTGCGGAGCAGGTCAGAACATGTCCGCTCCCGTGCCCGCGCGCATGCGCACTTCTGCTGTCCTGGCATTTTATG
Organism: Lithobates clamitans; assembly: GCA_037952925.1. Taxonomy (NCBI): domain Eukaryota; kingdom Metazoa; phylum Chordata; class Amphibia; order Anura; family Ranidae; genus Lithobates; species Lithobates clamitans. Next base: position 524,495 of record JBBGZY010002435.1, read on the forward strand.
CACAACATTTAGAAGCTTATGTCACACATCACCCACTCTTCTAACCACTGGAAGACAAAGCCCTTTCTGACACTTTTTGTTTACATGAAAAAATTATATTTTTTTTGCAAGAAAATTACTTTGAACCCCCCAAACATTATATATTTTTTTAAAGCAAATGCCCTACAGATTAAAATGGTGGGTGTTTGATTTTTTTTTTTCACACAGTATTTGCGCAGCGATTTTTCAAACGCATTTTTTGGGGAAAAAACACACTTTTTAAAATTTTAATGCACTAAAACACACTATATTGCCCAAATGTTTGATGAAATAAAAAAGATGATCTTAGGCCGAGTACATGGATACCAAACATGACATGTTTTAAAATTGCGCACAAACGTGCAGTGGCGACAAACTAAATACATTTTTAAAAGCCTTTAAAAGCCTTTACAGGTTACCACTTTAGATTTACAGAGGAGGTCTACTGCTAAAATTACTGCCCTCGATCTGACCTTCGCGGTGATACCTCACATGCATGGTGCAATTGCTGTTTACATTTGACGCCAGACCAACGCTTGCGTTCGCCTTTGCGCAAGAGCAGGGGGGGACGGGGGTGCTTTTTTTTTTTTTTTTTTTTTTTAATTAATTTTTTGATTTTTTATCTTATTTTTAAACTGTTCCTTTCATTTTTATTTTTTTTTAAATCATTTTTATTGTTATCTCAGGGAATGTAAATATCCCCTATGATAGCAATAGGTAGTGACAGGTACTCTTTTTTGAAAAAAATTGGGGTCTATTAGACCCTAGATCTCTCCTCTGCCCTCAAAGCATCTGACCACACCAAGATCGGTGTGATAAAATGCTTTCCCAATTTCCCAATGGCGCTGTTTACATCCGGCGAAATCTAAGTCATGAAATGCTCGTAGCTTCCGGATTCTTAGGCCATAGAGATGTTTGGAGCCATTCTGGTCTCCGATCAGCTCTATGGTCAGCTGGCCGAATCACTGGCTGCATTCTCAGGTTCCCTGTTGGGACAGGAGAGCCAGAGAAAAACATGGAAGACGGTGGGGGGGGGGGCATTTCCTCCCACTGCTTGTAAAAGCAGTCTAGAGGCTAATTAGCCGCTAGGATTGCTTTTACATGAAAGCCGACCGCTGGCTGAAAAGAATGATACCAAGATGATACCTAAACCTGCAGGCATCATTCTGGTATAACCACTCAAAGTCCAGCAACATACCAGTACTTTGCTGGTCCTTGTTGGGCATATATTGTAAACTTTTTTTTCATGCAGCCTGTGGGCTGAACGAAAAAAAGATATTGATCGGTGGGTATGCCCACCATTAGAATACCTCCCTTCATCCACCCACTTCTAATGATGGGCATACATGCACCATTTATATATGCCGAAGCATGGGGGCATCCTCCCGCAAAAGGCAGGAGCAAATTGCTCCTCCACCCACTGCCCCCACGCTTCGGCATATATGCTGAAGTATGTAACTGTGGTGGTGAAATCACCTCCGACAGCGCTGGAGTCACGGCTTTATGTATCGTGGGAGCAAACGCTGTTGCTGTCAAGATAAATAAATCCGCGCTGCAACTGAATGGCGTACCTGCTAAGCAAATGATGGTTAACAAAAAACAAAGTAACATTACAGTATAACAGTAATACTTACCATACCTGCAAAGCAAATACAAAAAAAAACCATAGTAAAAAATAAAACATTTAACGCAACCTGTGCCTACCTAAAATATATATATGCCGAAGCATGGGGGCATCCTCCCGCAAAAGGCAGGAGCAAATCGCTCCTCCACCCACTTCTGCCCCCACGCTTCGGCATATATGCTGAAGTATGTAACTGTGGTGGTGAAATCGCCTCCGACAGCGCTGGAGTCACGGCTTTATGTATCGTGGGAGCAAACGCTGTTGCTGTCAAGATAAATAAATCCGCGCTGCAGCTGAATGGCGTACCTGAAAACAAAAAAATGTTTAAAACACAGTAAACTATAAAAAAAATTACATACCTGAAAAGCAAACATGATAAAACATAACAATAAAACAATGCAGAATAGAATACAGTAAAAAAGAGCAGAACAATAGAGAGAAAATAGAGAGAGAGAACAATAAAACGACAACTATTTTTGGTTTTTTTATTTTATATTTTTTTTGTGCATTTTTTTTTTTTTTTTACTTTTTTTTTTTTTTTTATAACTGTAACTTTTAAAACTGTAACGGTTCCAGGTTTGGGGGTCTCAAAATGCGATGGCATCTTGGGAGACCCTGTGGAAGTGTGTCCTAGTCTGTGCAGTGCTGTACCCTACGCTAATACTCAACTAGTGTATGGTAGCGTTCAAAACATTCACCAATGCAAAGACCAGGATTGCCAGGACAGGAGGGACAATAATACCGGGTGTCACGCCTAAATCCGCGCTTTCTGCAGACACGACATTTTCTTTGGGGGGCTCGTTGGGTAGGGGTACTCTGGAGGACATAAGGAAAATGCCTCTCATGCAGCCGGCCTACTGCATTTGGATTGGGAAGGTGAGGTGGAGCACCGTCTGGAAACAGAAGGGCTCTGACGATCTCTTCCTGGAATTTAAGGGAGGATCAAGTCCGTCCTGAAGCTCTGTATAGCACATGAGCGTTCAGCAAAGCCAATTGAAATAAATAAACAGACACTTTTTTTGTACCAGCGTCTGGCCTTACGGGCAATTAGGTACGGCGCCAACAACTGGTCGTTGAGGTCCACCCCTCCCATATTAAGGTTGTATTCGTGGACACAGAGGGGTTTCTCCACAACACCAGTCGCCGTAGTAATTTGGGTCGTCGTGTCTGCATGAAGGGAGGTGAGAACGAAAACATTCTTCTTATCCCTCCACTTCATAGCGAGCAAATTATTATACTGCAAGCAGGCTCTCTCCCCCAGCCTAAGACGGGACTCTACAAGCCGCTGGGGAAAGCCCCGGCGATTAGGTCGCACGGTGCCACATGCTCCAATCTGATGATCAAACAAGTGACTAAAAAGTGGCACGCTCGTATAATAATTGTCCACGTACAAGTGGTACCCCTTTCCGAATAAGGGTGACACCAAGTCCCACACTATCTTGCCAGCGCTTCCTATGTAGTCAGGGCAATTTATCGGCTCTACGTGACTATCTTTGCCCTCGTAAACCATAAATCTACATGTATAGCCTGTGGCCCTGTCACAGAGCTTATACATCTTGACCCCGTATCTGGCACGCTTGCTGGGAAGGTACTGTTTGAAGGACAAGCGGCCAGAAAACTTAATCAGGGACTCATCAACGCAGACAACTTGATGGGGGGTAAACAAGTCTGCAAAACGTTGGTTGAAGTGGTTTACGAGGGGCCGAATTTTGTAGAGCCGATCGTATGCAGGGTCTCCACGAGGACGACAGAGTTCATTGTCGTTGAAGTGCATGAACCGCAAAATCTGCTCGTATCGTGCCCTGGCCATTGAAGCAGAGAACACGGGCATATGGTGAATTGGGTCAGTGGACCAATATGACCGCAACTCACTCTTTTTGGTTATGCCCATGTTGAGGGAAAGGCCCAGAAAGATCTTAAATTCGGAGACCGTAATTGGTCTCCAATCTCTGGCAAGGGAGGACTGGGGATTAGCGGCGATGTGTTGACCAGCGTACAAATTGCTTTGGTCCACAATAGATCTATAGAGATCTTCGGTGAAAAACAGTGAATAAAAATCCAGTGGCATAAAGTCAACTGTTTCCACCTGAATTCCGGGTTGGCCAGTGAAAGGGGGAAGTACGGGTGCTGCAGAAGTGGTGGGTACCCAATTCGGATTGGCGAATGCAGCAGGAAGGGCACTATGGGCACGACGGGCCTGTCTTTGTCTTATTGGTGGCAGCGGGACACTAGTTGTGCTTGCCACCTCGCCAGCTTGAACTGCACTTATGGGACTCGCCACGTCACCACGTGATACTGCAGTGCTGGATGTACGACCAGGGTGTACTAGGCCGCTGGTGCTTGCCAGTTCACCAGAAGGAGTAGTGGCACTAGTACCTCTCTGCTCCCTACGAGAGCCCTGCGGTTCTTGCACGTCAAGGACAGAAGAAGATCGGGGTCTGGTACGCCTGACCCTAGCAGGGACCACAACTCCCTCGTCAAAGCTATCTGTCATGGAGCCGCTGTCCTCTACAGGTTCGTATTCTGAGCTTGAACTTGACAGATGAGTGACTTCCTCTTCACTATCTGTCATGCTCAGAATCCTGTAGGCCTCTTCACTAGTGTACCTTCTATTTGCCATTTTGGGCTCTAAATTTAGGGGTACACTAGTGAGACTCACAGGCAAAAAAGCTCCTGACTGTCAGCGACTGATTCAAAGCGCTACCAAAAAACTGTTAGCGATCGCAGGGATCAGGCCTGACTCTGCAAACGCTACAGTTATGTGTGCTTAGTGTTTTGTGACAGTTATCGATCGATACTGCACTTGGGTGGGGTGGGCTGGGCCGAGGAGCAAAACGCAGGTATCTGGGCTGATCCCGCTAACACTGCGTTTTTTTGGGGGACCCTAAACTGCTGGGGAGTATAGATCTGATCGGATCAGATATCGATCCGTTCAGATACTATAGCACTAAGGGAGGTGTATGCTGCGTGCGTGGGTTTTAGCGGTACTAGCGCTAACCTGACGCTGCCTGGGGCGACGCAGACCTTATCTGATCCTAAAAACTTAACTTCTATCACCGCCGGGCAATTAGGGGGTTAAACCTTTATAGGGTAATAAACGGCGGGTGCCCTAAAACTGTAATAAACTACAATAAACTACAAAAAACAGACCAACTAACCAGCGTCACCTGTAACAATTATATGGTGATCGCTGGTGAAAGGGTTAACTAGGGGGCAATCAAGGGGTTAAAACCTTTAGTAGGTAGTATATGGGGGTCCCTGTCGCTATAAAACACTGACAGCGAACCTATATACTTACCTCCCTAACTAGCGTCACCTGTGTCACTAATACAGCGATCAGAAAAACGATCGCTTAGTGACACTGGCGACGGGGGGTGATCACGGGGTTAAAACTTTATTAGGGGGGTTAGGGGGGTACCCTGGACCTAAAGGGGGGTACCCTAGACCTAAAGGGGGCTAACCTAACTGCCCTAACACTTGTTACTGTCACAAACTGACACCAATGCAATAAATCAGAAAAAAAAAAAACCTGCTATTGGTGTCAGAGTGACAGGGGGTACAGGGGGGTGATCAGGGGGTGATCGGGGGGTGACGGGGGTGACAAGTGTGCCTGCGTGTTCTACTGTATGTGTAGTGTTGGTGCACTTACTTGGATGTCTTCTCTCCTCGGCGCCGGACGAAAAGACCGGCTCAAGGAGAGATGACATCACTTCCTCTGCTTCTGTTTACATTCACAGAAGCCGAGGAAGCTTGTCATTGGCCAGGAGCGATCGCGAGGTGGGGGCCACGAATGAGTGGCCTCCCCCTCACCTTTGATCGACCCTGACCTCGATCCGACCGCCGCAGGCACCGGGGGGGGTCCGATCAGACCCCCCACCCGCGGGCAGGCAGGGACGTACAGGTAAGCCCTTCTGCCTGCCCGTGCCGCTCTGTCGACGTACATTGTCGTGCGGCAGTCGGCAAGTGGTTAAGGAACTCAGTCAAGTAATTGCCAGACCATTGTTCCTATTTTTTTTTTTTTGAACAGTCTACTGACTGATATGGTACCACCAAATTGGAGAAAGACCAAAGTAGCACCAATATTTAAAAAGGGGCTGAAATATATCCCTGGGAATTATAGACCAGTTAGCCTAATGTCAATAGTTTGCAAGCTCTTCGAGGGGATGATAAGGGATTATATACTATATTTTTGTAATGAAAACTGTATTAGCAGTAATCAGCATGGATTCATGAAGAATCGTTCTTGCCAAACCAATCTATTAACCTTCTATGAGGAGGTGAGCTGCCATCTAGATAAAGGAAGGCCGTAGACATGGTGTATCTGGATTTTGCAAAGGCATTAGATAGTCCCCCATAAACGTTTCTTGTACAAACTAAGGTCTGTCAGCATGGACCAAAGGGGTGAGCACATGGATTAAAAACTGGCTACAGGGGCGAGTTCAGAGGGTAGTGATAAATGGGGAGTACTCGGAATGGTCCAGTGTGGAAAGTGGGGTCCTCCTGGGTTCTGTCCTGGGACCAATCCTATTTAATTTATTCTTAAACGACCTGGAGGATGGGATAAACGGCTCAATCTCAGCATTTGCAGACGATGCTAATCGGGGCAATTTCTCTGCAGGATATGGAAACCTTACAAGAAGATCTGAACAAATTAATGGGGTGAGCAACTACATGGCAAATGAGGTTTAATGTAGAAAAATGTAAAATATGCATATGGGTGGCAAAAATATGAATGCAATCTACTCACTAGGGGGTGAACCTCCTGGGGGAATCTAGGATGGAAAAGATTTAGCTGGGGATTATCTCACGTGACTCCCAGACCGTCTCATCTTCTTACCAAGCGGACCGTCCTCTTTCACAACTGTGGCAGGACCAAAGACCATCGTCAGCCAGGAGATCCTCCCCAATCACCTGATTCCAGAATGACTCTACTTCCCCCCTACACAGGGGTGACACTGTTGTTCTAGTAGGGCTGGATATGACCTGTTGCTGATAGTGGATTTACCACTGTCATACCCGTTGGACTTTTTCTGCTCAGTTAATGGTTGCTTAAAGCTAGATATCTTATTACTTTAAGCTCAAACAGCTATAATGGGCAGTCGCACAACCCCCTTATGACCATATTCCCAGAGCAAAGAAGGTTGGGATAGCACCAGTCTGCTCTGGGCTTCTGGGCCAAAGGAAGAGGAGATTTGCTAAGAGAAATAGAGATCCAAAAGTTAAATTGGTTAAATAGTTCCTGTCTCTTCTGTTGTTTTATGATCTTTGGGTCAGGGTGCACATGCATTCCCCTCTTTGTGAGACTACCTTCCTCGGAAGATGACGGTACCCTTACGCTATGTTTCCCGGACATTGCTTCCGGGTAGGGTTTCAACCCATGATTATGGTTTCTACTTTATGTTTATTAGGCGTTGTAAAATAGGCCTTAGGCCAACTGCTCAACTCTCATTTTCACTTATTTACTTTTCTTTCTTACTCTTTTTCCCATCCCAACTCCAGATTCACGCTTCTTCTGGATCATATTGAGGAACGTAGCACCTGACTTGGTGATTCCACCTCCCAACTTCATGGATCAAGGTGAGTGTACTCTGCCCTACCACGATGACTAAGGTATATTCCACTAAGTACTCTATAATTACCCATAATGTACATGGATTTAACTCCCCAGTCAAAAGAACTAAAGCCTTCCAATACTATCACTCACAGAGAGCTGATGTCCTATTATTACAGGAAACTCCCTTTTCTAAGACCTCAGCTCCTAGATATCTCAGTGTTAGATATTCACAATATTATTTATCCTCTGGCCTGGAGAAAAAAGGGGGGTGGCAGTCTGTTTCTCTTAACAGACCCCTTTCACACCCATCACTATAGTTAAAGATAAGAATGGCCGATACATCATGGCGGTGGGCCGCCCTTCATGACCAAGTGGTCTCATTCATTTCTTATTATGCCCCGAACTCTGGACAGGTAGAGTTCTTTAGCAAGATTTTGGCGGTGTTAATTCCTAAGGTACAGGGATAGGTAGTTCTGGGTGGCGATAGCACTATTCCGTTAGATCGGATCCTGGATAAATCTAACCCTACCAATGCGATTCTCAAACAAATACCCAAAAGCAGCAGCAAAGTGGCATGCCTGCTACACCTATATGATCTAATACATGCCTAGCGAGAGGCCAACCCCTCCACTAGAGACTACACACACTTTTCGCAGGTACACCATACATACTCTCAAATAGACCACTTTTTCGTACATACTTCACTGCTATCGTATATAACGTCGGTGAACATTCTGTCCATCCCCTGGTCGGACCATTCTCCGATAAAAATCGTTGCCTGACCTTTGGACTAAACCGCACCCCCTCTCCATGGCACTTCAATGTCGCCTTATTAAATGATCCCATACTATATTCTGAAATCGAGACAGAATTACGTGCATATTTTCGAGATAACTCATCCTCAGATACATCTCCTGCTATAAATTGGAAGGCCCATAAGGCCACCATGCACGGTAAACTTATCCAGCTAGCGGCCAGGGCCAAATGAGCTAGGGAACAGACAATCAAACAACTGGAAGCTGACTTGGTAAGTCTCATGAACGAGCAGCGTACAGCCCCTCAGGTCGATATTAGACATAGGTTGGCATTAAATTTAAGTCTAACTACCCAAGCAGGAAAACACATTCGCTGGTCGAAACTTAAATATTACATGATGGGTGACAGACTTACCTCAATGCTGGCTAGAAAACTGGTACCCCAGGCACATACACCTACTTTACCCAAATTACGACACCCCACCCAGAACCCTCAACTGATTATACAGGAATTCTACAAATTCTATTCCAGGCTTTATAGCATGCCTGATCAGTTTTCGCAAACAAATGCAGATGAAATTCTTCAAGATATTCCACTGCCCCAGCTCAGACAAACTCATGTCAAACTTATGGATAAGGAATTCACAGAATCTGAGATTAGAATGGCTATGAAAACGATACATCCCTCTAAAGCCCCAGGCCCGGATGGCTTCCCCGGCTATTACTATAGGAAGTATCAGGAAATCCTGATCCCCCGTTTGTGCTCCTATTTTAATGACCTGAGACGTGGTAATAGCATCCCCAAACAAGAAAACGTGGTGTACATCCATGTGATACCGAAACCGGGTAAAGATCACGGGGATTTCTGTAACTATTTCTTTAATAAACGTGGACTTAAAAATGACAAAGGTGCTAGCTCTTAGACTAAATTCTTTTCTTCCACAATATATTCATCTTGATCAGGCAGGCTTCATCCCTAATTGCCAGGCATCAGATCAGACTAGAAGAATTATAGATATAATCTCATCCATTCTGATTGGGACCATATGTGATCCAGACAGGGCATGCTTCTTTCAATGGATATCCATAAAGTGTTTGATTCCCTGTCCTGGGATTATTTATTTCATGTTTTATCCCACTTTGGGTTTGGCCAAAATTTCTCAGCTCTCCTTCACGCATTGTATGACACTCCTATGACGTCTTTAATGCTTAAAGGGTATTCCTCCTGATCCCTTCTCATACGTATGGGAACTCGGCAGGTTACCCTTTGTCCCCATTGCTATTCATTCTAGCAATGGAACCGCTTGCAATAAAGATCCGTGACTGTCCAGATGTTCGGGGAACAGAATGCAGAGATGGGAAACATAAATGTATACTGTTCAGATGACATGTTGATGGTTCTGTCATCACCCTCCCCAACCTATATGCAATCCTACAACACTTTTCAGGAATTTGGGGGTTTTAAAATCAACCAGGACAAATCGAGGGCATCGAATATTTCTTTACAGAGTAACACTCAAAAAGTCCTTGAACAATCCTACAAATTTCATTGGTAACCAGAAGCTCTTCCTTACCTAGGAATTTGACACCTTCGTTACAGACCTTATACTCACACAATTACCCTGCACTGTATAGACGTTTGACGACAGACCTAGCCAGATGGCAAATCCACCCTCCATCGTGGTTCGGCAGATTACAACCGGTAAAAATAAATGTTCTTCCATGAATCTTATATTTCTTTCGCACTTTACCAGTGGCACTTGTTAGATCTGATGGTATTTCAAAAGAAGCTTCTTCAGTTCATTTGGGGAGACAAGAGGCCCAGGGTGAATAAACGTACACTGTTTACCCCTAAACAGAAGGGAGGTCTTAGACTTCCCGATCTACTGAAATATTACCACGCTTCCCAATTGGCCCAACTTACCAAATATAATTTCCAGCAGCCCCATAGATTGTGGATGTTAATGGAATCTCACTCCTGTCATCCTAAACCTAAACCAATTTCCCACATTATGTGGTTGCCGATGAAAGATCGGCCTACGATTCTATGCCCCTCCCACTCTTTGTCGCTAGATATCTGGGACAGACTGTCTAGATCTCTGAACTTCAAATCACCTAACACCCCATTAGCTCCCCTCTTGCAAAATAGGGAGTTCACCCCGGGCCTCACCCCCCTGCTTTTGAATGGTGGTCCAACAAGGGTTTCATGAGGATTGCTGACCTCTGTGACCATAAAGGTATGTTATCCAAAAGATTGCTGATAGAAAAACACCAACTGCCAGAATCTGAACACTTTAGATATACTCAAATACAGCATTATTTGCAAACCTTATCACGCAAAAGTGATCTCGCAACTATGTCACCTATGGAAAACGTGTCGTTAATATGACAAAATTCGAAGTCCTATATCTGCAATATACAGTATCCTAAAGCATTTTTAAGTAAAAACTGAATTATATGGTATTTGATACTGGCTAGATTGGCCACTTTTGTTCCAGGGGCTTCCTCTAAGTGTTTTTGAGGCTGTGGTCAGGAAGAGACAGCCTACCGTATATGGTGGCAATGCCCCAAGGTATGAAGGTTTTGGATCATGGTTTATAATTTCATTTATACTCACTCAAATCAACCTGACTAAGTCCCCAAAACACGCGCTACTGGGTTGCAAGGTAGAAGAAGCCTCCAAAACTCAGACGGCTCCTTATAACTGGAAGTCAGCAGCTATACCATTTGACCAACTTAAGCATAAACTTTCTTGGCTGTTTGACAAGGTATGGAGTCCCTGGGTCAGATATCTAAAGAGATCTAAAAAATGATCCCCGGACAGTCGCTGACTAGGATCCTTCCTGGTCAGCATAGCTCAGAGCGCAGAGACCCCCCCCCATCCCCCTCTCTCCTCTCTCCTCTCTCCTCTCGTCCTCTTTTCACCTCTCATACATTTTGATTTCCTTTTCTCTTTCTATTTTTCTTGGTATTGTAGGACTTGGACTGTGTCCTTCCACATTTTGGGGGATAGAATGTCTCCAGCTACCTGTGGGGGAGACGCGCATCCCTTGGCATGAGGGGCGTACTCCGGGACCCGTTTTAACAGAGTTGACACAAGGACACAGGGCATAGTGAGAAGTTTAAGACTTGTAGTCTACCTTGCAGCTCGCTTTAAGGATTAATACTCAATATCGTAGTTAATGAATCACTATTACCAAAGATTATGATTTGTTGTCTTAGGGAGCATGACCTGTCGCCACGCGGAATGGGGTAGCATGTTCGCCTAGCGTACAAATGTACTGTTCAACTTTTCATTTTTACTTTGTATGTTCTTCAGAATAAGGAAGCTATGCACTGTTCGGAGTCAGTGCCAAAGTCTTTCTTCTGTTTTGTAAAAAGCTTGAGTAAAAATTATTGAAAACTAAAAAAGGGATTAACTCGAATCCGATAAAACGATAATTCTCCCACTCTACAAGACTCTGGTCCAGCTGCACCTGGAGTATGCTGTCCAGTTCTGGGCACCAGTCCTCAGGAAAGATGTGCTGGAACTCAAGAGTGTCCAGAGAAGGGCAGCAAAGCTATTTAAGGGAATGGAGGATCTCAGCTACAGGGAAAGACTGCAAGCACTGAACTTATTCCCTCTGGAGATGAGACACTTGAGAGGGGATATGATTTCAATGTACAAATACCGTACCGGTGACGCCACAATGAGATAAAACTCTTCCGCGAAAGGAAATTCAAAAAGACAGGCGGTCATTCACTAAAATTAGAAGAGAAGCAGTTTAACCGTAAACTGCGTAAAGGGTTCTTTACTGTAAGAGCGGTAAGGATGTGGAATTCTCTTCCACAGGCAGTTTCAGAAGGGAGCATAGATAATTAAAAAAAAAACAATTAGACAGGCACCTGAACGACCATAACATACAGGGATATATAATGTAATACTGACATAAATGCACACATACTCAGGTTGGACTTGATGGACTTGTGTTTTTTTTCAACCTCACCAACGATGTAACTATGTAACTTATCTTTTAAAGCTGAAATAATAATTGCTAGAAGTGCACAAAGGTAAAATTTGTTTCGTTTCGGATAGATTCGTTATGTTATTAATTTTGTTTCGTTATGGAATTCGTTTAGTTTGGTTTCAGAATTCATTTAGTTTTGTTTTTGTTAAAATTAGTTTAGTTTTCGTTTAAAATTAGTTTCCTTTATTCATTTTCTAACTAATTCCAACTTTTCAGAACAATTAGAATTCGGATCGGTCGAAAAACAATCTACCAATTTGAATTCTGTGTGAAGAAATTGCTGGTTGTTAAGCAGCGGGCCGGGAAGCCGGCCTCCCGCAACCTTAGCAACCATGAGTCATCATCTGTCAGTAGGCCTCCCCACTGACAGATGAATGTAAAGAAAGAATGCCGGCAATCGCCCGCCAATAGAAAAAAGTTTAAAATCTAAAAGAGCTAAATATAATATAATATCAATAAAAAAATAAAAATAAAAAAAAAACCAGCGTGGAGTCCACCCCAAATTCCATACCAGACCCTTATTCGCACATGCAGCCTGGCAGGTCAGGAAAGGGGGGGACCATACCAGGCCACATGCCCTCAACATAGGGGATGGGTGCTATGGGGCAGTGGGGAGCTCTGCCAAAGCACCTTGTCCAATGGCCTCTTCCCGACAACCCTGGGCTGTGGTAGTCGGGGTCTGCGGGTGGGGGGCCGGGCCCAGCATGCACAAGTCCATGACGTCAGAAGGGGGTGACGTGATTGACGATGGATTTACATTGAGGGACACTATTTTTAAATTTTTTTTCTAAAAAATAGTGTCCCTCGATGTAAATCCATCGTCAATCACGCCGCTCGCCGGACCCGAAAAATATTTGGATTTTTCAGGTCAAAAATTGTCTCTTGTGTTTATTACTTTTTGTACACTTTTTTGGTGAATGGGTAGGGGTACTATGTACCCGATACCCATTGATATGGGGGGTGGGGGCCTATGATTAAAGGGGGCTTCCTAGATTCTTTTAAGCCCCCGCCCGCAGACCTTGACAACCACAGGCAGTTTTTTTAATTTTTTCTATTGCCAGGCAATTGCCAGCGTTCTTTTCTTTACATTCATCTGTCAGTGGGGAAGCCAGATGATAAATCATGGTTGTTAAGGACGCAGGTGGACGTTTTTCAACCGATCCAAATTTTAATTGTTCTGAGAAGTTGGCATTCGTTAAACTCATAAATTAATTTTAATGCATTTCAATGAAATTCGTTACTATTCATTACTATTTCATTCGGAGATTCGGATACATCCAAATCTCTGAATAACCAAAAATTTGTCCGAATTTGTATTTGAACGGAAACAAGTTGCACATGTCTAATATTTGCTGATGTTTTCTTATAGTCTCTGAAGTTGGTATAGAAGTAAAAATGGATGTGAACACAAGTTATTGCTTCTGACAATCCCTGGTAAATTGTTATTAGTCAATCTTTTTAGCTGAAATTGTTCTGCTTATATATGGTAATTTTTCCTAATCAAAACATGTATTTCCCATACCGGGAGTCGAACCCGGGCCGCCTGGGTGAAAACCAGGAATCCTAACCGCTAGACCATATGGGAGCTACAGGCTACTTTGCATTTTATGTCATGGTTATACAAGGCATGGACTATCTATCATATCTGTAAGTGATAATTTTATCTGATAACTTCCATAGACATCAGACACATGGGCTACTTTACACAGCGCATAAGGATTCAAATGAATGAGGATTGGTGATAACTACGGCAATGCAGGAATAAAATCCGTCTTGGACAATGGGGCACTGACAAAATGAAACCCGAGAGAGGATATTTTATGACAGGGGGAGGGCAAAAGAGGCACAATAATGGTATACAGGGCCGGATTTGCCACAAGGCCACCGAGGCCAGGCCTCGGGGCGGCAGTGGTGCAGGGGCGGCGCCACTCCTGCAGTGACTTCGCGGCCGCCCCCCCTTTCAGGCTGCCCGTTAAAGTCGATTAAGGGCACCGGTGCCCTTAGAAAAGATGGCCGCGAGCCGCGCATGTGCCGTTCCGAAGCCGGCCGGGCTCGGGAAAGCTTGTACGTGCTCGGCTGGGCGGCGCATGCGCAGTAGCGTGATTGAGCTGCCCGGCACCATTTTTAAAAAAGATCGAGAAGTAATGTCAGTGGTGCGGCGGCAGGGGAGAGAGATGACATCTCTCATTGCCCACTGTTCTACCCTCCTCCATCTGGTGGCAGCCAAGCAGCGTGGCAAGTGACATCAACATCTGGTTGCAGCCAGGCAGCTTGGCAAGTGACATCTCCATCTGGTGGCAGCATGGCAAATGACATCTCCATCTGGTGGCAGCGTGGCAAGTGACATCTCCATCTGGTGGCAGTGTGGCAAGTGACATCTCCATCTGGTGGCAGCCAGGCAGTGTGGCAAGTGACATCTCCATCTGGTGGCAGGCAGCGTGGCTAGTGGCATCTGCATCTGGTGGCAGGCAGAGTGGCAAGTGACATCTCCATCTGGTGGCAGCGTGGCAAGTGACATCTCCATCTGGTGGCAGCGTGGCAAGTGACATCTCCATCTGGTGGCAGCGTGGCAAGTGACATCTCCATCTGGTGGCAGCGTGGCAAGTGACATCTCCATCTGGTGGCAGCGTGGCAAGTGACATCTCCATCTGGTGGCAGCGTGGCAAGTGACATCTCCATCTGGTGGCAGCGTGGCAAGTGACATCTCCATCTGGTGGCAGCGTGGCAAGTGACATCTCCATCTGGTGGCAGCGTGGCAAGTGACATCTCCATCTGGTGGCAGCGTGGCAAGTGACATCTCCATCTGGTGGCAGACATAGTGGCAAGTGACATCTCCATCTGGTGGCAGACATAGTGGCAAGTGACATCTCCATCTGGTGGCAGACATAGTGGCAAGTGACATCTCCATCTGGTGGCAGACATAGTGGCAAGTGACATCTCCATCTGGTGGCAGGCATAGTGGCAAGTGACATCTCCATCTGGTGGCAGGCATAGTGGCAAGTGACATCTCCATCTGGTGGCAGGCATAGTGGCAAGTGACATGCTCAGGGCTCCCAATGATTTTGCATTATGGTGAGTTGAACTATTTCATTTTACATTACAATGTAATGATAGAAGTAATGTGTTTCAATCATCCTGACACCATAACAACCATGGTGCCGGGGATGATTGAAGCACTAACACCAGCCATTGCCCTGAAAAATTGCCCACAAAAAATCCTTACCCCTCGCGCGCTTACCCTGAAGTATTTTTAGTCTGTACAATTAAAGCCAGTTATTTTCAGTGTTCTCGTGTGTGGAGATTAGAGATGAGCCGAACACCCCCGGTTCTATTCGCACCAGAACCTGCGAACGGACCGAAAATTCGCACGAACGTTAGAACCCCATTGACGTCTATGGGACTCGAACGTTCGAAATCAAAAGTGCTCATTTTAAAGACTAATTTGCATGGTATTGTCCTAAAAAGGGTTTGGGGACCCGGGTCCTGTCCCAGGGGACATGTATCAATGCAAAAAAAACTTTTAAAAACGGACGTTTTTTCGGGAGCAGTGATTTTAATGATGCTTAAAGTAAAAAAAAAAGTGAAATATTCCTTTAAATATCGTACCTGGGGGGTGTCTATAGTATGCCTGTAAAATAAGGCGTGTTTCCCGTGTTTAGAACAGTCCCTGCACCAAATGTCATTTTTAAAGGAAAAAATCTCATTTAAAACTGCTTGCGGGTTTAATGTAATGTCGGGTCCTGGCAATATGGATGAAAATCAGTGAGACAAACGGCATGGGTACCCCCCAGTCCATTACCAGGCCCTTTGGGTCTTGTATGGATATTAAGGGGAACCCCGCACCCAAATTAAAATAAGGAAAGGTGTGGGGCCACCAGGCCCTATATACTCTGAAACAGCAGTATACAGGTGGTGCAAACAAGACAGGGACTGTAGGTTTGTTGTGAAGTAGAATCTGTTTGTAATTTTGAACGGGTACATTTTTAACGTGTTTAGCTCCAGCCAAAAAATCTTTTTAAGCTTTTTGGAAAACATAGGGAAGGGTTATCACCCCTGTGACATTTGTTTTGCTGTCTTTCCTCCTCTTCAGAAAATTTCACCTCACTTTTTGTCCCAATAACAATTTTTTTTTGAAAGTTTGGGTTTTTTTGTGGAACAAGGATTGGAAAGCATCAGTGGAAAGGAGAAATGTTTTTCCCATATTAACTTACAGGAGAGAATTTCCCTTCCTAGGGGTAGGTTTCATCTCCCTTCCTGTTGTCTCATTCCGTTTGCAAGTAGGAGTCGTTTGTAAGTTAGATGTTTGAAAGTACGGTCCTGCCCTATATACTCAGCAGAAATTTGGGCCTTAGGTGTTGTTGTGGCCACAACACTGTAAGCCCTCACAGGGCCCTGCTGTGAAATATTAGATCAAGAATTGTAATTACATGCCCCTGTTAAACAGGGGCAGAAAAATTGGGCCTTAGGCACTGGTGCTGGTGCCACAACACTGCAACCCCTCACATACTCTAGTTGGAACGCAGGAACGAGCCCTGCTGCAAAGTATTGCATCAAAAATTGTAATTACACGCCCCTGTTAAACAGGGGCTGAAAAATTGTGCCTTAGGCACTGTTGGTGGCGCCCAGAACCAAAAATGTTCTTACAAGCTATCAGCGTGATCATTGAGGAGGAAGAGGATAATTACTCAGGGATAGTCACTCAGCATCAGCATAGGCAGTCTTTGAAGGGATCTGGGATTTCAAAAAAAATTATTCGGTTACATCAGCATCAGGTGCTTGGTAGCTGGTGGTGATCCAAGACTGATTCATTTTTATGAAGGTCAGTCGATCGACAAAGTCGGTGGACAGACGCACCCTGTGATCGGTTACCACGCCTCCAGCAGCACTGAATGTGCATTCCGAAAGAACACTGGATGCAGGACAGGCCAGTAGCTCAATTGCATACTGTGCAAGCTCTGGCCAGTGATCCATCCTCAAGACCCAGTAACCCAGAGGATTTTCGGTGGGAAAGGTGTCCAAATCTGATCTTGCCCCTAGGTATTCCTGCACCATGTAAAACAGACGCTGGCGATGGTTGCTGGAACCGATCATACCTTGGGGCTGCGGACCAAAAAATTGTCTGAACGCATCGGTCAGACGGCCACCTTCTCCACCGCTCCTTCTTTGACCGAAGCCTCAGCAACAACGTTGTCCAGAAACAGGAGTTTGTAACCTCCCAGTCTCTGGGAACGCATTGCACAGACCTTTCTGCAAGGCCTCCCGAAGATGTTTCATCCTCTGCTCCCTCTGCGATGGCAAGATAAGGTCCGCAACCTTACCCTTGTAACGTGGATCAAGGAGGGTTGCCAGCCAGTATTGGTCCTTCTCCTTGATACCACGAATACGAGGATCCTTACGCAGGCTTTGCAGGATCAGGGAGGCCATGCAGCGTAGGTTTGCTGAGGCATTCGGTCCGGAGTCCTCTGGGTCACTAAGGACGACATGGTCCGCAGCCACCTCCTCCCAGCCACGTACAAGTCCATGTGTTTCTTGGGACTGATCCCTTAAAGGCTGATGCTGAGTGCCAGGCTCCACCTCCATACTGACACAATCTTCCTCCTCCTCCTCCTCCTCCTCCTCCTCTTCCTGTGTGATCGGCGGGCACGCAGGAACACTGTCTGGATAAAGGGGGCCTTGGGAGCTAAGGAAGTCCTCCTCTTCCTGCCTCTGTTCTGCCTCAAGTGCCCTGTCCATTATTCCACGCAGCGTGTGCTCCAACAGGTGGACAAGGGGGACAGTGTCACTGATGCATGCACTGTCACTGCTCACCATCCTCGTGGCCTCCTCAAATGGTGACAGGACAGTGCATGCATCCCTGATCATGGCCCACTGGCGTGGGGAAAAAAAACCAAGCTCCCCTGTCCTGGTGCCAAAGTCGCACAGGTACTCATTGATGGCCCTCTGCTGCATGTGCAGCCGCTGCAGCATGGCCAACGTTGAGTTCCACCTGGTGGGCATGTCACAGATTAGGCGGTTCTTGGGCAGGTTAAACTCCTTTTGGAGGTCCGTCAGCCGAGCACTGGCATTATATGACCGGCGGAAATGCACACAGACTTTCCTGGCCTGCCTCAGGACATCCTGTAAGCTCGGGTACCTGCCCAAGAACCGCTGCACCAACAAGTCAAGGACGTGAGCCAAACAGGGCACATGGGTCATTTGTCCCTGTCGGAGGGCAGAGAGGAGGTTGGTGCCATTGTCGCAAACCACCATTCCTGCCTTAAGTTTGAGTGGCGTCAACCACCTCTGAACCTGCCCCTGCAGAGCTGACAGAACCTCTGCCCCCAGTGTGGCTCCTGTCCCCCAAGCACACCAGCTCAAGCACCGCATGGCATCTTTTGGCCTGCGTACTTGCATAGCCCCTTGAACGGCTACGGAGCACCGCTGGTTCTGAGGACAAAGCACAGGAAAAGGCCATGGAGGAAGAAGAGGAGGGGGTGGAGGAGAGAGGTGTGTCACAATCATTAGCATTTTGGAGGCGTGGTGGCGGAACAACCTCCAACACTACTGCACCTTGTCCTGCATCCTTCCCAGCTGCCAGCAGAGTCACCCAATGCGCCGTGAAACTTGGGTAACGTCCCTGTCCATGCCTGCTGGACCATGAGTCAGCGGTAATATGCACCTTACCGCTGACCGCCCTGTCCAGCGAGGCATGGACATTGCCTTCCACATGCCGGTAGAGAGCCGGAATCGCCTTCCGTGAGAAAAAGTGGCGTTTGGGTACCTGCCACTGAGGAACCGCACATTCCACAAACTCACGGAAGGGGGCAGAGTCTACCAACTGAAAAGGCAGCAGTTGAAGTGCTAGCAATTTTGCCAAGCTAGCATTCAATCGCTGCGCATGTGGATGGCTGGGAGCAAACTTCTTTCAGCGGTGCAGCAGCTGGGGCAGGGAAATTTGCCTGGTACAATCTGACGTCGGTGTACCAAAAGCAGATTGCCCACAAGTACTTGGCTGTGACACACCTAATTCTACACCTTCATTCCTCTCAGTGCAGGTCTCAGAGGACTGAAGGTCTAGTGGGGTTGGAAATCTCAGCTGATGAGGAGCAAGGAGAGGTTCTCTTTGTTCTTTGGTGTGGGTCTTTTAGATACGCTTGCCAAAGAACTGCATGGCAGGTCAACATATGTCTGGTCAAGCATGTGGTACCCAAGCGGGAGATGTTTTGGCCACGCGAGATGCGCTTGAGACATGTGTTGCAAATAGCAGCGGTGCGATCTGATGCACTCGTCTCAAAAAAGGCCCACACCAAAGAACTTTTTGAATAACGCGCAGAGACTGCAGCGCCCTGCACATGTGGAGCTTTGGGATGTGATGCAGTCAATGTGCTGCCCTTAGGCTGGCCCCTGTAGGTTTAGCTGAACACTGTGAGCAGGACGCACCCCACTAACTTGTAGTTTTAGCTGAACACTGTGAGCAGGACGCACTGCACTAACTGTAAATAGTCTAGCTGCCTGACTGTGGTACTAAAAGGATCAAAAGAACACCAGCGATTTTCTTCAGGTAGATTTATATACTGTAACAAGACAAGCCTGCCTGTCAGTAAGAAGATAACAGGAACGGATCTAGCTGAACACAGTGAGCAGGACGCACTGCACTAACTGTAAATAGTCTAGCTGCCTGACTGTGGTACTAATAGGATCAAAAGAACACCAGTAATTTTCTTCAGGTAGCTTTATATACTGTAACAAGACAAGCCTGCCTGTCAGTAAGAAAACAGGAACGGATCTAGCTGAACACTGTGAGCAGGACGCACTACACTAACTGTAAATAGTCTAGCTGCCTGACTGTGGTACTAATAGGATCAAAAGAACACCAGCAATTTTCTTCAGGTAGCTGTAAATACTGTAACAAGACAAGCCTGCCTGTCAGTAGGAAGATAACAGGAACGGATCTAGCTAAACTGAATACAGTGTATATATATATGTATATATATGCAACACCTGGGATGCATATATATACACAATACACTGTAAGCGCAGCTAACTGACTGACTGTTCTGCCTAATCTATCTAACTCAAATCAAATGTCACTGTCTGTCTCTCTCCCTCTCTAAATGAACGCCGGAACACACACTACACAGGGCCGCCGTGCAGGCGGCCTTATATAGTGTGGGGCGTGTACTAAATCCCCTGAGCCATAATTGGCCAAAGCCTCCTTGGCTTTGGCCAATTACGGCTCTCTGTTCAGGCGGCGCTGTGATTGGCCAAGCATGCTGGTCATAGTGCATGCTTGGCCAATCATCAGCCAGCAATGCACTGCGATGCCGCAGTGAATTATGGGCCGTGACGCGCCACACAAATTTGGCGCGAACATGGGTTTGTCTCGAACACGAAGCTCATCCCTAGTGGAGATATGTTTTTAATTTATCTATTGTAGCAGTCATCGATAAAGGACAAGAATGGTGGTGTTTGTGTGTGACATTGAAGGACCCGGCCTTGGGGCGGCAAAGGGAGTAAATCCGGGCCTGATGATATAAGTTCTGTTTATGCTGTATATCTGACAGTAAAATGAAACTATAAGGCCTCATCACACAGGAAGTTTTTACAGCTGCTCCTAGGGGCGACGGGTGTTTTTTTTTTTTTTTTTTTTTTTTTTTTTTACAGCTTAAAATAAAATGCCTCTCTATGTTATTCTATGTGTCCATGCACACATAGGCTTTTAGGAGCTTTAAGTGGCATAGGCATTTTCAAGCTACAAAAACCCAGGGGCAGCGTGTTCTGGAGCAGCAGCGTTACAGCAGTAAAAACGCTTGGCGCTGCTAGGCGTGGCTAGACACGGGTGTTAACGCTGTATACAACATTAAAGCAGAACTCTGGCCCAAATTTTTTTGCCATGTCCTTGTTGCTGATCTCCTACCTTCACCAACATTGCCACCCATGTTCTTCTGAGCTCTGTAGTTTCTCTGTAGTAGGCTGCTGAACTTGCTGAAAAAATGTTATTGCCTGGGGACACTCCCAGTTGTAGTCCTCTGAAAGCTGAGCAGGAGGAAGCAGACATGTAGTGGGCGGAAGGGGTCACACAGCCCCCGGTCTGTGCCGCCCATGGAGGAGGTGTCCTTCTCCTCGCTCCTCCCTCCTCCTCCTCTGCTCCTGCCAATCCCCGCCCCTCCACTCCGTCCCCGCCCCCCCAGAGTGGGGATTATCATCAATTAGTTGTATGACACAGCAGGGATCTCCCACTGTGTCAGGTATTGTATATGAGAACACTGATCGCTGATATCCACCTCCCACCTGTATAGGAACAGTGCGCTGTCAAACATATTTATGGCGGGAGGCGGGGCATCAGCAATCGGTGTTCTCATATACAATACCTGACACAGCGGGAGATCCCTGTGTGTCATACAAGTGATTTCGGATAATCCCTGACATGGTGGTCCCTAACAAGCGGCAGTGGTGGTTCCTGACAGGGTGATCCCTGACAAGCGGCACTGGTGGTCCCTGACATTTGGCACTGGTGGTCCCTGACATGGTGGTCCCTGGCATGGTGGTCCCTGACATGCAGCACTGGTGGTCCCGGACATGGTAGTCCCTGACATGCGGCACTGGTGGTTCCTGACAAGTGGCACTGGTGGTCCCTGACTGGTGGTCCCTGATTGGTGGTCCCTGACATGCTGCACTGGTGGTCCCTGACATGGTGGTCCCTGACATGGTGGTCCCTGACAAGCGGCACTGGTGGTCCCTGACATTTGGCACTGGTGGTCCTTGACATGGTGATCCCTGACGAGCGGCACTAGTGGTCCCTGGCAAGCGGCACTGGTGGTCCTGACATGGTGGTCCCTGACAAGCGTCACTGGAGGTCCCTGGCATGGTGGTTCCTGACAAGCGACACTGGTGGTCCCTGACATTCGGCACTGGTGGTCCCTGACATGGTGGTCCCTGACATTCGGCACTGGCAGTCCCTGACATGATGGTCCCTGACAAGCAGCACTGGTGGTCCCTGACATGGTGGTCCCTGATATGCGGCACTGGTGGTCCCTTACATGGTGGTCCCTGACATGGTAGTCCCTGACATGCAGCACTGGTGGTCCCTGACAAGTGGCACTGGTGGTCCCTGATTGGAGGTCCCTGACATGGTGGTCCCTGACATTCGGCACTGGTGGTCCCTGACTGGTGATCCCTGACATGGTGGTCCCTAACAAGTGGCACTAGTGGTCCCTGACATGGTGGTCCCTGACATGGTGGTCCCTGACAAGCGGCACTGGTGGTCCCTGACATTTGGCACTGGTGGTCCCTGACATGGTGATCCCTGGCGAGCGGCACTAGTGGTCCTTGATATTCGGCACTGGTGGTCCCTGACATGGTGGTCCCTGGCAAGCGGCACTGGTGGTCCCTGACATGGTGGTCCCTGACAAGCGTCACTGGAGGTCCCTGGCATGGTGGTCCCTGACAATTGGCACTGGTGGTCCCTGACATTCGGCACTGGCGGTCCCTGACATGATGGTCCCTGACAAGCAGCACTGGTGGTCCCTGACATGGTGGTCCCTGATATGTGGCACTGGTGGTCCCTGACATGGTGGTCCCCAGGGGCGGACTGATAACTCATGGGGCCCCCGGGCAATTGGAGATTATGAGGCCACACAGTATACACACACACACTATACAAACACACAGTATACACATACATGTACACACAGTATACACATACATGTACACACAGTATACACATACATGTACACACAGTATTCACATACATGTACACACAGTATTCACATACATGTACACACAGTATACACAGACCGATGTAAAAAAAACAGATTTATACATACTGTCCCTGGTTTTACTGAGGCTGGCAACCCTGATGGGGCCCCTAGTGGCCCAGGGCCCTCGGGCAGTGCCCGAGTGGCTCAATGGTCAGTCCGCTCCTGGTGGTCCCTGAGAAGCGGCACTGGTGGTCTCTGACATGGTGGTCCCTGACATGCAGCACTGGTGGTCCCTGACATGGTGGTCCCTGACATGCAGCACTGGTGGTCCCTGACATGGTAGTCCCTGACAAGTGGCACTGGTGGTCCCTGACATGCTGCACTGGTGGTCCCTGTCATGCTGCACTGGTGGTCCCTGACATGCTGCACTGGTGGTCCCTGTCATGCTGCACTGGTGGTCCCTGACATGCTGCACTGGTGGTCCCTGACATGCTGCACTGGTGGTCCCTGACATGCTGCACTGGTGGTCCCTGACATGCTGCACTGGTGGTCCCTGACATGCTGCACTGGTGGTCCCTGACATGCTGCACTGGTGGTCCCTGACATGCTGCACTGGTGGTCCCTGACATGCTGCACTGGTGGTCCCTGACATGCTGCACTGGTGGTCCCTGACATGCTGCACTGGTGGTCCCTGACATGCTGCACTGGTGGTCCCTGACATGCTGCACTGGTGGTCCCTGACATGCTGCACTGGTGGTCCCTGACATGCTGCACTGGTGGTCCCTGACATGCTGCACTGGTGGTCCCTGACATGCTGCACTGGTGGTCCCTGACATGCTGCACTGGTGGTCCCTGACATGCTGCACTGGTGGTCCCTGACATGCTGCACTGGTGGTCCCTGACATGCTGCACTGGTGGTCCCTGACATGCTGCACTGGTGGTCCCTGACATGCTGCACTGGTGGTCCCTGACATGCTGCACTGGTGGTCCCTGACATGCTGCACTGGTGGTCCCTGACATGCTGCACTGGTGGTCCCTGACATGCTGCACTGGTGGTCCCTGACATGCTGCACTGGTGGTCCCTGACATGCTGCACTGGTGGTCCCTGACATGCTGCACTGGTGGTCCCTGACATGCTGCACTGGTGGTCCCTGACATGCTGCACTGGTGGTCCCTGACATGCTGCACTGGTGGTCCCTGACATGCTGCACTGGTGGTCCCTGACATGCTGCACTGGTGGTCCCTGACATGCTGCACTGGTGGTCCCTGACATGCTGCACTGGTGGTCCCTGACATGCTGCACTGGTGGTCCCTGACATGCTGCACTGGTGGTCCCTGACATGCTGCACTGGTGGTCCCTGACATGCTGCACTGGTGGTCCCTGACATGCTGCACTGGTGGTCCCTGACATGCTGCACTGGTGGTCCCTGACATGCTGCACTGGTGGTCCCTGACATGCTGCACTGGTGGTCCCTGACATGCTGCACTGGTGGTCCCTGACATGCTGCACTGGTGGTCCCTGACATGCTGCACTGGTGGTCCCTGACATGCTGCACTGGTGGTCCCTGACATGCTGCACTGGTGGTCCCTGACATGCTGCACTGGTGGTCCCTGACATGCTGCACTGGTGGTCCCTGACATGCTGCACTGGTGGTCCCTGACATGCTGCACTGGTGGTCCCTGACATGCTGCACTGGTGGTCCCTGACATGCTGCACTGGTGGTCCCTGACATGCTGCACTGGTGGTCCCTGACATGCTGCACTGGTGGTCCCTGACATGCTGCACTGGTGGTCCCTGACATGCTGCACTGGTGGTCCCTGACATGCTGCACTGGTGGTCCCTGACATGCTGCACTGGTGGTCCCTGACATGCTGCACTGGTGGTCCCTGACATGCTGCACTGGTGGTCCCTGACATGCTGCACTGGTGGTCCCTGACATGCTGCACTGGTGGTCCCTGACATGCTGCACTGGTGGTCCCTGACATGCTGCACTGGTGGTCCCTGACATGCTGCACTGGTGGTCCCTGACATGCTGCACTGGTGGTCCCTGACATGCTGCACTGGTGGTCCCTGACATGCTGCACTGGTGGTCCCTGACATGCTGCACTGGTGGTCCCTGACATGCTGCACTGGTGGTCCCTGACATGCTGCACTGGTGGTCCCTGACATGCTCCACTGGTGGTCCCTGACATGCTCCACTGGTGGTCCCTGACATGCTCCACTGGTGGTCCCTGACATGCTCCACTGGTGGTCCCTGACATGCTCCACTGGTGGTCCCTGACATGCTCCACTGGTGGTCCCTGACATGCTCCACTGGTGGTCCCTGACATGCTCCACTGGTGGTCCCTGACTGGTGGACACTAATAAGCTGCACTGGTTTGCATTATATTAAATGCATTAAATTTATTAAATGCATTCAATTAATATTATCTTAATATGCATTTATATTATAATGCTTTGCATTTATTAGGCTGTAACCTATCATACCGTGTGTTACTAAGTAGCATGGATTGCTGGCTGCAGAATGAGGGGTGGGATTTACATACCTCCCAACATTTTGAGATGGGAATGATGGACACCTACTAACAAACATATGTAGGCATAGGACACGCCCCCTGCCACACCCCTTAAGAGAGAATAACCAAAAAAAGGTTGATTAAATACACAAGGGCTTTTTTTTACCACTATTATTCCTTTATATTGGCTTTTAAAATTTACAAATACAGCAATTTAGGGTTGAAAATGTTTTTATTAGTATAAAGTAACAGGAAGGAAAAGCGCAGTTGACAAGAAAAAAAAATATTTTACATTACAGTGATAACCAGCGTTTCAAATGGCTATCGCCTACAGCAAGGCTGGCAGTTATAAAAGCATAAGAAGTCATATAAACATGTCAATCAATAAAAGGGTAAGATAGAAAAAGAGAAGAAAAGAAAGGGAAGCAAGATTAGAGATGAGGGAGAGGGAGGGGTGAGAGGGGAAGGAGATCTGCCGGCGGGGACCGGAGAGGAGGGACTCCGGTTTATCGATTACGGGTCTTTATCGGGGTTCAGGTGAAATACAAATGATAGAGGGAGCTGAGTTCGGGGAGATAAGAAGTAACGTAACCAGCGTATCTGCAAATACAGCAATTTAGAATTTGGAAGAAAGGTTTAGCATTGGGAAACACTTATTAATAGATAAAAAGTGCATTTTATAATGGCTCCAAAATTACTGTAGGACAAAGTTGATGTTTGCAACAGGGTGGGTTTAAGACTTCTGTTAGCAGTCACTTAAAGTGGTCACTTTAAGTTAAAGGCTGAAGGTTTTCTACTTTCATGCGTTCTATCTTCAGTGTGCAGCTCCCTCCTCAGCCCCTGCCTAAAACGTACCTAAGCCCAATCTCAATCCAGCGATGTGCAAGAGACCCAAGGCTCTCCCAGGTCTCTACCTCCTGATTGGCTGAGATGCCATTGGCTCTCGCTGCTGTCAATAAGAGCCAATGAGGCGGGATAGGTGGGGGTGGGGTTGAGCCGTGTTCTGTGTCTTATGGACACACAGAGACAGCTCGGAAGCGAGCACGCATAGGTGCCCCCCCCCCCAGGCAAGCAGCTTGCTATGGGTGTACTCGGCAAGAGGGAAGGGTCCAGAGCGCCGTCAGGGGACCCAAGAAGAGGAGGATTGGGGCTGCTTCATGCAAAACTGGACAGAGCAGGTAAGTGTAGGACATGTTCGTTATTTTTTTTAAATAACAATTTTTCCTTTACAATCACTTTAAAGTGGTTGTAACCCTAAAAAAAAAGATCCTGCTCCTTTAAAGCAGGATATACAGCATAGCGCTTGTGTGGTGTCATTTTTTCCCCCTCTATGCTGTAAAATACCTGGTTGATCCTGCCTGTTCCTGTGTCCTCCTTAGTTTGCTGAGCACGGTAATCATGGCTGTGCCTCCACTCTCTCAGCCCACAGTCTTTCCCTCTCCCACTCTCCCCCTCCCTCCCTGCCTGTCAGCTCAGGAGTCTGTATGTGAGCCATCTCCTTCCTGCCCCTCCCCTCCAGCTACTATGACTGTAAAATCACTTATGCCAAATCCTGGAAGCCCCTCTGTTACAGAAAGATTTACTGTGCAGTGCCTGTGTTTTATAAATTATGCAGCAAAATACCTTATTTCAGAGAACCCCCCGTGCACTCTTGTGACCTCCCACCGCTTTCCTCCTCTCCTCCTGACTGATGTCAATAGGGAATCTCAGCCCCTCGCACTGTAGTCCTCAGATCGGGGAAGGAGATTGCTGGGAGGTCACATGAGCACACAGCGGGGCTCTAAAATAAAGTATCTTGCTGCATAATTTAAAAAAAACACAGATATTGCACAGTATTTTTCTGTAAGAGAGGAGATTCCAGGATTTGGGAGTAGTGACTTTACAACCACTTTAGGACAACCAGGGTTATTTTTTTTTTTTTTTTTTTTAAGCAAATAGATGCAGGAACTCCCCCTTTCCGACCCCTTTTCTCCACCCCTTCCCACCTCTGAGTACTCTTCCTTGGTTCCGCCCCCTACCCACCTCCCCTTACTGTCCTTTTAGAGAATACAGAACCAAGTATTATTTTGTGGTGATAAGTCATTTGTATGGAATATGTTCATGATAACAAGAAAAGCAGTAAAATAGTTTCCCTGCAGCCAGTCACAATAGAGCCCCCTGTAGCAAAAATAGATCCCCTCAACAACAATGAACAACCTGAAACAACCCCCCCGCAAGGATAACAAATCCCCCAGCAACAATTGACCCCTGGTAGCAACAACAGATCTCCCCACAGCCAGCATCAGTAGAATCTCCAGCAGCCAGCAACAATAGACCCCCCCCCTAAACAGTAGATCTCTCCCACAGATAACTGACCCCCCCAGCAATATAAGATCCACCCCCATCAACAATAACTAGAAACAACAACCCCCCCTGCAAAAATTGATCCCCTCCAGCTAGAATAGATTCCCCAACTGCCAGAATCAATAGACCCTGCAGCACACCCCAGTACCCCTTACCATTATATGTAGTCAGTGCTGGAGGTGGCGGAACTGCGTTCCCCCACATTCCCGCTGAAAAAAAGCCCTGAAGACAACATTTAGGCCTCATGCACACAGTACATTTTTGCTATCTCTCCTAGATGCCTTTCCTCCTGACAGTAGTGTTTTGGCAGAAAAAATGCTTGTAAATGCATGAAATGCGCTTAGGCATGTTAATTAATTTCATTGGCCGGAGTGATAATTTAATCTGTCGGAGACGCCGTTGCTCCTGGATGCACTGGCAGTGGGTATTTTTCTGCCTATAAACTCCTCTAAATGCCTATGTGTGCATTTAGAGGTAAAGAAAAAAAAAAAACACCAGATGCCCCTAGGAGCAGCATCAAAAACATCCAGTGTGCATGAGGTCTTACACTTTACAGTTCAATACTAAAATATTTTTGTTTGTTTTAATGAGAAAATAACTATTGCTAACAATTGTATTTATTAGTAGCAAAAATATACAAAAATACAACTTTGTTACCATATTTTTACTAAAGTAATAGGTAAAAAAAAAAAAAAAGAAAGATTAACTTATTGTCAATAACGGATCATTTTGATTAACCACCTATATTCCCCACGACACAGAATATTTGACCAACCCTCCTTTATCTTCCACCCCTCCCTCTCCTTTTCTCTTCTCTTTTCAGAACCCTCAGATGATGGATGCTGCAAGTTGTCATGATGAACTGGGAAAGAATCTTCCTGCTTTTGAGAAGAAATTAAACATCTTGCATAGAGATAAAAACAGAAATAGTGGAATACAATAGAGTGTCAGGAGGAGCAGAAAAATACAGATCAGGTAAGAAAAAGGTTATCGGTTCTAAATAATTTGACGTATTTTTGACTTGTGCTGGATTATATATTGGACTTTAACTTATTACATTCCTGAAATAATTTGAGCCCCTACCACATCATTTTTTTTAATTGCATCTGGCAAAAAAGATGCACATATTTACAATTCATCATTTAATTAAATATAATGAGCTGCTAAGATTGTCAGTTGATAGCTGCCTTCATAAATCGTAACTATTTAAATCACTCATGCGCCAGAACAAGAGAGCCATTCCCTTACTTTTCATATAGAGCTTGAGATCTTTGTTTTCCCTATGGACCAATATGTCTTAATTGGTAGAGACAATATAACAAATGTATTGAACAGGATGCTTTTAATATATGATTTATAAAAGCATATGGCAGAATAATTAGAGGCAGAGTTTTAGAAAGTAGAATTCTTTGTATACTCTATGTGCTATGAGCATTATTCTAAAACAAATTAGAACAATAAAGTATGATTAATTATAGGAGTAGTAGAAGTATTAATAGTATTAATAGTATTAATATTATTTTTAACCAATTTGTTTTCTTTGTATTTTTTTTATTATTGAGGTAGATATGTAATTTTATATACACATAGGGACACTTTTTTTTTAAAGTCTGTGTTTTACAACATATGTATATTACAGTATATGTTATATTTAACTTGGAATACTATAGAAATATTAGAACATATAAGATACATACTTTTACATAATGAATAAAATAAATATAAATCTTTTGTCACTTTCACTCCTAGATCTAATAACAAAAATAATAATAGTATTAACATAAAATTATTCAGGACTTCTATATAATAATAAAAAAAAACAGTTCTGCATATTTTAGATTTAATAATGGGAATCCATTTATCATTGCTCTAATAACTGTTAAAGTATTGATATTATCATATGCTATCCTTGTGTTTGCCTATAGTATTTTTGTTTTAAAAACTAAAATGTATGTGCTATATTGTACCGAGTATATCATGTATTATATAAAATTATATACATTGTTTTAAACATACATAAACTGATAATATTGTATTTTGTTAACCATTTAAATTGATATTACTAACATTTTAAGATTTACTAAAATAATATATTTTACCACACAATATTACCACAACAATAACAAGTGCAATGCAAAATATATGTAACATAGCTCATATTGCATTAATTATTTAAGCGTACATTTAAGAAAAACATTATAGAAATATATCTTGTTCATTTGGTTACATATTAAATGAAACATTGTGGGTAATATATAATGTATGTTTCTTATCAGATACTTAACAAATAAAGTTTGTTTTTGGTGCACTTAAATTTACTGTTTAATTACAATCTTGCTGGAGCTAAATAACGTATCACAATAAATAAAACAGGTCTATTCATAAATATTTTTTACTTAAGATTCACACAACTTTCCCCTAGGATTTACACATTTTCCCAGTTGAATACAATTAGAAAATGTGTGAATCTTGTGTAAAATCTTGTGCAAAAGCAATAAGTAGATTCAATATTTAAACTCAAGATGAAATGGTGATAGTATTATTAATAATAATAATAATAAATAATAATAAGTATTAAAAACATCAACAACCAATAATAATAATGTATTTTATTATTCTGTATGAGCATGTATTGCAATTTGTGGTCTGCCTTACCATTAAATACAAATGTCACCTCTATTTACTAATATTAATATTGTTAGCAATTATTTTAACTAATATTAACAGAACAAAATAATAATAATAATGTAATAAATCTAATATAATGTAGTGTAGCATTATATATGAGTATTTATTGCATATTGTGATTGCGATCTGCGTTTCCTGTAAATACAAATGTCACCGCTGTTTGTAATTCATTAAAAGGATACAAGTTTAATTAAAAATCATTATTATTTTTTCCCATCAAATTACATGGTATCGAGCACTTGACATTTGCAGTCTTCCTGCAGCTTTGCACCTCTTTATTTATTTTTTTACTTGGCTTCTCCTTATAACCCAACATTTTATAAAAATGTATTTCTAGTTGTACATACCTTTGTCACTTTAATTGTGCGTCTACCTTTAGTCAGTATAGTGGGCTATTCCTAACTGTTAAATGCAAACTAGCAGCTTAAATAATATTTTTTTAAAAATTGAACTATTAATCTTACTTATTTGCATATTCTTCAAGACTACCCATATACATAACATGATTGGAACAGGAAATGGTCATGTGTTCATGGTCACACTGTGACCTCTGCAGACACCCCTTATTTGACCAATTTTAGGGGAGAGACCATTTGACGGATATGTTTTTTCCTGGGGAATCGTTGTTGTTTACCTAGATAAGGCTGGCCCTGGTGCTGTCTCCTTATTGAATAAGCATTCATTTTTTGCTGAAAATAATATGCATGTAAATTGTTAATATTGTTTGTAAATCAAATCTAAACCTATCTTCTATTAGCCTAAGGGCTAAGCCACACAGGAGGGTTACTGAGCACTTTAACTGCTTTTTGTCATTTATCACATTTGTAAAATGTTGACATCAGTGTAAAAAATGCCAACATACAATTAAATGTAATTAATGAATTTAAAGAAATTTAGTCCACAATCTCCTCTGCTTTTCAGGTATTAAATTTAAATTAAAAAAACCACTTAGAATGAAGACAGAAAACACTCCATCCTCATGCCGAGAACATACATCATTCCTTGGAATTGGTAAGTGGCCCAGATCGGGGGTTCTGATTTGTTGCATACTTATTCGGGCCAGGGACTTAAAGAGCATGATAAACAAGCCTAACAGCCAGGTAGCTAGCTTTTACATATGGAAGTCAGGAACATTATCCCACTATATCAAAATTTCTTTACATGAGGCATAACACCCTAATTTGTTGGATTTGTAATGGAAGCAATAAGCAGCTTTTTTAAGGAATCCTGAATTGAGAAAATACATAGGCTGCCATTGCTGACCTTGCTCTCTCTAAAAAAAAATGCTAGTTTCCTAAATGCCAAACTGAGCCCTTGCCTTCTGTATTTTTTAAGTCACTGACTCAGAAGAAGTATGGGGATGAGGAGTTATAACTTTTCTGAGTTGCATGCTTGTTCCAAGTTAGTGTCTCAGGAAGTATTTAACCCAAAGATAACTGGGAAACTAGTATTTTCAGATGGAGGTCAGCAATAGCACCCTTTATATTATACAGGCAACTTTGAACTTGATATAAATTACTCTATTTATTTATATTTATTTATTTTTTATTTTATTACTCTATTTATATCTATATTTTTCATGTAGCTGATTTATTGCAGACCATTGTTAACCAAAGGGAGTTTTTAATATTCACAATACAAAAAGTTATTTACCTCCCTAATAGCAATTCCACATCTAAGCCATTCATATCCAACCCAAGAATAAAACAAAAAAAAGCAAAAAAATGGCTTTACATATGCTTAAATATTGACTTGGAGAGAAATCTAGGCCCTGTATATGATCTGATCCTTTTATGCATGGGTATTAAACTCAGATGTAGCTAATCAATTAACATTTTGAGTTCATCATTGAGAGTCTACCCAGTTTTTTTTTGGCATGTTTCCTCTAAATAAACTCATAAAGCTGAAAATGGAATGGGAATTCACCAATGGATAGCTTTTATCAGTATATGATGGAAAATAGATTACAGTTCAACACCATTTCCAGGAAAAATAAACTCCAATTAACATGAACATTTAAGAAACACAAAATCTGTAGCTTGGAAGAGGTTCAGATGGTGCTGAAGCTAGCTTTATTTCCAAACACCAAATATGGAGCCTGCACCACTAGCTTCAGACCCGAAGCCAGGGGTGCAACCTTTTTCTGTACAAGATGAAGATTGAACTGTAGAATATTGTTTCAAGCACATCTCTGTTTTGAATAAGTTAGAAATCAATATGTGCCTTTGAGGTAATTCTGGCCACACAGGGAGTTTTATTTTAGATCTGATCTGTTAGATCGACATCTAACAATTGTTATTTGTGAGGGTCTGCCTGATTGGGTATGATTTAATTCCCAACTTCAGCCCAAAAGTTTACTTGTTTTTGGATATAGAAGAAAAAGGTTTGGAGCCATTGCCTTTTATTATCATCTATAGTATGTTCTATTTTGTAGAATTTGCTTAATCTCTCCAACGTGATGTAAATGCCCTTTTGGACAGTGGTCATCAGAACAAGTGTCTTTTTTTAGAAGATGTCCCTTCTATTCCATACATCCCATGACACAAAGCATCTTCAAACTCATTCTGGTTATCCTGGTACCTTCAGGTGATTGGACACTGGCAAAAAAGAAAAGAGGAAGTCCCCGCCCAGATATGACTCTTCCTCATTAGGTTAAGCTCCATTTCATTTGCCAGTGTCTAATGTGTTACCTGAACTCAACTGCTGCTATTTGGTAGTCAGATTACCTCTTTGTGTATTCTGAGGGATCAATGAAGGGTCACACAGCTTCCATTTCTTGATGATATCTGACAACATACTGTATTTCATAGGCTTATGTCTTAAACTGTGAGATTCTACCTTTTCCGATGAAAACCCATTCTACTAAAAGTGTTGGGACTTCCTTGGCTATTCATCATTGGGCTTCAGTAGCTCAGGTTTGCAAAGCTTCCACCTGGGCTTTGGTTCATCCCTTTACTAGGTTTTAGTGGATGTTCCTACTGCTGAGGATGCTTCTTTCAGTTGACACGTCTTGCTGGTGGCTGTGTGAGGTTGTTGGTGGTTGGTAGTTGGTTTCTGTGTGCCCTCCCCTCATTTCATTTCTTTAGGACGTCCCTATTGTTATGAATTTGACAATGATTAGTGTCATAAAGAGAAAAGAAAGGACTTACAGGTAATCAAAAATGTGACTTTTTTCCTCTCTTTCAGTTCTGGTGGTCATAGGACAAACAGAGACAATAAATGTCCCAAATAGGATACAGACAGCAATAGAACCTGACTGGAGTTACATAGTTACATAGTAAGGTTGAATAAAGACACCAGTCCATCCAGTTCAACCTGAATGAGTGTGGGTCTACAACCCTGACCCTTGTCCCTAACCCTGAACATCGCACACTCACATCAATCCCTACCCTCAATCCAAGGTCCCCATTCATACACTAGGGCCAATTTTGGACAGAAGCCAATTAACCTACCAGCATGTCTTTGGAGTTATAATCCTTCTGTATGCTATCCAAAACAAAACACAAAAAAAAGGAGTGACTTTAGATACACTTTAAAGTGTCTTTCCAGGCAAACATTGACAGTATCAAATTAATATAATCGCTTTCTAAGCTTAAAGTGGTTCTAAAGTCAAAAGTTTTTTTTTTTTTTTTTACCTCAATGCATTCTGTGTATTAAGGTTAAAAACCTTTCGCCAGGCTCCCCCAACTACTACCCCCCCTACATCCCCACACACCTGAGTCCTGTGCTGATCCGGGGCTGTGCCTGTCTGCTGCAGCTGCTCTCCCCTCTATTCACTGGAGGCTCTGAGAGAAATGGGAGACATTGACTCCTGCTGCTGTCAGTCAAAACCAAAAGAGGAGAGAAGTGGGGGGGCAAGCCACGTTGTTTGTGTCTATGGACACACACAACCTGGTTAAAGAGCGTGTGTGCAGGAGTGCCCCCTCAGTACAGGGCTTGCTGACGGGGCACTCAAAGAAGAGGAGGAGAGGATAGCGCTGGCAGTGGGCCTCAGAAGATAAGGTAAGGGACCAATCTGTGCAATATCTTTGCACAGAGCAGGTAAGTACAAGTTCTTTTTTTATTTTATGAAGAAGAGAACCTTTACAATCACTTCAAGGGAGTGCATAACAAATACCTGGTTATCCTGACAGTTACCTGCTAATAGTGTTCTTTCTGGTCCAGGCCGACAATTCTATTCTGTTGCTATTGAAATGGCTGATCTCTCCAGTGTTATTAGCACCTGGAAATTGTGACACTTAACTTCATTAATAAACTCTGGGCGCATCCAGTTGCCTATTGCCATGCTCCAACAATGCTCAGAGATGAGAGGCACAAAAATCTGGTGTGCATGCGCCAGTATTCACTCTAACATCCCTGAGTGCAGGGTCATTTTGCCTCTGGTATGAACTTTAATGACACATTTCATCATAGTGCTTATACCTACAGAGAGAGGAGGCCAAGCCCAAGTTGCGCAGATATGCCAAAGGGCTTTGCCCAGCCTCCAAGTTCTGGCAGAGCCCTTTGGCACATCAGTGTGCACGCAGGAGGTTTCCCATGCATGCACAAAGGTGGCTAAGGTTTGGGACATCCATATTACCCTGTGTTTGCACATGCACAGATATTTGCAGAAACCAACATTTCCGCAGATGTTCCACAGGGCTCATTTAGGACCTGGAACCCTGCAAGACATTTGCACATGCACAAGGGAGTGGGGATGCAAAGGTGAGAAAAGCTAAAAATGTCTTACAGACAATGACAGATTGATTGTATTGTTGTGCTTGGTTTTAAAGTGACCCTAAACGCTGGTTAAAAAAAAAATCTATTTTATTATGAGTTAAGTATTTTTAACACACCCCCCCCCCCCCCCCAAAAAAAAAAAAAAAAAAAAACTTCTTTTGCTCTTAGACCGTTGCAAATCTCCAAATTCTTTTTTTCTACTGCTGTAATCTGAATTTCTGATAGTGGGTGACTATGTTAATTCTCCATGGTCCCACTGTAAGTGGGAATATAACCACTTTATAGATGGAAGAGCTCACTCTTCCAGTTCAGTCTTCCTATCTTTCTGATGCAAGCCATATATGGGTCGAATTATGAACAAATTTTATTTTGAAAATCAGAAAATTTGTGCATTTTGTAATCTGATGGTCCCACCATTGATTTAGAAATTCTACCAACCAAGCCTTTAATTTCACCTTATGTTGCTACAGAAAAGAAACTTCATGGCTGGGAATTTTCTATTTCTTTCCAGGTAACAGCTCATGTGCATTACTTTTTCAATTATATTTCTTGCACGGTTTTCCCACCATTGATTAAAAATGCGGTCATTTTTCCAAAAATTTCGACCGTGCCCAATCACTCAAATTCAATGGCTGCATGAAAATCGTCCGTTGCTGCGGCCCACTAATGGTGGGAAATTCAAACTAAAATTCTTAGTTATGATTTTCGAAAGAAAATTAGTTCAGAATTCAATCCATGTATGGCCAGCTTTAGTAGAAACTGGAACAGTGAGCAGGAACACCAAACATTCTAAGGTGCATAAAAGTTGAGAATCATGACAGGAAGATCTCACTCTTGTTGTTAGACCCAAAATCTGCGCTAAGAACTAATAGCATTGGGCTACTGTTGGCAAAAAACAGTGTGCCGTTTTGTTACTTCAGTACTAAAAACGTTGTCTTGGTTGCCATTGGGAATAGTCATACAAAAATTAAAATGCACTTATTTTTGTTTTACATGTACAAGAGTCACCTCAAGGAGTTAACACTACCAAGGATACAAAGCTGAAACTCCTTGCAGTTGTGTTTGTACAGAAGATTGACTTTATGAAGGTCAAGTTTAGCCATGTGTACATAGGATGGATAGTCTCTCTGCCTCCACATTTCAAATGCTTCATCACTGACTTTGAAGGTATGCCAGAGATGAGCTACTAGATAAAATCAGATTCAAAACTACAAACTCTGATTTCCTGTGGTAAACAGATGTGTTTGAATTTTACACTTAAAAACAGAGAATCGAGTGGTGACATTGAAGGTCACCAAGTTAAAACTATAAAAACTACAGATATACATTTTCTATGTAGTGCCAGCCCTGAAGGAGCCCTTGGTAATTTGGATTCTCTGTTCTGCACCTCGACTCCAAAAACAATCTCAGCCCCTCTGGCACACCTGGTTAAGTAAAAGTTACTAGATACACTTATAGGAACACGAGTATGGATACCTTTAACTTGGTTGTGAATTAGCACCGGGCAATAGACACAAGACAGTTTAGAGGTAAATTAACTCAATGCATTGATACGAGTTCAAGTAAAAGGTGGTTTGAGCACAAACATGCACACAGAATGTAGGCTCTTACACAGTCTGCTAGACAGTATAATCACTATGCCAAAGTAACTTAGAATAGAGTTCTGTACCACTAGACTGGGGTTAACTCTTAAATCAGCAAAGTAGCAATAAACAGTGCATATAAGCATTAACTGCAAAGTCAGCAATAAACAGTGCATATAAGCATTAACTGCAATATGAAGAATAATACAATAACTAGTCTAGAATGCATTCTAGGAGGATGGCTAGGATAAGGTGACAAGTCCCCTAAGAAGTACCTCTTAGAATACGCAATAAGCAAAGCAAGGTCTCTGTGAAGGGGCAGTCTTTAGTCCTCTTCAGCCAGCTAGCATTGGGGTCCAATTGTACCATTGGTGTGTATGAGAATAGCCCCAGTTAAGCCTGCAAGTAGCAATAAGGCTACTAGACGACAGTATGGTCAGTTCCTAAAGGGCTCAGTTCCTCTATCAGCATATAGTAAATGTCCACAGCAGCAGCTCACCAGTCCCAGTGATATTGCAGCTCACCATCGCCACACAGTGATTAATCCACTATCTGCTCTGCACCCAGGTGACTCTGGCTGGACTCGGCAATCTGGATCCTGCCCAGGCTGCTGACATGCAGCAGTCATAATGCCCACTGAACAGCAATGTGCACTCTCCAGTCTCCCTCATGGCAAAAGGGAAGCTGGGTCCTGTCCAGCTTGAAAAAAATGCAGCTCTTTCCCCTCCTAGCAATCTCCCTCTGGGAAATGCAGTTCAAAAGCTCTTTATTACAATAGACTCTCCCTCCTCTGGACTACAGTACCCACAGTGCAGTGCTTTCTGACTTAATCTATTGAACTCTTCCTGCTCAGCAGCTCCCTCCTCTCACTGATATAGCTGTTACCCTCTTCAGCATTGCAGGACAGGAGCTGCAAAGAGCAGCTGCAGCCAGTGTTTTACTCACTCTCCATTATTAGCCAAACACCTAGCTACATTTAAATGTGGATGCAGGTCCATTTAACACATAAAGTTCATGTTCACAGTAACTACCCCATAAAGAGTATGCAGTTAGTGTTATGGGGTCTAGCAGGTCAAGTGAAGAAGTATTGCCTGGCTGCATATAGATTTTTCTGGGCAGCATTTGGTAAAGAAGCTGGTAGCAGATACGCAGATTCAACTGGACTTGTCATGTAATGTTGAAGATGTTTTGCTTCTTGTGCATCAACTTCTTCAGTTGTATTAAGTGTCAGAGACACTCAGGGCATTTATAGCCACAAGGGCATCTTAGTCATCTTAATCCAATCACCCTAAAATGTGTCAAGACACATGCTGATTGTCCAGAACATAATGAAAGGTATACAAGTTTGTGAAGCCATCCACTTCTAACATGATGTGAGGTATAAACGTTTGCAGAGCTTTTTTTCAGCGGGAACTAGGGGGAACTCAGTTCCACCACCTCTGGCTCAGGTCTTCTGCTCCCTGCTCACCACTATCACTTGGTACCACTGAAGTCCAGCTTCTGCGTTTACAAGTGATAGCTCATCTCCCAGTAGCTCTCACAGGTCAGATCTCCTGTGCAGATCCCACTAAGTGCCGGACAGGGACAAGGGAGATACAGAACAGGTGCCCAGGGTTCAGTGCAGTCATGGGCAGGAGAGGGTGCATGGTAGGCCGCACCCTCTGTGGTCTCCATTTTTTCCCTGGTGACCAGTTGTTGATGCTCCTACTGCATAATCTCCTTTGCAAGTGACTGTAGTATAGTATAGTATGCTGGGAGGTACTACAGCCGGATAGTTGTTTCAGCTTAATATTGCAACAAAGGTAAGAAATATGACAGATGGTGGAGCTTTTAGGGAGGGGGGAGAAAATGAGGGCAGTGGAGGGAGGGGGTTGTATGCAGAGGGAAGAGCTACCATTTGATGCCATTTGGCAGGTATGTGAGTGTGGCGGCATGGTTGAGTTCCTGCACCTACTCTCTGAGAAAAAAAGCCCTGAACATTTGTGAATTCACCCTCTTTTAATTAGATAATGCAATCCCATGAGACCAAGAAGTGGGGACAGGTGTTCATCATTCCAGTTACATGGCTGAAGGTGTGAAAGGTCAAATAACTTGGGTGGGGATCTCTCTTAACACATTCTATGGTGATTAGATTACAGTAATGCCCCGTACACACGGTCGGATTTTCCGATGGAAAATGTGTGATAGGACCTTGTTGTCGGAAATTCCGACCGTGTGTAGGCTCCATCACACATTTTCCATCAGATTTTCCGAGACACAAAGTTTGAGAGCAGGCTATAAAATTTTCCGACAACAAAATCCGTTGTCGGAATTTCCGATCGTGTGTACACAAATCTGACGCACAAAGTGCCACGCATGCTCAGAATAAAGAGATGAAAGCTATTGGCTACTGCCCCGTTTATAGTCCCAACGTGCGTGTTTTACGTCACCTGCGTTCAGAATGATCGGATTTTCCGACAACTTTGTGTGACCGTGTGTATGCAAGACAAGTTTGAGCCAACATCCGTCTGAAAAAATCCTAGGATTTTGTTGTCGGAATGTCCGATCAATGTCCGACCGTGTGTACGGGGCATTACTCAGTTAGCTATGTGGTATGTTACTGACTTTCTTTAAGGCTGGGTTCACACTGCTGTGCGGTGCGGCTAAAAGCAGGGGACCGATGCTCCCCTGGTCTTCGTTTTAGGGGCGAATCAGGCCCGAATTTTTGTCTGGATTCGGACCTGAAATGGACCAGAGTTGTGTGAACCGGCTCCATTGATAGCCGGTCACAGTCTCCTGACATGCAAATGAATGTGGGGAAACCCACATCCAATTCACATTAGTGTGAATCCAGCCTAAAACCTAACATGAACTTTACACCACATATAGTAGACAATCTATAGGAACACTGCTCCTAAGCATACTCGTCCTCCCCTCCAACCTGAAATACAGCTCTGGGTGTCTGCCTGCCCACGAGTACGTCCCTGCTTCTTCCACAAGACTAATCCAAAGACTGATGGGCTGCACTCCAGAATGGTCACTGTATTCAAATCTTTATTGCAAAAAAGAACGCATTTCACCTAAAAAGTGCTTTATCGTAGATTAATCATGATGTCCACTGAGATTTTTGTGTATAGAGCCACATTATGGCTAGAAAATGTGAATAGCCCAATTGAAAACTGCAGAATAATCTGTCCTGATGTGCAGAGATGTTAAAGAATCTCATTAAATTATTTTTTACTTTTTTTATTTTTTTTAAAAAGAAGGAAATGGAAGTTTTTTTTTTCCCTAATCTGAGTTTTGTTTGAGAGATTTTGCTCCCCCTCCCTGCTTACTTTTTAGCTCTTTGTTACCCTTACGCACTGAGATACCTGGTGAGTAGTGTGACCACGTGATACGGATTGCCTGGGACTTTCTCACATTTTGCAGGTCTGTCCTGTGTCCCGGGCACCTTCATTCTGGGACAATACAGTGTCCAGGATGAAACTGACACAGCCACCCTGCACAGTGCATTCTGTGCCCTGATTGGGTAAAGCTTTGCCCAATCAGGGTGCAGTAAAAGCTGGTTGTTAAGAGGGGATAGCTGAGTAATAAAAAGAAAAATTGCAGACCCTTCGGGTCTGGTATAAATTTTAATGGGAAGCCTATGCCAAAATTTAAAAAAATGGCGCGGGGTCCCCCCTAAAATTCATACCAGACCCTTATCTGAGCATGCAGCCTGGCAGGTCTGAAAAGGGGGGGGTTGAGCGAGCGCCCCCCCTCCTGAACCATATCAGGCCACATGCCCTCAACATGAAGGGATTGGTGCTTTGGGGCAGGGGGGCAGTGGTTGGGGGGGGTCTGCGAGCGGGGGCTTATCGGAATCTGGAAGCCACCTTTAACAAGGGGGCCCCCAGATCCCCCTATGCAAATGAGTATGGGGTACATAGTACCCAGTATGCATCAGTCCGTGATGTCACGAGTGGGCGGTGCCACCAGGTGAAGTCACCAGGTGGCCCCGCCCCTTACCTATATAAGAACTGTCAAACAGCAGAGCCTGCAGTAGGCGGCCAGTGTTCATGAATGACAGGAGCGTTTTTTTGTTTTTTCGGATCGGTTTGTTTTTTGCGGCGGGTGGAATTGACGGTGGCTTTACATCGGGGGCACTGTTTTTTTTATTTTTTAATAAAGGAATTGTCAAAAACATGTTTGTGATTTTATTACTTTTTTACACTTTTTTGGTGAATGAGTAAGGGTACTATGTACTCCACACTCATTCACATGAGGGGGGGGGGGGGGGGACGGAATCTGGAGACCTCCTTTTTAAAGGGTGTTTCCAGATTCTGATAAGCCCCCTGCTCATATTACAAAACAATTTAATATCTGAGGGCCCTGCTTGTGAGAGCTTACAAACTAAAATAATGTCATTTATTTCACAAAACTAATCTGCTTTTCAAATTACAGAGCAGTAGCAGTTATAAGGTTATACATGGGCCCCTCCATCTCATGGACCCAGTAGCATTTGCACCCTCTGCACCACTAAAAATGCATGCATTGCTTTAAAAAGAAATCTCTATCATTTTCAGATCAAAAAGTGAATGAGATGTGTGCCGGCTGCAGCAATCCCATTTCCGACCGCTTCCTATTGAGAGTAAATGACAGATTATGGCACGAATGCTGTGTAAAGTGTGCAGTGTGTTTACAGATCCTTTCTGGAACCTGCTACTTCCGCAACCGTCAACTTTACTGCAAGGAAGACTATGAAAAGTAAGTGCAGCATTTATATTCTCATGAAGAATTACTACAAAGTGTCTGCAGCTACAGAGGTTAATGATGACTTATGATGATGACTTATTTTAAAGTGTATTTACTTCTTGCTAGGAATTTGTTAATTTGAGTAGCCACAGCCTGGCCACTGTTCTACTTTAAATGTAGTCCTGCCTTCTTCCTCTTCTTTCCTACTTCTTCTTCCTCTTGTCTTATCATATATTCAGTGGAGATCAGCCATGATTGGCCATATCATAAAAACTTGGATAAAATAAACACCAAAATACATTTTGGGAGAAAGGAGATTTGTTGCATGACTGGAGATCAGATTTAACCACTTGCCCAATGGGCACTTAAACCCCCTTCCTAACCAGACCAATTTTCAGCTTTCAATGCTCTCATATTTTAAATGACAATTACTCAGTCATGCAACACTGTACCCATATAACATTTGTGTCCTTTATTTTACACAAATGGAGCTTTCCTGTGGTGGTATTTAATCACCACTGGGTACTTTATTTTTTTGCGCTATAAAAGGCCGAAAATTTTGTTTAAAAAAATGCATTTTTCTTTGTTTCTGTTATAAAAATATGCAAATGAGTCATTTTTCTACATAATTTTTGGCCAAAATTTATACTGCTACAGTCTTTGGTAAAAAGAACCCAAATAAGTGCATATTGTGTGGTCATGGTGAAAGTTATAGAGTGTACAAGCTATGGTGCCAATCATTGAAAATTGATCACACCTGATGTACAAGCCATGACAGTACAAGTACCCCCCAAATGACACCTTTTTAGAAAGCAGACAGTCCAATGTATTTAGTAAGAGGCATTGTTGTAATTTTTTTCCCACAATTCTTTGCAAAATGAAAAGTTTTTTTTTCCTTTTATTTATTTATTTTTCACAAAATTGGCATATTAACAGGTTATTTCTCACACATAGAATATGCATACTTGCAATTACACCCCAAAATACATTCTGCTACTCCTCCTGAGTATGGCGATACCACATGTGTGAGACTTTCACACAGCCTGGCTACATACAGAGGCCCAACATGCAGGGAGTACCATTAGGCGTTCTAGGAGCATAAATTACACATATAATTTTTAGACTACCTCTTATGCCCTGTACACACGATCGGACATTGATTGGACATTCCGACAACAAAATCCATGTTTTTTTGGCTCAAACTTGTCTTGCATACACACGGTTGCACAAAGTTGTCGGAAAATCCGATCGTTCTGAATGCGGTGACGTAAAACACGTACGTCGGAACTATAAACGGGGCAGTAGCCAATAGCTTTCGTCTCCTAATTTATTCTGAGCATGCGTGGCATTTTGTGCGTCGGATTTGTGTACACACGATCGGAATTTAACCGATTGGATTTTGTTGTTGGAAAATTTTATATCCTGCTCTCAAACTTTGTGTGTCGGAAATTCCGACGGAAAAAGTCAAATGGAATTTCCGACAACACAATCCGATCGCACTTTTTCCGTCGGAAAATTCGACCAGGTGAACAGGGCATAACACTTTTAAAAGGTTCTGGAGCACCAAGACAATGGAAACGTGAAAAAAAGACCCCATTTTGGAAAGTAAACACCCCAACGTATATTCTATGAGGCATAATGAGTCTTTTGAATATATAATTTTTTCCCCCATTTTTTTAAATGTGGAAAGAAAATGAAAACGCATTTTTTTTATTTTTTTTTATACAAAAGTCCATTTATAAGATATTTCTAACACATGGCATGTACATAGCAAAAATTACACCCCAAAATATATTCTGCTACTCCCCCTGAGTATGTTGATACCACATGTGGGAGACTTTTATACAGCCTGGCCACATACAGAGGCCCAACATGCAGGGAGCACCATCAGGCGTTCTAGGGACATACATTTTAACCACCTGCCATCCGCGCTATGGCCGAATGACGGCCACAGCGTGGACCCTAATTTCCGAGTCACTGAGCCAATGACAGCTGATCACATGATGTAAACAAAAGATCGGTAATCGTTTTTTTTTTTTACTCACGCTGACAGCGTGAGTAGAAAAAAAAGCCGATCACCGGCTCGGATGTAAGGGACATCGGTCCCCAAGTGGAAGAGGCACATCTACCTCATCAGTGCCACCATAATAGTGCTACCTAACACTGCCCACAGTGCTACCTAACAGTGCCCACAGTGCCACCTATCAATGCCCACCTGTAGTGCCAATCAGTGCCACCTGGCAGTGCTGCTCATCACTGCCGCCTATCAGTGCCCATCACTGCCACCTCATCAGCGTACATCAATGAAGGAGAAAAATGACCCGTTTTAAATTTTTTATAACAAAATATAAAAAAATAAAAAATTTTTTTTTAAAATTCAGTTTTTTACATTTTTTTAACAAAAAGTAAAAACTGCAGAGGTGATCAAATACCACCAAAAGAAAGCTCTATTTGTGGTGAAAAAAATTATAAAAATTTCATTTGGGTACAGTGTTGTATGACCGCGCAATTGTCATTCAAAGTGCGTCAGCGCTGAAAGCTGAAAATTGGTCTGGATAGGAGGGGGGTTTAAGTGCCCTGTAAGCAAGTGGTTAAATCTAATTTGACTACCTATTACACTTTTGTGAGGCACTGATGGGCACTGTAGTGGCAAGGATGAGAACTGATGTGGCACAGATGAGAACTGATGTGGCATGGATGAGCACTGATGTGGCACGGATATGGCATGAAAGTGGCATGGATGAGCACTGATGTGGCACGGATATGGCATGGAAGTGGCATGGATGATCACTGATGTGGCA
This sequence comes from Lithobates clamitans, assembly GCA_037952925.1. NCBI lineage: Eukaryota > Metazoa > Chordata > Amphibia > Anura > Ranidae > Lithobates > Lithobates clamitans. The sequence continues at coordinate 568,496 of JBBGZY010002435.1, forward strand.
TGGATGTGGCATGGGTGATAATTTATATAGTATTGATGTGGCACGGATGATCACTGATATGGCATGGATGTGGCACGGATGATCACTGATGACACATGAATGAGCCATGGATGGGGATGGATGAGCATGAAAGAGGATGGATGAGCCAGGGGTGGAGCATGGATGAGCATGAATGTGGATGGATGAGCCAGGGATGGAGCATGGAAGAGCATGAATGAGGATGGGTGAGCCAGGAATGGAGTATGAATGAGGATGGATGAGCCAGGCATGGAGCATGGATGAGCATGAATGTGAATGGATGAGCCAGGGATGGAGCATGAATGTGGATGGATGAGCAAAGGATGGAGCATGGATGAGCATGAATGTGGATGGATGAGCCAGGGATGGAGCATGGATGAGCATAAATGCGGATGGATGAGCCAGGGATGGAGCATGGATGAGCATGAATGCGGATGGATGAGCATGAATGAGGATGGATGAGCCAGGGATGGGGCATGGATGAGCATGAATGTGGATGAATGAGCCAGGGATGGAGCATGGATGAATGTGGATGGATAAGCCAGGGATGGAGCGTGAATGTGGATGGATGAGCCAGGGATGAAACAGTGGATGAGCCAGGGATGGAGCATGAATGTGCATGAATGAGCCAGGGATTAAGCATGGATGAGCATTAAAGCGGAGGTCCACCCTAAAAAACATACATTAAAATTGTCTTTGAAATAAATTAAAAAACATAGAAACAAATGTTTTATCTAGCAGAAACCCCTGTTGCTAGGCAGTCTTCCTAATCTGCCTCTTCCTAGTCTGCGGATCTGTTCCGTCACTTCCTCCTCTTCGGCGAGCTCCCCCGTTGTCTTCTGGGACTGTAGGTCTGTAGGTTAATAAGAAAACCAGAACCTTCGCTACATAGAAGAGTGGGTTTGATAAGAAAGTAAAGCCAGGTGACTCTACCCAGGACAGTGTCTCTGTGAACAGAGGGATTCCCTTCCTGGAAATAATCAGTAATCTAAACAAAGTAATCAGGAGAAAAAGAATTACTGCAACTAGCATATAACATTAACCGTAAGTTAGTGCACATCAGAATAGATATAACCAGGGCTTTTTTTCTCAGAGAATAGGTGCAGGAACTCCCTTTTTCGAGTCACCCCTTGTCTCTGAGCCCTACTCACCTCTAAGCACCGTTCCGTGATTCCACCCCTCCCCACCTCCCAGTAATGCCCCTTTTAGAGAATGCAGAACCAAGTATCATTTTGTGGTACTAAATAATTTGTATGGAATATGTTACTAACAACAGAAAAGACAGTAAAATAGATTCCCTGTAGCTAGCAACAATGGCCCCCCAGCAACAATAGATCCACCCCAGCAACATTAGACTCTCAACAGCCAGCATCAATAGATCCTCCAGCAGCCAACAACAATAGACCCCTCCCTCAACAGTAGATCCCTCCCAGTAATGATTGACTCCCCAGCAACAATAGACTCCCCCGCAAAAATAGATCCCCTCCAGCAACAATTGATTCTCCAGCAGCCAGCATCAATAGAACCTCCAGTACATGCCCAACACCCCTTGCCATTACATACATTCAGTGCTGGAGGTGCCGGAACTGCATTCCCCCCACGTTCCAGCTGAAAAAAAGCCCTGGATATAACACAAGCTTTGAATAGGAAGAGATTATTGATAGTTCATACAAACAGGCATTATCAGGAAATGGCCTGATAGGAGTCCTGGTGGAATTGTGCACATATACCCGGGTATAGTTATTAATAAAGACACCGCTAGATGAATGTTGCAATAAAGTCCAGTTGCAGGGACCCCTGAGCATGATGTAGCATCTGTCTTTATGTCGGAGACCTGAAGACAAGATCTTAAGCCTCCTACACTCGATCGGATTGTTGGCCAACAAAGCGTCAGACTTTTGTCCGAAGGGCGTGTGCCAGGAACTTATCTTGCGTACAAACGGTGCCTATGTGGAAGGGGGATGTGTCCCTTTCCTCCAATCAGCTCTCACACAGTGTAAGCCCAGACTCCACACCCACTGCTAAATGAGGAAGAAAGATTTCTAACAGGATCTGCACTTTCCAAAGAGTGTAGAAAGAGAAGAAAGCAGATATACAAATAAAACTTATGTACAGTGCCTTGCAAATATATTCACCCGCCGTGGCATTTTTCGTGTTTTGTTGCCTCACAACCTGGAATTAACATGGATTGTTTGAGGATTTGTATCATTTCATTTACAGAACATGCCCACAACTTTGAAGAAGGTTTTTTTTTTTATTGTGAAGCAAACAACAAATAGGACAAAATAACAGAAAAAGTCAATGTGCGTAACTATTCACCCCCCTAAAGTCAATACTTTGTAGAGCCACCTTTTCCGGCTATCACATCTCCAAGTAGCTTTGGATAAATCTTTGAGCTTGCCACATCTTACCACTGGGATTTTTGCCCATTCCTCTTTGCAAAACTGCTCCAGCTCCTTCAAGTTGGATGGTTTGCGCTTGTGAACAGCAATCTTTAAGTCTGACCACAGATTTTCTATTGGATTGAAGTCTGGGCTTTGACTAGGCCATTCCATCACATTTACATATTTCCCCTTAAACCACTCAAGTGTTGTTTTAGCAGTGAGTTTGGGGTCATTGTCCTGCTGGAAGGTGAACCTCCGTCCTAGCCTCAAATCACACACCAAGTGATACAGGTTTTGCTCAAGAATTTCCCTGTATTTAGCACCATCCATATTTCCCTCAACCCTGACCAGTTTCCCAGTCCCGATTTCTGAAAAACATCCCCACAGCATGATGCTGCCACCACCATGTTTCACTGTGGGGATGGTGTTCTTTGGGTGATGTGATGTGTTGGGTTTGCACCAGACATAACGTTTTCTTTCATGGCCAAAAAGTTCAATTTTAGTCTCATCAGACCAGAGCACCTTCCTCCATACATTTTGGGAGTCTCCCACATGCCTTTTCACAAACTCAAAACGTGCCATTTTGTTTTTTGCTGAAAGTAATGGCTTTTTTTCTGGCCACTCTGCCATAAAGCCCAACTCTATGAAGCAGTCCGTGAGTTTTGGTGTGCGGCCGTCTCTTGACAGGTTTGCTGTTGTGCCATGTTCTTTCCATTTGGCGATGATAGATTTGATGGTGCTCCTAGGGATCATCAAAGATTTGGATATTTTTTTTATAACCTAACCCTGACTTGTACTTCTCAACAACATTGTCCCTTACTTGTTTGGAGAGTTCCTTGTTCTTCATGGCAGTGTTTGGTTAGTGGTGCCTCTTGCTTAGGTGTTGCAGCCTCTGGGGCCTTTCAAAAAGGTGTGTATATGTAATGACAGATCATGTGATGCCTAGATTGCACACAGGTGGACATTTCACTAATTATGTGACTTCTGAAGGTAATTTGTTGCACCAGAGCATTTTATGGGCTTCATAACAAAGGGGGTAAATACATACGCACATGCCAATTATCAGTTTTTTATTTCTTCTGAAAAATAGTTTTATGTATATATTTTTCTAATTTTACTTCACCAACTTAGACTATTGTGTTCTGATCCATCACATATAATTCAGATTAAAAAAAACTAAAAGTTGTAATGTAACAAAATACGTAAAAAGCCAAGGGGGTGAATACTTTTGCAAGGCACTGTAGGAGGGTTTACTTCATCTCTGTGTATCATCTGAGGCTGTTCACTTCCCTGGGTATATGTGAGGGTTTACAATCACTTTAATGCATAGAATGTATTTAGGTAAAAAACCTTCTGCCTTTATAACCACTTTAAGGCTCTTGCATATTGCCTAGCTGAGCCTGCGTACAGTGTACAGCCCAACATTTACAGGAATGGCCATGCACTGCTGTACCCATGTATACGGCGGTGCTATCATTACCACGAGTACAGCGGCACACATTCATTCATATCAATGATGAGCTCCACGCTGCACCTGGACTGCCTGGGTAGAGGAAATACGCCGGAAATTACACTGAATGGGCTCAGCCGAGCCATGTGCAAGAGTCCTAATAAATATGAGACAAGGTTTTAATAAAAGTAATTCTGAATGAATTTGCATTATTTCTGATACAAAGCCAAAATATCACCAAGATTTTATGATTGTTGCCTTTGAAAAAAAAATTTGAACATACATTTGGCAATATTTGAACACACGCTTTGTATTGGTATTCATAAACAACAAGAAATCGTTTTACTACTTTTTAGACCGCAGCAAAACAGTAGAATTTTTGACAGGGCAACCCACTTAGAGTAAAGGCAGTTACCCATATCTACCAGTCTTTTTATTTTATTTTTATATTTTTTTATTGATATTTATATATAATATTTATATTTCATTTTTATAAAAAAAAAAGATGTTAATTTGTCATGTTAAGTACATGCATGCTAAATAATGTGTTAGCGTTACACTTCCAGGTGTATTCCCTCTCACAGATATTACAATACCCCCACCCGGCAAAGCTTTTATCTGCTTTTGTCTTCTGAAAAACCGAGCCACTTTTGTTCAGGCATCATCCTGGGTCAGCACAACCTGGACTGAGATGCAGGATCACAGATGACACAGTCAAAGTTAAAGTGTAACTAAACCCACAACAATAAAATCAGTGTGTATATGCAGTAAGGCATACTTGTTATACTCTAACCTAAGGGGTTAATCCTCTGCATTGTGTAAAAAGGCTGTTTGATCCTGTCTTCTCTGATCCTCCCCTTCTTCCACAGTCCCCAATCTATCTCCTGATAGAACAGAGGCTAGATGACAAGCTGCACATGCTCAGTTTGGTGTGTATTGCCATAGAGTTTTGTTATTCTTGGGAGAGTGTGATCAGCACAGGATCAATCAGCATTGTCCAGATAGACGGTAAGGGGTCCTGCATCCTTATAGGACAGTCAGCAGAAAGAAAACTCTTTGTACAAGCTTTAACCAGACACTGAGAGAAGTCACAAGACTGCTCTAACTGCTGATGAAAAAAGGTATTTAGCGGTTTATATTTACTAAAACTATTGCATTTCCATGTTCTGTGTACTGTGGGAGACCAGATATAGTGAATGCAGGGTCCTGGGTTTAGTAACACTTTAAAGCTCATCTCTGAACAAATAGAACCCCTTCTCACAGCTCCCTCTAATTCACCTTACTTGTTTATTTTTCTTTATCTTGTGAACAAAGATATACTCCGGTGGTGTCATCTCCAGGTACAGAGGACTGCTAATTCAGCAATTCAGATGTACAGATGTATATACTGTATATATATGTAAAGTGCTGCGCAAACTGTTGGCGCTATATACATTCTGTGTAATAATAATAATATACTGTGCAAATGTACAAAAATAATTTTGCCCATACTTAAAGTGATTGCAAAGTCTCCTTTTTTTCCCTATAAAAATAACAAACATATTATACTTATCTGCTCTGTTGCAGTGGATTTGCACAGAGCAGCCCAGATCCTCCTCTTCTTGGGTCCCTCTTCTGTGATCCTGCCCTCTCCCTCCTGTTCAGTGCCCCTACAGCAAGCAGTTTGTTATGGGGGCACCCGAGCTGAGTCACAGCTCCCTGTGTCCATTCATATACGGACCCCCGACCCGGCCCCACCCCCTCTCTCCCCTGATTGGCTAGCTGACACTGATTGACAGCAGCGGGAGCCAATGGCACTGCTGCTGTGTCTTAGCCAATTAGGAAGGAAAATCTCGGACGGCTGAGACACCCGTGGACATCGCTGGACAGAGAGGGACCTCGGGTAAGTATTAGGGGGAATGAGAGGGGCTGCTGCACACGGAAGGCTTTTTTTCTTAATACATAGAATGCATTAAGATAAAAAAACCTTCTGCCTTTACAACCACTTTCAGCTTCAAAGTTACTAAAAGGTCCATTTGCATTAGTGTTTTTTTTTTAGGATTTTTTTTTCTTGTTTGCTAGTAATCCTGCCAGTAACACTTTTTCTGTCCTAGGGTAACAACACTCACTGGACTGTATTTATGGAGAATCAGCATTGTCACCTTAGAACCCTACTAGCCCATAAGATTTCTCGCAGGATCAACATAATTACATAAATTATAAGGTTGAAAAAGAAGAACGACTTCTAATTCAACAATGTCTTTTTTGAGGATTGGTGACCAAAATTGAACTACATATCAAAGATAAGGTCCAACCAGTGTTTTGTAAAGGGGGGGAATTGTCCATTTTTCTCTGGAATGTATGCGCTTTTTAGCATATGATAGTATCTTTCTAGCTTTGTTGGCTATGGCTTTGCATTTCACGCTTTTGCTAAGTCTGTGATTTACAAGTATCCCCAGATACTTTTCCATCACTGATTCTCCCAGGGGAGCCCCTCCTAATGAGTATTTTTGGCACCATAGGTGTGCACAGCTTATTGCATTAGGGTGTGTACCCTAAAGCTCAAACAAACCTGTGTGTGTCTACATACAGTATATGACCCTGGCAATTTGAGCTCCCTGCGGGCACAGTGAAAAAGAAGTGTGTAAAGACTTCTGTTATGGCAGAGCCGGTAACAGGGAGATCTTTCCCATCATCCTGCTGGCACACAGATCGATAATGCTTATGTGCATGGTGTGATTAGGCTGTGCCCAGGCACCTCCGGCGCACCATGTGCGCATGCCTATGTTTGGCACTCAAATGCATAACATTTCTCAATATTGAACCTCATCTGCTATGTAGTTGCCCAACCCCCTATTTTGTCAAGGTCTTGTTGTATTGATGCTATATTCTGTGCTGAAATAATTTTCCTGCATTTTTTGGTCTTGGGTAACTTGGGCACACCACTCACAAATTTAGACCATAAAGTGAATTAGTAATTTTTTCACTACTCTCTGGACCATTTTATGTGACTGGTTTCCTTGCCACGTAGATACAATTTCACCAGCTCCAACAGACCTTATTTTATAGATGAAATGTTTATAAGGTACAATATCCAATGCTTTAGCACAGTGGTCCTCAACCTTTCTAGTGCCGTGACCCCTATATAACATTTCCCAAGTTGTGGGGACCCCCTAACAGTAAAATTATTTTTGTAGCGTGGGTTGTCGGCACCCAAGGCAAGACAAGTAATTTGCGCCCCTAACCCACGGACATTTAGGCGCTCCCTGACTCCCTTCCACTCATACAGTATTAAAACCCCTTGTGGTACATTCTAGGATGTACCACTCTTTCTCTTTGTTCTCCTTTCTTTCCCTTTTATCTCTCTCAATCCTAATTTCTCATGTTCTTTTCACCATCCCTCTCTCTAGCCGTCTGTCTTTTTCTTTCTCTCCCTTTTTCTTTGTTCCCCCCTCTTTTCCTCTCCCTTCCATGTATTCTCTCATTTTATCCCTTCTCTTGGGATAAGTGGCATTGCTGGTGGTGGATGGGATCAGTGGCAGTGCTCGGGGGAGTTCTGATCAGCCAACTTAGGTCATCTGCTGATCTGAGAACTGTAGTGGGGACTTTTAATGGCAACTATAATCGCAGGTAATGTTACTCACTGTGTCTCCGGCTTCACTGTGTCTCCGACTTTGTGGTGTCTTGCAGCAGTGACATCTATGCCGAAATCAGGAGATAGTCTCCTCAAGCCCCCCCACTTCACATTCCTCACCAGTCAGCTGACCTCTAGTGTTTGCCCCCCAGCCATGCCGTGAACTGAATGGGCGGGTGTGAGGAGGCTGAGTGGGCGGCCGAGGGCTCCAGGAACAGAAAGAAGGCTGGGAGAATGGTGCAGGATTCAGGAAGAGCCCAGGATTTGGTGACCCCTGGCAAATCGTCATTTGACCCCCGAGGAGGTCCCGACCCCCAGGTTGAGAACCACTGCTTTAGCAAAATCTAGATCAGCCTTTCTCAACCTTTTCAATACAGAGTAATCCTTGAAATAACTTTCTGGTCTCAGGGAACCCCTGCTAAAAATGACTATATCTACAACTCATGATACATTAATGTGATAATCAGTGGGAAGAATGCTGCCTACACTTGTGGTCATTGGGAAGAATTACCCCCTTACTGGTAGCTAAAATGATCAATGGTGACAGTGGGAACTTATTTGAAAGGCAGAAATTGCTCATTGCGCAAGGAACTCCTAGCAGCTCCTAGGAGAAATTGCTAATTTTAGAGGAACCCTAGCGTTCCATGGAACCCTGTTTGAGAAACCCTGATCTGGATAAACTACGTCTGCTACTTTCACTATCCAATGTCTATCTGACTTCCTTGTAGATCGATAAGAGTTTGGTTTGATGAGAGAGGTTTTCATAAATCCATGCCTTTTGTCACTTATGATACCTTTATAGCAAACAAATGTCTGTATAGAGTCCCTTACCATTCCCTCAAATACCTTTCCTATTGTTGATGTTAGGCTGACTGGTCTGTAGTTTCCTGGTACACATCTCGATCGTGTTTTGTAAATTGGTACCACATTTGCTCTACATCAATCAGTTGGTACTATTCCAGTCAGTATGGTGTCTTTAAAGATTAGAAATAGTGGCTTTGCTATTACAGAGCTAAACTCCCTAAGGACTCATGGGTGTAAGCCATCTAGACCTGGTGATTTGTCCACATAAGTATCTCCAGTCTCTTTTGTACCTGCTTTTCAGAAGATACCTTCTGTCAAACATCATTAGTATACAACTATCAAACCCATTTTTTTCATCTGTAAAAACTAAAGAGAAGAAATGATTTTAAACATCTGCCCTTTTCTTGTCATTTGTGATCAAGTCCTGTATTCGCCTGTTATAGGGCCTATCTGTTCTTAGATAATGTTTCTACTACTGATATAATTTAAACTTTTTTTTTTATTTGTCCTACTTGCTGTAGCAATGTGTTTTTCGTGTTCTGTTTCAGCCACTCTGATTGTTCCCTTACATAGTTACATAGTAGGTGAGGTTGAAAAAGACACCATCAAGTCCAACCTATGTGTGTGATTATATGTCAGTATTACATTGTATATCCCTGTATGTTGCGGTAGTTCAGGTGCTTATCTAATCGTTTTTTTAAACTATCGATGCCCCCCCCCCTGAAACCACTGCCTGTGGAAGGGAATTCCACATCCTTGCCGCTCTTACAGTAAAGAACCCTCCATGCAGTTTAAGGATAAACCTCTTTTCTTCAAATTTTTAATGAGTGGCCACGTGTCTTATTAAACTTCCTTCCGCGAAAAAGTTTTATCCCTATTATAGGGTCATCAGTATGGTATTTGTAAATTGAAATCATATCCCCTCCAGAGAGAATAAGTTCAGTGCTCGCAACCTTTCTTCATAACTAATATCCTCCAGACCCTTTATTAGCTTTGTTGCCCTTCTTTGTACTCGCTCCATTTCCAGTACATCCTTCCTGAGGACTGGTGCCCAGAACTGGACAGCATACTCCAGGTGAGGCCGGACCAAAGTCTTATAGAGTGGGAGAATTGTCGCTTTATCCCTTGAGTTAACCCCCTTTTTAATGCATGCCAATATTCTGTTTGCTTTAACAGCAGCTTGGTATTGCATGCCATTGCTGAGCCTTTCATCTACTAAGACCCCCAGGTCCTTTTCCATCCTAGATTCCCCCAGAGGTTCACCCCCTAGTGAGTAGACTGCATTCATATTTTTGCCACCCAAATGCATGATTTTAAATTTTTCTACATTAAACCTCATTTGCCATGTAGTTAGCCACCCCATTAATTTGTTCAGATCTTCTTGCAAGGTTTCCACATCCTGTAGAGAAGTTATTGCCCTGCTTAGCTTAGTGTCGTCCGCAAATACAGAGATTGAACTGTTTACCCCATCCTCCAGGTCGTTTATGAACCAATTAAACAGGATTGGTCCCAGCACAGAACCCTGGGGAACCCCACTTCCCATCCCTCACCATTCCGAGTATTCCCCATTTATCACCACCCTCTGAACTCGCCCTTGTAGCCAGTTTTCAATCCATGTACTCACCCTATGGTCCATGCCAACGGACCTTACTTTGCACAGTAAACGTTTATGGGGAACTGTGTCAAATGCTTTTGCAAAATCCAGATACACCACGTCTACGGGCCTTCCTTTATCTAGATGGCAGCTCACCTCCTCATAGAAGGTTAATAGATTGGTTTGGCAAGAATGATTCTTTATGAATCCACACTGATTACTGCTAATGATACAGTTTTCATTACTAAAATCTTGTATATAGTCCCAAGAACTTGCATACTATTGATGTTAGGCTAACTGGTCTGTAATTCCTAGGGATGTATTTTGGACCTTTTTAAAATATTGGTGCTACATTGGCTTTTCTCCAATAAGCTGGTACCATTCCAGTCAGTAGACTGTCAGTAAAAATTAGGAACAATGGTCTGGCAATTACTTGGCTGAGTTCCCTAAGTACCCTCAGGTGCAAGCCATCTGGTCCCGGTGATTTATTAATGTTAAGTTTCCCAAGTCTATTTCTAATTCTGTCCTCTGTTAGCCATGAAGATGCTTCCTGTGATGAGTCATGAGGACAAACACTGCAGTTTTGGTTACTGAAGCCTCCGATTCCCTCGTGAAGACTGAGGAGAAGAAATCATTTAACATTTAATACCTTCACCATCTCACCATCCTTTGTAACCAGATGTCCTTTCTCATTATTTATGGGGCCAATATGGTCTGTCCTCCTTTTTTTTTATATACTTAAAGAATTTATTTTGGATTTTCTTTGGTCTCCTCCGCTAGGTGTCTTTCCTGTTCTATCCGAGCCACCCTAATTGCACCCTTACATATCTTGTTGCATTCTTTGTAAAGTCTAAATGCTGATGATGATCCCTCAGCCTTGTTTTTTTGAAGGCCTTCTTTACTTTTATATATATTTTTACATTGGAGTTAAACCATCCAGGACTTTTGTTTGCTCTGTTAAATGTATTTCCCAATGGGATGCACTGGCTAATGCCCTTATTTAATATGCTCTTAAAGCAAACCCATCTCTCCTCCGTGTTCTTTATTTCTAATATTTTATCCCAATTTATATCTTCTAGCAAGGTTCATAGTTCAGGGAAGTTGGCTCTTTTGAAATTCAGTGTCTTTGTGTTCCCCTTGTGCTTCCTATTTGTGTGATTTATACTGAAGCCTGTGATCGCTGTTTCCTAAATTGCCCCGTATTTCCACAGGATCAGGTCTGTATTGTTGGTAATCAAAAGATCTAGTAACGCCTTGTTTGTAGTTGGTGCGTCTACCATCTGACATATGAAATTGTCCTGCAAGACATTTAGGAACTAGCGAGCCTTAGACAATTAAGGGCCCTCTTAATCCTCTTGTATTTTATTGTATTATAACTGTATTGTCTCCCTTTTATATTGTAAAGAGCTGCGTAAACTGTTGGCGCTATATAAATCCTGTATAATAATAATAAATAATAATAGTTTCCTCCGCCCAGTCTATGTCTGAATAATTAAATTCCCCCATTATGATGACACTTCCCATCCTTGCTGCTAATCCAAATTGTGATATGAGGTCCATCTCCCCCTCCTCCCTCAGGTTAGGGGGCCTATAGCATACTCCCAGTATTATTTTCCCCTTAGCTTCATCCCTTTGGAGCTCTACCCATAAGGATTCCACCCTCTCCCTAGCTCCCTTATTGATGTCATCTTTCACTTGTATATTATTCTTGATATATAGGCATACCCCTCCCCCTTTTGTACCCTCTCTATCTCTGCAAAAAAAGGGAATACCCGTGAATGGTTGCCAGCCAATCATGAGAGCTGTTGAACCAGGTCTCTGAAATTCCCACAAAATATAATTCCTCCTCGTTCAACAGTATCTCTAGTTCACCCATCTTGTCCGCCAGGCTCCTGGCATTGGTGAACATGCCACGTAGTTTAGACCGGTCGCATACTGTCCTCTTATTGGGTGTTCCGAGATTGCAAATAGGACTTGTTACTATACTTACTTTGGGTTTATGTGCTTTAGTCAACCTACTACTATTGCCCCCAATACTACCCTCTGGAATATGTTCATTGCTGACTATCTCTACCTCTGGACACTCCCCCCCCCATTGCCTAGTTTAAAAATCCCTCTAACTTTTCGGCCATCTTCACTCCCAGCAAATCTGCACCCTCCTCATTTAGATGCAGTCCGTCCCTTCTATAGAACTGGTGACCTACTGAGAAGTCGCCCCAATTCTCCAGGAACCCAAACCCCTCCTTACTACACCAGCTCCTCAGCCACTTGTTTACTTCCCTAATCTCCCTCTGCCTTTCTGGTGTGGCTCGAGGGAACCAGTAATATTGCTGAGAATACTCCCTTAGAGGTCCTTTTCCTCAATTTAGCTCCTAAGTCCCTAAAATCATTCTTTAGGACACTCCACCTGCCTCAGACTTTGTAATTGGTGCCCTTGCATTTTTTGTTGTATTCCTTGCAAATCTGGAATGCCGAGGGTGTCACTTCTACTTTTTACTTTTTAAAGTTCTGTTTTGTTTTTCATATATTTTGGGGCTTTTCACGCTAGAATTTAATCACATATTTTTTATTTTATGTTTGTTACCCAATGAAATATAATGACTAATGCACTTGTTTAATTCATCTTTAAAACATTACTACTTTTTTTGTGTGCTCTTTGTGCAAATATTTGGTCCCACTGAGTAGTGTTCAGTAAGGATCTCAGTTTATTGAAGTTTTTTTTTTTTTTTTTTTTTTAATTTAGAGTTCTTGTCATACAAACATGTCTTGCTTTCCTTTAACTTAAGGCAAATGTGAGTTATCCCTAACTTGCACATCTGCAATAAGCCCTGTGTTGTTTTAAATAATTAGACCCTACTTATATATTGCTGGCAGCAAAAATCACAATTGCTAGGCATTGGTTATTCCCCTCAATTACGTTAAGAGTAAACTCAATTGTATCATGGTTAATGACAAGCTCACTCATATTCTTCATAACAATTCAAAAAACTTCAATAAGATATGGGATCCCTGGATTTGTTATAGCTCGGCTCCCCAATGAGCTCCAGGTTGATCCTCTTCTTCTTTTTCTTCCTCTTTCTTTTCGTTCTCTGGTATCTACATTTAATATACATTTGGTTGTCTTTGGGGTCTTATACAGTTGTTTGCCCAACCGATAGTCTCAGGGATTAGTGTCAGGGGCCTCCCTGCTGCTCCTTACCCATTATTTTCCTCCCACTCGTTTCCCCCCCATCTATTCCCCCATACCATGCCCTTTTTCCTGCCCTCCATCATACATAGCTGTATTCCTGGTTACCGATAAAAAATGATTATTCTCGGTTCCATTATTGCACAGGACTATTTTTTTTTTGTTTTATTTCTTGATGATGATGGATAGTACATTTAACCTGTGGATGTTAACCTAAAGTCGCGTACAAACGAGCGGAATGTCCGACAGAAAAAGTCAGACGGAAGCTTTTCATCGTATATTCCGATCGTGTGTATGCCTCATCGGAGTTTTTTTTTCGAAAATTCTGACCGACCTAAATATTTCCGACGGAACCAATTCCTATCGGGAAAACCGCTCGTCTGTATGCTGTTCCGACGGACCAAAAACGACGTATGCTCTGAAACAAGTACGTGACGGAAGCTACTGGCTATTGCACTTTCTCTTTCTAGTCCCGTCGTACCTGCTGTGCGTCACCGCGTTCTGGACAGTCGGACTTTGGTTTGACCGTGTATAGGCAAGATCGCTTGAATGGAATACCGTCGGAGTTGTATGCCTTTTTCTTCTGATGTTGGATTTTACTTATCCTTACTGTTCATACCTTATTTACCTGTGTCTTGATATGATGATAACCTGAGATTTGGCTTTGTTCCAGTGTTATTTCTGTTGTTACCAGACCTTTTTAATAAAAAAAATTAAATATCAATAAATAGACCCATCAGAGCATTTTTCTTCATTGAGGCTTCCACCATCTTTTTTTTTTTTTTAAACTGTCCTGCAATAAGTTTAAGAAATGGCAAGCCTTTGTTAAGTGTGCAGTTCCATTTGCCCAGTCAATATCAGAATAATTAAAATCACCAATAATAATATCTCCCTGCTTCTCAGCCATTTCAGTCTAAAAGGAGCTGAGACTCTTTCTCATCCCTTATGTTATGTTATATAGCCCACACACACTCCCATAAGTAATTTACTATGGATTGCACACTTATGAAGAGCTAGCCATCTTGACTCTGCACCAACACAGCTCTCATTAGTGATATAATATTTCAAACTCACTTTCAGATTGCTCTTCACATACATACTCTACATACCCTTCCTCCTCGTCTGCCAATTCTGCCCTGCTGAAATAGACTGTATCACTCGATATTAGCAGCCCAGTCTTGTGAGCTGTCCAACCAGGTTTCCAATATCCCCACAAAGTCAAAGTGCTCCTCGAACAACAGAAATTCTAGTTCATTCATTCTGTTTCCCATGCTTCTTATTGTCTTGAACATACATTTTTATATTGTAGTAGTGTTTAAAATTATATTTTTACTCATTTGTGAACTATAACTTGATTCTACTTAGGTCCTAGGTGATACAATGTCTAGGCCGTCAAGTTTAAGCCCCACTTCCCCCACATTCCACCCTTCTAAATCCTGCTCCCCCTAGATATGTATTTTTGCACTTATTGACAGATATAACAAAACACTGTCAACGATAAAGTTTAACAGACCAAAAGGGAGCAAGAAAGAGACGTTTATTGTTAGGTGTTAGATTCCCTTTACGCTGTTATAGGCTCAGCACTGTGTACATAGTATCTGAATATTAATACTGTAAATATTAGTAGTATTTTACAGCAAAATTATATTTCCTATTCAGAAATTATGCAGTCACATGTGAAAAGTTTAATGGGCCCATGGCACTCACAGCAATGGTGTCTTGTTATTCCCAAGCTGTGGTTGAGTGAAGACGTGTAGGAGGAGGACTCGGAAGATAATCTCACAGCTGCAGTAGGGCCATAGGACACTGCATGTAACACAGGGTGAAGAAATCCTTTAATCCCATACTCATACCCCCTTCCTCTCCTCCTCTCTTAGTCCACAGACTTTTCTTGGCACTTGATATAAAGAGTGAGATCCTTGAACGCACGACTGGGCCTTATCTTAAAGGAGGAAGGGATGGCGGACTGTCAGAAAACCCTGGACTGTCCAGCCCTCCTCCACATACAGAAACTTTGAACACTACTTTTTGATCAGATCAAGAAACACCATTTCACACAAAGTAACTATAATCATATTTTTGTTCCAGCGTATCTATAGAATATATTGTATCCGCTAATGCATATAATTAGATGTGAGAGGTTGGTGATTTATAAATACACTATGGTAATTCTAATGATAATAAATATTAGAGGCAATCAAACTCCTTTGGGTTTTCCTTTGCCAAACTATTTGCAGTGTTGAGCCAATAAGTAATTTTTCTTTTCTCTTATTTATATATGCCAAGTTATTTCTTTTTTACTTACATTTCTGGTTTCAAATGAACCTTTAATAGAGATTTCAAAGGCTAAGAAGATTCAGAATGTTTTTTTTTTTATTCTAAAGTGAAATTGAAGCTTTAAAAAAAATTGCAAGCAGGTAAGTATTTATTGCAGAATAGACTCTGTGGGGTTGATTTACTAAAGACAAATAGACTGTGCACTTTGCAAAGTGCAGTTGCTCCAGAGCTTAGTAAATGAGCAGAAGCTCTGTTGACTTCCATCATCCAACCATGTGCTGTTTTTTTTTTTTTCTCTTTTTTGTGATTGGGTATTCTTTGTAAAGTGATACTTTACCTTATTTACCAAGCTCTGGAGCAACTGCACAGTCTATTCGCCTTTAATAAATCAACCCCAGTATGTCTCTTCTGCAATAAAAGCACTTTCCCTGCCCGCTAGCATTTTTTTTTTTGCCAATTATATACATTGATTTTTTTCTAAGCAAAGCAATGCTGCTGCCTTGGCTCCCAAGAGCCTACCCAAACATCGGGGGAATTCACAAAACGTGTTATAGACACACTTTAGAATTCCAGAAAAATCAAAGTTGAAGGAAGAATGAACTTTTAAGGCATAATTAAAAGTGTTTCACATAAATGTTATTGTTGTAAAAACATATATTTTAACATACACAGATGTAAGAACACATATACCATAAATTGTGAGCTAAAAGAATTACACTGGCCGCCTAGTGGTCCAGTTAATCCTCAACAGGTATGTAGTTAAAGCGGAGTTCCACCCAAAAGTGGAACTTCCGCTTTAAGCACTCCTCGCCCCCTTACATGCCACATTTGGCATGTAATTTTTTTGGGGAGGGACTTCCTGTCCCACTTCGGGCCGCCTAGGTGACTCCTCCTCTCCCCTAGGCGGCCCCTCGCTCTCGGCAATCTTCTGGGACACGTCACAGGTCCCTGAAGATTTCCTGTCCATTCGGAGAGCGCAGTGCGTGCCTGGCCGTGAAGCTGTAAGCTGTCATGGCCTGGTGCCCACAGTTTCAATGGAAGCGCCGTGAAGAGGAGGGGATAGGATCAATAAATAATAGAGCAATTTAATAAACAGAATGTCTATTTAATAGAAGTCAGCAGCTACACTTTTTGTAGCTGCTGACATTTAATAAACTATAAAAAAAGCCAGGAACTCTGCTTCAAGGCGGAACTTCAGTGATTTTTTCAACTTTCTATCTATTAAATCTCCTGCCCTTGTTGTTTTAACTTTAGATAGTAAAACATTTATTTTCTGTCAGTACCTTATACAGTCCACTTCCTGTCTCTTGTCTGGTAAAAAGCCTAGGCTTATGACATCATGCACAGCTCTCTTTCTCACTCTCATGAGAGTCTGCCAGGTGGGGGGGGTGAGTTATAAGAGGGCCAGTGAGAGCTGCAGAGCTGGAGGTGTGCCTCTGTGTGTCTGTGTAAATCCAGAAAGTGAACAGGCAGCAGCTTCCGCTGCCCACAGTTAAAATGCTTCACATCTGGTGTGCTGAAAGTGCAGAGAAAATGTTGCAGAAAATTTTTTCGGGTGCACCAAGACACCCCCACATGTGTCCCTACTCACCAAATCACAATGACACCCAGCTTTTCAGTCTGGGAGTCGGTAAAGGCTTGTAACGATATCCAAAGAATGTTGCAGGATGGCTGGTTCACTGATGAGATGATAAACAATCATTCAAAGTTAAAGCGGAGTTCCACCCAAATTTTGAACAATATCTGTATGTATTCTCTTCCTTGCCTAGATGCTGACATGCCGTTTAAAAAAATTTAAATCGCCGTAATTACCTTTTATATTTCTATTCTTCTTTGCACTTCCTGGTTCTCCTCCCGTGGGAGTAGGCGTGTTTCTAGCCTCTCCCGGACTCCTGGGAGCTAGTCTCAGGCTTCCCAGGATGCCACTGAGCATGGCGGGAACAAGTGGTGAATGCTGGGAGCACAGCATTCACCACATCCAGGAAATAAATGCTTGTGGGCTTCAAATGCCCACAATGAAGATGGAAACCGCCTGCAGTGAATAATATAAGTTATTCTTTCCGACGAAATCTGACACAGGTGAGTATGTAATGCTGAGAAGAAAAGTTTGTGAATGAACTAAAAAAAAAAAAGATAGATAAGTAGACCCCCGCTTTAATACTCAGCCCAAAAAAAACAGGTACCCAAAAGGTAAAAGGGGGGGACCAATAGTGAAGTATGCTAAGGTTGAAAATGTATTGCGCATAAAAGGTTATACTTACAAAAATAAGTTAAAATCAGGCATTGAAACAGAGGATGCAGCAAACACCATTAACAGTGTTCCAACAAGTGTGTCATGTCAATGCATTTCGCCCTCCCACAGGGCGTCATCAAAGGACCAACATTCTTTGGATATCGTTACAAGCCTTTACCGACTCCCAGACTGAAAAGCTGGGTGTCATTGTGATTTGGTGAGTGGGGACACATGTGGGGGTGTCTTGGTACACCCGAAAAAATTTTCTGCAACATTTTCTCTGCACTTTCCGCACACCAGATCTGAAGCATTCCCTACATTTTTACACACGATTTGTGAAGCACCTTCATAGTTTTGTATGGACTTTGTTTTTTATCACTTATTATGGGTTTTTGTTTGTGAGTGCTGTATTTATATATTTTACCACTATGTTCAAGTGTCTAGCACTTTGTGTAAAGCAGCTTCATTCAATCATTTTTTACCAGCCATTTTTTTTACCACCCATTATTTAAATTATTTTAAATAATTTTTTCACACCATCAGCGCGAGTTTATATATTTAGATTATATATTTTCACAGTTAAAGCAGGAGTCCGGCAACCAATCTTTTTTTTTTTTTTTTTTTTTTTTTTTTTTTTAGGTCATTGAGACACTTTGCTAACCCCAAAATAATACAGTTTGGGTGTAATATTTCCGCCTCTGTCTGTTTTTGTACTGAAGAATAACTTAAAAAATGTGATGCTGGCTGTTTCCATCTTGCTTGTGGGCATGTGAAGCCCACAAGCATTGATTTCCTGGATGCGGTGAATGCTGTTCATTCACAGCTTGTTCACATCATTGTTTCCGCACTGAATCTTGGGAAGCCGGACACTAAGCTCCCAGCAGACAGTGCGGCGCCGGGGAAAGGCAATAAACACGCCTACTCCCATGAGAGGAGAGACAGGAAGTGGCACAATAAAGTACAATATAAAGGTAATTAAAGCGATAAAAAAAAATTTTGTGCGGCATTTGAACATCTATGCAATTAACTGAAGGGGGTAAGATTAAGTTAAAAATTTGAGTGGAACCCCGCTTTAAAATGGTTGCAGCCAGACTCAGTGGAGAGAGATTTCTGCAGCATATTTGGAAAGTACAGAATCACAGTATAGATAAAATGATATGCAAAGTGGTTGGAGGGAAGCTTCAGAAAGGAAAATATGTTTTTATTACAAATTATGTGAGCAGACTGCAGTTCCTCTTTAATACTCACATCAGAAGAAAAAGTTGTTTCCGCCCGGTCTCGAACCGGGGACCTTTCGCGTGTTAGGCGAACGTGATAACCACTACACTACGGAAACTTCTGGTTGGCTTCATCAGGTAAAATGAATGAAGTTTAACACTACAATCAAAATCAATACTTAAAAGTACCATATAAACTTGAGTATAAGCCGACCCGAATATAAGCCGAGGCACCTAATTTTACCACAAAAAACTGTGAAAACTCGATTGACTCGAGTTTAAGCCTAGGTTGAGAAATGTGCAGCTACTATAAGTGGAAAAGAGGGTCAACAATGCCCATTTGCAGCCTCACTGTGCCCATTTGCAGCCATAGGTCCCCCGAACTTCAAACCCGGTAGTTAAGTGTTCCTAGATGCCCCCTAGCTGCAGCCAAAATTTGGGGTCTCTGGACCCAAAGGGTCCTGAAATGACATTGCTGCAGATGGACACAGTTGACTGATTTTGGGGCCCCGTAACTCGGGCCCACTTGGTGCTAGGAACCCCATTTGGTGTACAAACCCAGTGAAACTAGCATTACAACATATCCAAAGCTGGGGTTCCTAGCACCCAGTGGCTCTGAGATACGGGGCCCCAAATTCGGTTAGGAAAATGTCAAGCCCTTTTCTGCAGCAGAGAATGACATTTTCTGAACCGCCTTTGGGGCCCCGTATCTCAGGGCCACTTGGTGCTATGTTGTAGTTGTAGTTTGGGGTTCCTAGCACCAATTGGCCCTGAGATATGGGGCCCCAAAGGCGGTTTAGAAAATGTCATTCTCTGCTGCAGAAAAGTGCTTGACTCGAGTATAAGCCGAGGGGGGCATTTTCAGAACAAAAAAATGTGCTGAAAAACTCGGCTTATACTCACGGCTTAACACAAAACAATATCCTTATTCTCCAAAAATAATTTATCCACATCCACTACTTAATGGCCCTGTACTCTATTTTTTATTTAACCACTTGACCTCCAGAAGATTTACCCCCCTTCATGACCAGGCCATTTTTTGCGATACGGCACTCCGTTACTTTCACTTTAGAAATTAGAATTTAGAAAAGAAAAACAATATTGTTTTACTTTCTGATATAAAACATACAATAAAAAAAAAATGAAAAATCAAATTTCTTCATAAGTTTAGGCCACTATGCATTCTGCTACATATTTTTGATGCAAAAATCCCAATAAGCGTATATTGGTTGGCGCAAAAGTTATAGCGTCTACAAACTATGGGTTATTTTTATTTATTTACTAGTTATTGCAGCGATCAGCCACTTATAGTGAGACTGCGATATTGCGGCGGACGTTCTGACATTAATTGACATCTTTGACACTTTTTGGGGACCTAATATAGTGATGCACTATCACTATACTAATGACACTGGCTGGGAAGGGGTTAACATCAGGGGCGATCAAAAGGTTAACTGTGTTCCTAGCCAGTGTTTTTCTAAACAGTGTGTGGTGCTTTTACTAGGGGAAGACATGGATCATTGTCCCTGCTCTGCAGAGACACAGGATCCATGCCTTCCCTCCTGTCAGCATGGCGATCTGCCTTGTTTACATAGGCAGACCGCTGTTCTGCCTCTCTGCTGGATCATCGGCAGGTGCTGGCGGACATCGAGTCCGCGGTTCCTGCCGCTGGGCTCCTGCTGTGTGCGATCAACAGAGCCAGGTCACGTATATATACGTGATCCGGCGCACAAGTGCCTCCCTGTAGCAGTAAAACTGGTATGAGGTGGACCTGAACTGGTTAGTTGCAGGCAGTTCTAAAGGGAGCTACCAACAGAAAAGGGCTTCATTGAACTCTATCTAAATGTAAGGAAATGGCTCTTGGAGGATGTAGTTCTGGGGACATGCCTGCAGTAGAAACTGACCTCTCAGCAGCAGCTCCTGCATGAATTTCACAAGCCTGATGATATCACAGGAAGTAATTAGACTAGGTTCACATTTATGAGTTGCAGGAGTGCATGGAAATGACAAAAGATCCCCTCGTTGCACAAAAAAAGTATCTTTTTTTGTTAGGGTGTGCAGCGGTCCAATGCACCTTACTAATGCACGCCCCAAAATACCTGGTACCAAAATGCCATGTGTTTTAAAACAGTGTGATTAAAAAAAAATGGTTCATGCACTTTTTTCGTGTGCTAATTTCACTTGTAGGGCACACTTTGAAATCATAAAATTGTGCAAAAACAAATGTGCACATGCATACAGTAGGTTCAAATGGAGCCTTAAAAGGGTTTGTAAACCCTCGTGTTTTTTCACCCTAATGCATCCCATGCATTAAGGTGAAAAAACACCTGGCAGTCACCGGCCCCCCAGCCCCCGCATTTTACTTACCTGAGCCCCTTCATATGTTCGGCAGGGACGCGCTGTCCCTCTCTCCACGGGGTCCCGGCTCTTGATTGGATAGATTGACAGCAGCGCAGCCATTGGCTCCCGCTGCTGTAAATCAAATCTAATGGCGCGGGCGCCGGGGGGCAGGACCAAGTCTGGCATTCGAGTCTATGGACGTAAATGCTGGACTCGGGAGCGCGCCCGCAAGGTAACCCCCTCGGGAGAGCGCTTCTCCTAGGGGGTTATCTAATGCATGGAGGAGCTGCGGGGGCCACTCTGTGCAAAATGAGCTGCACAGTGGAGGTAAGTATGACATGTTTGTTATTTAACAAAAAAAAACCCGATCCTTTACAATCACTTTAAGGCTGTTTCTCACTAAAGGAACAAGGCAAAAGAAAATAATGTTCAAATATGACCTAAAGAGTGAAGATTTGGGGTAACTTGGGTAGTGCCTGCACATACACTTTGAAGTGACGCATTTTATACAGTGGTGGCTAGTGCTCGATAATTCGTAGGGTGGGGCAGCAAACCAACACCACCCCCCCTTCAACAGCGGGAGACAAGGACCGGGAGACGAGGCTGTTTACCCAGCCCCCCGGGACGGACATGAATGCGGGAAACGAACTGCCTCCTTACCTTAGGAGGCAGATGTCCTGCCCGGGATGACTCCGATCTCCCCTCCTCCTCCCTCCCCTGTTTGAGTCGGGAAGTGCTGGATGGCTGAGCTGCTGCGGGTGAGCCATCGTGTCGACTGGTGGGTCAATCGGTCTTCCCCTGCGTCTCCTCCGGCCATGCGTCTCCTCCGGCAGTGCGTCTCCGACCTCCTCCTCCCTCCTCCCCCTTGGCCAATAAGATTGCTTCTCCTTTCAGCCAATTGGGAAACGGGTCTTACGACCCGCTTTCTGATTGGCTGGGAGGAGAATCAGTGTTACAACAACGAATATTCATTCGCTATTGTCACACAACTGGGTGGGCTTGGAGCATAGGGCTGGACGCATTGATAGGGGGGTGGCACCCATGTGCCCCTAATGGATGGGCCACCATTGATTCTATAGGAGAACATCAGAATTCTACAGGGTCCTCTGCCTGTCTGTCCACTCATCCTTTTCATTTTGATTTAAAAAAACGCTATCAATACAGGTTGATTTAAAACTATAAAATATTATGCCTCACCCACCCAGCAACACATACCCCTTTCTTTTGTTCCCCTGCCACAGGGAGTGAAGAAAATACCTGTATCTTCTGGGTATGGGGTAGCTTGGTATAATGGGGACAGGTAAATGTTAAGCTTGAGGAGGGTCCTGGGGGACTTTGAAAGGATAACAGTACTAAAAGTACATTTATCCTTTGTTTTCATGTGTAGGTGTGTGTGTTTTTTTTTTTTTCCTGTTCCCACCTGCTAATTACTTTCATAAATTTGCAGCATTTCCTTTTCTCAGGCTTCATATTTAAATATCGCCTTTCATCTGACTTAATTTTTGTTTGACTTGCTATGTAACCCTTTTTCATAATATTAATCCATAGCCTCAAAATGTAATTAAAGTCTCCTCATACATGTTTAATGTCTTCCATTTCCCGCTCACTATATTACAGCTGTAATAAAAGACAATTTGGAGACTGGCCCCATGGGAATCATTCATTCCTTGCGGCAATAGCCCCTGGCATTTCGGTAGAATACACCTAGTGTACTGGATATTGGGTTTACTTCCAGTCCTGTCATTTGGAAATTTAGCAGGTAAAAAGCTTTTAAATGTGGAAAAGTAAAATATTTCTTGGGTTTATTTAAAGTGTATAAATTTGGGAGCATGTGGTAGTGCTTGAAAGACAGTCTATGTCATACTGATATATCCCAAAGTTAGTGGTTGAATAGTAGCCATGTGCAAGGTCCATGTATTGGACTTTGACTGTTCAACTTCTGGAAGACCAACAGTAGAAAACCAAGTGCACAGAAAAAAAATCCAACAATGTAATAAAACGTTATTGTTCTGGACACATGAAAAGCAAAGCCTTGCCTGGGAACCCCATCTAGGTGCTGGTTCCTCAGCAAACTGACATTGGTAGTGTTTGGTGAGAGGTACAAAGGGTCATAGAACTTGATGGTTGATTTCCAATTCTTAATAGTAATTCCATAAAAATACATCCAATACATTTTGGGGGCTTGGGGCAACCTATCTTCAGGGTTCTGGGCATTGATGGATATGGTGAATTATTTAATATTTGGAGAAGAAACCAGGGTTGCTTGAGTTTCGCCGAAGTTCCAGCACCAGTTAAGCAGCAGAAAAAATTAGTAATTAATCACCAAATTATAGTGCATGTCCAGCCAATTTTTATTCTTTTGTGTTGGAAAGAGTATGAACAGATTACAGACTATACCAGATTTTTACTACTCTCCAGGGCTTTGTTAGCAAGCTTTCATCTCAATTTTTTTCATGGTGACCAGACAGGAAGTGAGATAAGATCTGCAATGGAGACACAGACTGCAGCAAAAATCTTACAAGAATTCAACCTTTCTTCTATGCTACTAAAAAAAAGCATTTTTATTTCTGTCTATGAAGGACCAAGACCTAAGGCAACCAAGAAGAGGGATTTTAGACTAAGTACCAAGAAGAGTGATTTAACTAAAGTCATAATACTTACCTCTGCTTCAATGGCCTGATGTCTCCTAGCAGTGTTGACATCTTCTCCTCAGCTTCTTCAGGCTGCAGGTCTTTGGCCATTTTAATTGGCCAGGGTGGGATGACGTCACTTCTGAGTACAGTTGTCCCAGGACACAAGCATTGTGCCGGAATGTAAACAGAGCTGCTCATGCTGAGCTCAGTGTACAGTGTAATGCCCCATACACACGGTCGGACATTGATCGGACATTCCGACAACAAAATCCATGGATTTTTTCCGACGGATGTGGCTCAATTTTGTCTTGCATACACACGGTCACACAAAGTTGTCAGAAAATCTGTTCATTCTGAACGCGGTGACGTAAAACACTTACGTCGGGACTATAAACGGGGCAGTAGCCAATAGCTTTCGTCTCTTAATTTATTCTGAGCATGCGTGGAACTTTGTGCGTCGGAATTGTGTACACACAATCGTAATTTCCGACAACGGATTTTGTTGTCGGAAAATTTGAGATCCAGATCTCAAATTTTGTGTGTCAGAAATTCCGATGGAAAATGTCCGATGGAGCCCACACATGGTCGGAATTTCCGACAACAAGCTCCCATCGAACATTTTCCGTCTGAAAATCTGACCGTGTGTACAGGGCATTAAAGTTGCTATGCTCACTATATCTATGGAGGAGCAGTGTAGCCACCCTTTAACAGCAGCATTATTAAAGGATAAGTTAACCTTTAAAAAAAAAAATGCACATTTTTTTGCAGATAAAAAATGTGCATTTACTATTTTTTTTGTGGGGGGCCTGAAAAAGCATTGCACTTGCTTTATCGAAACATTGACAATAAAAAAAAGATGATATTTTGTATCTCCCTCCTCTGCAAGACCCGTGAGTGCTTCTGTGTTGGTTTTGGATTTGTATGTACTTCTTTGTGGGTGAGCACCTGGGCATTCGTCTTAAACATAGAGTGCTGTGGCTACCCTTGGGACTATACATATATATATATATATATATATATATATATATATATATAATATATATATATATATATATATATATATCTCTATATATATATATATATCTCTATATATATATATATATCTCTATATATATATATATATCTCTATATATCTATATATATATATATATCTCTATATATATATATATATATATATCTCTATATATATATATATATATATATCTCTATATATATATATATATATATATCTCTATATATATATATATATATATCTCTATATATATATATATATATATATATCTCTATATATATATATATATATATATCTCTATATATATATATATATCTCTATATATATATATATATCTCTATATATATATATATATATCTCTATATATATATATATATATATATATACACACACACAGTGGGGACGGAAAGTATTCAGACCCCCTTAAATTTTTCACTCTTTGTTAAATTGCAGCCATTTGCTAAAATCATTTAAGTAATTTTTTTTTCCTCATTAATGAACACACAGCACCCCATATTGACAGAAAAACACAGAATTGTTGACATTTTTGCATATTTATTAAATTATAAAAACTGGAATATCACATGGTCCTAAGTATTCAGACCCTTTGCTCAGTATTTAGTAGAAGCACCCTTTTGATCTAATACAGCCATAAGTCTTTTTGGAAAAGATGCAACAAGTTTTTCACACCTGGATTTGGGGATCCTCTGCCATTCCTCCTTGCAGATCCTCTCCAGTTCTGTCAGGTTGGATGGTAAACGTTGGTGGACAGCCATTTTTAGGTCTCTCCAGAGATGCTCAATTGGGTTTAAGTCGGAGCTCTGGCTGAGCTATTCAAGAACAGTCATGGAAGTGTTGTGAAGCCACTCCCTTGTTATTTTAGCTGTGTGCTTAGGGTCATTGTCTTGTTGGAAGGTAAACCTTCGGCCCAGTCTGAGGTCCTGAGCACTCTGGAGAAGGTTTTCGTCCAGGATATCCCTGTACTTGGCCACATTCATCTTTCCCTCAATTGCAACCAGTCGTCCTGTCCCTGCAGCTGAAAAACACCCCCACAGCATGATGCTGCCACCACCATGCTTCACTGTTGGGACTGTATTGGACAGGTAATGAGCAGTGCCTGGTTTTCTCCACACATACCACTTAAATTAAAGCCAAAAAGTCCTATTTTGGTCTCATCAGCCCAGAGAATCTTATTTCTCACCATCTTGGAGTCCTTCAGGTGTTTTTTTAGCAAACTCCATGCAGGCTTTCATGTGTCTTGCACTGAGGAGAGGCTTCCGTCGGGCCACTCTACCATAAAGCCTCGACTGGTGGAGGGCTGCAGTGATGGTTGACTTTCTACAACTTTCTCCCATCTCCCGACTGCATCTCTGGAGCTTAACCACAGTGATCTTTGGGTTCTTCTTTACCTATCTCACCAAGGCTCTTCTCCCCTGATAGCTCAGTTTTGCCGGACGGCCGGCTCTAGGAAGGGTTCTGGTCATCCCAAACGTCTTCTATTTAAAGCTCATGGAGGCCACTGTGTTCTTAGGAACCTTAAGTGCAGCAGAAATGTTTTCGTAACCTTGGCCAGATCTGTGCCTTGTCACAATTCTGAACTCTTCAGGCAGTTCCTTTGACCTCGTGATTCTCATTTGCTCTGACATGCACTGTGAGCTGTAAGGTCTTATATAGACAGGTGTGTGGCTTTCCTAATCAAGTCCAATCAGTATAATCAAACACAGCTGGACTCAAATGAAGGTGTAGAACCATCTCAAGGATGATCAGAAGAAATGGACAGCACCTGAGTTAAATATATAAGTGTCACAGCAAAGGGTCTGAATACTTAGGAGCATGTGATATTTCAGTTTTTCTTTTTTAATAAATCTGCAAAAATGTCAACAATTCTGAGTTTTTCTGTCAATATGGGGTGCTGTGTGTACATTAATGAGGGAAAAAAAATGATCTTAAATGATTTTAGCAAATGGCTGCAATATAACAAAGAGTGAAAAATTTAAGGGGGTCTGAATACTTTCTGTCCCCACTGTGGATAGATAGATAGACAAAAAATATATATCTCTCCCTCTCTCTCTCTCTCTCTCTCTCTCTATGGATAGATAGAGATATATTTATATCTATATATTTTTATATATATAATCTTTTTTTGTCATTTGTTTGCCCATAGTTCCACTATAAAGAAAAGCTGTGCTTTACCCTTTCAAGGCATAGGTTGATAAAATCTTCGCTTTCTGAATTTATGTCCACTATAACCCAATCTGCATACTGTACCTTTGGTAATTTGATCATGTTTTGGTTTTGATCATAAAATTCATAGTTTGAGAACAAACAGTTTTGATGTTGAAAAGTAAGTCTTAATTAACATTGGCTGGCTATTTACCACTTACATAAAATATATATATTCTATGAATACAAGCTGTATTTGGTATAATCTATATAATGGAAAATAACAATGTAAAATCTTTGTTGTTGTTATTATAGGATTTACTAGTGTTTTTCATTAGAACGAGACTCTAAAATCATTGAATCCATGTGGAGGTATAAGCCGAGGGTGGTATGTTTTGGTAGTAGAGCTTTTTCATTTATTGTTTGTCCCAGGGGGGAGAGACTTTTATTAGCATTGAGCAGCAATAAGACAGCCGCCAAGGATTCTGGGAAATTTTAATAAAGGAGACAAGGCTGTGAAATGTAATCAAATGTCTGATCAGATTACCTGATGCCTCAGAGTCACAGATCTCATAAAAATTGCAGGGACGTCACTTACTCAAACACCCAACAAGGAAGTGAGGCCTGGATCTCTCAATAGAATTGCCCACTTCAAAGACAGCGATGTTCCCTTAGGAGAATCTGGGGTCTTCATGGCTTCACTGAAGCCTTTCACAGCTCAGAGGAGAGGAGAGAGAAATGAGGAGATGGAAAAAGATGATACCAGAGGAGAGGATGGGAGAGGAAAAGAGGGTAGGGGGAAAGTTAAGAGAGGAGAGGAAAATGGAAAGTAAAACAGTTGTATCTAATAAATGTCATATGCCACTGCAACTTTTTTTTTTTTAATTCTTCATTTTAATACCAAAAACCAATACAGGATTGAGGCAGTTAACTGAGCCACTACGACTTTTTTTATTCCTTTCCTTTCCTTCATCCTTATTTTATTTTTCATTTCTTCTCACTTTCTCTTTTTCTTTCCTTCCTTCATCCTTTACTTCATTATTTCCCTGCTCATTTTCTCTCTTTTTCTTACCTTCCTGCAGCCTTCATCCTTTATTTCCTTCATTATTTCCCTTTGTCTCATTTCCTTTCTTTTTCTTTCCTTCCTGCATCATTCGTCCTTTACTTCCTGCATCATTTCCCTTCATCTCATTTCCTCTCTTTTTCTTTCCTTCCTCCATCCTTTACTTCATCATTTCTCTTTGTCTCATTTCCTCTTTTTCTTTCCTTCCTTCATCCTTCCTTCATTATTTCCCTTTGTCTCATTTCCTTTCTTTTTCTTTCCTTCCTGCATCATTCATCCTTTACTTCCTTCATCATTTCCCTTCATCCCATTTCCTCTTTTTCTTTCCTTCCTGCATCCTTCATCCTTTACTTCCTTCATCATTTCCCTTTGTCTCATTTCCTCTTTTTTTCCTTCCTGCATCCTTCAGCCTTTTCTTCCTTCATCATTTCCCTTTATCTCATTTCCTCTCTTTTTCTTTCCTGCATCCTTCATCCTTTACTTCATCATTTCCCTTTGTCTCATTTCCTCTTTTTCTTTCCTTCCTGCATCCTTAATCTTTTTATTCCTTCATCATTTCCCTTTGTCTCATTTCCTCTCTTTTTCTTTCCTTCCTGCATCCTTAATCTTTTTCTTCCTTCATCATTTCCCTTTGTCTCATTTCTTCTCTTTTTCTTTCCTTCCTGCATCCTTCATCCTTTACGTCCTTTATTTTCCTTCGTCTCATTTCATGTCTATTTCTTTCCTCCCTTAACCTTCATCCTTTACTTCCTTCATCATTTCCCTTCGTCTCATTTCCTCTGTTTCTTTCCTTCCTCCACTCTCCTCATTTACTCCCTTTATCATTTTCTTTTGTCTCATTTCCTCCATATACTGTCCTTACTGCATCCTTCATCCCTGCCTTTCCTTCCTTAATCAGTTTGGCTCTAGAGCAATTTTTCTTAACTTTTTGCACACATATTATATATTTTCTGAAAGCAGAGGCCCTGTAGAAAAAAAAAAGACGATAGTTACAAATGTGTATGTCACATGACATTTGCACAACTGTTTATTAAAGGCAAAAAAAAATAATAAAATTATTTTTAGTGCAAACACACACAATATAATACCCATGTTTTGGTAAACTGTAAAAGATGAGGTTACATTGAGCAAATACAGTAGGTAGCTAACATGCCAATTATCTTAAAATTGTGTGCACCCGTGATATTGCAAAAAAAAGTAAGTTACCCAAAAATCTCCACGAATGTAGTGACGTACTATTATTATTTTATTATTATTATTATTATACAGGATTTGTATAGCGCCAACAGTTTACGCAGCACTTTACAATATAAAAAAGGAGACAATACAGTTATAATACAATAAAATACAAGAGGGATAAAAGGGCCCTGCTCAAAAGAGCTTACAATCTAATAGGGTAGGGCAGGTGGTACAAAAGGTTGTAACTGTGGGGAATGAGCTGATGGAAGTGGTAGAAGATTAGTTGGAGACGTGATAGGCACTCCTAAAGAGATGAGTTTTCAGGGATCGCCTGAAGGTTGCCAGAATAGGGGATAGCCGGGCCGGTGGAGGTAGTGAGTTCCAGAGGATGGGAGAGGCTCTGGAGAAATCCTGGAGACGAGCATGGGAGGAGGAGACGAGAGAGCTTGAGAGTAGGAGGTTTTGAGAAGAGTGAAGAGGATGATTTGGGTGATATTTGGAGACAAGATTAGTGATGTAGCTCGTGGCAGAGTTGTGAATGGCTTTGTATGTTGTGGTTAGTATTTTGAATTTAATTCGCTGGATGATTGGGAGCCAGTGTAGGGATTGAAGGAGAGGGTTGGCAGATACTGAGCGGTTGGTAAGGTGGATAAGTCTGGCAGCAGCATTCATGATAGACTGAAGAGGGGATAGCTTATGGAGAGGCAGATCAATGAGAAGGGAGTTGCAATAGTCAAGGCGAGAGATAACAAGGGAGTGAATGAGGAGCTTGGTGGTTTCATTTGTTAAAAAAGGGCGAATTTTAGAGATGTTACGGAGGTGAATTCTACAAACTTTTGACAATAATTGGACTTGGGGCTGAAATGACAAGTCAGAGTCCAGGATTACACCTAGTACCCAGGTGTGAGGGGAGGGACTCATAGTTGAATTGTTGATTTTGATGGAAAAGTCATGGAGGGGGGCACGGGCGGGGAGGAATATTAATAGCTCAGTTTTAGAGAGATTTAGTTTAAGGAAGTGGTGTGACATTCATGCTTATATGTCAGTTAGTAAGTTAGTAATGCGAGAGGAGACTGAAGGAGTAAGGTGAGGAGTAGACAGATTTGGGTGTTATCGGCGTATAAGTGGTATTGGAAGCCGTGGGCGGCTATCAAGTGATCAAGGGCAGAGGTGTAGATAGAGAAGAGAAGGGGTCCAAGAACAGAGCCTTGGGGTACCCCCACAGAAAGGGGCAATGGAGAGGAGGAGACAGAGTTGTAGGCGACACTGAAGGAGTGCTGTGATAGACATGTTGCAGCTAATACATTTTATTATAATTTTTTTAAACCTTTTTTCTTTTATTTATTTTTAGTTGATTGCTATCACAGGCCAAGGGAATGTAGTTTATTGAGAAGTTCATTGAGAAGGAGTGTGTGGTCAGCAGTATCAAATGCTGCAGAGAGGTCAAGTAGTACGAGTATGGAGTACTGGCTGTTGGTTTTAGCAGTTAGTAAGTCGTTAGTGAGTTTTAGTAAGGCAGTTTCCTTGGAGTGATGCGAGCAAAAGCCAGACTGTAAGGGGTCAAGAAAGTTATTTTTACTGAGGTAAGAGCTAAGACAGTTGTAGACTAATGCCCTGTACACACGATAGGATTTTCCGACAACAAATGTTGGATGTGAGCTTGTTGTCAGAAAGTCAGACCGTGTGTATGCTCCATAGAACATTTGTTGTCGGAATTTCCGCCAACAAATGTTTGAGAGCAGGTTCTCAAATTTTCCGACAACAAAACTTGCGCTTTTCATTTCTCGCTTTTCATTTTGCACTTTTCAGTTTGTTTCTGAATGGCCGTTCGTCAACCAGCCTCGTTGCAGAACTGGAGGAGATAACGTGTTATTTATTATTGGCCTTGGAGTTATTGCTTTGCCATTTTTTTTGGTTGAATAATGATTTGATTTGTTATATTTTCTATATTTTTGGATGCATAGAATGCACTTTTTGGTTAAGTTCTATTGGCAGATAGCATGCCTAATTTTATTTGTTTTCTTTTTTTAATGCACAATAAAAAAAATTGTGGAGAATAATACTTGGCTATGTGTTTCTACTTCAAATGACAGTTTGGGAGTAGGCAGGTACATTTAAAAAATACAATTTAAAATTAACAAGGGGCACCAACATAGTTGTATCTTTGATATAAAAAACTACGGGATAATGGGGTTGTGGCAACTTGACCAAAAAAATAAAAAAACATAATAATATTCTTGATATCAGTAGAAAAAAAAAGCATTTTAAAATACATTTGGCAGAACTCCATCAGTTTCACCAGCAAAGCAGCTTCATTATTATTCCTTTAAAGAAGAAGAGAATGTGCCCTGCATTTCGAGATTTCATCATTTGCCACATCACAAATGTTAATTCTCCATTACGAACGATAGTTTACAAGACCGACCGCTTCTGGCTCATCCTTGCTTCTGGGCATGCGTGTTTGTACTTTGGACTTTTGTACGAAGGACTTGTGTACACACGCTCGGAAAATCTGACAACAGACATTTGTCTGTGGAAAATTTGAAAACCTGCTAGCCAACATTTGTCAGCAGAAAGTCCGACAACAATTGTCCGGACTTTCCGAAGGGGAAATGTGTGATGACAGGCTGTTGGTGGAAAATCCGACCGTTTGTACGCTCCATCGGACAATTGTTGTCGGATTTTCAGCTGACAAATGTTGGATGGCAGGTTTGAAAATTTTCCACGGACAAATGTCTGTTGTCGGATTTGTCGAAGTACAAAGTACAAAACACACATGCTTGGAAACAAGGTTGAGCCAGAAGCGGTTGGTCTTGTAAACTAGCATTTGTAATGGAGAATTAACATTCTTGACGTGGCAAATGATGAAATATCGAAATGCAGAGCATATTTTTTCTTCTTTAATGGGATAATAATGAAGCTGCTTTGCTGCTGATACTGATGGAGTTATTGCAAACAAATTTTCAAAGGCTTTTTTTTCCCTAGTGATCTCAAGAATAATATGCTTTTTATTTATTTTTTTTGGACAAGTTACCACAACACCATTATCCCGTAGTTTTTAAGATCAAAGATATAACTATGTTGGTGTCCCTTGTCAATTTTACATTGTATTTTTTTTTTAATGTAACAGCCTACTCCCAAACTGTCATTAGAAGTAAAACACATAGCCAAATATTATTCCCCACAATTTTTTATTGCGCATTAAAAAAAAAAAACAAATAAAATTAGACATGCTATCTACAAATAGAACTTAACCCTTAACCAAAAAGTGCATTCTATGCATCCAAAAATGTAGAATCAAATCATTATTATTCAACCAAAAAATAAAATAAAAGCCTCATGCATGTGTCCTGCTTCTTAATATAGGAGGTCAACAATGCCAAGAGTTGGTGAAAGCAGGGGTCCGTCATCCGGAAATAATTCCGAAAAACATCTCGATTATTCTCCTGGAGCTCCCGCAGCAAAGGCATATGACATAATTGGTCACGATTAATAAAGCAACCAATTTTAGGTCCAAGAACTGCTCCTCCTCCTGTTCTTTGACTAGATTTGGGTCAAAGCAATAACTCCAAGGCTAATAATAAATAACACGCTATCTCCTCCGATTCCGCAACATGTCTGGTTGACGAACGAACAGAAACGAACTGAAAAGCACAAAATGAAAAGCACAAAATGAAAAGCGCTAAATGAAAAGCGTGAAATCAAAATCGCAAAATGAAAAGCGCGAAATGAGAAGCAGGAATCGACACTCGCCAAACTTCTACTAACACGAAATTTGCAGAAGGAGCCCAAAGGGTGGCGCTAAAGAGCTGAAAAACCACGTAGTACATCTGTGTTCCTTGGCGTTTGTATGCAAGACAAAATCCAGGCACACGCCTTCGGACAAAAGTCACAGGTTTTGTCTGTGGAAAATCCGATCGTGTTTACGAGGCTTAAGGCCTCATGTACACTGCTGCTGGTAAATGGACGTTTAGGAGCAGTTGGGCCTTTTTTTCAGTTGTTCCTGAACTCTCCTCTATATTATCTTATCAGTAAACAGGGTCGTTTATAGTTGTTTCTAGGCAGTTGAGTTTAGAAGCATTTTTTGGAACACAAAAAAATGCGTTCAGGACCGACATTCAGAGACATTTGAAATGCCAAATGCCTGAAACAGCTTGTAAACACTGCTAAACGCGGTAACTCCCGTTTAGCAGCGCTTCGTTTACAGACATTTTTCATTTTAACAAAAAAACGCTCCTAAACACAAACGCGGCATGTAAACACGGCTAAACGGACATTTTTAAATGTCAGATTCTAGCTGTCAAGTTAAATCTTTCAGGAGAGGTTAAACAACGTCCCATGTACATGAAGCCTTACTATGACATTCCTGTCGATACATCACATGTATGGTGCAACTGTGCACCCCGGGCATGAGTTTGCATTTGCTTTTGCACATGTGTGCATGCCAATGGGGGTTATGACAATTTAAAATAAACATTTCTAATACATTTTATTATAATTTTTTTAAACCTTTTCTTTTTTATTTATTTATTTTTAGTTGATTGCTATCACATATTAATAAACCCCTATGTGATAACATTGGGCAGGTGACAGGTACTCTTTTTGGAGACTTTAATAGACCCCAATGTCTCCCCTGCCACACCACCTAACCAAGCACAGATATGCACGGTTAAATGTGTCCCTGGCCAGGCAATGGTTGATCTGAAACCGGGAAGTGACACAATCATCATTGCTTCCAGTTTCTTTGTTTACATGTCAGATCAAGACATGGATGTGTCTCGCTGTCACACTGCTCTCCATCCTGAAGCCAGTGGTTGTGGTCCTGGGCTGTCGGTAAGAGAGGGACAGCCCGGGAATCACAGGGTGAGGGGCCTCTGTTGATGGGGAGGGGGGCACCGCGCTGCCCGCTCTGTAAAAGTGATTGGTGGCTATACAACTGCAACATCACTTTCACTCTGAACCTGGGAGCCTACTGAACAAAATCCATACAAGCTGATAGCTCCTGCTGCAGCCATCAGCTTGTGATTTAACAGTTCACTCTTTGGACAAAGAGCTGAACCAGTTAATTATTTTCTTTCTTCTCATTTTTTCTTTTCTTCCCTTCCTGAATCGTTCATTCTTTACTTTCTTCATCATTTCCATTTGTCTAATTTCCTCTCTTTTTCTTTCCGTCCTACACCCTTCATCTTTCTTTCTTTCTTTCTTTCTTTCTTTCTTTCTTTCTTTCTTTCTTTCTTTCTTTCTTTCTTTCTTTCTTTCTTTCTTTCTTTCTTTCTTTCTTTCTTTCTTTCTTTCTTTCTTTCTTTCTCTCTTTCTTTCTTTCTCTCTTTCTCTCTTTCTTTCTTTCTCTCTTTCTTTCTTTCTCTCTTTCTTTCTTTCTTTCTTTCTTTCTTTCTCTTTTTCTTTCTTTCTTTCTTTCTCTCTTTCTTTCTCTCTTTCTCTCTTTCTTTCTTTCTCTCTTTCTCTCTTTCTTTCTTTCTCTCTTTCTTTCTTTCTCTTTTTCTTTCTTTCTTTCTTTCTCTTTTTCTTTCTTTCTTTCTCTTTTTCTTTCTTTCTTTCTTTCTCTTTTTCTTTCTTTCTTTCTTTCTTTCTCTTTTTCTTTCTTTCTTTCTTTCTCTTTTTCTTTCTTTCTTTCTTTCTTTCTCTTTTTTCCTTTTTTTCTTGGATCCTTCATTCATAATTTCCTTTCCTCTCCTTTTCTCTTTCTTTTCTTCTTGGATCCTTCATTCAGTTTTTTCATCATTTCCATTTGTCTAAATTTTCTCTCTTTCATTCTTTTATTCACCCTTCATCTTTTACCCCCATCATTTTCTGGCCTCTCATTTCTTACATTTCCTGCCCTTCCTGCATCCTTTCTTCTTGCTTTTCCTTCCTTCATTATTTAATTCCCTCTCATTTTCTCGTTTACTTACTGCATCTGTAATCCTTCTTTTATCATTTAATTTCTTCTCAGTTCCTCTTTTCCTTTCCTTCCTCCACCATTCATCCTTTACTTCCTGCATCCTTTTCTTTCTTCTCCTTTCCTTTATTTTCTGTCCTTCCTGCATCCTTCACCCTTGCTTTTCCTTCCTTCATTAGTTTCTTTCTTCTATTTTTTTTCCTATCTTCCTGCGTCCTTCATTTCCTTCATCATTTAAATTTTTTTAATTTCCTCTTTTTTCATACATTCTTCCACCGTTCAGTTTGGACCTCCATCATTTTCTTTCCTCTCATTTCCTCAATTTTCTGTCCTTCCTTCATTATTTCCTTTCCTCTCTTTTTCTTTCCTTCCAGCATCTTTCATCCTTTCATTCCTTCATCATTTCCTTTCCTTTCGTTTCCTCTATTTTCCTTTCTTGTTCAATAGCATTTATTGAAAGTTTTCCATACAAAAGTCAGGTACATCCAGAAACAGTTATACATACAAATTCACAACACAAGTTATCACAAATACAATATTCACTAAAGTTAAGCAGGCCACATGGTCGAATTTCGAACGAATTTTCTTTCAAAATCAGAAAGTTTGTTTTGTTTTTGTGATCCGATGATGCCACCATTGATTTTCGAAATTCGGCCGACCAAGGCTTCAATTTCACCGCATGTTGCTACAGAAAAGAATTTTATTGGCCGGGAATCTTCTTTTCTCTCCGTAAATTTTCTTTTCTTATTACATTTCTCGCACGATTCTCCCATCATTGATTAGAAAATCGTTCGTTTTTCTAAAAATTTCCAACATGTCCGATTCATCAAATTTGATTGCCGCACGAAAATCGGCCGTTGTTGCAGCCCACTAATGGTGCGAAATTCATACGAAAATTCTTTCATACGATTTTCGAAAGAAAATTCTTACGAAATTTGAACCGTGTATGGCCGGCTTTGGAGACAGAATACATGTGCCATTGAGCTATAACAAAACCGTGTCATATGAATTTTCGAGGAAACAAAGATGAATGGAGCTCTAAATTTTAGGTTAAATATTATTATAATAGTCAGCATTACACCAAAGGATTGGCGTGTATATAATTGTTTATGGTGTGCTATATTATAGCGATAGTTCAAGATGGGACCTACAGTGATTATGTAGAAAATAGTTTAGGGAGGGCTCCAGGGAATAAGTGAGTGCACAAAACAAAGCCTGAGTAAAAAAAAAAAAAAAAACAAAACGTTGAAAAAGAAAGATTAGGACAGCAGAAAGAATCGGAGAAGGGAGAAAGAAAAAAGAATCGGTTAGAAGGGAATGAAGCTGGGTAAGAGAGCATGGTAAGGGCAATAGAGGGAGGGGCATTTAATTCCAAATCCTATGCAGTCCAGGTACTACACATGGCACATAGGTTTAACGCCCTATGATCTTGAATGGAATAGGATACCCATGGGGACCAAGTTTCTAGGAATTTCTCATGGGCATGGGGAAGAAAGGGCCAATTTGTTTTCATTAATCATGGTTCCATGCAAATGGAGAATTGCTATAGAAAATGTAATACTGGGGACTTCCAAGACCAGGCTGTAGTTTGCTTGGTGGCATCAAAGATAAAAATAATTAATTTTACCACTGATCGTGGGACATTTTTGGGAGAATTATTCAGTAAAGCTTCTACTGGATCCTTACATCTGTGAGCTTTGGGGCACATCTACCATACATGTAACATTGTCTCTTTCTGTCCACATGTACAAAAACATAAGCGTGAATATTGGAGCATAATTTGGCAACTCTGGAGGGGGTAAAATAGCAGTGAAAGAGAACATTATATAACTAAAATATTGGATGAGCTTTTGGTTGTGGAAGCCTGTATCTCAGTCCAATCCCTCAGATTTACCAAATTCCTCCTCCCAACAGAGCATGCAATGTGTTTTAGGATAGGGTTTAGAGGAATGGATGGGGGCCTGTATTAAAAAGCTAAGACCTGGAGGGAGGGGTCAGACCAACACTTGCATTAAAAGGCTGTCAAAACAAGCCTTTGAACAACAGTTGTAGTCCAAGTGAAGCTATATATATATATATATATATATATATATATATATATATATATATATATATATATATATATATATATATATATATATATATATATATATATATATATATCCTATCTCACAATTAGGACCTTAATGAATTTCTTGGCAATATTTAAAGCATTTAACTCCTTCAAAAGTAAGCAGGGAGTGCATATCCTTGGATCCCTATGAAGCCACCAGCAAAATATAACTGGAGAGTCTAATCCTGTGGGAAATAAAAGTTCCTTTCTTTTTTTCCCGTTTCTTTTATCCTTTTACTTTTCTTTTCCTTATTTTTCCATTTTCTGGTGGACACAAAATATCTCTTTTCATTTCCCTTTCCTCCTTCATAATTTCCATTCTTTCCCCTTTCTTTTCCTTTCCTTTATTCCTTCATTATTTCCTTTATTTTAATTTCCTTCTCCCTTTATCCTTTACTTTTCTCCATGATTTTTGCTTCCTTCCCTTCCTTCATTCTCTCCTTTACTGCCTTTGGCTTTTCCTTTCCCTCTTTCTTTTCTCTTCCTCATTCTTCTCTATTTTTATGTGGCTTGCGTAGAATCACATATACAGAAAATCCACACATAGTAAATATATTGCTGTCAGATTCCTGTTAGTGTTTAATCCAGCAATAATGTCATTGTGCTCTCCTGTTGATACAGGGTTACACCATAGAGATTTATTATGTGCAGGCTCCGGTAATCCAGACGTTATTACATCGCCTTAACTGGATTCCAGCAATATTAAAAAGAGAGGCTGTTCAGGCGCTTTTGACACCATAGCCAGTACAGAGGCCTTATGGCATAATGTAGGCTGACATGGTGTTTATTAGCTGGGAGCTGCCTGTGTTGTCTAATTATAGCTTGGGAAGGCAGCTATGCATTGTAGACATCTGAGATGAAGCCTTTTCATCTGTTAACCATTTGTCCGCCACAACAGTCAGTCAGACTAGTGTTGGCACAGTCACTTTTTCCACCCATGATGCATTTGTAAAATCCAAATGCAGTCTTGGGTAACAAAGAAAAAAACTAATAATGGTATTCCTACCTAAACACAAAATATACTGTTTTCAACCAGACAACTCATGTCTGGTGGTAGACCCTCATTGAGATGAGAGGATCAAAGGAAGCAGATTGAGTAGAATTAGCAAATACGGCTGACACACACACATACCCTGTTTCCCCGAAAATAAGACCTAGCATGATTGTCGGTAATGGCTGCAATATAAGCCCTACCCCCCAAATAAGCCCTACCCTGTTTCCCCGAAAATAAGCCCTACCCTGAAAATAAGACCTACAAGGACTTTAACTAGGGCTTTTTTGGGGGGTAGGGCTTATATTGCAGCCATCACTGACAATCACGCTAGGTCTTATTTTCGGGGAAACAGGGTATATATATATATATATATATATATATATATATATATATATATATATATATATATATATATATATATATATATATATATACACTCACCGGCCACTTTATTAGGTACACCTTGCTAGTACCGGGTTGGAACCTCTTTTGCCTTCAGAACTGCCTTAATTTTTCCTGGCATAGATTCAACAAAGTGTTGGAAACATTCCTCAGAGATTTTGCTCCATATTGACATGATGGAATCACGCAGTTTCTGCAGATTTGTCGGCTGCACATCCATCTACCATTGCACCACATCCCATAGGTGCTCTATTGGATTGAGATCTGGTGACTGTGGAGACCATTGGAGTACAGTGACCTCATTGTCATGTTCAAGAAACCAGTGATGAGGTGATTTGAGCTTTGTGACATGGTGCATTATCCTGGTAGAAGGAGCCATCAGAAGATGGGGACACTGTAGTCATAAAGGGATGGACATGGTCAGCAACAATATTTAGGTAGGCCGTGGTGTTTAAACCAGTGGCGTCGCTAGGGGGTGGCTTTTGGGGCTATAGCCCCGAATCTGGGGCCCATAGCCCCGAGTCTCTGCAGGGGTATGTCCCCTTCTTCAAGGTCCAAGCAGTACTCAATCCATTTAATATATAGCAAGACAGGGAGTGGTACCGATCCAAGAAAATAGAGGGCACTCTCCTTGTGGAGATGTTTCCCCTCTGGCAGCTGGCTCCATATGAGCTGTCAGCCTCATATATACATGAGAGCCGATTAGGGTGTACCAAGATGGCATCCGTTAGCATCAACATGCTACTGCGCATGAGTTGTGACGTCATGCAGCAACTCCACCCATCGAGATGGTAAATCGGCGTCCAGAGGCGCGCACAAAGCGCTGAGCACACACAGGGAGGGTACACGCTGCTGCTCCACGTGGGAACGCTGCTCGGAGCCTCTAGACAGGGGGAAAGAAAGCTGAGGAGACCCACTCACAAGATTCCAGGTGAGACATACCGACGGTTGGGAAAAAAGAGGAGAATACAAAGGCTCCTAGATTCCTTTATAGCCCCAAAAAATATCCACAGAAAGACGGGGCTCCTATACTTATATGGCGCTTTTAGCAGCCCAAATGATGGGACTCCATACTGCAGGAGAGCATGAACCTGCAATGGTTACACCATATGGGGGCTGATCTGTGATCCTGCAGGAATGAGGGCAGGAAAAAGAATGCCTGGGGGGGCCAACTCTTTTTTTTTTTTTTTTTTTTTTTTTTTTTTTTATAGCGTTCTAAGTGGTCCTGTGGGTTGGTTGGGGGTGGAGCAACCAACCATTGGTATGCTGCCATGGAGGCACCAGGAAAACTATTTGCTTCCTGAAACCTTTCTTCCACCTTATCAGTAACTCTTTGCAGTGACGATTCATGATTTTGGATAGGAACTCCATCTTGAGTGATTTATATCCAGCCCCTTAAAGGAATAATGCCTTTATTGTCCAGCCTGTCAATGTAAGGGTGCGGTGTAGTCTGCAGTGACTTGGCCGTGTTAATGGACAGTTTTTGATTGTGATTCCATTTTCAAGTATGATTCAGGTTTAACAAGCAATTAAAGACTAATAAGTTTCTCTTCTTTTCAGGCTGTTCACCACTAAATGTAACAGCTGCTTGAAAGCAGTAATGCCATCGGAGCTCATTATGCGCGTCCTCGACAATGTCTACCATGTGGCTTGCTTCTACTGCTGTGAATGCGAGAAGAAACTGGAGCGAGGAGATGAGTTTGTCTTAAAAGAAGGACAGCTGTTATGTCGCAGCGACTATGAGAGGGAGAGAGAGATGCTCAGTGCATTCAGCTTAACGCCCGCTGGATCAGGTAAAGTCAGCACATACATACATTAAAGATATAACCGAACCAAAGGAGTTATCAACCCACTCAAGCTGCCTTCCAGTAGCCCTTTAAGTGAGCTTTAATCAGTGGCAGCCCGTCCATTAGGGATGTATGGGCGCCCCCCCCATCCATGTGTCCGGCCCCGTAATCTACATGCAGGTCACCGGATGCATGGATTAAAATGGTGGGGGTTGTTTTTTTTTTTAAG
Organism: Lithobates clamitans; assembly: GCA_037952925.1. Classification (NCBI taxonomy): domain Eukaryota; kingdom Metazoa; phylum Chordata; class Amphibia; order Anura; family Ranidae; genus Lithobates; species Lithobates clamitans. The sequence continues at coordinate 609,087 of JBBGZY010002435.1, forward strand.
CATGTGATTAGAGCCAGAGGCTTTAATAGACTTCAAAAAAGGGTGACCTTGGGAAGCAGAGCCCTGCGCTCCAAGCCCACCCAGTTGTGTGAGAATAGCGAATGAATATTAGCTATTCTCACACTGATCCTCTTCCTGGCCAATCAGGAAGCCGGTCCAGAGACCAGAATAGCTAAAAAGGACAGGCGATCCTATTGGATGCCTAGGAGGAGGAAGGAGGAGACGTACAGCGGAAGCCACTGCGATGCAGAGGAGGAGGAGACACCCGCCTGCCGCCCATAGGAGCGTTGCTCATCTGGAACCTAGATGGAATAAGTGCGGGGCTGGATGATGGACCGTGAGATGGGTGCGGGTGACCTGACCAAGCAGGGGGGTTGCGGGGGACCCGACTGAGCAGGAGGGGTTCTGTATCCTGTGACTGCTGTGATTGGCTCGCCTCTTGCAGCAGTCATGTGATCACTAGCATGTTCCACTGGCTCCCAATCAGAAGCCTTGCATCAGAAACTCCCACTGGGAGCTTGCTTTCAGTACACAACTTCCTGCCCCCATGAATGCATATGTGCAGCACCTGGGCATTTAGGTCTATCTTTTTGGCCAACGCATATATGCATTACTTAGTCAGTAAGAAGTTAAGAACCTATTAAAAAATAGAGAAGGTGGAAACATTAAAAGGCCTCTTCCCTGCAGCTGTACTTTCACCCGGGCATTGATACACAGGGGTTGAATTACTAAAACTGAAGAGTGCAAAATCAGGTGCAGCTGTGCAATGTAGCCAATCAGCTTCTAACTTCAGCTTGTTCAATCAACCCCTTCACATCTAAAGCTGGCCATACACCTACAGATTATCTGCAGATTTTCTATGGTTAGATGGAAAAAGTGGAAGATTCCTCCATCCACACAGTTTAGCGAACATGAAGAAATCTGTTGCACTTTTTCCATCTAACCATAGAAAATCTGCAGATAATCTATAGGTGTATGGCCAGCTTAAGTGTAAAACAAATCTAAATGTCTAAGCACAATTTTGCAATTCTGACGTGTTAGTAAAACTGTACATATCACCACTACTTTGTGCACCCAGGTGGATTATACCTTGTTTTTTTCATGACAAATTGGGCTTTCATTTGGTAGTAAATAGTTATGGATATCTCATGATTTTTTTTTATTATCAAAGGAAAGCTGGCCTAAAATAGTCAAAAAAATTTATATATTTTAAAATTTAGCTGTATATTTCTTGGTACTACCATAACCTACTACCAAAGAACAACCCACAATAAATTCTCCTACTCCTGACAATCGCAACGATACCACATATGTGTATGTTATTTGTTGTTTGTACCCATAGTACAGCCCAGAAGCAATAGTGTGCATTTTGCTGTTTTTTTTGTCCTACCTAAAAACACACTGACACTAACTGACACTGATGCTTATTAAAAAAAAAAAAAAAAAAAAAAAAATCCTGACCCTGACCTTTGACCCCTACTTGACCCAAAATCTAGGGAAGGAGGTGAAGACCCAATATGCTAACGCATTTTGAGGTTTAACCTCTTGGCTCATCCTAAACGGCTCACTTCCGAGTGCAGGAGAATTTGTGTTTGTAACATCAGATTTTGCCTTCATTCACACAGAACACATCTACATGCAGTTTCACAGGATGAATAACTTTTTAAATGTACACCCCTTAGTGTCTGCAAACCCTAACATGAACTGCTTGCTCTCTTTTGGTCTGTTAAAGATACTATTGAAATTGTTTTGTTATGTCTGCTATATAAGTGCAAAATTTACCTGTTGATTTCCAGAAAACATGCAAGTTCATCAGTAATGGGGCCAAGTCCTTTAGCATGCAAGGTTAAAAGGCAAAAGAGCGCCCTCTCCCAAGAGCTGGGATAGAGTATAGATTGCAGGCCCTGCCCATTTTGCACTCCTGTCCTGCTGAAATGCCTAAGGTGGCTGCCCTAGTCTAGCCATTGAGCTGGTAACTTCTGTATTCTCTGTCTGTGAACAAGGAGGGGTTATGGAGATAGGAAGGGGTGGAGATGAGGAGGGGTCTGTGTTCTTTGTAATGTATCAGAAAACAAGTAGGCAGGGCTGACACCACGTGCTTAGAAATTTTTAAGCGGTCATGAAGGTAGGAACATATTATATAGGAGGATTAAAAAAAACAGGGGAAAGAAGACATGACTGGACAATAAATGTTCCACGTCGCCTGTGATTTTTTTTTTCTTTTTCCTTTTAGTTAAAAGTGAGGATGAAGATGGATGTCACACCCATGGTAAAGGAGGCGATGATGCAAAAGATGTTAAACGCTCAAAAAGACCAAGGACAATACTGACCACACAGCAGAGAAGGGCATTCAAAGCATCATTTGAAGTGTCTTCCAAGCCATGCAGAAAGGTAGATGCAATCTAGCAAATATCTGTTGTAATAGGTTTGTGAAAAATACATCTGCATTACCCTAGGTGTTACGTGCCTCTGATGCTGTTTGAAACTAAAGCAGCTCAAAGTAATCCTTCTTATGGATGAACAAATTCTCTCTTGGAAGAGGGCATTGGGGAGAAGATAGCCTAATAGCAAAATAACATTTGATTTTTCCCCCATTTACACAGAACAAATGTACATGCTGTTAAAGATATTATTGAAATTGTTTTGTTATATCTACTAGAGAAGTACAAAATTTACATTTTGATTTGCAGAAAACATAGGAGCTGATTAGTGATGGGGCAAAAACCCTTAGCACCCGAGGTAAAGGCGCCCCCAACCAAGAGCTGGAAACTAATACATATCTTGTGGAGCAACAATTACTCTTTTGGACTTTAATTGAACTGTCCCTTTTACCTCCACAACCAATAAACTGTTTGCAATAATGTACTGTATGTCTTTCTTTAAATGATCCAACTAATTATTTTAGAGCATATAAGAGAAAAAAAATACCTAAATACTTAGCAAGTTATCAAATGGTTGTTTTATTATATAACTTCAGAACATTTAAAGAATTTGGTATCTATGAGAAGCACAAGTACAAGCAGAGTGTGCTTAATGCACAACCATACTTTTCCATTCAAGGTAAAGTGATGGACTTCTTGGATAGCTGGCCCATCCACTTCAACTCACTCCTGTTTCACCTGCTGGGGCTCCTCCCAAAGTCCCTGTGTAATGTATGATAAATTCTACATCAGAGCTTACACAAGTTTAAAGCAGATCTATTACCAGAAAAAAAGCATGTTCAATCTCCCAGGAGTCCATGTCATTGTTGCCAACCGTCAGTATTGTTACTGGCAGCTAGTAAAAAACAGGCAATTTTCTCCTGCCAGTAAATGTCAGTAGAAGAAAAAAGTTGCCAGTAAAAAATATGGCTGTGATGTTCGGCCGAGAATATCCGAGTGCCTGCTACAGTGTGCTCTGGTGGAGGCGGTGTTCGAGCTTGTCGTGTGATGTCATGGTGCAAGGGAGCCAAGCAGAGTGGCCAGAGCCTCGTGTGTGGGTCTGCAGGACAGGAGCAGAGCAGGTCGGTAGCGGGACTGTCAGTGCTGTTTAGACTGGAGTGGACTGAAGGGACCAAGAGTCAACTTCATGTGTGTGTGTGCCTTCCTATTCTAATTTCTTGCCATCCTGAGTCCTGTCCCTGAGTACTTACTATATTGAAAACAAAATAAGAAATATGTTGTTTGCCCTACTATCTACCTTAAATAACATTGCTAATTTCATATTCTACTTGTTTGTAGCCTAAATACAAAAATATTCACTTAAAACTGTAATTTTGTAACTTTTGGAAATGTCAGTAAAAACTTGGCTGTGCCAGGAAATTTTGGGTTTCGTGTCAGTAAATTTCAATCTGGTAGGTTGGCAACACTGGTCCATGTGCACATAGCACTTGTCCCCGTTAAAATCCAAGCAATGGATGTTAGAAGAAAAAAAAAAAAAGAAAAAAAAAAATATATATATATATATATATATATATATATATATATATATATATATATATATATATATATATATATATATATATATATATATATATATATATATATATATATATATATATATATATATATATATATACACTACCGTTCAAAAGCTTGGGGTCACATTGAAATGTCCTTATTTTTGAAGGAAAAGCACTGTACTTTTAAATGAAGCTAACTTTAAACTAGTCCTAACTTTAAACAAATATACTCTATACATTGCTAATGTGGTAAATGACTATTCTAACTGCAAATGTCTAGTTTTTGGTGCAATATCTACATAGGTGTATAGAGGCCCATTTCCAGCAACTATCACTCCAGTGTTCTAATGGTACAATGTGTTTGCTCATTGACTCAGAAGGCTAATTGATGATTAGCAAACCCTTGTGCAATCATGTTCACACATCTAAAAACAGTCTAGCTCCTTCCAGAAGCTACAAAACTGACCTTCCTGTGAGCAGATTGAGTTTCTGGAGCATCACATTTGTGGGGTCAATTAAACGCTCAAAATGGCCAGAAAAAGAGAACTTTCATCTGAAACTCGACAGTCTATTCTTGTTCTTAGAAATGAAGGCTATTCCATGCGAGAAATTGCAAAGAAATTGAAGATTTCCTACAACGGTGTGTACTACTCCCTTCAGAGGACAGCACAAACAGGCTCTAACCAGAGTAGAAAAAAGTGGGAGGCCGCGTTGCACAACTAAGCAAGAAGATAAGCACATTAGAGTCTCTAGTTTGAGAAACAGACGCCTCACAGGTCCCCAACTGGCATCTTCATTAAATAGTACCCGCAAAACACCAGTGTCAACATCTACAGTGAAGAGGCGGCTGCGGGATTTTGGGCTTCAGGGCAGAGTGGCAAAGAAAAAGCCATATCTGAGACTGGCCAATAAAAGAAAAAGATTAAGATGGGCAAAAGAACACAGACATTGGACAGAGGAAGACTGGAAAAAAGTGTTGTGGACGGATGAATCCAAGTTTGAGGTGTTTGGATCACAAAGAAGAACGTTTGTGAGACGCAGAACAAATGAAAAGATGCTGGAAGAATGCCTGACGCCATCTGTTAAGCATGGTGGAGGTAATGTGATGGTCTGGGGTTGCTTTGGTGCTGGTAAGGTGGGAGCTTTGTACAGGGTAAAAGGGATTCTGAATAAGGAAGGCTATCACTCCATTTTGCAACGCCATGCCATACCCAGTGGACAGCGCTTGATTGGAGCCAATTTCATCCTACAACAGGACAATGACCCTAAACACACCTCCAAATTGTGCAAGAACTATTTACAGCAGAAGCAGGCAGCTGGTATTCTATCGGTAATGGAGTGGCCAGCACAGTCACCAGATCTGAACCCCATTGAGCTGTTGTGGGAGCAGCTTGACCGTATGGTACGCCAGAAGTGCCCATCCAACCAATCCAACTTGTGGGAGCTGCTTCTAGAAGCGTGGGGTGCAATTTCTCCAGCTTACCTCAATAAATTAACAGCTAGAATGCCAAAGGTGTGCAATGCTGGAATTGCTGCAAAAGGAGGATTCTTTGATGAAAGCAAAGTTTGATGTAAAAACAATGTTATTTCAAATACAAATCATTATTTCTAACCTTGTCAATGTCTTGACTCTATTTTCTATTCATTTCACAACGTATGGTGGTGAATAAGTGTGACTTTTCATGGAAAACACAAAATTGTTTGGGTGACCCCAAACTTTTGAACGGTAGTGTAATATATATATATATATATATATATATATATATATATATATATATATATATATATATATATATATATATATATTGTCATGGGGGGCTGTAGCTCCACCCCTTCCAAAGCCTGAAAACATGGGCGTTCCCATGGGAGGGAATTACAGCAAACATCAAGAGTCCTGCTATTCAGGGGAGAGAGTGTAATGTGTCAGCTTGTGTTGTGAACGATTGCAGCTCAACAAGACCACTTTCATTTACAAAAACACAAGCTGACAACTGCACAAGCCAGGTACTACACTTGCCCAAGACTGCCTAGTGTAATACCAGGATTGGCTGTAATCAGCTTGTGTTTTTCTTTAATGAAAGTGCTCTTCTCGAGCTGCAATCATTCACAACACAAGCTAATAGTTTACCTTTTCTCTGTTGCCCTCAATAGCAGGCTACAGCTCCATACTCTGCAAATAGGAGAAATGAGTAAGCACTGTACAGCAGAGTTCTGATCAGTTTTGTTGGATAGCTAGGCAAGTGGGTGAGGCTAACATCTGACAGCCCAACTCAGCAAAACCTGCACAAATTTAGATAGGAACAAGTACTATGTGCACACGAACTCCTGGGGGGTTTAAATCGGTGGTAAATGCTGCTTGCTCACTTGTATCTACAGGTAAGCTTATATTAAAGCTTACCTGTAGGTACAAGGAATATCTCCTAAATGTGCACCGTTCAGGAGATGTTCACTGCTTTTGCAGATGGTGATGCCACCAGCCCATCATCCTGTCCCTTCAGAGTGCAGTACCGCCACCGTGTCTCCTGCATGCATGTGTGAGAGTGACATAATCGTGGCTTGGCCATTAAAATGGCCAAGCCTACAAACCTAGAAGGAAGATGATGGCAGCCCTGTCAGCGGTGATAACGTGCCACTGGAGGGCTTCATTTTAAGGTACGTCTTATAATCAGGCCCGGATTTACTCCCTTTGCCGCCCCAAGGCCGGGTCCTTCAATGCCGCCCCACCCCCACACACACACACCACCATTCTCGTCCTTTATCGATGACTGCTACAATAGATCAATTAAAAACATATCTCCACACACGAGAACACTGAAAACAACTGGCTTTAATTGTACTTCAGGGTAGGCGCGCGGGGTAACAATTTTTCGCGGGCAATTTTTCAGGGCAATTGCTGGTGTTAGTGCCTCAATAATCCCCGGCACCATGGTTGTTATGGTGTCAGGATGTTTGAAACACATTATTTCTATCATTACATTGTAATGTAAAATGAAATAGTTCAACTCACCATAATGCAGAATCATTGGGAGCCCTGAGCGTGTCACTTGCCACCATCGCTTGTCACTTGCCACTATGCCTGCCACCAGATGGAGATGTCACTTGCCACACTGCCTGGCTGCCACCAGATGGAGATGTCACTTGCCACGCTGCCACCAGATGGGGATGTCACTTGCCACGCTGCCACCAGATGGGGATGTCACTTGCCACGCTGCCTGCCACCAGATGGGGATGTCACTTGCCATGCTGCCACCAGATGGAGATGTCACTTGCCACGCTGCCACCAGATGGAGATGTCACTTGCCACGCTGCCACCAGATGGAGATGTCACTTGCCACACTGCCACCAGATGGGGATGTCACTTGCCATGCTGCCACCAGATGGGGATGTCACTTGCCACGCTGCCACCAGATGGGGATGTCACTTGCCATGCTGCCACCAGATGTTGTCACTTGCCACGCTGCCACCAGATGGAGACGTCACTTGCCACACTGCCACCAGATGTTGATGTCACTTGCCATGCTGCCACCAGATGTTGATGTCACTTGCCACGCTGTCACCAGATGGGGATGTCACTTGCCACGCTGTCACCAGATGGGGATGTCACTTGCCACGCTGCCACAAGATGGGGATGTCACTTGCCATGCTGCCACCAGATGGAGACGTCACTTGCCACGCTGCCACCAGATGTTGATGTCACTTGCCACGCTGCCACCAGATGGGGATGTCACTTGCCACGCTGCCACCAGATGGAGACGTCACTTGCCACGCTGCCACCAGATGGGGATGTCACTTGCCACGCTGCCACCAGATGGGGATGTCACTTGCCACGCTGCCACCAGATGGGGATGTCACTTGCCACGCTGCCACCAGATGGGGATGTCACTTGCCACGCTGCCACCAGATGTTGATGTCACTTGCCACGCTGCCACCAGATGGGGATGTCACTTGCCACGCTGCCACCAGATGGGGATGTCACTTGCCACGCTGCCACCAGATGGGGATGTCACTTGCCACGCTGCCACCAGATGGGTATGTCACTTGCCATGCTGCCACCAGATGGAGACGTCACTTGCCACGCTGCCACCAGATGTTGATGTCACTTGCCACGCTGCCACCAGATGGGGATGTCACTTGCCACGCTGCCACCAGATGTTGATGTCACTTGCCATGCTGCCTGTCTGCCACCAGATGGAGGGCGGAACAGCGGTGCTGGCAATGAGAGATGTCATCTCTCTCCCCCGCCGCCGCACCGCTGACATTACTTCTTAATCTTTTAAAAAATGGCGCCGGGCGGCGAAATCACACTACTGCGCATGCGCCGCCCGGCCGAGCGCATACAAGTTTTCCCGAGCCCAGCCGCTTCAGAACTGCGCATGCGCAGTAGTGGGCGGCTCGCGGCCATGTTTTCTAAGGGCACCGGTGCCCTTAATCATCTTTAACGAGCAGCCCGAAAGGGGGGGGGCGGCCGCGAAGTCGCCGCAGGAGCGGCGCCGCCCCTGCACCACTGCCGCCCCGAGGCCTGGCCTCAGTGGCCTTATGGCAAATCCGGCCCTGCTTATAATGTGCTAATATGCAATGCATACTTGCACATTATGGTAATACCTTGAGGGGGAACTTTTTTTTACATTTTTTTGTGGGGGGGGGGTTAACAGACTGTACATTTTTCTAATGATAGATCTTCCTTAAGGACCATGCCCAGTCCTGCCTCCATGTGACAGTTCTCACAGTTCTCAGGATTGACAACTGATCACTCAGGTACCCAGTTCTTCACTGTGATTGTGGAGGAGAGGCACTTGCTTTCAAAGTACCAGGTATTTCATGGGGTGTCAGGAATGCAAGAAACATAAGTATCAACAGTGGAGTGGCTCAGCTATTCAGCAAGCCTAAATAGACAAATACCCTGACCCCCACAGTGTGTAGATTGAGGGTCCATGCACACAGGGCTTAAAAAAATGTTGCTTCTAGTTTAGTTTTGTGCTTTGCCTGAAAAAGCAGCTCAATGTTACCCTATGGGGTTGATTTACTAAAGGGAAAAAGACTGTGCACTTTGCAAGTTTCCCTCTGCAAGAGCAGTTGCTCCAGAGCTTAGTAAATGAGCAGAAGCTCTGCTGACTTCCATCATCCAATCATGTGCAAGCAAAAATGCTGTTTTTTTAATTTTCCTTGCACAGGATTGGGTACTCTTTGCAAAGTCAAGCCTTACCTCATTGACTAAGCTCTGGAGCAATTGCACTTGCAGAGGGCAACTGCACTCTGCAAAGTGCACAGTCTATTTGCCTTTAGTAAATCAACCCCTATGTGTCAATGCACATTAAGACGTTTAGAGGCATATTTTGAGCTCAGAGGCAGAAAAAAAAAAATCTTCTGGTTTACATTTTTGAGAGGAGTTTTCTGGCAGAAAAAATGCAAAATGCTACTAAATGCCTGTACAAAAATGTTTTATACAAGTGGGGTTTTTTTCTTCCAAAAGAACTGGCATTTATTTAAGCCCAGTGTACATGGACCCTTAAGCAGAACCCCAAGTAAAATTAGAAGTTACGGTAGACAAAAACAAGCATCTAACCCCTGCAGTGCAGGGGGAGCCCTGCTGAAAGGTTTATACTGTATGCTTGTTTTTGCTTAGGGGAACATAGATCAGCAGTCCTGCATTGTAAATAAGCATGACAATGGTGGGCCACAACCCATAGCTTTGGAAAGAGAAAAAGTGTGCCAGTTGCTGGGGGAGTGAGGAATAAAGTATGTAAAACTGTTTATGTTTCCCCTCCACAAACCCTTGCAGTGCAGGGAAAGCCCATCTGCAAATGTAACTTTTACTTTTAACCAGATGGAAACTTTAAGGCTTGGTTCACATATGTGCGGCCATGGGTTTGTGCCTGGGGCAGGTGCAATTCAGGTATGAGTTTTTGCCTGAATTTGCACCTGAACTGGACCCAAAGACGCACAGGACCCTTCTGCAATCTGGACCACAGCCGCCTCGGACCTGTATGAACCAACTCCATTGAGAGCCGGTCACACTCGCCTGTCATGCAAATTGGATGCAGTAAAACCCACATCCAATTCGTATATATGTGTACTCAGCCAACACTGTGCAGAAAGAATGTCAATCTATCTTCTCTTTTAAACTAGGAGCATGCACCTGTGTGTGTTCTTAGTTCTGAGACCACAATTTCACTAACAGCTGCTGGCATATATTAACAAAGAAAAGAAAGACTAGAAAGATTTTGCCTTTTTTGAAGCCTTACTTATAAGGCCTTTATAACATGTCTACCTTGACCTAATCAATGTAAATCAGCATTTTTGTCTTCTAGCCATTTATGTCATCAAAAACACTGGCTCTCTTGAAGTTTGTATTTAGTGCTTAGCAAACTTATTGGTCACATGTGCCTATATATTGTACAAAATGCTGTGTTTGATTACAGCAACATCATGTATTGAATATTGGGAAAACGCCCAAAAAATATTAAACCGCTGGTATTTGATCCCATACAGATGTTCCAAAATATTTCCCTCTGCATCCTCCTTATGCTGGGGATGTAATACCCATACTGGCAATTTAATACATACACTATGGGGATGTAAGGTACTATCTAGTTTCTGGAAGACAATTTCCTCCTTTATAGCATCCCTCACAGGAAACCTAAAGACACTCACGCCAGCAACAAGCTTATTAGGTCTAAACCTAGACCTGTACCCACTACAGTATAGGACTATTATTGCTAATGTCATAATAGCCGCAAGACTCACCATAACTTAACTATGGAAATCTACCTTAGCTCCTAACCTATCAGATGTTATTCTGAGACTAAACTCTCAGGCTCACTATGAATTAATGTTAGCTCACAAACATTTATAAAACTTTGGCATGAATGGATCTCATATTCTAGGGCTTCAAATTTTCTAAAAAATATTAAAGTGGGGTTCCACCCAAAAAAAAAAAAAAAAATACACGAAAAATCCTAAAAAAAACCCCCAAAAAAACATTTGGATATTTTTTTTTTAAACTTACCTCTAAATGCCTGTTGCTAGGGGGTCCCTCGTAGTCTGCCTCTTCCAGTGCCTGGGCTGGTGACATCACTTCCCCCTCGGCACAGGAAGGGCTCCGCTCTGCTCCCTCCCTCCTGTCAATCTGGGACCCATTACAGGTCCCAGGTAACTGAGCGGCCAATCACGGCGCACGGCGCCGCTCACGCATGCGCAGTGGGTGCCAGGCTGTGAAGCCACAGCCCGGCGCCCACAGTTGCAATGCCGGCGCCGCTGAACGGAGGGGGAGATGAGCGGGGCTTCAATCCCCCGCATTGCTGGACCCTGGGACAGGTAAGTGTCCAATTAAAAGTCAGCAACTGCAGTATTTGTAGCTGCTGACTTTTATTTTTTTTTTTTTTTTGACTGGACCTCCTCTTTAAGAACTGTTGAACTTGTTTCTGAACCATAATCTTCTCCAAGGCACTGTGATTAGTAAGGTAACTTCCAACCCTTTATTTTTCCTTCTTTCTCTTTCTAATACATTAAGCTACAATCCCTTGTTTACAGTAAGTTCCCTTTGGGGTAAACAGGGATTATATAACTGTTTTTAAACGCCTTAAAAGTTTTCAGTTTGACTATAGTATTTTATAGTAACTTACTTTAAGCACCTCTTATTTATTTTAGAATCTTATATATGTATTTCTGTGACAACACTATTTCAATATGTAACTGAATTATTCTTGTTTTACATTTAAATATTCTATAAAAAATAGGTAACAAAAATACTGTGTTTGATATGTATCAATACACATAAATGTATCTATCATTGATACCAAAATACTTCTTTTTTTACTGTGCAGGTGAGGGAGACACTGGCAGCAGAGACAGGGCTGACTGTTCGTGTTGTTCAGGTTTGGTTCCAGAACCAGAGAGCCAAGGTACAATGGACCAAAGCGTAACCCTAAAGTTCCTCTTTTCCTTCTATATGAGGAAATATATCAAATCAAAACATGTAATCTTGCCTAGATGGAACCAAGTATTCCAGAACTTTCCACTTGGCTTCCCAGTCCCACTTAGTTTTAATTCATCTCAAAGGTGTTCTATCGGATTGAGGTTAGGACTCTTGCAGACCAGTCAAGTTCCTCCACCCCAAACTCGCTCATCCATGTCTTTATGGACCTTGCTTTGTGCACTGGTGCACAGTCATGTTGGAACAGGAAGGGGCCATCCCCAAACTGTTCCCATAAAGTTGGGAGCATGAAATTGTCCAAAATGTCTTGATATGCTGACGCCTTAAGAGTTGCCTTCACTGGAACTAAGGGGCCAAGCCCAACCCCTGAAAAACAACCTCACACCATAATTCCCCCCCCCACCACCACCACCACCACCACCACCACCAAATGATTTGGACCAGTGTACAAAGAGTCCTAACCTCAACTCGATAGAACAGCTTTTGGGATGAATTAGAGCACAGACTGCGAGCCAGGCCTTCTCATCCACATCAGTGCCTGACCTCACAAATGCGCTTCTGAAAGAATGGTCAAACATTCCCATAGACACACTCCTAAACCTTGTGGACAGCCTTCCCACAAGAGTTGAAGCTGTTATAGCTGCAAAGGGTGGGCCAACTCCATATTGAACCCTATGGACTAAGACTGGGAAACCATTAAAGTTCATGTGCGTGTAAAGGCAGGCGTCCCACTACTTTTGGTAATATAGTATATAAGAACCAGGGGCTGACCAGCCCACCACATAACACTGAAAGGTCACTTTTGAGTAGACTAACCCTTTAAACATTTTTACTTGTATATCCACTAAAATATCACTTTTGGGTGTACTGATATTTTTCACCTGTATATGCTTGCACTTAATGTTCCCTTTGACCAGAATGCAGTCGCACCTCCAGAAATCTCAACACGCCTGTCACTGCAGGAATCTTTTAGTTACTATCCCCAGTGTTTCATCAATAATCATCATCACCATCACGACATCATTCTACTTTGGGACTGAGGAGACAGCAGGTTGAGAAAGTCAGTCCAGTTCTACCCTTCCTTGACTATGGTTTCTCATTATTCTTGAGGGATTCTCAAAGTTTGTTGCAGCTAAGCATCTTTCAGAGCATGGGAGATTTGTAATGTAATGTTCTTAAAAAAGTAGAACACGGACAGGGTCAGCAAAATAGCACTTGTCCCCTAGACCTGCATATGGTGTACATGTCAAAGTACCTGTGATCACGACTCTAATGCCCCGTAAACACGGTCGGATTTTCCAACGAAAAATGTGTGATAGGACCTTGTTGTCGGAAATTCCGACCGTGTGTGGGCTCCATCACACATTTTCCATCGGATTTTCCGACACACAAAGTTTGAGAGCAGGCTATAAATTTTTCCGACAACAAAATCTGTTGTCGGGCATAATACTGGTGCATTAGACCAGAGATGAACCTTTTGTGAGTCAAGACCACACTGGGACCCAAAGATACATTTTTAAAGTCCATGCAATTCCTTATCCTCGGACATACTGTACATCTTTTTGGGTCCAAGAAAAGGTGCAATTTACATTAGGAATCCCAGTGCATTAGAATATCAAAACTTGCAGTTTCAACTTACAATGGGCTGAATTTAGAGCGTATCTCAACCCTTTTCTTTATTTTGGATAGAAATGTGAGGGGTTAAAACTCCTGTCAGATGTATTGCTGTCTGTGTCACTGCCAGCATGATCCACTATCTCTATTTTACCTGGTGACAACTGTTTCTATGACTGAAAGTGATGAAAAATCCACAATTTTGAACTAGCCCTAGCACAGAAATAGGGGGGAAATTTTATAATGGGGACAACGGACTAAAAAGGCATTTACTTTAGAGAGATTTCCTCTTACTTCCTGTTGTATCTACAGGACAGGAAGTGAAGGGAAACAACCCCAGTTGGACACGGATAGCAAAAACATGGATAGGCGTTTTAACTATTCTTTATTCTATCCAAAATACTGTACATTTTAAAAAGTTTTAACTTTAAATACACTTCAATTATACTTGCCTATACATGCCAAAAATCATTTTTATAGCCCCTTGGATTTACCTGCTCATATCTATATACTCTCTATGCAACCACTTCTTTTTAGATGAAGAAGATAGCACGGAGACAGCAACAACAAGACCACGACCAGCTGGCAACACAACGCCTGGGATCCACCTGCAGGAACCGTAGGAACAGCAGACAAAGCAACGAAGACAGTGAAGGTGAGAAATGTCAAAAGACTACAAACGTTCATGGACACAGAGATTTCTAAGTAATTTATATGTCTAGTGTAAATTTCCCAGCACTTCATGCACAGCCTGCCATAAAAGTGAATGGCTGTACGCTCTTGTAAATGCTGATGCTTCTTGGTATCAGTTTTTACTTGCACAAGCATACTCAATGTATTGTCTGAACATGGAAGAGTTCCATTGGGAAATACATCAAACACACATATGCAGGAAAACACCAATGCAAAGATGCATAAGTATGTACAAGGGTAGTGCGCATCCAGCCATTCAGTTTTATGGCAGGCTGTACATGCCACCCGTGACTCCCCAGGTGCGGAAAAGCAGTGGGCAATTTCATAGTAGGTAAGGTTGCATAAAGACAATAGTCCATCCAGTTCAACCCTCGTAGGTGCACGTGTGCCAGTGTCACTAATTATTTCCCATATCCCTGTATGTAACAAGTTAAAAATATTTATTTTTGCTAGAAAATGACTTAGAACCCCACTTTTTTCTAACACCCTAGAGAATAAAATGGCGGTCGTTGCAATACTTTCTGTCACACCGTATTTGCGCAGCGGTCTTACAAGCGCACTTTTTTTTTGGAAAAAATACACTTTTTTTAATTAAAAAATAAGACAACAGTAAAGTTGTCTTATTTTTTTCATAGTATGAAAGATAATGTTACGCCGAGTAAATTGATAGCCAACATGTAACGCTTTAAAATTGCGCCCGCTCATGGAATGGCGACAAACTTTTACACTTAAAAATCTCCATAGGCGACGTTTAAAAAATTCTACAGGTTGCATGTTTTGAGTTACAGAGGAGGTCTAGGGCTAGAATTATTGCTCTCGCTCTAACGATCGTGGCAGTATCTCACATGTGTGGTTTGAACTTGAACACCGTTTTCATATGCGGGCACTACTCGCATATGCGTTCACTTCTGCACGCGAGCTCGACTTACACTGTTCTTTAAAAAAAAAATTGTCACTTTTATTCCTATTACAAGTAATGTAAACAACACTTGTAATAGAAAAAAGCATGACAGGACCTCTTAAATATGAGATCTGGGGTCAAAAAGACCTCAGATCTCATATTTACACTAAAATGCAATAAAAAAAAATGTCCCTTTTAAGGGCTATGGGCGGAAGTGACGTTTTGACGTCACTTCCGCCCTGCAATGATATGGAGATGGCTGGGGGCCATCTTCCCCTCACTCATCTCCATACCTAACAGGAGAAAGGACCCAATCGCCTCTGCCACTACCGACGGCTCCGGGAAGCGGCAGAGGGCACCGGAGCGCAGCGGGAGGGGGGCCCCTCTCCCGCCGCCGATAAAAGTAATAGCGGACCGCCCGCTGAAGAAGAGGATACCGGGGTTATGGCAGCTAGCTGCTACCATAACAACAATATTCCTCTTCAAAGTAGCGCGTAAAATGACGACGAGCAGTCCGTAAGTGGTTAAGATGCACATCCAAGAGTCTCTTAAAAATATCAATACTCCCCGCAGCCACCACCAATTGTGGAAGAGAGTTCCACATCCTTATTGCCCTGACAGTGAAAAACCCCCTGCGCAGTTTAAGGTTAAACCGCTTCTCCTCCAATCTCATTATGTGGCCCGTGTCCTCTTACACTCCTTGAGACTGAAACGTTTTTTTCGTATGCTGGGATCGTCATTGAGGTATATGTGAATCTCTCTCATATCTCCTCTCCAGTGCTGTTTCTCCAGCGACAACAAATTTTTGTTTTTGTAGTCGTTCCTCGTAATTGAGGTCCTCCAGTCCCCTTATTAGTTTTGTTGCCTTTCTTTGGACTCTCTCCAGCTCCAGCTCATCCCTTCTGAGGACTGGTGACCAGAACAGGACAGAATACTCCAGAAGTATTCTAACCAGAGTTTTATAAAGTGGCAGGATAATCGTTCTATCTCTGGAGTATATCTCTTTTTTATGCATGCTAATATTCTGCCGGCTTTGGTAGCTGCAGCTTGACATTGCATGCTATTGCTCAATCTGTCATCTACTAGGACCCCCAGATTTTTCTCCATCCTTAATTCCTGCAGCGGTTCTCCCCCTAGTGAGTAGTTTGCATTTATGTTTTTTTGTCCCCAAATACATTACCTTACATTTTTCCACATTAAACCTAATTTGCCATGTATTTGCCCACTCCATTATTTTGTTCAGGTCCATTGGTAAAATTTATATATCCTGATGTGAAGT
Source organism: Lithobates clamitans (assembly GCA_037952925.1). Taxonomy (NCBI): domain Eukaryota; kingdom Metazoa; phylum Chordata; class Amphibia; order Anura; family Ranidae; genus Lithobates; species Lithobates clamitans. The sequence goes on from JBBGZY010002435.1 coordinate 625,447, forward strand.
TATTGCCCTGCTTAATTTTGTGTCGTCCGCAAAAACTGAGCTATTTATTCCATCCTCTATATCATTTATGAATAAATTGAATAGAATTGGTCCCAAGACAGAACCCTGGGGCACCCCATTTATCACTTCAGATCAGTCTGAGTACATGTTATTTATCACTACCCTTTGGACACGCCCCATGTAACCAGTTTTTTACCCATGAACAAACCTTATGGTCCGCGCCTGCAGACCTCAGCTTGTAGATTAAGCATTTATGGGGGACTGTATCGAATGCCTTTGCAAAATCCGGGTACACTAGATCCACGGGCCTTCCCCTGTCTAGATGGCAGCTCACTTCCTCATAGAATGTTAACAGATTGGTCTGGCAAGAATGACTTTTCATAAACCCATGCTGGTAACTACTTATGATATTTTTTCTTCAGTAAATTTTTGGATATAGTCCCTTATCATCCCCTCCAATAATTTACCAATGATTGATGTTAGGCTGACTGGCCTGTAGTTTCCAGGGACTTGTCTCTGTCCTTTTTGAATGTTGGTACCACATTGGCTTTTCTCCAATCAGCTGATAAAAATCCTGTCAGTATGCTGTCAAAGATTAGGAATAATGGTCTAGCTATAACCTGATTGAGTTCTCTGAGGACTCTCGGGTGTAAGCCATCTGGTCCTGGTGATTTATTTGTATTGCATTTTTTAAGGCTTTCCTTCACTCCGGCCTCTGTTAGCCACAAGGGTAAGTCCTGTGATGTGTCACTAACAGTACTGTCGCAGTCAGTTTACCATTCTTTTTCCTGCATAAAAACTGGGGAAAAAGAAGGCATTTAGTACAGTTGCCTTCTCTGTGTCATCCATAACCATCCTCCCATCCTCCTCTTTTGTGGGCAATGTGCTCTGATCTTGCCTTTTTACTGTTAATGTATGTAAAACATTTCTTTGGATTTATTTTACTCTCCTTCGCTATGTGTCTCTTGTAATTTTTTTGCCCGCCCTGATTGCATCCCCCCCCATTCCTTTTTACATTCCTTGTAGTGTTGGAATGCTCCTCTCTACCACCCTTGCATCATTTTTTACATAGACATACCCCTCCCACTCTTTTACCTTCCCTGTCTTTCCGATACAAGGAATACCCCTGGATATTTGCCAGCCAATCATGTGAGCTGTCAAACCAATTTTCAGTTATTCCCACAAAGTCTAAGTCCTCCTCATGTAATAGCAGCTCCAGTTCCTCCATTTTGTTAGCTAGGCTCCTAGCATTTGTGTATACTCCTCTCAGCCTTGTATGGGTGCATATTAACTTCCCCTTAGTTTTCCTCTGGCTTTGTTTCCGAACTGTCCTTGCATTCACCCCAGGATTAGAAGTTACAGCTGTATTATCCCTGCTGACTCCACTTTTACCCTCTGTTCTTTGCTCACTGCCGGCTATTGCTTCCTCTGACCCCCCCCCCCATACCTAATTTAAAAGCCCCTCCAACTTTGTGGTCATCTTTCTTCCCAATAGGGCTGTACCATCCTCATTAAGATGCAGCCCATCCCTACTAAAGAGCCGGTAACCGACTGAGAAGTCAGTCCAGTTCTCCAGGAACCTAAACCCCACTTTCCTACACCAATTCCTCAGCCACTTGTTCAGTTCCCTAAGCTCCTGCTGCCTCTCTGGTGTGGCTCGTGCCACAGGTATTATTTTAGAGAAAACTACCTTGGAGGTCCTTTTCCTCAATCTATTCCCTAAGTCACTGAAATATTTTTTTAGGACTCTCCACCTTCCACTCACTTTGTCATGTTTGCCAACGTGTACCATGACCACTGGGTCCTCCCCAGCCCCGCCCAATAATCTATCCACCCAATCTGCAATGTGCCGAACCCGAGCACCCGGTAAACAACATACCGTTTGGTGACCACGGTCTTTCTGACAGATTACCCTCTATGTCCTCCTAATAGAGTCCCCTACTACCAGCACTTGTCTAGCCTTTCCTATATTTCTACCCCCCTCCTTACTGGAGCCGTCACTCCCCTGGCAGCTAAGTGAGGGCACCTGCTCCAGAACTGCCATCCCTGAGCTTATATCCCCAGCATCATGCAACCTGGCATATTTGTTGGGGTGTACCAGCTCAGGACTAGCCTCCCTAGCGCTCTTCCCCCTACCCCTCCTTCTAGTTGTCTCCCAGCTACCTACCTCTGGCTCCTGTGCCTTCAAATTAATGCAGGGCATATAAAATGCATATAAATCTGTGTGCATGAACCCTGATTCAGGTCCTTCAGGAAGCCTAGAGGCAAAACATTCTACAAGATTCCATTTCATGCAAAGATTCTTGCTAACTATCAGTTATAAATTCCATCTTAATGAACGGTGCATTTAGCACCTCAAACCTGATGTCCCTGTGTGTTCCTAAAGCCTTATTCCACATTTCTGACTTCCTTTCATCCCACACCCATATTTAGGGTGCCGCATGAAAAACAGTGCCAAAACAGTGACGACACAGTCTCCCATCCCCACTCCTGAATCACAGGGTTCTTCTCATCGCACTCTTCAGTGTTTTTTATATTTCTGTGTAACTGTGCCTGGCTCCATTCAACAACCTTCTCTGCATTGTCCATTCTCAGATCCATTTACAGAGATCTATGAATGGAATGCTACAAATACCATCTCCCACCACTGCAGAGGGACTTGTAGTTCTCAAATATAGCACAACTGTGGTGTCTTCACTGCACTTGTAGTCCATTGTTTACTTAGGTATGAATAGGTATGCTTGTGTGAATGAGGCCTTAAAAACGTATCCCCTTGTGATCTGGTGTTGCTAGCATTCCTCAAAAAGAAGCATTTGAGGAAAGTGGCTAGATAGCACTGGACCCATAGGGTTATCCTGCTGGTATTGTTATCTTAATCTTAGGGTATTGATGTTGGTGTAAATGATCTGATTCCTGGTCAGGTGGCTTCTACACCCCAGAGGATCTCCACAGTCTCCTGGGCTTGTAGTGTAATGTAATGAGAATTTAAATTGTATTGCCACACCAAAGCTAGGCGATCCAGATACAACTTTATTCCATTAAAAGTCAGGGGTGCAGTCCAAAAAGTAGCCAATGGGTTTCAGGTAGGGTTGCCACCTCATCCCTTTAAACCCGAACACCTTTGAATTACACAGGTTCTGAGGTTAATTAAATGTAGATAAGGCACCAAGTGAGTTTAATTACCACCTTAATCAGCCACAGAACCTGTGTAATTATTATGTGTTCAGGTTTAAAGAGATGAGGTGGAACCCCTAGTTTCAGGGGTCCATGAGCACCGCCTTCATCAGGTCTTGACTGATTATAATGTTAACACACCAGTAGTGAACTGGACCTAAAATGGTATTTTTTCCAGTGTGAATTGTAGGCACAGGTCTTTTCAGCAGATTTTTTGGCTGACATTTAATGGAAATAGTTGTATCTCTCCCTCCTAGAAGTGGCGTGGCGCTTCAATTTCAATTCTTGGAAAAGAAGCATGACAAGTAAACATGCACCTTCCCACACCTGCTATCCAGACTGGCGACTAGCTTAACAGGTAGCTGAACATCCTCTAATAACCTACAGGCACACCTAAGTAGATCTTCCCAATCCTCCGCTCCTTCATGATGCTAGACCAGTCCCTAAAGCATCAATCCCCCCCCCATGCTCTGATGCTCTAGGGTCCTGACATCATTGAGACCGAAGTAGGGTCCATAGCTGGATGTGAGGATGCAGAGGGACGGTCCACTGCTGGAGCATGGGGGAGTTCTGGGAGAGCAGATGATCAGGTAAGTAAAAGTACTTTTACTCTCTTCTAGACTAAACAAGCGGTTAACCCTAACAAACCCTTGCAAATTTATCAGACTTGGTTTTAAAGGAATAACATTTCTAAACTCTGAATTTTATGAACCTGACAAAGGGATATTGAGCATGCTATGATTTTCTTTATGATCAGCTATAACTATTACCATTAATTGCCTTTTGTTGTTTAAACCAAAACAAAAAAATTATTCCATTGCATGGCTAATGAGGGACCTCACTTTAGCCTAAAGAGGCAAACTACTTTTCCCTTTCTTTTCCTATCTCCTGTTCTTTGCTTAATTTATTAGATGGTGGCAGTGGTATAGAAGGTGTTATTTTGCCATACTCCAGAATGGTCCAACAGTCTCTTCTTCCATTGGATCAGAGTGTCTTCAATACAGACCTGTATAGACAGGGCCTCACACCTCCACAAATGCCCGGGGACCACCTTCATCCATATGGTGAGTATTCTGAAGTGGCAGTTCTTTTATTGGACACTACAGACTGCAATGACACACAATATTCATTCATAAAGCTCAAGTTCACTTTTGTTTCTGCAACATAATTTTCTGAGCATTTTTCCTTTTACAATTTTATTTAAAATTTTATATTTGAACAGAACTCAACTACCTTGTTTGTATCCAAGCTAATCACTTAAAATAAACCCCCTACAATGTCAAAGAAAAAGCAAACCTGACAAAAAAAGGACCTGTTTGGGGCTACATTTTCTAAGGATGTTATTGATGACCAGCTCTAAATAAAGATTGAAATTCAGATTATAATTTAAATAAAAATTCAGCATTTATCACTGTATTTACTATACCTCATGCATCATTCATGAAGGTGCTATGGGAGGAATGGGGGATCAAGTACAGCATAGCTCCCCTTGACATCCAATGATCAAAAAGCATATCTAAACCCAAATACAAAAATGTTAAATATTGCAGACTACCAGTTCTTAGATGTAGTGGCTGAATTTGTTTTCATTTTTGGGGGCAATTCTTTACCTTATATAACTTGGTATTCTTGCAGAAAACGCACTTCGATAACCTCTGAACTGTATCTATGGAGGCAGGAATGGTTGTCACCCAAGCTGAACTTTAAACATGTCTGTCTTTGATCATCTCATTTACATGTAGATGAGGAGATTAGTAGCATAAAAAAATGATAAGATTGTTTTTTTCTTTCGGTGACAGGGACACATTTCTGGAGACAGGTATTTTCTGTACTTGTTGAAAATGGTCTTAGCCTGAAAAATGAAAATGAATGCAGCCAGCCACCAGATCCAAAGACTAGTAAGCTGCAATAAATTACATTTTTGTTTTTGGGGTTAAAGTATCTATTAACCCCTTCCCATCCAGCCTCAGCATCCCTTTAACAGGGTTTTTTCGCCAGGGGGCAGGAAGGATTGTACATGATTGGCTGTCAGTGGTCACATGATCGAGAGCCAGTCTTGCTGGCTACTAATCATTTGCAGATAACTGGAGCTGTTTTTGACAGCTCAGTAATTGTGCTAGGTGCTCTTAGCACAGAAAGCTGTTCTACCTGTGGACATGTATGTGCGGTATATGAGCATTAAAACCCACCCTCTTTGTTGCTGCACAAATACGTTATGTGGGCAGCAAGAGGTTGAAGAATGACAGGTGCAGACAACTCTAGGCTTAAGAGATTGTCTAATTTACATACTAGCTGCCCTCCCAGCTGCTCAAACTGAGACACGCTGTTAATAGGTTACACTGAAATCAATAAAACCAAACTTTACAAAGAATATCTATCTATTTTTTAAACAAAAGGCTGTGTAGATTAGGTCAGTATTTCCAATCTAATGTTTAGAAACAAACAATACATAAATACAAAACTACCCCAGGCTCAAGTGAAATAACCCCCAAGTAATCACCCACTTTAGGTGCCCCAGTCCACCTACCCTATAGAACAGGCATCAATAAATGGTGGAACGCGGTCTGAATTCGGACCAAGTCTCTGTCCCATCCAGACCCGCTGAAGCGGGTCTGGATGGGACATATTTTACTGCTATGAAGGATGGCGGGAAACAGGGGGTAATGTGAAGAAGGGCTGGAGACTGCGGTGTAAAGGAGGGGAGTGATATAACAGTGGGGCGAGGAATGGGAAGGGGGTGGGTCTAAGGAATGCAATGTGAAGGAGGGGGTGAGGACACTTCTGTGAAGGGGGATAGATGTGAAGTGGGGTCCTGTTATTTAAAGGGGGGGGGATCTTGATATGAAGGGAGCCTTTGATATAAAGAAGGGGGGGGGGGTTGTGTTGTGCAAGGGGGACTGAGAACACTGATGTAATAACAGGATTGTGATGTGAAGGATCTGAGGCTAGGTTCACATCACTGCATCCTGCATTCTGCATTTAGGCAGCCCATTCATTCTAATGGGCTACTTTGTATGCAGAAATGCAGAGGCAGAAGTCCCTGACCCTTTTTTTAAATTGTGGCAAACCAAGCTGCATGGTACTGCTACACTATGCGAGTTGGCGCTCGCAAAAAATGTGCTGTGTTTGCCAATGCGCAGAGGTGCCATTAAGAATCAAACATGTGATTCGGACCTCTGCTTAAAGAAAATTTTACTGACTGGACCTCCGTGAATTTTAATTCAATACCCCTGCTATAGAACTATGTGTGCTGAACCCTTCTATTTTTTTTGTTTGGACTTTTCCAAGATTAATTTGCAAACTATTGGTAGAAAGGTGCATGGGTAGCTGGGCACAGCCATAAGGGACATGTACCAAAAGCCCCCCGCCTCCTTATTAAAAAGGTAGTGCTACCGTGCAATGGCAGCTTTGTTGCTGATGTTTGTTTACGGACATCAACTGGGGGTTCAGGCATGTGAAGCAGTTCATTGAACTACAAACAAACTGGATTTGGGCTGAACTCAGCCCTAATTGTTAGGACCGGATCCTTGGAATGTAATTCATTAAAGTATGGGGACCAGTCACTCTAGTGGATTTCATAGTTGTATTTTCAGTGGCACTAGAAAGCAGAAAGGGTGAGGAAACTAGATACCCAAACCAGCAGTAATTCTGATCAATAGCTTCTGTAGTAAGGCAGCAAAAAGATCCCTAAAAATGTGGTTCTTGGTTCTGCTTGGACATTCTATTTGCAACTGCAGATTTTTAGTGTCTGTTTTCTCCTATCACCCAGTTTAGCTCCACATTATTATTATAATTTTTATCATACAGGATTTATATTAACATTCAAAATAATAAGCTGCGCTATATTATTTTGAATGTTGTTTGTAATGCGTGTGTCTTGCATTAGTTAGTTGCAGCTTATTTATAGATATTTAAATCATATTATTTATTATTATTTTTTATTTTTGGGATAGCGCAGTAAGAGAACCTATAGGATTTATATTAAACCAACAGTTTGCGCAGCGCTTTACAATATAAGGGGGTAAAGTACAATTACAATATATTTCAATACAGAAGGAATAGGAGGGCCCTGCTAATTGAGCTTACAAAGCGAGGGGAAGATGGTACAAAAAGTAATAGCTGCAGGGAATGATCTAGTGGAGGCTACTCAAGTATGGCTTTTTAGGTGGGGTAGGCTTCCCTGAATAAAGGATCGCCTACAGGCAGGGTAGGAGCTGACTAGACATATTAGGGTAGGGAGTTCCAGAGGATAGAAGAGGTTCTGGAAAAGTCCTGGAAGCGGGTCTGGGAGGAGGTAACAAGGGAGCTAGAGAGCAAGACATCCTGGGAAGAGCGGAGAGGACGATTTGGGTCATATCTGCAGATGAGGTTGGTGATATTCCAAATAATGACAAACACAAAGTCGCTTGAGAGTGGGCCCAAAGATACTTAGTAGGCTATACAGTATTTCCATCCTGCCTTTAATGGATAAGTCTCATCTTGTTGCCCTCAGACTGGGGAAGTCTGGAACCACTGAAACCACAAAACAAAACAGAGTATAATACTTAACACTTTTTTTAATAATAAAAGCCATGTTTTTAGGATTGGTGCGCCCTCTGTTTTGTTTTGTGGTTGATGATATAGCTGGGGGCGATAATGTGGGTGGTTTGTACATTGTGGTTAATATTTAGAATTTTATACATTGGACTAGTGAAAGCCAGTGAAGAGATTGGCAGAGAGGGGCAGCAGTCACGGAATTAGTTAGTAAGGTGTATAAGCCTGGCAGCAGCATTCATTTTAGACTGAAGGGGGGATAACCTCTGTAAAGGTAGGCCAGTGAGGAGGGAGTTGCAGTAGTCAAGGCAGGATATAACCAAGGAGTAAATAAGTTGTTTTGTGGTTTTGTTAGACAGGAAGTGGCAAATTCTGGAAATGTTGCGGAGCTTGAGGTAGCAAGATTTAGCCAGTGATTGGATCTGGGGGCTAAAGGAAAGGTCAGAGTCTAGGCTTACACCTAGCACCCTAGCGTGTGTGTGGATGGACCAGTGGTTGTGCTATTGATTTCAATGGTAACGTCATGGGGAGGGGATCGGGGAGACATAAAGCTCAGTTTTAGAAAGATTGAGATTGAGGAAGTAGTGTGACATCCATACTGATATGTTGCTCAGTAAATCTCTGATACGTGAGGAGACCGAGGGTATGAGCTGGGGAGTAGAGAGATAGATCTGGGTGTCATTGGCCTAGAGGTGGTACTGGAAACCATGGGAGGTTATCAACTGGCACAGGTAAGAAGTGTAGAGAGAGAATATGAGGGGCCCAAGGACAGAGCCTTGAGGTACCCCAACAGAGAGAGGAAGAGGAGCTGAGGAAATGGCGTTTTATGTGACACTGAAAGTGCACTGAGAAAGATAAGAGGAGAACCAGGAAAGAGCAGAGCCGCAGAGGCCAAGGGAGTGGAGTTTATTGAGAAGGAGCAGTTGGTCAACTGTGTCAAAGGCAGCGGAAAGGCCTAAGAGAATGAGTATGAAGTAATGGCCATTGGTTTTAGCAGTTAGTAGGTCATTAGTAAGTCTTAGTAGGGCAGTTTCCGTGGACTGTTGTGGGCAGAAGCCAGACTGTAGGGAATCGAGGAGGTTGTTGTCAGTGAGGTAGCGACGGTTGTGGACAAGGCGTCCAAGAAGCTTGAAGGCAAATGGGAGAAGGGAGATGGGTCTTAATTTATTCATACAGGCAGGGTCTAGTGAGGGTGTTTTAAGTATGGTGGTAAACAGTGCATGTTTGAGAGGGGAGGGAAAGGTGCCAGAGGAGAGGTTGTAGATGTGGGTTAGAGAGTTTAGGATAGAGCAGGAAGGGGATCATAATAATTGTGAGGGGACAGGATCCAGGGGACAGGTGGTGAGGTGGGCCTCAGAAAGGTGTTTGGCAACTTCCTTAGTGGTAATGGGGTCGAAAGGAGGAAAGTATTGAGTGTGGTATTGCACCTGATGTGTTGGTTGGTGGAGAAGGCTGGAGGCTGGATATCTCATCACGCATTGTGTTGATTTTGCTTTTGGAATGACTGGCAATCACCTGGGCAGTAAGTAAGTTGGTGGGTGAAGATAGTGGGGGGTGAAGTAAAGTGTTAAGGGTAGAAAAGAGTAGACATGGAGTGGATGAGAGGGATATAATGTTTCCACTAGTTCTTTTACACTCATTACCCAACACACTTGTGCAGCTTAAAGGAGGAAAGCTGGTGTATATTTTACGAGGCCCAGTTCTTAGGAGGATTCTGTTAAGCAGTGGCCTTAACACAGGGATCCTGCCATTTAGACGGCTAGACCATACAGCCACTAGACCATTACTTCTACGGAAGCTTCGTCACTAGCCACCACAGCCTCCTCTCCCAAACTGGGTGCTTCTCCTTCTTTCAATTCTTATTCTCAATCCCACAGAAGGTAAACATAAGGGTTTACACTTCGTTTCCTGTATCCATTCACTGTATGAGCATAAACTTATTCCCTCTCCCTAAAATAATTCAGACCAAACAATTTACTTAACCAGCAACTTTTTTTTTTTCTGAAGAATTTGTTGTCATTGGTAGATTCAATAATGCAATACAGTATGGTACAATCTCCATTTACAGTGTAATTTTAATTCCCTTCCCATTAAGCAGTGGCGGAATTATCAGGGTCACAGCAGTCGCGCTTGCGACTGGGCCCTGCAGTTCCGCCACTTCAGGGGTGCCCGTCCGCCTGCCTGTCTGCCAGTTCGCTCCCCCACAGGGGGGCTTTCGCCCGCTGACAGAGCTGAGGGGAGAGAAGGCAGAGCTGAGACTGTGGACGGCCCCGCCTATCCAGAGAGAATGTAGGGACGTTCACTGAAAGTCAGCAGACCAACTGACACCAGTCGAGTGAAAGGGGAGGAGCTCTCTCCTCTACGACTGGGCTGGAAGCACCATGTAACAGGATTCTAAGGAGGAATCGATTGTTTGACCTAAGTAAATGAAAAATTGTCAGTGCAATCGATCCCAACCTCCACCACCTCTGCCTCTTACTGATCCCATCCCCCCACCACCACTGGTGCCACCCCCCTCAACACCACCGCTGCCAACCCCCTCAACACTACCACTGCAACCCCCCTCAACACCACCGCTGCTGCCACCCCCTCAACATTACCACTGCCATCGCTGCCACCCCCCCTCAAAGCCACCGCCACTGCCACCCCCCTCAACACCGCCGCTGCCCCCCTCCCTCAACACCATCACTGCCACCCCTCCCAACACTAATGCTGCCACCCCCTTAACACTACCGCTGCCACCCTCCTCAACGCCGCCTCTGCCCCCCCAACACCGCCACTGCCACCTGCCCTCAACACCACCGCTGCCACCCCCCTTAACAATACCGCTGCCACCCCCCTCAACACCGCCGCTGTCACAACCCCTCAACACCACCGCTGCCACTGATGCCACCCCCCTCAACCCCCTTAAAAAAAGGGGGGGTTGTTAGGGGGCCTTCATGATTTCTAGTTGCGCCCCTGTCATTGGGTACCTTATTCAGGCTGTGCTGTGGTGTTCATACCTTATAAGTTGCGTTAGTATCCATTCATTAGTAGTTTGGGTTTACCTTAGTCCCATTTTTAGGATCTTGCCAAGGGGTTTCCCCCATTTTTGGTGCATAACTACCAGTGTTAATTTTGGCAGCAAATTTCGATTTTGTTTTAAGCTTAGTCTTAGGACTAAAATGGCATTTTAGTCCCATTTTAGTCTTCAGAAATTGTTTTAGTCGTATTTAGTCGACTAAATCTCCAGTACATTTTAGTCGACTAAAATGTCCTACGTTTTAGTTGGCTAAAATGTTCTATGTTTTAGTTGACTAAAATCTCCAGTACATTTTAGTCGACTAAAACTAATTTTAGTCGTTTAAAATCTAATGGGTGTAATTAAACTGTAATGCATTAATTTAACATATCTCTACAATTTCCAAACTCATTATATACTGCTGGAGTGAAAAATCTAATATGTTATTTATTATGGTATTGAGGTATGAACATGCACTACAGACCAGTGTTCATTTTTAAGCCAAATTTCAATTTAGTTTTAGTCTTAGTCTTTTGACTAAAATGGCATTTTAGTTTTAGTTCCATTTTAGTCTTTTGACTAAAATGCCATTTTGGTTTTAGTTGTATTTTAGTCGACTTAAATAATATTCATTTAGTCGACTAAAATGTTTTAGTCGTTTTAGTCGACTAAATTAACACTGATTACCACATCTCCACTTGTATGGTCCTGTCAACTACCACGACCAACTAACCCTTGGCACAACCCCCTATACCATATACGGTATATCCCCACAACAGAAAGCATCACCAACATTTACACAGCTGCCCACACAGTTAGTTTTAGATTCCTCCATCTACACAACAAGGTGAATAGAGAAATCCCCCCTGCTGGACATTGTATTCTGACAGCAGCACTCTGGCTGCAGCCACTGGTTGAGCAAAATTTCCCAACTAGTTCTTTTGACAGAAGTCAATCAAAGGATTGATTTCTGTCAAGCAGGGACAGAAATCACACTGATCAAAATTTGTCTGCTAGTATAAACAAATGAATAACCCAAGCTATCAATTCCGACAACTAAACAGCAGTGGCAAGAAGCAATGATTAACCTGTTCATCTGCGTTTTTGCATGAGCTTAGGCTAACTACAGCCTAAGGCCCCTTTAAGACAGAGTTGAATTTGTCCAAGCAGATCCGCCTGCTCAGCAGGGGATCTTTCCACTGATCCCCGCTAAGCAGGCAGATGACAGGCCTGTGTCTCCTTCACTTTGCAGAGCAGACACGGACACAGCCCGCTGTTCTCTATGGGGTGGTCACATGGAAACGGACTGCATGTCTGTTTCCATCTGACTGACATTCGATCCGCTCTGCTGGACAGATGGCAAACGTATCCCCATTCATCTGTTTTTAGCGGACCGGATCGGATGCTGGCGGGTGACAGCGGACATGTGTCTGCTGACATCCGCCGCCCTATAGAGAACAATGGGTGGTCCGATGAAAAACAGACAGGCAGACCCAATCGGTCCGCTGGTGTGAAAGGGGCCTAACTATTTCAAGTATACACAAATGAACTAGGGGCACCATTGTTTAAGGTAGGGTGTCAATAAATCAAGTGCTGGTATCCTGTAAAACAGGCACAACCAGATATGTATGGATCTGCACAAAGATCACCAGACTCCACACTAAATGAAAGTAAATGTGTTTTTTAAGAAAAAAATAACACAGATTAAAAATATCACAATAAATACAAACATTCAATACACCAAAGAATACAAAACCCAGTAAAACTAAATAGTGTACCTAATCAGTGTAATGAGAACAACTAAGGAACCTACATAAACTAACTAACTAAACTAGACTATGTACAGATGGCAGATTAAATAGGGCAGAGCAGGATCAGGCTGATGAGCAAGGGATAAGGCAAAATGAGGAGAAGGTACACGGGAGCAGGTATGAGCAGGCGGCAGCAGGATCAGGAACAGAGGCATGAACCGAATCACAGGTCATAGGGAGCAACGTACATGGGATGAGAAGGTTTAACACTGAGGCATTATGGAATAGTAGAGGAAAGACTTTATATCCTACCATCAGCCAGCATCGGGTGAAGACGAATTGCTCGGATCTGCTGGCTGCTGAGAGGCACCTACTGGTGGACAGACACTGGGACTTCACCCTACAGGTCCAGGAACTACAGTACCATCAGCAGGCGATACAGTTTCTGACACAGGGTTCCTACTATAAATAATGGTAATGTTACCAAAGAATGATGATACTGACCATATTGAACTAGCCATCAGAATGTACATACAGTCTTCTAACTAAGTGAATTGCTTTATTCCAACAGACACAGATAGTGTTTTCCACGACATGGACAGTGAAGGTTTGAATTATCTTGGAGGATCTTTGCTGACATCTTCGGAAAGCACCAACATACAAGCCCGCATTGGACCCATTGACCGCCTGTACTCCATGCAGAGCTCCTATTTTGCCTCCTGACATGATAAATTACGTGATTTGTGGATGCTTCAGATGGTGTACTGGAAAAATATTTTCACATTTGAAACATGAACTATACTATAAATAGATTTGTCTGTTTTAGGTTTAGTAATAATTTCTATTTAGTCCAAGAACATATTGTACCTATATTGCATGGTGCAAAGATAAATTCACTGCATAGAGCAATGACATCACCATATTGCACTTGCACCTGTGATGTAGCCATGGATAAAGAAAATTGGAATCATCTAAGCATATTCTTGTGGTTGCTGAAGCGTCTGTTAATCTCCAAAAAGTAAAGGAATAATGTGTGGAGCCCCCATAATCCTGAATGTGGAGTAGTGGACAACTTTGCTTGAACCTTGCCCAGCCTGCAGCTAGTGTGCAGGGGCTTTGGCCATGTATTTGAGATTCATTTTCCATAATCCTACCTTACCATGCATTCACAATGAATTAATTGGAGAAATAGGAAAAGCACAAACTGATCTCATATTTATCTTGAAGTTGATGTAAACCCAACCACTAAAATCTCAGCTGTAGCAATGTTAAAGTAATTTGAAAACGTAAGCTTCAAAATTTTTAAATCTGCAGCTTTCATTAAAATGATTTACTTGATGATCTAGCCACAAAGATCCTTGTTCAGGTACTTCTTGTTAATATGACAATACTCTGTCCCAGGGGTCAAGTCCTGGGGAAAAAATGTGGGAACTCACCCAAGATTCCCCCCCCCACCTCAAAACTAAAAAGTGTGTGTGTGTGGGAAAAAATATATAATATACGTACTACTTTTTTACCAAATAAAGTGCAACATTTATTGTAAAGTGCTAGTATAGAACAGATGTAACAAAAAATAATTTAACCTGTATGCTATACTAACAAAAAAACACCACAATTTGTGATAATGGTTCAATGCAGCCTCACTGTGCCCATCATTGCAGCCTCACTGTGCCCATTAATGCAGACTCATTGTACCCATTATAATGCAGCCTCACTGTGCCCATTATGGCAGCCTCACTGTGCCCATTATGGCAGCCTCACTGTGCCCATTATTGCAGCCTCACTGTGCCCATCATGGCAGCCTCACTGTGCTCATCATGGCAGCCTCACTGTGCCCATCATGGCAGCCTCACTGTGCCCATCATGGCAGCCTCACTGTGCCCATCATGGCAGCCTCACTGTGCCCATCATGGCAGCCTCACTGTGCCCATCATGGCAGCCTCACTGTGCCCATCATGGCAGCCTCACTGTGCCCATCATGGCAGCCTCACTGTGCCCATCATGGCAGCCTCACTGTGCCCATCATGGCAGCCTCACTGTGCCCATCATGGCAGCCTCACTGTGCCCATCATGGCAGCCTCACTGTGCCCATCATGGCAGCCTCACTGTGCCCATCATTGCAGCCTCACTGTGCCCATCATTGCAGCCTCACTGTGCTCATTAATGCATACTCCCTGTGCCCATTATAATGCATACTCTCTGTGCCCATTATAATGCAGCCTCTCTGTGCCCATCATGGCAGCCTCACTGTCCCATCATGGCAGCCTCACTGTGCCCATCATGGCAGCCTCACTGTGCCCATCATGGCAGCCTCACTGTGCCCATCATGGCAGCCTCACTGTGCCCATCATGGCAGCCTCACTGTGCCCATCATGGCAGCCTCACTGTGCCCATCAATGCAGCCTCACTGTGCCCATCATTGCAGCCTCACTGTGCCCATCATTGCAGCCTCACTGTGCCCATCATTGCAACCTCACTGTGCCCATTAATGCATACTCCCTATGCCCATTATAATGCAGCCTCTCTGTGCCCATCAATGCAGCCTCTCTGTGCCCATCATTGCAGCCTCTCTGTGCCCATCATTGCAGCCTCACTGTGCCCATCATTGCTGCCTCACTGTGCCCATCATTGCTGCCTCACTGTGCCCATCATTGCTGCCTCACTGTGCCCATCAATGCTGCCTCACTGTGCCCATCAATGCTGCCTCACTGTGCCCATCAATGCAGCCTCACTGTGCCCATCATTGCTGCCTCACTGTGCCCATCATTGCTGCCTCACTGTGCCCATCATTGCTGCCTCACTGTGCCCATCATTGCTGCCTCACTGTGCCCATCAATGCTGCCTCACTGTGCCCATCAATGCTGCCTCACTGTGCCCATCATTGCAGCCTCACTGTGCCCATCATTGCAGCCTCACTGTGCCCATCATTGCAGCCTCACTGTGCCCATCATGGCAGCCTCACTGTGCCCATCATGGCAGCCTCCCCTTGCCCATCACTGCAGCCTCAATGATGTCCCTTTCAGTGACAGAGTGTAGTGTGTGTGTAGTACTGCACACTGTCGGGCTTGGACTGACTGGCACGGTTCTATACCGCCAGCCCAGCAAGCAATGAACACACCGCTAGAGTGGTGGGCGGGACTACGGGCGCCGCTGTGTTCAATGCTGCCTGACGGTATAGAACCATGTCAGTCCAAGCCCGACATTTCCTGGGAGTGAAAAGTGTGAGCTCGGCGAGTGCCCAATGATCTATTAACCCTTGCTGCAGTATTACACACACACTACACTCTGTCACTGAGAGGGACATCTTTTTTTTTTACACAAGAGGAGGGAGGGAGGGAGGGGAGGACTCTGCACCTGAGCCTCCCAGGATCGGCCCGCTGCAGCCACAGTGCAAAGGGAACGTCGTTCCTGCTGTTTAAAAAGTGCAGTAAAGACGTTCCCCTGTGTTCCTACAGGACTCGAGCCCTGCTCTGTCCCTATTTTCAAGTTGTGTTCCTGCCTGGTTACCCAGTCATACAGGCTTTCGATGAAGTGGCTGTTTTAGCACACATTACACAAGCATGGTCTACTCTTGTCACTATGAGGTAACCCACCATGCGAAATGCCATGGAGCCATTATTGGATTGCATATGGACAGGAAGAGTGGAGGTAGGAGATGCAAGTGATCAGCAGCACTGAGGTTTAAAGTGGTTGTAAACCCTTACAGACCACTTTTACCTACAGGTAAGCCTAGATTAAGGCTTACATGTAGGTGCAGGAAATATCTCCTAAACCTACATGGTTTAGGAGATATTTCCAAAAGATAGGCACCAATGTCTACGGTGCATGCGCCGATGTCTACGGCGTGCAGACGCACTGAGCGTGCCGTCTCTAACGGCGATCATGCTGTTAGTGGCGGCACCAGCGCGCATCGCGGCTCCGGCCAATCACAGCGCCGGAGCCGCGATACCCGGAAAGAAGATGGACGATTTGTAGGAGAAGGGACAGCAGTGACATTGCAGGCTCACTTGTCAGGCAAGTGACACATAATGGGCTACTATGCGATGCATAGTAGCCCATTATGCTTTACCTTTGCAGGGAAACAAAGAGGAAGTAAACTCATCAGGGTTTACTTCCTCTTTAATAAATGAATAGAAAAAAGGTGAGGACAAGTATTTTTTTTAAAGTGATTGTAAAGGAAAAAAAAATAACAAACATGTCACACTTACCAGCTCTGTGCAGTGGTTTTGCACAGAACAGTCCCGATCCTCCTCTTCTAGGGTCCCCTGTTGGCACTCTGGGCCCCTCCTCCTTGCCGAGTGCGATTTGCTATTGGGGGCACTTGTGCATGCTCGCTCTAGAGAGTACATAAGACACAGAGGAGTGGGGCTCAGAACTGCCCCCCGCTCCTACCTCACTGGCTGTGATTGACAGCAGCAGGAGACAAGACTCCTGCTGCTGCATCTCAGCCAGGCATGTACTGGCCATTGGGACTAGCGGGAGTTTCCCGGTGGGCCGATGGCTCAGTGGGCCAGTCAGGCACAGTCCTGGAGCCGCTCCTCACTGACAGTGAGTGATCGTGATTTCACTCCTGTCACCAAGGAGCAGCTGCCTACACTTGCTGGAGAGATGATTAGGCTTTCTGCTCCCTCCAGCCTGCAGGGGGAGATAGCCGGCAGATTTCCCTTCCTCTCTCCCCTTATCACTTGTCACTTATCACATGACTGGAGAGAGGAACGAGAAGCTGCCTTCAGAACTGTGAGTACACATGGGAGAGGGGGGGGACACTCTGATGTAAGTGGGTGCTGATGGGCCCACTCTAATGTAAGGGGGTGCTGATGGGGACACTCTGATGTAAGGGGGTGCTGATGGGGACACTCAAAATTAAAGTGGGCCGGTCTGGTTGAATTCCAGGGCCACATTTGTGTCCCAGTCCAGCCCTGATCTCAGCCAATAAGGAGGGAGAGACTCGGGAGAGCCTTGGCTCTCGTGCACATCGCTGGATCAAGATTGGGCTTAGGTAAGTATGAGGAGGGGCTGAGGGGCAGCTGGACACTGAAGGTTTTTTACCTTCATGCATAGAATGCGTTTAGGTAAAAAACTTCAGCCTTTACAACCACTTTAAGGCAGTTGTTTATAATATGCATAGCTTTAGCCAACTAAATGTCATCCAGATAGTGTTTCTAAAGCCTGTGTACACTGAGTAAACCATGATGCTTGTTCTCCTATAGTAATTTCAGAGTCCTATCTGGTGCCTAGAGTTGACGTTTAGATAACTTTATGTTTGGAATTCATTTTATGAATCCAAATTTCAGTTTCAGAGGTGTTGCTAGACACTGACACCCAGAGCACATGCCCCAGATCTTCTCCTGAGTGCCCCAAGTGTCCTCGGCAATAGTTGCCATCATCCCAAGTATGGTCAGTTTTAGTAATCCACTTGAAACGCAGCCATTGACTGTATTTTCCCCTTACAATCCTTGTGAAGCCTATTGGATAGAAAAAGAACCTGGCAGTTTTACTTAAAGTGTTTGTTTGTGTTTGTTTCCCCTCCGAAGTATGCTGCCATAAGCGATAGTGTATGTGTGTTTTTTTTTTTTAATGAAAAGGCTAAATATCTTTCCTCACACCGCTGCTGTGCATTCGTGTGATCATGTGACCACACAATGGCGGTGTGGAAAAAGGTATTTAGCCTTTTCATTTAAAAAAAAAAAACACATACATTATCGTTAATGGCAGCATACGCTGGAGGGGATATAAGTATATTTGCTGCATATTGCAGCTGAATAGCGGCGGGATGGGCGGGCAGGAGAGCCTCTCTCATTCTGACAGGCAGGGAGGGAGGGGGGGAGAAGGGAGCGATGAGACTCTCACAACAGAGCAGCAGAGCAACAGTCTGACAGAGGCACGTAACCTGACCATGGTAATCATGGCTCAGCAGCCATGATTACTGTGGTCAGCACAGACAGGAACAGGCAGAATCAACCAGGTATACCGTATTACATGATAGGAAGGGAAACGTTACACAGCACAAGCACTGTGCTATAGATCATGCCTTAAAGGAACATGATCTGTTTGTTTTTTTAAAGGTTACAACCACTTTAGGGCCCTTTTACACTGGCTGTCCAATCAGGTCCGCCTGTCAGTTTTTCAGGCGGACCTGATCGGACCCTCCAGTCTCCCCTATGGAGCAGCAGATGTCAGCGGTGACATGTCTGCTGACATCCTTCACTATCGGATTCTGTCAGCAAAATTCAGACAGGTAGTATTCCTGTTTTCCTCCGTCTGGTGGATCGGTCCATTTTCACCCAATTTCCCCATAGGGAAGAGCGGGCCTGTGTCCATCTATGCTCTGCACAGTGAGCAGAGACAGACCTGTCATCCGCCAGCTCAGCGGAGATCAGCGGAACGATGATGAAAGGGGCCAAAAACGGAAAATTGTATACTTACCTTCCGTAATTTTCCTTTCCTGACGCATCCCATGGCAGCACACACAATGGGTTGTGACTCCGCCTCCACAACCTGATAGGACTGGTTAGCTATAAGTTTTGAAGAGGAGCCCACCGCTGCATTCTTAGTAACTATCACCTTAGAAGGGTGGGATTCCGTGTGCTGCCATGGGATGCATCAGGAAAGGAAAATTACGGAAGGTAAGTATACAATTTTCTGTCTTCCTGACGCATCATGGCAGCACACACAATGGGAAATAACTCGCTACATGGGTGGGTGCTTTTAGAGCATTTTATTTACTCAGGTACAATGTATAGAAGAGTTAGATTGAATGATTGATCTTCCGAACTCAACCGTGGTTAATTGAGCCGGATCTATTTTGTAGTGTGACATGAACGTGTTTTTAGAAGACCAAGTTGCTGCCTTGCAAATAGTTTCTGCTGACACTCTGCAGTACGCTGCCCAGGAGGTGGCCACTGCTCTGTTCGAGTGGGCTTTTAGACCATCCGGTATTGGGAGCGATTGTATACTGTACGTCCTCTTAATGATTTTAATCAACCAGGTCGCTATTGTTCTAGGGGAAGCTGCTTGCCCTTTTCTAGGGCCATGCGGAATGACTAGGAGGTTTTCGACCTTCCTGAATGGTTCAGTAGCTTCAAGGTAGGCAACAATGGTAGACTTGACACCTAGGGGGTGTGGATGTCCTTCATTAGAGAGAAAAACTGGAAGATTGATTTCCGAGTTAAAGTGGAAGGTAGACGTCACTTTGGGTATAAACCGTTCTGATGGTCTGAGAATAACTCTATCCGGGTAGAGAACTAGATGTGGTTCTTTAATAGAGCGTGCATCTCCGAGACTCGTTTGGCAGACGTTATTGCGATCAGAAATGATAATTTGAGCGTCAGATCCCATAAGGATACTGATTGCAGGGGAAGAAATGTTTTTTTTGATAGAGCTTCTAACACGGTGGACAAATTCCAGGTTGGAAAGACTGGTTTTCTGGGCGGCCTTATCTTCATGCATGCCTTCAAGAACTGAACTATGAGCGGGTCTAGGGCCCATCTAGTTCCCATCATTGCGGACAGTGCCGAGACTTGTACTTTAAGAGTGCTCGCACCCAAGCCCTTTTCCAGGCCTAGCTGCAAGAATTCCAGGATATTATAGACTGAAGGAGATAACGGATCCCAAGAATGTTGCTGGGCAAATGCGGTAAATCTTCCCCAGATCCTGCTGTACGTGCTATTTGTTGATCTTTTTCTGGCCTGTTGCAGTGTGGCCACTACTCTGAGTGAGCATCCCTTATCCAGCAGCCTTTCCCTTTCAACCTCCATGCCGTTAGGTGTAAGCGTTCTGGTGCCGGGTGCAGGAATCGACCCTGAGAGAGTAACTCCGGGCTCAACGGGAGCTGAAGCGGCTCTTCTGTGTTCAGTTGTAACATAGTCGCGAACCAAGGCCTCCTTGGCCAGAAGGGCAGTACTGCTATGACCGTGGATGTCGAGTTCCTCAGCCTGGCCAGAAATCTGGCTATTAGGGGAATTGGAGGAAAAATGTATCCCAGGTGGAATTCCCATGGGTGGTGAAGGCAATCGATCCCTGCTGCTGTCGGATAATTGTTCCTCGCTAAGAATTGAATACACTTGTTGTTCTCTGGGGTTGCTGCTAGATCTATGTCGGGCATCCCCCATTTGTGGGTGATGAGAGCAAAGGCTTGGGAACTGAGAGACCACTCGTTGTTCGATACAAACTTCCTGCTCAGGTCGTCCGCTAGTTGGTTTTGCATACCCGGAACATAAATCGCCTTCAGATCCGTCAGGTAGATCTGAGCCCACTCGAGTATGGGACGCACTTCCTCCATGAGCGTTTTGCTCCTGGTACCTCCTTGTCTGTGGATGCAATTTACCGCTACTGTATTGTCTATACGTAAGAGAACACTTTTCCCTTCTAGGTATGGTCCGAATGCTAGAATAGCCTGCCAGGCGGCTCTGAGTTCCAGGACATTGGAGACTATGCCGTGTGGGCGGAAAGACCAACGTCCCTGTGCTCCGTGATGTTGGTAGTGTGCTCCCCATCCCTGAAGACTGGCATCCGTCGTGACCACTTCTGGTAGTGGAGGAACTATGGGACGACAGCGTGATAGGTTGCTGACCCGTGTCCACCACCATGCCGATCTTTTTACTGCCTGGCTGATGATTATTCTCTGCTTCATTGAGGACCCGTTCCATTGAGACAGGAATGCATTTTGAAAGACCCTTGAGTTCCACTGGGACCACTGGATCATTAGGAAGGTCGAGGACATGGAGCCCAGGATGCTCAGACACATTCTGGCAGGAAGATGTTCTGCCGCCAAAAGGTTCTTTATTTTGTGAATCAATGGGCCTATCTTCTCTTGAGGCAACCCGACCGTATTGGAACTGGTGTCCAATTCTGCGCCTAAGAAGACCATTCTTGCGTTGGAACCAGACTGCTCTTTCCCCAATTTATTACCCAACCAAACTGTTGAAGTGTAGAAATTAGAACTGCTCGATGTTGAAGGGCAACTTGTTGGCTGTCGGCCAGGAGCATGATGTCGTCGTGCAACACCCTTAGACCTTTTTCTCTTAGGAGAGCTATGATCGGGAGTAAGACTTTTGTAAAGGTCCTGGGAGCCGTCGATATGACAAATGGAAGGCTTTGGAACTGGAAATGCTGATGACCTATTGCAAAGCGTAGGTATTTCTGAAAGGTTTGGTGCACCGGAATATGTAGATAGGCGTCGGACAAATCGACCGAGAGCATCCAGTCCTTTGTCCCTATTGCCAGTAATATGGACTGGAGGCTCTCCATTTTGAAGGATTCGACTGAAATTGTTTCGTTTAGGTCTTTCAAGTCTAGCACTGGCCTCAAATCTCCCGTCTTTTTTGTTACTAGAAAAAGCGGAGAGTAGAATCCTAAACCTCTCTGTTCCTGAGGAACCTCTATGATTGCTTGTTTCTGCGACAGTTCTTGAATATAACTGGCCAGGATCTTTCGTTTTTGGTAGAGAAGATGGTGTTCTGGTCAGTCTGAAGTAGTCTTTTGGAGGTTTGTGTTTGAATGACCATCTGTGACCCTCCTGGATGGTGGAAATCGCCCAGGCATCTCTTATTTGATTTTCCCAAGTCTGAGTAAATCGCCTCAACCTCGCTCCTACTATCGCGGGCTGGGCGTGCACGCCATCAAAATGACTTCTGCTGCTCTCCTGAATTGGGGACTTTAGGTTTTTGCACCCTCACAAAGGACGACTGGGGATTTTGCCAGTTTCGCTTGAATTCCCTTCCTGGTTTGTAAGATCTTGCCTCTCGGTATCTTTCTGGCAACTGGCGTCTAAACGGTGGATTTCTTTGTTTAGGCCTTCTATCGGAAGGGATGAGGCCAGACTTCCCTCCAGTAACTTTTGAAATCGCTGTGTCTAGTTTAGGGCCGAATAAGTTGGTGCCGTCGTAGGGAATCCTACACCAGGTCGACCAGAGTGCTCTCCTAGACATTACTGAAGCCAACATCGCCCTTGCTGAAGATCTTATGATATCCACGGCCACTTCAGCCACGAAGTCTCCTGCTAGGCTAAGTTCTTGCATAGCTGATATGATTTTTTCCTGATCCTTTGCCTCTAGCAACAATTTCTCAATGTTGGCTGCCCAAAAGGTAATCGCTCTGCCGACCGCTGCCAGAGTGATCGCTGGTCTGCATGCTCCTCCTCCTGCTGCTGAATAGGCTTTAAGATCGAGGTCTATTTTTCGATCCATTACATCCCTAAAGGTAACGCCATCCTCGATCGGGAGAGTTACATGTCGCGCCAAACGCATTAGTGAGGAATCTACTATAGGAGCTGAAATTAGAGGGTTCACCATTGGTTCCCTTAATGGGTAGAGTTTTGCTATCCTGTTGTTCAGACTGTTTTTTTTTATCTGGTTTCTGCCACTCATCCTTTATTAGCTCTTCTAGCTCTTCAATAAAAGGAAAGGTTTCAGGGTCTTTTTTCAGGTTAGGAAAATACTTTCTTAATTTGCTTGGTGCCTCTTTCTCCTCTTCCCAACCGATTGCCTCTTTTACAGATTTTGCGAAGGGATCTATAAGCGCAAAATCAAACGAAGTGGGCATTAGAATTTCTTCCTCTTCTGGGGAGTCTTCCTGAAGAGTATGGGAGGCTGATGGGGAGAGATCTTGCGGCGTATAAGAGGTTGAGGCCATTGAAGCCTGTCTGATGGATTCGTGGGCTGCCACTTGCATGATGGACTCTTTCACAGATTCTTTTATTATATTGGATGCTTCCCTTGCATCCACTTCTTTTTCACGGGTTGCTTCATCCAAACAGACTTGGCAGACTAGCTTAGCAGGTAGTGCTACTGCTCCGCAAACCCAGCAGGCGTTTGCCGCAGGATGGGTGCGATGGTCATCGCGAGCTTGACGGGATGAAGTCTCATCTCTATGGTGGTGGGATGAGGTTCTTTACCGACTTCGTCTGGACTGAGAATGTTTTGAAGGTGATCGGTCCCTGCGTTTGGAGTGCGTTGATCTTGATGATCTGCCAGAGCTATCAAAATAATATAGCATTAGTGGCAAGGCTCTCTTTTACTCCTCTTCACTACTTACCTAATGTCTGTCCCCCCTTACCTTGTAGCCCGTGGATGGTCTGCTGGAGCAGCGGCCTCCATAAAAAGGAGATAGAGTGTATCTGAAAGGAAAAAAGTTTGTATGTGTTTTTTTTTAAAAGACAGGAGGTGCCCAGAGAATAGAAATGCAGAGTTTTAGCAGAGAGGATGAGAGTTCCAGACTTACCAGTGTCAGGGATCAGAAAAACAAACACAAGGCAGCACTGTGGTGATGTTCTGGGGCTCACAGAGGCAAAATGACAGAATTCCTCCGTTTTTAAATATACCGCCGTCGCGGTGGCTCTGACGTCACGGCCGCGCATGCGCAGTGGCCATTTGTGGCGTCCGGCGCCATCTTGGAATCTGGCGTGCCCTAACGCCGCCTATGTCAGATCCTGTGCGCCCTGGAGCCAGTGCTATGCATAGCTATGCATAGTAGGAAGACGCTGTGGGACTACAGCGCCCAGCGCACCTGGAGCCCACATTACACAGATGTGTATAAAGAAATACAGCATGTCAGGAGAGGGCAGAGAAGGAAGGAAAGCTAGTACCTGGAGGCCGCTGCAGATGTCACCAAAAACCTCTTTAAGATTTGTAACGCACAGGTGGATTGTTTGTTTTTAACCCCTGAGACCACCAGAGTGGGGTTCCCTTGCATAAAGCTCTTTTAGAGACTGTACAGCCAGGGCTTCCAACTAGGAGAGGCTTGAACCTAGCTGGGGCGAAGCGGTAAGGGGTTCTTCAGCTTTTACCGGTCCAACCATCTAGGTGAGGAAAAAAAGGAGAATGCAGCGGTGGGCTCCTCTTCAAAACTTATAGCTAACCAGTCCTATCAGGTTGTGGAGGCGGAGTCACAACCCATTGTGTGTGCTGCCCTGATGCGTCAGGAAAATACTTTACCTAAACCTCACAATGCATATTTGTTTTTCACTCAACAATAATAGCTCATTGATGAACAATGAAATAATCTATATGCACATTATGTTTTTAGAACATAGTTTAACTTATCAGCTTATTAATTCATTTATTATTTCTTCTTTATACAGTACGTGTTATTTTTATGTTTAGTCATGAGGTATGAGACACAACATCACCCAATTTTTATTAGAGTATACTACATACCCTTCAACATTTTATTCTAGGTTTCCAGGGGTGCCCCAGATCTTTTAGGCGCCAAGAAGCTCCTCTGTTCAATGTTATGTTGGGCAATTTGGATTTCCAAAGGCTTCTTAAGAAATGGCCCAAATGCTGTTCCAAAAGCTGTTTCTGTCTTATATCTGCTTTTGCCATTGCCTGGGCAACCATAGCTTGACTGCCAATGTTACCAGGTCCCACCCTTGTATCTTAGTGTTCATGGTAGAATTTTTAAAGGAAGTTGCTGGAGCTGTTTTCTGCCCCATCATTTCATCAGGAAGGGCTGCCTAGAGCTTCCAAAACCATTCTTTACAATTTTGCATCATTTGCCATTTTGTAATACACAACTGTTGACTTCAAATGGAAGTGATCGAACTTTCAGAAGTTTGCTCACCTTTACTGCTGCTATTTGTATTGGAAGCCACACATGGATTGCACTCACTTCCTAACCCCTAATGCCCCGTACACACGAGCCGAAATTCTGCCAGCAAAAGTCCGATGAGAGCTTTTGGTCCAAAAATGCGACCGTGTGTATGCTTCATCGAACTTTTGCTGGCGGAATTCCAGCCAGCAAAAGACTGAGAGCATGTTGTCAATTTTTTGGTCGGAAAAAGTTCTGATCGGAAATTCCGATCGTCTGTACCAATTCCGATGCGCAAAATTCCTACATATGTTCGGAAACAATTCAACGCATGCTCGGAAGCATTGAACCTCATTTTCACGGCTTGTCATAATGTTGTAGGTCACCGCGGTCTTGACGGTCGAAAGTTCAGCGAATTTCTGTGTGACCGTGTGTATGCAAGCCAAGCTTGAGCGGAAGAGTTGACTTATGCAGCGTACCCACGAGCGGACTTTTCTACCGGACTGGTCCAACGGACAATCCGATCGTGTGTGGGCATCATCGGATCTGCAGCGGACTTTTCCAGTTGAAAATCTGACGGACTTTAGATTTGGAACATGCTTCAAATCTTTACGTCGTAACTCCGCCGGACGCAGAAATCCGCTCGTCTGTATGCTAGTCCGACGGACAAAAACCGACGCTAGGGCAGCTATTGGCTATCAACTTCCTCATTTTAGTCCGGTGTACGTCATCACGTACGAATCCGTCGGACTTTGGTGTGATCGTGTGTAGGCAAGTCCGTTCCTTAAAAAGTCCACCGGAAGTCCGTCAAAAGTCAGTCGAAAGTCCGCAGGAAAGTCCGTCGGACCAGTCCGGTCGAAAAGTCCGCCCGTGTGTACGTGGCCTTAGATGGTGTTCCTGCTATAATGACATGATCAGTCCATGAGTTTTAATAGGGGAAACCTGCTGGGAACAGCATCGAGGGAATCTCACAAGCAAGAAATTACTTTGCTGGTGAGCTGTCCCAAGAAAACAATAGCTGGCTGCAGAATGAAGTAGGAATATTTATTAATATTAAATTAAAAAAAAACAACTTATGTAGCAACAATATACTGTATAGTGAATTAATTTGTCTAGCAAAATGATTTTAAAGAGGACTTGATCAGTAGAAGCTGTTCCCATATACGATGAGCAGAGAACAAAAACTAGTAACCAGTGACCTCTCTAGGATGATCTTACCCCCATTACTGACCTACCATGTCTTGTTCCACATTGTGTCTCTGTGCGGAGTTGACCATCTTGATAGAGGTAGAGCTTTACTTGCTCTTATCAGAGTTGCTCCCCATATGATTGGTAAACAAATGACTGGTGGGGGAAAATTCGAATAGTAGGTAGGTTGGAGGAGGCACAGATCCACAGAATGGAAGAAGCAGAGTCAAGGATAGCCTTGCACTGCAGGTCCTCAGGTAGAGCTTCCTCCCCAGCATAAGGTAGAGCAGAGCTATAACATCGCATGCCAGGAAGTGCACTGCTATTTTTGAGGTGGAATTTAAGACAAAACATACGTTTTTTAGGGTTCTGCTTAGGCACAATGATATTTCTTAAAGTGTTAATAAACTCTTATGTAAGCCTACTGAAGTGACTGTTTATCTACAGCCCTGCCTCCTCAACAGCTTTCCAAATACACAGAACAAATGGTATATCCCAGCTGGCAGGAGGCAGGGATCGGATGTCACATACTGCACAGCACAGAGCTGAGTGTAATCTGAGACCTCAGTGGAGGGAAAGGACACACCCCTTTTTATACAGTCCCACTGGGAAATGTGCACATCTGAGGCTGTCGAACACTTGCTGTTTGCTAGAGGAGGTGTGGGCTGTCTCCAAGGATTGCCTGGTGTCTGGAAAAAACTTTCTGAAGTGATTCTGATGCAGATAGCAGATAGGATCCACACTCTGGATTAAAAAAAACAAAAAACTTTTGTTCAAGTATGTATACTAGGAAGTTGCTTTGTCTCCCAGTTCCTGCCCTGCAGCTACAGCTATATTCCTGACTTCTGCCCTGCTGCTACAGCCATGCTGTTAGCCTGGGGTAAGGGCAGACTCTGAAGGAAAATATGATGGGGACCCCAATGTAAGGGAGGACTCTGATGAGGACCCTAATGTAAAGGGGTCTGATGGGAACCCTGATGTAAAGGTAGACTCTGATGGGCCGCTGATGTAAGGGGTACTCTAATGAGACCCTGATGTAAATGGGGCTCTGATGGGAAGCCTGTTGTAAGGTCCTCTGATGTGGGGTCTGATGTAAGGGGGGCTCTTATGTAAGGTAAGAATCTGATGGGGACCTTAATGTAAGGGGGATTCTGATGAGGACTCTGGTGAGAAAGGAGCAGACTGGCACACATTTATTTGGAATTTCTTTGCTTTTACTGCAGTTATTTCTCTGTTGTTCTGAATCATATCATGCTGATTGCAAAGAACCCCCAAGTAAAACTTATACTCTCATTTGCAAATATTTATAAAATATATGATGTGGCCCTCACACTGAATAATTTGGAGACCCCTGATGTATTCTTAAAGGGGTTGTATGGGTTCGTTTTAAAAAAAAAATAACAAACATGTTATACTTACCCCCACTGTGCAGTTTGTTTTGCACAGAGTGGCCCCGATCCTCCTGTTCTGCAGCTGTCTCGGCTCCTCCCCGCAATAGCTAACCCCCCCTGGGAAGCTCTATCCCGAGGGGGTTAACTTGCGGGCACGCTCCCTGTCATACACACTGTGTCCATAGACACAGAGTGTATGACTCAGTCCCGCCCCCCGGGGGCCGCGTCATTGGATGTGATTAACAGCAGCGCGAGCCAATGGCTTCGCTACTATCAAGCTATCCTATCTATCCAATCAACGGCCAGACTCGGTGGAGAAGAGGGCGCCAGAGGATGCTCACAGCAGGTGAACGGGCTCAGGTAAGTAAACGGGTGGGCTGGAGTGGCCGTCATTACCAGGTGTTTTTTCACCTTAATGCATTGGATGCATTAAGGTGAAAAAACACGAACCTCACAACCCCTTTAATTTAAAAAAAAAAAAATCCTCTTAGAGGATGGCTACGTTTGTTCTCCACAGTTCCACTGTATGTAGGAACGTAGCCACCTGTTCTTGTTCACTTCTGGAATGGACTATGGGATTTATAGTGTGCATAGAGCAGTTCACATGATCCCAACGAACATGCACTGGAGAAGGTCAAGAGCTCATACAGGGAGTATGAAAGCAGAAAAACACAGTAGGAAACAATTGAATAAAAAAATAGATTACAAGGTCATTAAGTAGGATATTATTTTATTTTTTATTTTTAAATATTGATTTTTATTGTAGTGTTCAAATTCCATTATTTTGCCTCCTGGCCATCACCAGAAGTTTCCGTAGTGTAGTGGTTATCACGTTCGCCTAACACGCGAAAGGTCCCCGATTCGAGACCGGGCGGAAACAACCTTTCCTTCTGATGTGAGAGTATTAAAGTGATTGTAAGGCTTCGTTTTTTTCATTTTTTTTTTTTTTTTTTAAATAACAATAATGTCATACTTGCCTCCACTGTGTAGTTCATTTTGCATAGTGTGGCCCTGATCCTCAACTTCTGGGGTCCCCCCGGCGGCGCTGGCAGCTCCTCTCCGTATCATATAACCTCCTAGGAGAAGCGCTCTCCCGGGGGGTTACCTTGTGGCGCGCTCCCGAGTCCAGCATTCGGCGTCCATAGACGCAGAATATAGGATTCCGCCCCACCCCCTGACGTCCGCGTCATTTGATTAACAGCAGCAGGTGCCAATGGCTGCACTGCTTTCATTCTATCCACTCAAGAGCCGAACAACGGGCAGAGGGGAAGAGCGCGTCTCCGGCGGGGGAATACAGGACTCAGGTGAGTAAAACGGGGGGGGTTGGTCAGTGATAGAAGTTTTTTCACCTTAATGCATAGGATGCATTAAAGTGATAAAACATGGGGGTTTACAGCCCCTTTAAGGTCCAAAGCAATGCTGCACCTGCTACTGTGAACTAGCAGCCAATAAAATAGGATCAAGTGACACACAACACTGCGGATGCATTTCTCATTTTCATACACCATAGGTCAGAGACAGGGGCGGACTGACAACTCATGGGGCCCCCGGGCAATAGGAGAAGATTATGGGGCCCCCGGGCAATAGGAGAAGATTATGGGGCCCCCGGGCAATAGGAGAAGATTATGGGGCCCCCGGGTAATAGGAGAAGATTATGGGGCCCCCAGGCAATAGATTATGGTGCCACACAGTATACACACACAGACAGTATACACACACAGACACACAATATACACACACAGTATATACACACACAGTATACACACACAGAATACACATGCTCACACTAAAAAGGTACTGGAGAGGTGGAGCTATAATCTTGGGATTTTTAAAAAAACACAGATTTTTACATACTGTCCCTGGTTTTATTGAAGCTGGCAACCCTGATGGGGCCCCTTAGTGGCATGGGGCCCTCGGGCAGTGCCCGAGTTCCCGAATGGTCAGTCCGCCCCTGGTCAGAGAGAACCTTGACATCTTCTCATTTAGAATGCCTATGTGCTTTAGACTACTTCATTTTAAATAAATGGAAATTGTTAGTGGGTGTCCTAGTGCATATTATTTTCACCTTCCTCCTTCGTGGGACAGGCTAAAAGTTTAGTTATTATTTTTACTGGTTGTCCTATCCTTGGCAGAAAAGAAGCTTAAGGCTTATAAATGCGTGTAACGTGTTTAGGTACGCTTGGGCGTTAATTCATTTCATTGGCCAGAATAACATATTCTGGCCATTGAAATTACTTAACGGTTAACACTTTATGCACCTAGGGTTGATGTGCGTTAAGACACGTTTACACGTTGCCAAAACGCAGCTGCTCCTAATAATGTTGGCAATGGAGTTTTTTCTGCCTCTAAAAACCTGTAGGCGGGGCCAGAGGGTTGGTACCCGGAGTGGAGAGAATGCACATGGAGACCTATGAGTGCAATAAAGTAGATACAGTATCTCACAAGAGTGAGTACACCCCTTACATTTTTGTAAATATTTTATATCTTTTCATGTGACAACACTGAAGAAATGACACTTTGCTACAATGTAAAGTAGTGAGTATACAGCTCGTATAACAGTGTACTTTTGCTGTCCCCTCAAAATAACTCAACACACAGCCATTAATGTATAAAACTGCTGGCAACAAAAGTGAGTACACCCCTAAGTGAAAATGTCCAAATTGGGCCCAAAGTATCAATATTTTGCGTGGCCACCATTATTTTCCAGCACTGCCTTAACCCTCTTGGGCATGGAGTTCACCAGAGCTTCACAGGTTGCCACTGGAGTCCTCTTCTACTCCTCCATGATGACATTATGGAGCTGGTGGATGTTAGAGACCTTGCGCTCCTCCACCTTCCGTTTGAGGATGCCCCACAGATGCTCAATAGGGTTTAGGTCTGGAGACGTGCTTGGCCAGTCCATCGCTTTTACCCCCAGCTTCTTTAGCAAGGCAGTGGTCGTCTTGGAGTTGTGTTTAGGGTCAGGGCTGGACTGGGACAAAAATTCGGCCTTGGACTTTATCCAGACTGGCCCACTTTTACTTTGCGAACACGCACAGAAACAGTATATAAACTAGACATGGTACAGGAGATGGTCAGAGACTGAGGACATACTAGAAGAGATGGTCAGAGACTGCCGACATACTACAGGAGATGGTCAGAGACTGCAGACACACTACAGGAGATGGTCAGAGACTGCCGACATACTACAGGAGATGGTCAGAGACTGCCGACATACTACAGGAGATGGTCAGAGACTGCAGACACACTACAGGAGATGGTCAGAGACTGCAGACATAGTACATGGGATGGTTAGAGACTGCAGACATAGTACAGGGGATGGTCAGAGACTGCAGACATACTACAGGAGATGGTCAGAGACTGCAGACATACTACAGGAGATGGTCAGAGACTGCAGACATAGTACAGGAGATGATCAGAGACTGCAGACATAGTACAGGAGATGACCAGAGACTGCAGACATAGTACAGGAGATATAAAAAAGGAAAGGTATACAGCGCTGTGTAAACAAAGGTAAAAATATCAGCCAACACAGCTATAGACCAAAAGCAATATGTGTGAATGTAAAAAGTGTAGCGCTATAAAACCATGTGAACAATTTGTTAAATATAACCATTAAAGTGATATTGAATATTGTATTTGTAGAATCGAATTTCTACAGTGCAAATATTAAAGGTATCTCAGTTTGCAAAAAATGTACTATATCTGAAATATAAATGAAAGGAAACGTGTTGTATATACACCACAATATTACGTTACAACAAAAAAAACGTAATACAAATTGACTAAAGAACGTGAATAAAATACCACAGTGAAAATAGATAAATGTGAATAAAGTGCCAACAGCGACGAATCCAGTAATCAGACACTAAACATCTTTGTAAAGGTAAAGTCCAGAGTATAGCTGACAAGTATGTTTGTAAGTAACAAGGTCCATTAGTGGAGGAATGATCAAAAACACACTGGAACGGACATTCATCAAACGCCAACACTCCAAAAGGGACTAATAAAGTGAGTGAGCCACCACCAGTGAACAGAGGGAGGCTTACCAGATGTCAATGACTTGGAGAGGCTTATACCACCCAAGTCATAAAGGCTTTTTGATCAGCTGACTTGAAGGATACGCCTGGCTGGGCTGGTACAACGGATCCTAGGATCAAGTCTTAGCACGACCGTTTTCAGACATCAACTTGAGGGTAATAATCCAGTGGGAGCCAGAGGCTCAATGTTCATAAGCCATGCGGGAAATAAATGAAAAAACTTACA
Source organism: Lithobates clamitans (assembly GCA_037952925.1). Classification (NCBI taxonomy): domain Eukaryota; kingdom Metazoa; phylum Chordata; class Amphibia; order Anura; family Ranidae; genus Lithobates; species Lithobates clamitans. Next base: position 657,279 of record JBBGZY010002435.1, read on the forward strand.
TAGCGTAATAACATTTGGCAAGGTGTTTATTAATATAAAAGCATAAACTCACATGTTAAAAAGTCATCACAAGCTTCATATAGTACAAGAACAGGAGAGGTAAATGAAAGTGGGTCCACCCACTGGGTTTGAACTCAACGTTAAAACCACTTGATCTTACGAATATCTATTAGCCTGAATGATTTTTGGCCAGAAAATTTGATAAGGGGGGCTAACCCGTCCTTATGTACCACCTAATATCTCTATTTTGATGTGGAATATCTCTGAAATGATGTGAGATCTAACGTTAAAACCACTTGATCTTACCGGATCTAATGAATATCTATTAGCCTGAATGATTTTTGGCCAGAAAATTTGATAAGGGGGGGCAGCCCCCCCTCATTAATCACCTAATAAGTCTCCATTTATGTGAGATCTAACGTTAAAACCACTTGATCTTACCGGATCTAACAAAGAGTTTCCAAAATAGCTAACTGTTTGGTCAATCTAACATAAACAACGATTGATCTAACAAAGATCTAACAAACTGCATAAGATTTTTTCAAAAATTTTGATATGGGGGGGCTAACCCGGCAGAGGTCTTTACTTCAGTATGTCACAGTACATGTTGGCATTCATGGTTCCCTCAATGAACTGTAGCTCCCCAGTGCCGGCAGCACTCATACAGCCCCAGACCATGACACTCCCACCACCATGCTTGACTATAGGCAAGACACACTTGTCTTTGTTCTCCTCACCTGGTTGCCACCACACACACTTGACACCATTGGAACCAAATAAGTTTATCTTGGTCTCATCAGACCACAGGACATGGTTCCAGTAATCTATGCCCTTAGTCTGCTTGTCTTCAGCGAACTGTTTGCGGGCTTTCTTGTGCATCATCTTTAGAAGAGGCTCCCTTCTTTGATGACAGCTATGCAGACCAATTTGATGCAGTGTGCAGCGTATGCTCTGAGTACTGACAGGCTGACCCCCCACCCCTTCAACCTCTGCAGCAATGCTGGCAGCACTCATACGTCTATTTCCCAAAGACAACCTCTGGATATGACGCTAAGCATGTGCACTCAACTTCTTTGGTCGACCATGGCGAGGCCTGTTCTGAGTGGTACTTGTCCTGTTAAACCACTGTATGGTCTTGGCCACCGTGCTGCAGCTCAGTTTCAGGGTCTTGGCAATCTTCTTATAGCCTAGGCCAGTGATGGCGAACCTTGGCACCCCAGATGTTTTAGAACTACATTTCCCATGATGCTCAACTACACTGCAGAGCACATGAGCATCATGGGAAATGTAGTTCCAAAACATCTGGGGTGCCAAGGTTCACCATCACTGGCCTAGGCCATCTTTATGTAGAGCAAGAATTCTTTTTTTCAGATCCTCAGAGAGTTCTTTGCCATGAAGTGCCATGTTAAACTTCCAGTGATCAGTATGAGAGAGTGAGAGCGATAACACCAAATATAACACACCTGCTCCCCATTCACACCTGAGACCTTGTAACACTAAAGAGTCACATGACATCGGGGAGGGAAAATGGTTAATTGGGCCCAATTTGGACATTTTTACTTAGGGGTGTACTGTTGAGTTATTTTGAGGGGACGGAAAATTTACTCTATTATACAAGCTGTACACTCACTACTTTACATTCTAGCAAAGTGTGATTTCTTCAGTGTTGTCACATGAAAAGATATAAAAAAAAAAAAAATTCAAAAATGTGAGGGGTGTACTCACTTTTGTGAGATAGTGTATGTGCAATTCGTTTTGTTCCGAATTCATTTTTTTATGAAGCTCGAAAATTCAGAAAGCAAAAAACCCGAAAATCTGAAATAATAACTAACTAATAATAACTTAACTATTAAATTATAGGTATTGGAATTTCCTTTCAAATTTGGCTGTTAGTGAACGTAATGAATACGAATTTATCCGAAGTTATGAATTATCCGAAATAAAGATTTCCGTATCTAAACGAATGGAAAGGAATGAATTAATAATAGTAAATAACAATAATAATAATAAAAACTTTTTATTATTATTATTATTTAGTATTAATGTGTTCCGTGCCATTTGTTTAGATGCGGTATTCGTTATTTTGGATAATTCGTAACTTTGGATAAATTTGTATTGGTTACGTTCACTAACAGCCAAATTTGAAAGGAAATTCCAATACCTATAATTTAATAGTTAGTTATTATTGCTTAATTCGTTTTTTTCTTTCTTATTTTTGGATTTTCGAATTTACAATATGTGAATGGCCAGAGGCCATTAAAGCCTAGATGCCCAGGTTAATGTGACAATGAACCTATGGCTAAGTTGCCTAACTAAATAAATGTTACATTTTTGGGGACATTTTAATCTTTATCCTATTTGAATAAATATCTCATTTAGTTGTTGTTACTTATGGACAAAAATGCTAATTGATAGAATTTTTGTACTCACCATACCATCCTTCTCTTAGAATCCAATGTCTATGTTATTTATTAAGGGCCGGTTCACACCAGTTCACACTGATGGGGACCTTGATGTAAGGGGGGATTCTAATGAGGACTCTGATGTAAAGAAGACTCTGGTGAGAAAGGAGCAGAATGACACACATTTATTTGGAATTTCTTTGCTTTTACTGAAGTTATTTCTCTGTTGTTCTGAATCATAGTTTCTGAATCATAGAATGCTGATTGCAAAGATCCTCCAAGTAAAACGTATTTGCTGATTTGCAAATATTTATAAAATATATGATGTGGCCCTCAGACTGAAAAATTTGGAGACCCCTGATGTATTCTTAATTTAAAAAAGTAGATTTTTTTGCTCTCAGCCTCCTCTAAATCTCCAAATTCGTTCTTTTTTCTTGTTGCTGTGATCTGACTTCCTTTTAGAGGATGGTTATGTATGTTCTCCATGGTTCCACTGTATGTAGGAATGTAGCCACCATTTCTTGTTCACTTCTGAGATGAACTATGGCAGGGGTGTCCAAACATTTTTCAAAGAGGGCCAGGTTTGATGAAGTAAACATGCGTGATGGCCGACCATTTTGCCTGACATTCTTTGGACCATTAAAATTCGGTGTGGTTGATCCAAGTGTGTTAGTCCGAGTACAAATATACTGCCCAACAAGAATTCTCTTGCCTTTGTGGCTGTGTATACACACACACACACACACACACACACACACACACACACACACACACATATATATATATATATATATCTATATCTTTTGTGGCCCCCAACGAATCCCTGAGTGCAGCTCAGGACTAAGGATGAGCTCAGGCGTGTTATTTGGATATACATTATTTATCGGCGTATAATACGCACCTTCACTTTAAGAGGGAAGTTTCAGGAAAAAACATAAAATGGTAAATAAAGAACTGTGAAGCAAAATAAGGGTCAGTGCCCATCAATGCAGCCTAATCAGTGCCCATCTGCAGCCTCCCTATTGCCATAAATGCAGCCTCACCATTGCCATGAATGCAGCCTTACCATTGCAATCAATGCAGCCTCACATGTGCCATGAATGCAGCCTCACATGTGCCATAAATACAGCCTTACCATTGCCATCAGTGCAGCCTGATCGATGCCCATATGCAGACTTGGAGGGGACAGTGAGGTGGGTGGGACGAGCGCCAACAGATTACATACAGGAGAATCTCCTGTTTACTCGGCGGCCTCTTTAATACAAAGTTCTACCTCCTATGATAGACAGAACAGTCGTCCAATGGCAGCCCAGGAGACGGGACTTCCTATTACAGAAGCCACAGAGAAAAGAGACTTGTCCCGCCCCCCTTTGAGGCAGCGCAGATAAATACGGTGCATATTTTTGCTGGCCCTGGGGGACACAAAATATAAATAAATATATATATATATATATATATATATATATATATATATACACAAATTACCAGGGGGGGCGTATTAAACTGGAACGTGGGCTGCAATTGGCCCATGGACCGGACTTTGGACATGCCTGGACTATGGACTATGGGATTTATAGTGTGCACAGAGCTGTTCACATGACTGCAACGAACATGGACTAGAGAGGGTCAAGAGCTCACACAGAAAGTTACAAGAAAGCAGAAAAACACAGTAGGAAACAATTAAATAAAAAATAGATTTAGGTCCTTTCTTGTAGTGTTAAAATACCACTACTTTACTTCCTAGCCTTCTCCAGAAGTTTCCGTAGTGTAGTGGTTATCACGTTCGCCTAACACGCGAAAGGTCCCCGGTTCGAGACCGGGCGGAAACAAATTTTCTTTTTCATGTGAGAGTATTAGAGTCCAAGGCAATGCTGCATCTGCTACCGTGAACTAGCAGCCAATAAAATAGGATCAAGTGACACACAACACTGCGGATGCATTTCTCATTTTCATACACCATAGGTCAGAGAGAACCCTGACATCTTCTCATTTGAAATGCCTATGCGCTTTAGATTACTTCTTGTTAAATAAATGGAAATTGTTAGTGGATGTCCTAATGCATATTACTTTTACCTTCCTCCTTCGTGGGACAGACTAAAAGTTTAGTTATTATTTTCACTGGTTGTCCTATCCACAGAGAGAAAAGGTCACTGAGGTATAAAAAAATGTATTTCACAATTTGAGGCCTCATGAAGACCGGACGTTTGCCCATCTCTCCCAGACGCCTTTCCTCCTTGGCAGAAATAAAGCTTAAGGCTTGTAAATGCATGTAACGTGATTAGGTACGCTTGGGTGTGAATTCATTTCAGTAGCCAGAATAACATATTCTGGCCACTGAAATGACTTAAAGGGGTTGTGAACCCTCCTGTTTTTTCACTTTAATGCATCGTATGCATTAAGGTGAAAAAACACCTGGCAGTGACCGGCCCCCAGCCCCCCCCCCCACCAGTTTTACTCACCTGAGCCCCGTATTTCTGTCGGCGGAGACGTGCTCTCCCTCTCTCCACGTGGTCCCAGCTCTTGATTGGATAGCAGGCAGCCATTGGCTCCCACTGTTGTCAATCAAATCCAATGACGTAAGTGTCAGGGGGTGGGGCTAATCAGACTGGACTCGGGAGCTTGCCTGCAAGAGGTACCCCCCCCCCCGGGAGAGCGCTTCTCCTAAGAGGTTATCTGATGTGGGGAGGAGCCACGAGAGCCGCCGGGGGACCCCAGAAGATGAGGTTCGGAGTCCATCTGTGCGAAACAAGCTGCACAGTGGAGGTAAGTATATGTTTGTTATTTGAAAAAAAACAAATAACAAACCCTTACAATCACTTTAACACTCAACGCTTTATGCACGTTTACATGCATCAAGCGTTTTTTTTTTCTGCCAAAACGCAGCTTCCTCAAATAATGTTGGCAATGGGGTTTTTTTCTGCCTATAAAAACCTGTAGGCGGGGCCAGACGGTTTGTACCCGGAGTGGAGAGAATGCACATGGAAACCTATGAGTGCAATAAAATAGACATGTGCAATTTGTTTCATTTCAAATTATTTTTTTAACGAATTTTGACAAATCCGTTAATTCTGAATTTTCCGAATTAACGATAACCCGTTTAACGATTTTTTTTCCAATATTTAAAAATTTAGAAAATTCATAAATTCGTAAATTCGCAAATTCGTAAATTCAGAAATCCAAAAACCCGAAAAACTGAAATTATAACTAACTAATAATAACTTAACTATTAAATTATAGTTATTGGAATTTCCTTTCAAATCTGGCTGTTAGTGAACGTAACGAATACGGATTTATCCAAAGTTACGAATTATCCAAAATGACGAATACCGTATCTAAACTAATGGAAAGGAACAAAATAATAATAATAATTATCAATAATAATAATAAAAACTTTTTATTATTATTATTATTTATTATTATTAATTTGTCCCAGGCCATTTGTTTAGATGTGGCATTCGTTATTTTGGATAATTCGTAACTTTGGATAAATTTGTATTCGTTAAGTTCACTAACAGTCAAATTTGAAAGGAAATTCAAATACATATAATTTAATAGTTAGTAATTATTAGTTAGGTAGTTATTCTTTCGAATTTTCAGATTTTCTTTCTTATTTTAGGATTTTTGAATTTTCTAATTTACGAATTTACAAATTTACGAATTTTGATCATAACCAATGACCCGCAAAACGAAAAAAAAAAAAAAAATGAATGAAACGAAAATGAAATTTAACACATTTTTCGGTAGTGCACATGTCTACAATAAAGTGTATTAGCATGAAATTTCTGACAATGTGGTAACAGGATTTGTGTAACACGGCCAGCCCAGCACAGCAGTAAATCTTGCAGACACAGTCTCAGTTTTACAGAGGACACGCTAATGCCGTGTACACACGACCGGACTTTTCGACAGCAATGGTCCGACGGAACGAATCAATTCGATTGTGTGTGTGCTTCATCGGACTTTTGCTGTCGAAAAATCAGACGGACTTTAGAAATAAAACGATTACAGCGCTGATAGACGTGACTTAAATATAAAGTGCTGCGTGCTGACAATGAATGCAAAATTAATTATTGATAATATACAAGGTGTATGGATCATAAATGGTGGACTACATATCACATGTAGTCTAGAAATGAGTATTCGCAACTTTTAGACAACTGCTATGCCACAAATAATAAGTGATAGGTGCAATCCAAAAACAACTGCTGATCATCAAAATGACATACATGAGATGCAAGTTGTATAAAAATAAATACGAAGACCATTGGTGCTACCCAATTAATAAAAAAGTGAAAAACAAACTAATACAACAATAAAATAAATGCTACCAGATACCAATAGGCTATTTAAAGTTGAGATAACATCTGCTCACAGAGTGGAAATATTACTAATAACAAATAGTCCCAAAATAATTAACAACAGCTGGACTGGTCACAGGAATCTTGGACAGACAGCCTTGCAATGACACAGCGGCTCTTCAATCTGTAATGTCAGTCTGTCTCTATATGGTTTAGCAAGAGGTACCTCTAAAGTGGATAGGTGGATGAGATGGCTGATGTTTCAAATCAATAGAGCCATGGACTTGCGATTGACCACCCAAAAACAAAGAAAAAAGGCATATAGTGAAGTACTGCGGAGTTTAAAACCACTTGCGCTGCAAGCCGCTACTCACGCTAACAACCAAGTGACGCTTTTCCTTCCTGGCTCCGTGGAACGCACGCTACCAGCGGCGATCGCGAAAGCATCAGACATGCCTGATTGCAACCAAGGATAGCGCGAGTAGCGGCTTGCAGCGCAAGTACGTTTTTAAACTCCGAGGTACTTCACTATATGCCTTTTTTCTTTGTTTTGGGGTGGTCAATCGCAAGTCCATGGCTCTATTGATTTGAAACATCAGCCATCTCATCCACCTATCCACTTTAGAGGTACCTCTTGCTAAACCATATAGAGACAGACTGACATTACAGATTGAAGAGTCGCTGTGTCATTGCAAGGCTGTCTGTCCAAGATTCCTGTGACCAGTCCAGCTGTTGTTAATTATTTTGGGACTATTTGTTATTAGTAATATCTCCACTCTGTGAGCAGATGTTATCTCAACTTTAAAGAGGAGTTCCACCCAGGGGGCCGTCAAAAAAAAAAAAAAAATTAAAAGTCAGCAGCTACAAATACTGCAGCTGCTGACTTTTAATTGGACACTTACCTGTCCCTGGGTCCAGCGATGCGGGGGATCGAGGCCCCGCTCGTCCCCCCCCTCCGCTCGTCGGCGTCGGCATTTCAACTGTGGGCGCCGGGCTGTGGCTTCACAGCCTGGCACCCACTGCGCATGCGCGAGTGGCGCCGCGCGCCGTGATTGGCCGCTCAATCACCTGGGACCTGTAATAGGTCCCAGATGATTGACAGGAGGGAGGGAGCAGAACGGAGCCCTTCCTGTGCCGGGGGGGGAAGTGATGTCACCAGCCCAGGCAAAGGAACAGGCAGACTACGAGGGACCACCTAGCAACAGGTATTTAGAGGTAAGTGAAAAAAAAAAATATCCAAATGTTTTTTTTTTTAGATTTTTTCCAGGTATTTTTGTTTTTTGGGTGGAACCCCACTTTAAATAGCCTATTGGTACTATTGGTCGGAACTCCGTCAAAAGTCTGTCAAAAAGTCCTTCGGAGTTCAGTCTGTCGAAAGTCCGCTCGAGTGTACACGGCATAAATGACTTACAATGCCCGGAAACTTCTATTGAAGGAGGCCGCTGGAAGGCGGTCTGGCCACAAGGCACCTAAAGATTGGAAGAGCTCCTGCTGGAGACACAGGCATGCAGTCCCTATTCTGTCCCTCCTCCACTGGAGCCTTTCCCTAAGCTAGACATGCTGTCCCTGACCAGCGGGTTCCTGTCACTGACCGAATGCGTGCCAACTGCTGTGGGACAGTGGTATTTATTAGCACTGCCCACATTAAAGATGGTTACCAAGATCATCCAGGGCAGCAGTGTCCAATCAGGCAGCTGCTCTCCTGAAGACACCTACATTTAGAGGTAGAAAAAACCCAGACACCCCTAAGAGCAGCGTTACAAATGTCCAGTGTGCATGAGGCCTGAAGGATAACTCCATCTATCTGAGCACTTTTCATATTACACCCATATTTAGGATGCGACATGAAGTATGGTCAGAGTCTGCAGCCCCCACCATCAAACTGCCACCCTCTCTTACAGAAACCTGGGGTGCTTCTCCGCGCTGGGTAATGTCAAGTTTGAAACCAGTGTGGCCTGCACAGCCCCATTATTTATTCACAGGAATATGTGAACAAAAAAACTGGGAATCCCAAATGCCACTGCAGGGACTTGTAATTCTCAATGGAGCACTGACGACGTCACCCACACTTGCAGTCAATTGACGCTTCTTCTAGCCCTGTAACTGAAGATCTGTACCTTGGTAAGGACCAGCGGCCTTAGAGTCTGCAGATGAGAACATTGTACCCATTATCCACTGATTGCAACACAATGCTTTCCAGGCTCCTATGCAAAAAAAAAAAAAAAATAAGCCCATTTGTTTTAATTGGGCGCATTTATTATGCGCCCAGAGGAAGTTACAAGAAAGCAGAAAAACACAGTAGGAAACAATTAAATAAAAAATAGATTACAGGGCCATTAGGTAGTGGATATGTATGAATTATTTCTGGAAAATAAGGATTTTTTTAAGTATTGATCTCTGTTGTAGTATTAAAATACCATTATTTCACCTGCTGGTCCTCACCAGAAGTTTCCGTAGTGTAGTGGTTATCACGTTCGCCTAACACGCGAAAGGTCCCCGGTTCGAGACCGGGCGGAAACAATTTTTCCTTCTGATGTGAGAGTATTAAAATTGAAATTACTTAACGCTCAACACTTTATGCACCTAGAGTTGACATGCGTTAAGACACGTTTACATCCATCAAGCGTTTTTCTTTCTTCCAAAACACAGCTGCTCCTAATATTGGCAATGGGGTTTTTTTCTGCCTCTAAAAACCTGTAGGTGGGGCCAGGCGGTTGGTATCCGGAGTGGAGAGAATGCACATGGAGACCTATGAGTGCAATAAAGTAGACATGTGCAATTCATTTCTTTCCAAATTTGTTTTTTAATGAATTTAGACGAATTCGTTAATTCGGAATTTTCCGAATTAACGAAAACCCGTTTAACTTTTTTTTTCGAATTTTCATAAATTGGAACATTCGCAAATTTGCAAATTTGTAACTTCGAAAATTTTCACATTCGGAAATCCAAAAACCCAAAAGATTCGAAAATCTGAAATAGTAATAGATAAGTTATTATTAGTTAGTTATTAGCTATTAAAATATAGGTATTGGAATTTCCTTTCAAATTTGGCTGTTAGTTAATGTAACAAATACGAACTTATCCAAAGTTACGAATTATCCGAAAATAAAGAATGCCGTATCTAAATGAAATTAATTAATATTAATAAATAACAATAATAATAAAACATTTTTATTATTACTATTATTATTTATTATTATTTAGTTCAGTTCCATTTGTTTAGATGCGGTATTCGTTATGTCTGATAATTCGTAACTTTGGATAAATTTATATTCGTTACGTTCACTATCAGCCAAAATTTGAAAAGAAATTCCAATAATTACTCTATTTAATAGTTAGTTATTATTAGTTAGTTAGTTGGTTGTTCTTTCGAATTTTCGGATTTTCTTTCTTATTTTCAGATTTTCAAATTGTCGAATTTACGATTCTTTTTTAATTCACGAATTTTCAAATTTACGAATCTTCAAATTTACGAATTGCGATCATAACGAATGACCCGAAAAACTAAAAAAAACTAAAGAATGAAACGAAAACGAAAATGAACAAATTTTTCGGCAGTGCACATGTCTACATTAAAGTGTATTAACATGAAAGTTCAGACAATGCGGTAACAGGTTCTGTTTAACACGGCCAAGCCTGGCACAGCAGTACTTTACAGAAAATCTTGCAGACACAGTCTTAATATTACAGAGCACACTCTAAAGGGCTTACAATGCTCGGCAACTTTTATCGAAGGAGGCCACTGGAAGGCGGTCTGGCAACAAGGCACCTGCAGATTGGATGAGCTCCTGCTGGAGACACAGGCATGCAGTCCCTATTCTGTCCCTCCTCCACTGGAGCCCTTCCCTAAGCTAGACATGCTGTCCCTGACCAGCGGGTTCCTGTCACTGACCAAATGCGTGCCAACTGCTGTGGGACAGTGATATTTATTAGCACTGCCCACATTAAAGATGGCTAACAATGTCATCCAGGGCAGCAGTGTCCAATCAGGCAGCTGCTCTCCTGATGACACATACATGTTGTAATATGTTCACCGATTTATGTGGGACATTATAATATTATATGTATGTACACATACAGTCAATATTAACCAGGCCAGAATTGAGTTGACAATGGTCGATTTGTCCAAACCAACTCAATTTTAATATAACAGCTGAAGACCCTTTGATGTGTTGGTCTTTTGCAAGTCTACCTAGGGGTGTGAGGTATGGGCTGTTAACCTAATTGAACATTTCAAAGGGTACATTGTTTAAAGGACCATAGAAGAAGTATTTATTGATGGTAATTAGACTTGAGGGGGTAACAATGGGATCAAGGAGTGTTTTGGGTTGGCCTAGCGGAGGCTCCCTCCTGGGGGGCTAATATATCAGGGGGACTTGTTGATATTATTATGCAAGAATACAGATTAGGAATGTAGGTGTTCCAAGGACTCAAAAGGGTGTTCAGGTGGTATCTGTTAATCTAATTACACATATCTAAGGGGACTTGTTGATATTAATATGCAAGAATACAGATTAGGAATGTAGGTATTCCAAGGGCTCAAAAGGGTGTTCAGGTGGTATCTGTTAATCTAATCTAATTACACATATCTAAGGGGACTTGTTGATGTTGATATGCGGGAGTGCAAATTGGGGTGGTTTATGACTACAGCTGCTCACAGCTGGGGGTTGCTGTCTGTCTGAAAGACTGAAGCAAATAAAAGTCCTAAATTGAAACGGCCAATCAAATTGCTCAGCCATTCAGTGTCTAGTGAATATAACACGGCATTCAGTCTATAGTTTAGTATGGCTTGTCTGTGTTTGAACACACAGACCTAGGAAATGGGATTCTGAATTATATCTACTCTGTCGGATTTTTTGTCATCTGTGGACTTTGGACTTTGTTCCGTGTTGGAAGTCAATAAAGTGCATCTCTCTTTAAGAATTGGGTTGCTGCAGAAGAGTACTTACTAATTAATTATCATACCCACTATACTACTTCTACACGTATTTTTATATCACTACATTGGGGCCGTGACCCGTTCTTTGAAGGTATTATATCACTACAATACAGAGGCCTCAGAGGAACAAGAGTTCCTCCTGTCCTCCACCCTGTTTGCATGGCGACAGCCGTAACAGCGGCGCCTGTGCAGGGAGGCCGTAATACACCTGCCTACATGCCCCATCTCTAAACGCATATGTGTGCATGGACACATAGGCTAACATGCAATGACATTTAAAGGCAGAAAAGAAACCCCAGACACCCCTAACAGCAGCGCTACAAATGTCCAGTGTGCATGAGGCCTGAAGGATAACTCCATCTATCTGAGCACTTTTTATATTACACCCATATTTAGGATGTGACATGAAGTATGGTCAGAGTCTGCAGTCCCCACCATCAAACGCCCACCCTCTCTTACAGAAAACTGGGGTGCTTGTCCACGGTGGCTAATGTCACATTTGTGTAGCATGGCCCTTTGGGGACTGCTTGGATTTACCTGCTCATCTGCATTGCCATGACCCTGTAAACATTCAAACCCACCTGATACCCCGGGTTCAGACATCCTTGCAACACCTTTGAGTAATAAGACAGCGCCCTCAACATGGTTATATTCTGTTAACGTTTACTGGAATGCTTCAGATAAGATATAGTTGTACAAGAGGGGTAATGGTTCAACTGAGCTTTGGATAACAGAACCAGCTCAGTAGAATAATTCCCCCAGTAAGTCAGTTAAGTCAGTTGGCAACAACAGGATACTATATATACATATGTACAATTGAATATCACTTGAACATAAGCAAAGTTAAGCATAGATTCAGACAATACTTCTAGAAAAAGAAACCCAGGCCGGCGTGTTCAACCTTTTTCCTAATGAGAGATGAAGCTAAACAAGGATGATATAAGGCCCCTTTAACTAGCAATGACAGAATGTCCCCGTTGCAGATGTGATGGTCTTCACCGGCAGTCGGAGCTCATTAATTGTGGTAAGGTGTAGTAAATTACTGCAGCTAAAGATGCCTATGTACAGTGTTCGAATAGAAGTGCAGTGAAGTGTTCCCAAAGTAAAGCTGTCTGTACACAGTGTCCCAGTAAAACAACCAAGGAAAGACTTGCAAAAGGTGTGCAATTGCCCTCTCACCAACGACCAGGCCGTTCAAGCACTTTCCAGGTGGCGACTCCCGAATAGACATCCGGACTGGGGACACGCTTGTGATGATCACCCGAATCTGGAACATGAAGCGTGGGTTGCTGTATGATCAAGTTGGTGCTGGTCAGATGTCCATTGAACAGCAGGCAGCACTAAATCCCTTCTCGGTCAGGCAGGAATGTTGTACGTCTGCGTGGTAGACCGCAATCTCACTCTCCCTGCACGGAGAGATCCATCACACACGAGGCCGGGGAAAAAGAAAGCCTGGGGCGGGTCTTTAGGTTTCTTTTACAGATTTTCCCAGCAATCTCCCTGATGGTAGCAAAGATCCCTGGGATAGGTGGTCTGGGTGTATAGCCATGCAGGGGAATAGCCATCTGGTGGAACTACTAATCTCACAATCCCTTTGGTTGGGCTCACAAATATGATGTCAGTTTAGTAACACGGGGTACTAGAGGGATAATTATTATACAGATAGGAAAGTGAATAACTGTTCGTTGCAACTGTAGTCCATATTGCTACATTTGAAACCAGTGTGGCCTGCACAGCCCCATTATTTATTCACAGGAATATGTGAACAAAAAATATGTGAATGCCACTACAGCACAGGGACTTGTAATTCTCAATGGAGCACAATGTGGTGACGTCACCCGCACTAGCAGTCCTTCGACGCTTCTTCTAGCCCTGTAACTGAAGATATGTACCTTGGTAAGGACCAGCGACCTTAGAATCTGCAGATCAGAACATTGTACCCATCATCCACTGATTGCAACACAGTGCTTTTCAGGCTCCTATGCAAAAAAAAAAAAATAATAAGCCCATTTTTTAAATTTAGGCGCATTTATTATTTTCATGCAAAAGGTGGACTTGCAGTGAATCTTGTCGACCGATTAAAGTTTTCCTGTTGAGACATCATTGGTCTGCGGCTTTTTTTTTCTTTTTTGAAAGATACTGAGCCATGTGTGGAGGAGTGAAGGATTCAGCCAGCCAACATCTGATTCTAGTATACTGTATGAGCGGAGCACTTGGAGGGTCAGAGCGGGGCTCTTTTTCTTGACTCTAAAAACAGAAAAACTTAAGGTTTAGTTTACTTTTCTTGGCCAGAGGCCATTAAAGCCTAGATGCCCAGGTTAATGTGACAATGACCCTATGGCTAAGTTGCCTACCTAAACAAATGTTACATTTTTGGGGACATTGCATCCTATTTGAGTAAATATCTAATTTAGTTGTTTTTCCTTATGGACAAAAATGCTATTTAATAGAATTTTTGTACTCGCCATATCATCCTCTTGGAATCCAATGTTTATGTGATTTATTAAGGGCCGATTCACACCAGTTCACACTGATGGGGACCTTGATGTAAGGGGGGATTCTAATGAGGATTCTGATGTAAAGAGGACTCTGGTGAGAAAGAAGCAGACTGACACACATTTATTTGGAGTTTATTTACTTTTACTGAAGTTATTTCTCTGTTCTAAATCATAGCATGCTGATTGCAAAGAACCTCCAAGTAAAACGTATTCGCTCATTTGCAAATATTTATAAAATATATGATGTGGCCCTCAGACTGAAAAATTTGGAGACCCCTGATGTATTCTTAATTTAAAAAAAGTAGATTTTATTGCTCTCAGCCTCCTCTAAATCTCCAAATTCATTCTTTTTTCTTGTTGCTGTAACTGACTTCCTGTTAAAGGATGGTTACGTTTGTTCTCAATGGTTCCACTGTATGTAGGAATGTAGCCACCTGTTCTTGTTCACTTCTGGAATGGACTATGGGATTTATAGTGTGCATAGAGCAGTTCACATGACCGCAACGAACATGCACTGGAGAGGGTCAAGGGCTCACAGAGGTAGTTACAAGAAAGCAGAAAAACACAGTAGGAAACAATTAAATAAAAAAATAGATTACAGAGCCATTAGGTAGTGGATATGTATGATTTTTTTTTTGTAAAATAAGGAAATATTTTTTTTTTAATGTTATTTCAAAGTATTAATCTTTGTTGTAGTGTTAAAAATCCATTATATTACCTCTTGGCCCTCACCAGAAGTTTCCGTAGTGTAGTGGTTATCACGTTCGCCTAACACGCGAAAGGTCCCCGGTTCGAGACCGGGCGGAAACAACTTTTCCTTCTGATGTGAGAGTATTAAAGCAGAGTTCCACCCAAAAATGGAACTTCTGCTTTAAGTACTCCTCACCCCCTGACATGCCACAATTGGCATGTCAATTTTTTGGGGGGAGGCTGGGTACCTGGTTTGGAGTGGGACTTCCTGTCCCACCTACTCCTTCCGGGCTTCTAACCGCCTAGGTCAGTGATGGCGAACCTTGGCACCCCATATGTTTTGGAACTACATTTCCCATGATGCTCTGGCACTCTGCAGTGTAGTGGAGCATCATGGGAAATGTAGTTCCAAAACATCTGGGGTGCCAAGGTTCGCCACCACTGGCCTAGGTGATTCCTCGGTGACGCGCACGCCCCCCCCTATACCGCCGGGAAGCCGAGGACGTCATATGACGCCCGGCCAGGATGGGAGATCCCATCTGCGGACATCATATGACAATGGGTGGGTAGGGAAATGGCTAAACAAGGTTAGGACTGTATGATACGTTAAATACAGTTCTGTAAGCAACACCTTATTTTCTGGCAGTGCCCCTCCCGAGACTAGACTCTGGATCCGCCCCTGCGAAGGAGAAAGGTGAAAATAATATGCACTTCATCCACTAACAATTTCCATGTATTTTTAAAGAAGTAATCTAAAGCACATAGGCATTGTAAATGAGAAGATGTCATGTTTTTTTCTGATTTCTGGTGTATGAAAATTGAGAAATGCAGCCGCAGTGTTGTGTGTCACTTGATCCTATTTTATTGGCTGCTGGTTCACAGTAGCAGGTGCAGCATTGCCTTGGATCTTAATACTCTCAACATCAGAAGGAAAAAGTTGTTTCCGCCCGGTCTCGAACCGGGGACCTTTCGCGTGTTAGGCGAACGTGATAACCACTACACTACGGAAACTTCTGGTGAGGGCCAAGATCTAAAATAATGGAATTTTAACACTACAATAAAGGTCTATACTTGAAAATAGCACAAAATAATATCCTTATTTTCCCAAAATAATTCATACATATCCACTACTCAATGGCCCTGTAATCTAATTTTTATTTAATTGTTTCCTACTGTGTTTTTCTGCTTTCTTGTAACTACCTCTGTGAGCCCTTGACCCTCTCTAATGCATGTTCATTGCGGTCATGTGAACTGCTCTGTGCACACTATAAATCTCATAGTCCATAGTCCATGGGCGGCTACGTTCCTACATGCAGTGGAACCATTGAGAACAAACGTAACCATCCTCTAACAGGAAGTCAGTTACAGCAACAAGAAAAAAGAACGAATTTGGAGATTTAGAGGAGGCTGAGAGCAATAAAATCTACTATTTTTTAAAATTAAAAATACATCAGGGGTCTCCACATTTTTCAGTCTGAGGGCCACATCATATATTTTATAAATATTTGCAAATCAGTGAATACGTTTTACTTGTATGTTCTTTGCAATCGGCATGCTATGATTTAGAACAACAGAGAAAATAACTTCAGTAAAAGCAAAGAAATGCCAAATAAATATGAACACACGATCGGTCTCCTCTCCCCTGACAGGACGATCGCTCGTTACAGAGCAGGACCGTGGATCTGTGTGCATCCGTAAACACACAGATCCACGGTCCTGCTCTGTAACGAGCGACCGCGAGTGCCCAGCAGACATCGCGTCCGCTGGGCATGCGTATCGGCTCCTCGGTGACGTGATGACGCCCTCCCAGGATGGGAGATCCCATCTGCGGGCGTCAAATGACAATGTAGGGAAGTGGTTAAACAAGGTTAGCACTGTATGCTAAATTAAATACAGTTCTGTAAGCAACATCTTATTTTCTGGCAGTGCCCCTCCCGAGACTAGACTCTGGATCTGCCCCTGGACCCAGCAGGGGTTCCTGATTATTAGGCAGGCCACAGCCGGTGTTCTGCCGAGAAAGTTCCGCTCGGCGGATAAGGACCCCCCTCTACTGCGCAGGCGCTGCGCTTGCGCAGTAGGATCTGGCGGTAATAGCCGAAAGGTGAATAGGTGAAAATCAGCTGTACACGGCATCTGAAAGCGGGGGCCTCGCTTCGCTTGGCTCTTTTTTATTCCCCCTCTAGGTCCACTTGGATGGTGGGAAGGAACCTGGACCTAGGGCGCAGGCGCCGTGTACAGCTGATTGTAGATTTTGAGCTTCGGATATCTCCGGAGGCTGATAGTAGTTCGTACTGCGCAGGCGCTGCGCCTGCGCAGTACAGGGGGGGGTCCTTATCCGCCGAGGGAACTTTCTCGGCAAGACACCAGTGCAAATTTCTTTCCTGCAACCTGTGCACAATTCCCCCTTCAACACAGACAGTGCTTACAGGGGAATCCCTCCTGCTGAGCAATGGTATGCTCCAGGTGGGGGGGTGCAGAGCCGGACGAAGCCGTCCCTGCCGGGAGAAGACAGTAATTTTTGCTAGTGGCTATAGCAGCCACTAGCAATAATCACAAGTGAATCCGGCAGGCTGGTTGTACCCAAGTTGATTGATCAATCAACTTGGTACATTCAGCCTGCCCACATACAGTTCCAATCTCAGCCAGTTCCTGCTGAACCGATGGCCAGCCTTAGCTACAGGAAGAAGTCCCACTGACAGCAACGGGAAGCTAACAGTTCCCACAACTAAAGATAGGTGATTACACATAATGCTTATGGAGTGACCACCTGGGAATGATCAGCCCTAGACACAGACAGTCTACATCCAGGGCCAATCATTCGTATGCAATCGCTGCTTGAGCGATTAAATGCTAGTGGCCGCACATAGCTGCGAGAGCTGTGAACCTCCGATTGCTTTCAATGAGGTTTCCACCTGCAGATAATCGCTGGAAACCTTTGCTGAGTCTCCAACATGTAATTGCTAACTTCTCTATTTGCCATGGTGTTGAAATTCCTTAATTACTTTAGTGATACCTACCAAGCAGTTTCCGTAGTGTAGTGGTTATCACGTTCGCCTCACACGCGAAAGGTCCCCGGTTCGAAACCGGGCGGAAACACTTTTCTTGTTGACCTAGCTGCAGCTGCTACCGTCAACTAACAGCCAAACAAAAGGGGATCAAGTGACAGACAACATTGTGGCTGCATATGTCAAAAAGAAACACGCCTTGTCCACATTTAGTATGTTTATACACTTTAGATTTTTTAATAATTTCACAATTTAAAAGATAACAGAGTATTAATAACCAACACTCATGGCTCAGTTTAACGAAAAAGCTACAGACCAATTATGTCTTCACAGGCAATACTTTACTCAGCCAACAAGCTTAAACTATATGTAAACCCAACATTTCATACTCCTGCTATGTTCCTGCTGTACCATGTACTTGTATGGTAAAGTATCCTGTTCTCTTTGTATTGCTTCCTTTATGTGAAATCCCTGGTGTTCCTGCCAGGCCATATGCTTTCCCAATAAAAACTGACCACACCAAGCAGGAGAACAGACCATGGTCAGTACTCTAGCTATGCTGGGAACTCAGTATGCTCTCCTTCAATGATCAGACTTGTGCTGACACACCAACCCCTACATAGCCATTCACTAGGAAGATCAATGGTCTGCTGTTTCTCCTCCCCCAGCTCTTACGCGGCTCAGAACAGAGGGAATGTGATCACCTAAAAAAAAGGGGAAAAAAAAAGCAAATTTATGAATGAATATATATATATATATATATATATATATATATATATATATATATATATATATATATATATACACACACACACACACACACACACACACACACACATACATACATACACTATATACACAAACACGCAAATACTTTGCCTTTCATTTCTATTTTTAAACTGAATAGGTTTTGCTACAAGGTGATCGTTTACAATCACTTTAACCACTTTCTGCCCCGGAAGGTTTTACCCTCTTCATGACCAGGCCATTTTTTGCAATATAGCACTGCGTTACTTTAACTGACAATTGCGCGGTCATGCGACACTGTACACAAATAAAATTGATGTCTTTTTCCCCACAAATAGAGTTTTCTTGTGATGGTATTTGATCGCCTCTGCAGTTTTTAGTTTTGGCGCTATAAACAAAAACAAAAAAGACCATTTTGAAAAAAAAAAAATTTGTTTTTACTTTCTGCTATAAAACATATCCAATAAAAAAAATGTAAAAAATCTAAATTCTTCATCAATTTAGGCCAATTTCTACATGTTTTTGGTAAAAAAAAAATCCCAATAAGTGTATATTGAATGGTTTGTGCAAAAGTTATAGAGTCTACAAACTATGGGATATTTTTATGGACTTTTTATTTATTTTTTTATTGTTTTTATTAATAATGGCGGGCATCAGCAATTTTTAGCAAGACTTCAACATTGCGGCGGACAAATCTGACACTAAGCAACACTTTTTGGGGACCAGTGACACCAATACAGTGATCAGTGCTAAAAAAAAAAATGCTCGGTCACTGTATAAATGACACAGGCAGGGGTTAACATCAGGGGCGATAAAAGGGTTAAGTGTGCTCCTAGGGAGTGCTTTCTAATTGTAGGGGGAATGCTGTGATTGGAGGAAAACAGAGATCTGTGTTCCTGCTTGGCAGAAACACAAGATCTCCATTTTCCTCCCTCACAGAACGGCCGTCTGCCTTGTTTACATAGGTAGACCGCCGTTCTGTTTCTCCCGTAAACAATCACAGCTGGCCAGTGGCCATCACGGCCACCGGACATGCTGATTGGCTCCCGCTGCGTCCAATCACAGCGGGAGCAGGTCGCGGTGGCGCACATACTCCAGACATACAGGTATGTGATTTCGCACAGCTGGGCCACCCTGCCACAGTATATATGCGGTGGGTGGTCCGGAAGTGGTTAAGCACATGGTCCCACCCCCCAGGACCATTTTGTTGACATCATCCACTGCATTAAATGACAAAGGAACTATATACTCTATCATTAAGCCCACTGCATATCTCCCAACTTTTGAACTTGACAAAGACAGACAATTGCAAAGGGGTTGAATGTGGTGTGCATAGAAGGCCATGGCAATAAGGGGGTGTGGCCAATGAAAAGTGGGCGTAACCATATGGGTGCGGTCAGGGCCGCCATCAGGGGGGTTCAGCCGTTACAACTGTAAGGGGCTGCGGGGCACGAAGGGCCAGAAGAAGGCAAGACGGGGTGAAGGGGAGCCCTGCTGTGCATTACAGAAACGATCTCGGCTGATTCTGCTCTCTGTGGCATTGAGCTCAGACATCGAGCTCTTTACTGCCACCACTGGCTACTATGTGCATGTGCACCCCTCATGTACTGTGCTTCTCTGTGCAGATCTTCTTTACAAGTAGGGGCTGTGAAGGAAAGGGAGGTGGGGCTGTTTGTGTACAGGGAGGAGCCAGAGCCTTGTGTGTTTACAGGTGTGTGTGGAGGGGGGCTGACATATATACAGGTGTGTGTGGAGGGGGGCTGACATATATACAGGTGTGTGGAGGGGGGCTGACATATATACAGGATTGGGGGTGGGCTGAGTGCGTGCAGGTGGGGTGGCCGGTGTGCGGATTCGGTAGGATGGCCCGTGGGCAGGCCCTGGCGAATGTTGGTGGTCAGGTTCAGAGGGGACCCAGGCCTTAAGCTGTGTAAGGGGCCCAAAAATTTCTGATGGCTGCCCTGGGTGCAGTTTAAAGATATACTGGCAAACCCAAAAGCTCTTGCAGAGAATGCAGTGAAAAACACACTGCAAACATATTTGGCATAAAAGATTTAAAAAACATCATTGGACACTGTGCTGCAACATCTGTTGAGCCTATTCAGTGTATGGTCAACACCATGCCTCCCAACTGTTTGAGATGGCAACGAGGGACACCTATTAGAAAAAATCTGTAGGCATAGGACACAACCCCTGCCACGCCCACTTAACCACTTTATGCCGGCGCCTCCCAGCCCTCTAAGAGGTTTCAGAATGCGGGAGGTGGGGCGGGGTTTATGATCATGTGATCGCGTGATTGGCTGTGGAGAGAGATCACATGATCAGAAAGCTCCCGATTGCAAGAAGTGATCGGGAGCTTTCCGTTAGCGTAACTGTGCCAGGGTGTGTAGGGTGTGCCCTGTCAGCACAGCTGTGTCTGCAAATTGATACGCAAGTATGTGTCTGCTGGGCGCCAAGGCCCACCCTCCAAGAGGCCGTATATTTGCGTGCTGCTGGGGCCTAGGGGTTAAAGGAGAATTATACAAAAAAAAAAAAAAATATTAGTTAAAATCACAAGTGCTTTTTTTTACCACTACTATTCCTTTATATTGTTTTTTGAAATTTACAAATGAAGCAATTTAGAAATTGGATGAAAGGTTTAAAACTGAGAAATGCATTTTAAAAGCTAAATAGTGCATTTTATATACAACTATATAGATTAGACCAAAACGAGGGACAAACAGAGAGGAAAGAGAGACAGAGGTGCTTTGTTTCAAATCAGGGACAGTTGGGAGCTATGATTAACACACATATGTCACTGTCCTAGTACCCACAAAATATGCAATAATGACAGCCCCACAAGAACAGCAAGTGTCTTAACATGCATGTACAAATCCCAGTACAAGACTTTGTAAAAATGAAAATATGTTCCATTACATAGAATATAATGTACTTAGGGTGCAGTGGTCAGGAGTATGTCATATAAAGCCCAGTGTACAGAGTTTAATGGTCAGGAGTATGACATACAACACAGTGTCTATCATGGAATGATGTTCGATGTGAGCTTGTTGTCGGAAATTCCGACTGTGTGTAGGCTCCATCGGACATTTGTTGTCAGAATTTCCGACAACAAAAATTTGAGAGCTGGTTTTCAAATTTTCCGACAACAAAATCCGTTGTCGGAAATTCCGATCGTGTGTACACAATTCCAACACACAAAATTCCACGCATGCTCGGAATCAAGCAGAAGAGCCGCACCGACTAATGAACTTAATTTTTCTCGGCTCGTCGTACTCGTTGTATGTCACGGCGTTCTTGACGTTCGGAATTTCCAACATTTGTGCGACCGTGTGTATGCAAGACAAGTTTCAGCCAACATCCATCGGAAATAAATTTTGTTGTCGGAATGTCCGATCGTGTGTACGCGGCATTAGGCCCAGGAGTGCGTAATGCAGCGAAAGTAGGTAACAGCAGTGCATAGAACACAGAGGACAGGGCTCAGAGTGCAGGGTGCGTAACACACAGAATGCAGGAGTGAATAACACAGAAAGTTCAAAGGTCTGGAGTGCATAATGCAAAAAGTGAAGGGCTCGGGAGAGCATTTCACACAAGGTGCAGGGGTCTGGAGTGCATAAAGCACAGATTGCAGGGCTCAGAAGTGAATAATACAAAGTGCAAGGGTCACATGTGCATGGCACATAGCGCACTGGGGTCAGGAGTGTGTAACACACAGAATGCAGGGGTCAGGAGTAGTTATTGCGCATAGAGTGCAGGACTGCATGATGCACAGGATAGTGATAAGAGTACAAATAAAAAATTACCCTTTCTTCCTATTACAAATCCCCAATTCCATATTCCCCACATTACAGATCTTCCCCAACAGCTTATATTTCCCACACAGTATAGATTCCGCCCCCCTCCCCCCCGACCCCCCCACCACCACAAACTAAACCCAGCCCACCTCATCAGTAGAGAGCCTCCCCCTACCTGATAGATGTATGAGATAAATCCGCGCAATGGATTAGGTATTTTGTTATGGGTGTGGCTGCTGCCTCTACAGATACAATACCACCTAGAAAATGGTAAAAAAGCAGGAGTAGTATGGCGCTGCCCTTATGGAGATAAAACGGATTTTTTTCTTTGTAGTGAACAATAACTCTATGTGTTACCTAGTATCCATAATTCCTAAAGTATTGCTTTTAAAGATAGTTATTATAAACCTGTGTGTGCCAAAAAAATTGAGTATTTTTATATTCAAATCTGTGACTGGTGCTGGATTCTTGCTAATAAAAGTAAAATAGCAACATAAGGTGCTTCAATTAATCAACAAAAGTGCATTATTCAAAATCAATAAAGTGACCAGTGCTAAATCATACAAATTCATACAAAATTGTGCAAGATGTATAAGATAAATCCGTGCAATGAATTAGGTATTTTGTTATGGGTGTGGCTGCTGCCTCTACAGATACAATACCACCTAGGTGGAATGTATTAGAAAGAAAAAAAAAAAAAAAAAAGCGGGCTACGGACGCCTTGCAGCACCTCTAACAAAGGGAATTCGATACCTTTTTCTTATGCTCGTTTTTTCATTTGAAATGTGAGTACATATATTTATTAAGCTTTAATAAACGTTCTCTTATGGTTTTACGCGATGGGTATCCCTTCTTTCCTTTACATGTAAATATCACACCATAACATGCAAGTAAAATTTGGGGGACATCCTTGATTGCTACACAGTGGCAGACACTGTGACCGCCTGTACCCCTGCAGGGGAAAGAAAAATCCGGTGAGTGCAAGCATTGTCAGAGCATGCAGACAAGGCACTAGTTAAAGAACCAGCACCTGGATAAGAAGTTTTCCTACAGATATTTGATCCTCAAAGATTGAACACCTCAAAACACTCCAAAAAGAACTTTTTTCTCACAAACTGAACTTTTCCTATCCAATTAATACTGGTTACAGCACATCAGTCACTATTTATGATGGATAATTTGCACAATTTTGTATGAATTTGTATGATTTAGCACTGGTCACTTAATTGATTTAGCACAATGCACTTCTGTTGATTAATTGAAGCATCTTATGTTGCTATTTCACTTTTATTAGTAAGAATCCAGCACCAGTCACAGATTAATATAAAAACACTCAATTTTTTGGCACACACAGGTTTATAAACAATCATCTTTAAAAGGAATACTTTATTAATTATGGATACTAGGTAACACATAGGATTACTGTTCACTACAAAGAAAAAATCCGTTTTATCTCCATAAGGGCAGCGCCATTCTACTCCTGCTTTTTTTTTTTTTCTAATACATTCCACCTACCCTGTTTCCCCGAAAATAAGACCTAGCGTGATTGTCGGTGATGGCTGCAATATAAGCCCTACCCCCCAAATAAGCCCTACCCCGTTTCCCCGAAAATAAGCCCTACCCTGAAAATAAGAACTACAAGGACTTTACCTAGGGCTTATTTGGGGGTAGGGCTTATATTGCAGCCATCACCGACAATCACGCTAGGTCTTATTTTCGGGGAAACAGGGTAGGTGGTATTGTTACTGTAGAGGCAGCAGCTACACCCATAACAAAATACCTAATTCATTGCGCGGATTTATCTTATACATCTTGCACAATTTTGTATGAATTTGTATGATTTAGCACTGGTCACTTTATTGATTTTGAATAATGCACTTTTGTTGATTAATTGAAGCACCTTATGTTGCTATTTTACTTTTATTAGCAAAAATTCAGCACCAGTCACAGATTTGAATATAAAAATACTAATTTTTTTTGGCACACACAGGTTTATAATAACCATCTTTAAAAGCAATACTTTAGGAATTATGGATACTAGGTAACACATAGAGTTATTGTTCACTACAAAGAAAAAATCTGTTTTATCAGCATAAGGGCAGCGCCATACCACTCCTGCTTTTTTACCTCCCCCTACCTGGCCCAACTCCTCAGTACAGACCCCAAGTGCAGACCACCCCCTCAGTACAGGCCCCCAATCCAGCCAACCCCACAGTACCTTGAAGACCACCTCTCCCCTCAAACCCACTCACCAGATTCTGGAAGCATGGCATGCAGTGGCAGAGGGAGGGCTTCCGCTGAGCTGTGGATTTGATGAGAACAGAGGAGTAGCCTCCAATGAACCAAAGGCGGAATCTGCATATAAAAGAATTACTATAGCTCACTTATATGAATATCACATTACAGTTGTACTTATATCCAAACTCCATATGAATGCACCGTATGCACAACCTACAGGGGGAACAGCCTTTGCTGGACAAAGCTGACTAAGGTGAAAATGTGTTAGGCCCCTTTCACATGGGCTGTCCGATCAAGTTCGCCTGTCTATTTTTCAGGCGGACCTGTTCGGACCATTCATTCAGCACTATGGCCCGCTGTCATACGATCCTGTCTGCCAAACACAGATGGATGGTGCTCCTATTTACCATCCATCTGGCGGATCAGATGAAAATGGACAGGCGGTCCGTTTTCACCCAATCTCCCCATAGAGGAGAACGGGACTCTGACAGTGAGTCTCTGCACAGTGAGCGGAAACGGACCTGTCATCCGTCTGCTCAGCAGGGATCAACGGAGCGATCCCCGCTGAGCTAGCGGAGTCTGTCAAAAGGGATTCGCCATGTGAAAGGGGCCTTACACTCCTGCACAATCTGCACAAAATAGGATTTTTATAACAGCTTACCTGTAAAATCCTTTTCTTGGAGTACATCACGGGACACAGAGCAGCATAGTAATTACTATGTGGGTTATAGGCCACCTTCAGGTGATGGACACTGGCACACCCAAGACAGTAGGTTCACTCCCTATATAACCCCTCCCATACAGGGAGTACCTCAGTTTTTGTAGCAAAGCAATGCACATATATCCCAGAAAGGAGGGGAGGGACCTCTGTGTCCCCTGATGTACTCCAAGAAAAGGATTTTACAGGTAAGCCATTATAAAAATCCTATTTTCTTTATCGTACATCGCAGGACACAAAGCAGCATAGTAATTACTATGTGGGATGTCCCAGAGCAATGCTATCTGAGGGGATGGAGACAAAGAAAGCAGTTTTCGCTTTGGTCCAAGCGGGCTACCGACCGATCTACCAGCAGCAGGTCATCTAGGTATGCTATAACTGTTATACCCTGGGCCCTTAGTCTGGCCAGAATCTTTGTAAATACCCGGGGTGCAGTAGCTAGACCGAAGGGCAAGGCTACAAACTGAAAATGGTGCTCTTCTACCTCGAATCACAGATATTTCTGGTGAGCGGGAAAAATAGGCATTTGCAGGTATGCATCCTTGATGTCGATTGACACCAGAAGTTCTCCTCCTTGTAGGATGGAAACTACTGACCGGATTGACTCCATGCGAAAAGAGTGGATATTCAGGAACTGATTTAGATCTTTGAGATCTGGAATGGGCCTGACATCTCTATTTGGTTTTGGCACTGTGAAGAGGTTTGAATAAAACCCTAACCCCTGCTCCTCCGTGGGGATCTCCATGATCACCCCTTGAGACAACAGCCGGTCTAATGCCAGAAAAAGAGATTGTCTTTTACCTGGATCTTTGGGAACGTTTGACCTCAATAAACGAGGTGATGGGAACTCTCGGAACTCTAATTTGTAACCTAGAGATATTGTGAAGATGACCAATCTGTCCTGAATCTCTTCCTGCCACACTTCTGAGAAGTGCAGAAGTCTTCCCCCCACCCGTGCGAGCGGGGGCGCCCCTTCATAAAGAGGCCTTAGAATCCGGTTTTGTAGGTTTCCGCCCCCAGGACTTCTTCTGTCCCTGGGCTTGACCTTAAGGTTTACCTCTTGAATCTGACGGCGAAGGCCGTCGCTACTGCCTAAAGGCTGTTGCTCTGGCACTGAAAAAGAAGCCTGTTTAAATGAGGGATGTTTACTCCTTCTCTTAACTGGTAAAAGTGTACTTTTTCCACTTGAAATTTTTTGGATGCATTTGTCCAAATCATCCCCAAACAGTCGTTCACCGTAGAAAGGAAAATCAGCCAGAAGTTTTTTGCATGGCGCTTTGGCTGACCAATTTTTCAACCACAAGATCCTATGCATATGCACCAACACAAGCGTAAGGCATGATGCCCGATGAATAGAATCTTTAATAGTGCCAATTGCAAAGCATAATGCCCTTGGTTGCTCAGCTAAGTCCCAGGGACAACCTTGAGAACTTGTCTCAACTGGTCTTTTAGGGATTGACATATGCCTATTGCTGCCACTGCAGGTTGAGTCACTGTACCTGCCAAAGCAAAGGAGGTTTTCAACAAGAATTCCAACCTTTTATCCGTTGGATCCCTAAACATTTGAGCATTGTCCACTGGACAAGTTAAACTTTTATTCACACAGGATATAGCAGCATCAACTGCTGGTATAATCCATTTTTGGTGAATTTTTCCTCCATGGGATAAAGTGCTGAAAACTTTTTAGGAGGAAAATAATGCCTATCTGGATGATCCCACTCAGCATATATAATTTACTCCAGCAATGGATGAACAGGAAAGGAATGCAGAGCCTGAGGGGTTTTTAGAAACCCCAAAGAAGAAACGGGCTTGAATGCAGAACGGATCATTTCTGTAAGGGATTGCACCAGCAATTTTTCAGATTGCGAGGCTGAAAAGAGTTCTTCTACAGTTGATTCCTCAGAAGAGGAATCATCAGTCTGTCCCTCTTCCTGATCCCCTAAGGGTGACTCATCCTCTTCTGCCCACTGCTCCCTTGTTAGAGGGCCCGGGGGGGGGGGGATCTATCGCCTCTTCTCCTACTCTGGGAGGAAGATGCGATTAAAGCAGCTAACCTTTCTTCTAACCCCACCAAGGCTGAGGACAAAATGTATCAGTAACATAGACAGGGGCTAAAATGTTGGAAACAGCTGCAACACCTGACAGTCCCAATGGCTCACCCTGGTCAGCCACTCCTGGTCTTTCTGGGGAGGATGGCACTGTGGAGGGGTGACCTGGATCCTCAGAGCCCGAAGGTGATGCCTTTGGTCCCCTCTTTGAGATGTTTTTGCCCCCCTTCCTGGAAGGCATAGTCCTAAGCACAAAAGCAGAGGTACTAATAAAAAAAATAAAAAAACGCACCAACTGCTGAGCTATAGTCCAGCAAATTAAATGCTGCTATTAATGCTCAGCCTGATGCTGAGTAAATGTGTCTTGGGAATGCCTGTATGCACCAACTTACATGTCCCCGGTCTGCTCCTGGGTCCCTTCGTTAGCCAGCTGTATCTTTACAAGAGGCTTATATGCACTCAGCAGCTGTGCGCCGTGTGAGGAATGTGGATGCTGGGCCACGCACACGCTGCCGCGCTAAGCCACGCCCCTCTCCCTCCCCTAAGCACGGCGCTCTTTATTAAAAAAAAAAAAAAAAAGCTAATTCCCGCGGGTGTCGTTCGGATCCTCCGCTCGATGGATCCTGCGTGGGGGAAGGAAGAAGGAGGAATAAAAAAGGAGCCGTCACAATTCCTGAGGGGGGCTGGAGGCATGAGCCGTCCGCCGTAGCCTCCATAGTCCTAGCTCTGGGGGGGCATTGCGGGGGGCGGGGGTGCTGTGTCTCTTTATGGGACACAAAGAATCCATCCCCCCTCCCCCCAATATCTTCCTGGTGGCTGAGACTGACTGACTGAAGCATGACTGTCTCCTGCTGACACTGAGTGAGATACTGAGAAGCATGGTAAAGGTATTCGCTTTCACACACTCTAGTAGTTCTAGTAGTGAAACTTAGGCATGACAACATTTACTCAAAGAAAAAACCCATAAGTGAACTTGGAGTTCCTTAGGATTCTTCACTTACCTTTTCCCACTGCTGGTAACCAGACAGACCCAATCTTCACCCATAACGACGGGCTATGTTTAAAAAAACCTTCAAGGATTGGGTCCCTTTTTATCGGGGTACCACTCCCTTGGACCTGTATAGCACCCTGCCAGAAAAAAAAAAACTTTGGTTTTAGCTGCATGACCAAAGCACTGGATCCCAGGGTCCAGCCCTCCAAAAGAGGCGTTACAGGCAAAACCTAGTTCTTCCTTCACGAGGCCCGGGTACCATCCACTTTGGCCTCAATGGCACTTTGAATGGATCCGGCTGCATAGCTTGCTTGCTCCAGTGGAGCTCTTCATAGCACATCTTTAACCGTGACCAACACCTTAGACACTGACGAAAAAACTGAGGTACTCCTGGGATGGGAAGGGTTATATAGGGAGTAAACTTCTTGTCTGGGGTGTGCCAGTATCCATCACCTGAAGTTGGCCTATAACCCACATAGTAATTACTATGTTGCTCTGTGTCCCGTGATGTACGATAAAGAAACAAACGCTTTAATTTTTTTTTAATACTGCAATTGTATATTTCAATAACAGTATTAAAACAAAGGCACTCTACCATCTTTGCTGAAGTGGATGAAAAGGTTTATATCTCCTCAATCACATTTTGTAAATAGACCTTTAGCCAGCATGATCACCATAATCAAGAACCACATTGATTATTTCCCGATCGTAGAAGAGGCTTTCGGCTGTTAGTTAAAACATGGCCTGACAGCTAGGAGTGTGCGCCTCTGCATGCTCCTAATTGTCATACGATAAATGTTACCATTGTAAAGGAGCTCATACTGGGGACTGTTAGCCTACCGACTGCAAATGCCAAATAGAAAATTGTGGTCTATCCTAATAACTAATTAGAAGGCAGTGTGTATACTTTTAACTGTATAATTTGATTACCATATGTTTCACCTACAGTATATGTGATGTTTATTCTAAAAGAACAAAATATTTTCACAAAATTGGAAGATGACACATTTTCACACAAAACCCATTAAATTATTGAGATTGCTTTATTAGTCCGATGTTAACAAAAACTAGAATAAAAAATCTGGATCATTATGACCCACCAAAAACATTACCTAAGGGTCACCACACACGTTACAATCAACTTTAGATTTACTAAAATCATTTAGTATGAGGACCTACCTAATCCAATCATCTTGCATCCAATTAAGCAGGCCCTTGCACTATATGTTGTTGGTAGATCTAAAGGAGATTGTACAATTAGATTGTAAGGTGTGTGGTGAGATTAGTTCAACACACAGGATGAGAACTGATAATGGGAAGGGTGATGTCAACTTAGGTTCTAAAGTAAAGTCATCATCCTTACAAAGCTATATGCTGGTGTCTAGCTCTCTTGATGGATTTTCCACTTTGTACAATCGTTACTTTGGGAACCTATCTGCAAAAATAGAATGGTGGCCTATTGACATTTAAAAGTTTACATATTCTTCAGCAGTAAATAAGCTTTAACACACACCCTCAATGACCTCTGTAGCCACAGGCACTGTGGAGTAGATAATCCTAAGGCCTGGTTCACAATGTTGCAGGGGCGGGAATCACACCAGTTCCCACACCTACAACCACCTGCAGGCAAAACGTGCTGCACTTCTTACGCTGCACTTCTTGGCACCTCTACGCATCTAAAATCTGAAGCGGCGGGTGTGAGAACCACCATAAAATCGCATGGTGCAAAAGCACCATGTGAATTCCCTGCCGCTGCGTTTTAAAAATGCTGCAGGAACCTTTTCCTGCATTAAACGCAGGCACAGCAGTCCATTTAAAATTAATGGGCTGCCATGTCTGTGCAAACACGGCACGCAGAGTCACAATACTGTGAACCAGGCATAAAAGCAGATAAACTGAACTCCTGCAGGGCCCAATGACACTATATCGTAATCTGGTAAAGCATGCACCACCACCTGCTTTAAGGCTTCATGCACACGAGACGCCGGTGCAAACTCTGCTTAACACATGTTTTTAAAAGCTGAAACCGGCGTTTATAAATGCTCGTTTTTCCGCATTTGCATGCCATGTTTAGCCGCGTTTGCGTCTAGAAGCATCTGCAGAGCAGAGAATGACATTTTGTGACCCAACTTTGGAGCCTCGTATCTCAGGGCCACTTGGAGCTAGGAACCCCAAATTTGGTATGCAAACACAGTGGAACTAGCACTACAACATATCCAAAAAAGCACTAAGCACTAGTGAGAGATACAGGGCTCCAAAGTAAAATGTCATTTTCTGCTGCAGAAAAGTGCTTGACATTTTGCAACCCGAATTTGGGGCCCCATATCTCGGGGCCACTTGGTGCTAGGAACCCCAAATTTGGGTATGTTGTAGGGCTAGTTCCACTGTGTTTGCACACCAAATGTGGGGCTCCTAGCACCAAGTGACCCCGAGATACGGGGCCCCAAATCAGAGATTGACATTTTGAGACCCAACTTTGGGGCCCCGTATCTCGGGGCCACTTGGTGCTAGGAACCCCACATTTGCTGCAGTTTACCATCATATTTCTGTGTTTTCTGGTCCAAAAATAGGGTTCCTTTAAAAACACTTAAACCTAAACGCGGTACAGGCGTTTAGCCGCGTTTGGCGTCTGAAACGTGGAAAACTTTTGCGTCTGAACCCATTTTTTTGCTTCTGGAAAAACGAGGTTAAACACAACTGCTTAAAAACTCCAAAAAAACGAGACTGTGTACATGGACACATAGGATAACATTGAAGGAGTTCGGGGCAGTTGAAAAAAAGTGTCCAACTGCCTCTGAACGCGCGTTCAACAGCGTCTCGTGTGCATGAGGCCTTACAGCTAATTTTGAGCAAAAACACATTCACTTTTAATTTTAACAGCTCAGCTTATTCTGCCCCCTTCCTGGAGTGATTATCAGCTGGTTTTCTAATTGTTAATGTAAACAAAGAGCAGGTGGTGTGCAGAGTCTGCTAAGGCCAGACTTGGATGACTACAGGTCTTCTCTTAAAGATCTCTGAGAATTAATTCCTCCACAGCAGCTGTAGCTGCAGAGGTCAGTCTTGTTTAAAAGCTCATTTACTGCTTATTAAGATCATAAAATAATTTGAATGCTCATCGCCTGGTTACAGTTTTTTCTTTAAATAAACAGCTATTCAGTCTGTAAATAATCTATCTAGGTTGTATAGTTTTTTTTTGTTAAAAAGGGAGCACCATCTTTTGAATCCTGGAACACAACCTGGACATTTTTTTCCATTCCTTATCCATAATTCCAAAAACATAGGCACCATTGAAGTGAATGTGAACACTATGACAGGTCTTTGCAATGACTGTCTTCCATAATACTAATGATTCTTCATGTTCAGTGTCTGGATTGTGCTCTAGACAGCAGTCAACAGTCAGGGTATCTGGTCATAGATCTGTGGAAATAATAAAAAAAGAAGGCGTTATGATGATAAACTACAGAATTAAACCAGATTTTCAGAAAACATAGACATTCCCTGAGTGTTTGTGACCTTGGCGGATGGGACCAGAACTACTGAAGTATCTGAGACGTTTAGCAAGAGTCTTCACTCGGGTGGAATGCTCTTTAACCACGAGACCTCTGGAAGAATTTACCCCCTTCATGAGCAGGCAATTTTTTGCTATTTAGCTACCTTAACTGGTAATTGTGCAGTCATGCAACGCTGTACCCATGTATCCAATAACTCTTTAAAAAAAAAAAAAATTTCTTCATAAATTTTGGCCAAAATGTGTTCTTCTACGTCTTTCATAAAAAAAAAAAAAAATCCCAATAAGTGTACTGTATATTGGTTGGTGTGAAAGTTATAGTGCCTACAAATTATGGTATATATATTGGGTTTGAAAATGTTTATACTACTAATGGCAGTGATCAGCGACTTATAAATGGGACTGCAATAGTGCAGCGGGCATTCTGGCATTGACTGATGCTGGGGGGAACCGCACTGATACTAGCTGGGAAGGGGTTAACATCTAGGGCGATCAAGGGTGTTAAACGTCTGCCGGACTATCTGTAATGTGTGTAAAGTGTGCTGCCTTTGCTAACAGTTCTCTTTGTTTCTTATCCCTGTTCTCTCTGAACAGAGCTCTGTGTTGACTGTTGACACAGAGCTCTGGGCTGTGATTGAACACATGACCATGAACTATTGGCCAGGATCTGCTGACAGGCTCCCACAAGGGGTGCCGGTGGGGGGGATGTCATTGCACAGGCCCAAAACCTGGAAGAAGGCAGTGATGCACGGGTACGTTGCTTTGCCTGTGTGGGCTGCCCGCCCACTGTACATGGGGGGCGGTCCGCAAGTGGTTACATGGTATTCTGAATTTTAGTGTACAGACAGAAGCACCCCAATTGAGCCCATCAAGAGCAGCTTCTAGGTTACATATCTGAGAATCTGTCTGAGCATTTATATTCTAGTAAATGCTCATTAAAAATATATGAAAATGACTGAAGCCAGAGATAAAATAGGTATGGAATCAATCTCTGCCCCACACCAATAAAAATGGAGTAAACTGTTTTGATACTTAACCACTTTACGTATTGGGTCTGTTTACTCCTTATGGACCAGAAGTTGCGAGTAGAACACCAATTTTGTTGAGAAAAATAAAAAACATTCCCCTTTGGATGATCTATGTACATTGCAAGGATTTTAACAAACTTTGTTGCAGATTCCTACCTTTTGTTATTCTGAAGAAATCCATGTGTGTTTGCCTATGTCCATGTGGGAAAGTGAATCTAATGGGAGTGGTTTCATATTTATCAATCAGCTGCAGGAAAGTTGCAGGGCCTACATTCTTTAGACGTGATTTCCTATTGGGAGTATCTCACCAAAAATGACATTTGTGTTGCAGGGGATGCCTGAAATCTGACTTTTATTTTAATGTAGACTTCTGGGAAAAACAGTGAGCCAATCACACAAGCAGGAAATTAAGTTTCTGGGGGGCTCTCTGTACAGAACACCTCCAGGTAGCCAAATTGCATTGCTTTTTCAGAATATTACAGCCACTGCACATTGAAAAGGAAAGGCCATTTTTAATAACATTTAATTACAATATGGATTTGTGTCGCAATTGTATACGGTATATTATTTTTTCTTTATTTGCTATTTTTTGCCTCACGAAAGTGGAGTTACCCTGTAAGGAATAGGGACAAGCTAGGTGAATGAATACATGGACATACGGGAATCGATCAACCATGACACTACAAACTACAGCCACAACATGTGAGCCCATTATTTTGACCCCTTTCACACTGAGGCGCTTTACAGGCACTATAGTGCTAAAAAAATAGTGCCAGCAAAGCACCTCTCCTTTCACTATAATGTGAAAGCCCGAGGGCCTTCACACTGGAACGGTGTACTGGCAGGGTGCTCAAAAAAGTCCTGCAAGCAGCATCTAATGAGGCGCTGTGGGAGCGGTGTATATATGGCTCCTACAGCACCCCTGCCCATTGAAAACAATGGGCAGTGCCGCTGCAGCGGTGCTTTATGGGCGCTTTTAACCCTTTTAGGCAAAAACCGTCGGTAAAGCTCCACTAAAAATAGCGGCACTTTACCGCCAACACCCAGCGCTGCTCAGTGTGAAAGTGCCCTACAAAAGGTAAGGCAAACAAACGACACAGGGAATATCACTACACTAATATCTAGTTCAAACAAGAAAAATATTTGAAAGTTTACAATGCCTTTAAGGCAGGGGTCTCAAAGTACCGGCCCGCGGACCGGTTGCAAACGGCCCGCATGCAGGGCTGATCCTAGGCGGGTGGCAGCGGCTCAGTTTTCGCTCTCCGTTTCCTCTCCCCCGCATGCTGCTGCAGCCCAGCCCACAACACAGGAGAGCAGAGAGGAGGGAGGATCCGCCCAATGCCCTGCCCACCTGTGCGGATGTGCGCATGCACCGTACGTAACATCACAACAGCTGATTTTACTATAAGATGTTGTGATGGCGAGACGGCGCACAATAGCGGACAGAAACTTTTTTTTCTGTCAGATTGTGCCCCGCGCTCCCGTGGAGAGTTTATGTCCATGATGGGCGGATTTCTACACGTTGTGGGTGGATTTACAGGCACTTGGGGGCGGGATTACAATTTCCAGTGCTGCAAAACAAATAAAAAAAAACTTTGTACTGGGCGGATTTCTACATTTCTTGTGGGCGGATTTATGGCCACTTTGGGTCGGAATTAGATGGCCAGTGCTCCAAAAAAATAAAACTTTGTGATATTCCACCCCAAAGTACCCATAAATCCGCCCACAAAAAAAAAATGTAAAAAATCCGCCCATCAGAAAGTTTTTGCAGCACTGGCCATCTAATTCCGCCCCAAAATGCCCATATATCCACCCACAAGAAATGTAGAAATCAGCCCAGTACAAAGTTTTTGTTTTGCAGCACTGGACATGTAATTCTGCCTCCAAGTGCCAATAAATCCACCCACAACGTATAGAAATCTGCCCATCATGGACATGAACTCGCCGGGGGAGTGTGGGGCACAATCTGACAGAAAAAAAAAAATTCTGTCGGCTATCGTGCGCCTGCACCGTCTCACCGTCACAACAGCTGATGGTAAAAGCAGCTGTTGTGATGTTACGTACAGCGCATGTGTTGCGCATGCGCCCTTCAACTATTCGATGGGTGGCATTTCTCGACAGAACACTTGGACGAACTGCGTATATGCCGTACGTAATACCACAACAGCTGATTTTACGATCAGCTGTTGTGTCGGCGAGACGGCGCCTGCGCACAATAGCTGACTGAACACATTTTTCAGTCAGATTGTGCCGAGGCACGTTCATGTAGTTGAGGGGCAAAATTTACCATGAATGGGGGGGGGTGTTTTCATTGAAGGCCAGTGCTGATCTAACATGAAGGGGGCGGATATTTTCATTGAAGGCCAGTGCTGATCTAACATGAAGGGGGCGGATGTTTTCATTGAAGGCCAGTGCTGATCTAACATGAAGGGGGTGGATGTTTTCATTGAAGGCCAGTGCTGATCTAACATGAAGGGGGTGGATATTTTCATTGAAGGCCAGTGCTGATCTAACATGAATGGGGTGGATATTTTCATTGAAGGCCAGTGCTGATCTAACATGAAGGGGGCGGATGTTTTCATTGAAGGCCAGTGCTGATCTAACATGAAGGGGGTGGATGTTTTCATTGAAGGCCAGTGCTGATCTAACATGAAGGGGGCGGATATTTTCATTGAAGGCCACTGCTGATCTAACATGAAGGGGGCGGATGTTTTCATTGAAGGCCACTGCTGATCTAACATGAAGGGGGCGGATGTTTTCATTGAAGGCCAGTGCTGATCTAACATGAAGGGGGCGGATATTTTCATTGAAGGCCAGTGCTGATCTAACATGAAGGGGGCGGATATTTTCATTGAAGGCCAGTGCTGATCTAACATGAAGGGGGTGGATATTTTCATTGATGGCCACTGCTGATCTAACATACGAGGGTGGATGTTTTCAAGGATGGCCACTGCTGCAAAAGATGCGGCAGAATTTTAAACGTTTAGCTAGCTAAATAGACCCTCCAGGAAGAATAGCAGATAAAGATTTGTTTAGCAGATTTGTTTGGGCATCGTTAAAAATTTTGCCCCCATCTTTGCAGCACTGGCCATCATTGAAAACATCCGCGTCCTTCATGTTAAATTCCGCCCCTCGCCTACATGAACACTCCTCGGCAGTGCGAGGCACAATCTGACTTAAAAATGTCTTCAGTCGGCTATTGTGCGCAGGCTGTTGTGCTACGTACGGTGCATGCGCAGTTCGTCCCACGCACTATTCGATAGCGCACTTCTCCACAGGGCACTGGCCCTGGATCCAGGGTCCTGCTGCCACCTCAGGGAGGAAGATTGTGGCGTTCTCAGGGTGCCCTGCCACTAGGCCTGTGATGAAGCCAGGACCTGACAGGAGGAGCGGACACAGGAGGCAGAAGATCAGGTCACCAGCTGACTGCCAGGAGGAGAGGTAAGTGAGCCATCACACAGAGGCTGAGAAAAGTCCTTAGTTGCGTGACTGGGGTTGAAACTTGTGAAGAGGGGGTATATTTGTGGAGTGGAGTGTGAGGTGGGGGGTACTTGTGGAGTGTAGAGGGTAATACTGGGGTTTAATATTGCGTCCGCCGACACCAGTGCTGGGGGTTAATAGTGCGTCCGCCGACGCCAATGCTGGGGGAAAGGACAGTTTGCATGCGGCCCCCATTAGATGTGAAAATTTGTCTTGTGGCCCTCAGTTAATTTGAGTTTGAGACCCCTACTTTAAGGCATCAATTGAATGACATCCAACACGCAAATTGGTTTTTATCTATGTTTTTGCTTCTTACCTCTTCCATGCTATTCTGCCACCTTGACACTCTCGGCACATTTCAAGAAGTCAGCGACATGTTGGGAGCACTTTTCCACCACCGTTGGGTTTAGTTTTAGACACTGTTCAAAGGCTGTAAAGGGTTCTACACATTGAGAACGGATTTTCTGTATGATGGGACTAGAGGACAAGAAATTAAGTTGAGATCTGTAACATGTTTAATATGTGCCAAATCATACTAATGAAAAAAACTAAAAAAAATGAAGAGTTTTTTTTTTTTTGTAAAACATTAGTTTTTGTTGCCTTTGACATTGCAGGACATGTTTATTAAAACCACTTGCCGACCAAGCCTTTTTCTGGAACTTTTTGTTTAATAGTTTAACCACTTCAGCCCCGGTTTTCCCCCTTAATGACCAGGCCATTTTTTGCGATACGGCACTGCGTCGCTTTAATTGACAATTGCGCGGTCATGCAACGCTGTACCCAAACAAAATTGACGTCCTTTTTCTCCCAAAAATAGAGTTTTCTTTTGGTGGTATTTGCTCACCTCTGCATTTTTTATTTTTTGCGCTATAAACAAAAAAAAAAAAAAAGTGAGAATTTTGAAAAAAAAAAAAAAAAAAAAAAAAAAAAATTATATATATAAAATATAATATATATATAATCTTTTTGCTATAATAAATATCCCAAAATATGTTTTTAAAAAACAAAATTCCATCATCAGTTTAGGCCAATATGTATTCTTCTACAAATTTTTGGTTAAAAAAATAAATAAATAAAAATCGCAGTAAAGTGTACATTGATTGTTTGCGCAGTTATAGCGCCTACAAAATAGGGAATAGATTTATAGCGCCTACAAAATAGGGGATAGATTTATGACATTTTTCTTATTTTTACTAGTAATGGCGGTGATCTGCGATATTTAGTGGGACTGCAACATTGCGGACAGATCGGACACTTTTTTGGGACCATTGACATTTATACAGCGATCA
The DNA here is from genome assembly GCA_037952925.1 of Lithobates clamitans. Classification (NCBI taxonomy): domain Eukaryota; kingdom Metazoa; phylum Chordata; class Amphibia; order Anura; family Ranidae; genus Lithobates; species Lithobates clamitans. Next base: position 694,949 of record JBBGZY010002435.1, read on the forward strand.
GAGCTAAAAAAATGCACCGATTACTGTGTAAATGTCACTGGCAAGGAAAGGGGACAATGGGGGGCGATCAAGGGGGTTAACTGTGTTCCCTCATGTTTGTTTCTAACTGTGGGGGGATAGGACTGACTGGAGGAGACAGATCGCTGTTCCTAATTACTAGGAACAGCAGATCTGTCGCTCCTCCCCTTTCAGAACGGGGATTTGTGTGTTTACATACACAGATCCCCATTCTGGCTCTTGTGCCTGCGATCACGGGTGGCCGGCGGACATCCCGGCCGCCAGCCATGCGCATCGGGTCCCCTGCCGTGCATCGGGCATGCGCGCGCCTGCTATGGCTCTTAAAAGGAGCCGACGTAACAGTCGGAAAGTGGTTAAAACACTTTTTTTAGCTAGAAATATACTTAGAACCCCCAAACATTTTTTTTTTAGCAGAGACCCTAGAGAATAAAATGGCAATCGTAATATTTTATGTCATAGAGTATTTGGGTAGCGGTCTTTGAAATGCAAATTTTTGGGAAAAAATACACTAATAAATTTTTATTTGAAAAAACACCATAGATAACCCAATATTTTTGTAAAAATAAAAGATGATGTTACGCCAAGTAAATAGATACCTAACATGTCATGCTTTAAAATTGCGCACGCTCAGAGAATGATGACAAACTACGCTACTTAAAAATCTCCATAGGCGACACTTTAAAAATGTTTACAGGTTAATTGTTTAGGGTTACAGAGGAGGTCTTGTGCTAGAATTATTGCTCTCGCTCCTCACATGAACATCATTTACATACGCTTGCGTGACTTCACTTCTGTGCGCGAGGGATGGATGGAGTGCTTTACTTTTTTATTATTTATTTTACTTTTTTTTTAAACTATCCCTTTATTTAATATATTTTATCACCTTTATTCCTATTAGAAGGAACGTAAACATCCCCTGTAATAGAAATAAGGATGACAGGCCCTCTTTATTGAGAGATCTGGGGTCAAAAAGACCTTTGAACTTTTTTTTTTCTTACTATGGCCCGGGAACCAGAAGTGACATCATAGAGATGAGTGGTGGCCATCTTGGCTTCACTCTTCACCATACCCAGCTACCGCCAACGTCTGATTGCTCCTGGGCTTCACCGAACGGTCAGGTAATCCTGTGAACGACCGGGCAGTGATCCCACAGTAAATCCGCCTGCGGGACCATTTTTATCTAAAAGAGAATCACCATTAGTGTAAAAAAAGGAAAAAAAAAATACCAGGGTTATGGCAGCCAGCTGCTACTATAAACCCTGCTATTTAACGCCAAACAAAGATGTATTTTTACTACAGGCCGGTCGACAAGTGGTTAAAAGCTGTATTCATCAAAAGATTGAAAATTACAAAAACAAGCTGAAGCTTATCCAAGATTTTAGTGACTGGGTTTGAGTATACTTTACCTGAGACCTTCTCCAGCTGGCGGTATGCGATAACCATACTTTTAATGCTGTTAGCTTTGCATTTAATATTTAACCACACAAGTGCTATATATTTTACGCATCATTATAATGATTGACAAGTCTGTAAAAATAAAATCAGATTCACTCCTTATTGTATTTGTAATAAGAAGAGCATTTAAATAGATTGATGTTATTTAAATCTTAATCTTATGTGGATTTTAAATCAATCATGCGGTAAAGGTTTTGAATAATGATGTAGCAATACTGCCACCTAGAGATCAGAGTATGTAGAGGGTACTGCTGGGAAAGATTTAAAGTCCACCTTTTAGAAAAAAAATAATAAATGCCCATACAATACAATGTATATTTACAGGTAAATATAATGTGCATTGCACCCACGGGTCTGTGGATGGTGGGTGCAATGCCAGGCCCCTGTAGACTGTTCCTCCAGCTCCTTGTTTGCACAGAGCTACATGCTTTCAGTTGGAGAGCTGATGGAATTGTCAATAGACTAGGAGTGCAGTAATTATCTATAGAGGCGCACTGGATGAAAATTTTGGTACCAAAACCGAAAATGCAGGATGCACCTGGTTGAAAACCGAAAATGACAGTTTTAAAAAAATGATTTACCGTATATACTCGAGTATAAGTCGAATTTTTCAGCACATTTTTTAGTGCTGAAAGTGCCCCCCTCGACTTATACTCGAGTCAAGCACTTTTCTGCAGCAAAAAATTTCATTTTTCCGAACCGACTTTGGGGCCCCGTATCTCAGGGCCACTTGGTGCTAGGAACTCCAAATTTGGTGTGCAAACCCAGTGGACCTGGTACCACAACATATCCAAAGCTGAAGTTCCTAGCACTAAGTGGCCCCGAGATACGGGGCCCCAAAATCGGTTCGGAAAATGTCATTTTCTGCTGCAGAACAGTGCTTGACATTTTCTGTCCCGACTTTGGGGCCTTATATCTCAGGGCCACTTGATGCTAGGAACCCCAAATTTGGTGTGCAAACCCAGTGGACCTGGTACCACAACATATCCAAAGCTGAAGTTCCTAGCACTAAGTGGCCCCGAGATACGGGGCCCCAAAATCGGTTCGGAAAATGTCATTTTCTGCTGCAGAACAGTGCTTGACATTTTCTGTCCCGACTTTGGGGCCTCATATCTCAGGGCCACTTGATGCTAGGAACCCCAAATTTGGTGTGCAAACCCAGTGGACCTGGTACCACAACATATCCAAAGCTGAAGTTCATAGCACTAAATGGCCCTGAGATACGGGGCCCCAAAACTGGTTCGGAAAATGTAATTCTCTGCTGCAGAAAAGTGCTTGACATTTTCTGAACTGATTTTTGGGGCCCTGTATCTCGGGGCCACTTGATGCTAGAAACCCCAGCTTTGGAAATTTTATGGTGCTAGTTCCACTGGGTTTGCACACCAAATTCGGGGTTCTTAGCACTAAGTGGCCCTGAGATACAGGGCCCCAAATTCGGTCAACTGTGTCCATCTGCAGCAATGTCATTTCGGGACCCTTTGGGTTCAGAGACCCCAAATTTTGGCTGCAGCTAGGGGGCATCTAGGAACCCTTAACTACCGAGTTTGAAGTTCAGGGGACCTATGGCTGCAAATGGGCACAGAGATGCTGCAAATGGGCATTGTTGACCCTCTTTTCCACTTACAGTAGCTGTGCATTTCTCACAATCGTCTTATACTCGGGTCAATAAGTTTTTCCCATTTTTTTGTGGTAAATTAGGGCCTCGACTTATACTCGGAACGACTTATACTCGAGTATATACGGTATATATAATTGTATTATATTCAACTTTTTAAATTAATATCAAATTAAACACTTCCCGTCCAAGGTACGTCATATGACGTCCTGGACTTTGAGTGGGGATACCTGAAGGATGGGTGCAGCTACAGGCATCATCTTTTTCGGCCACCGATTCTGTGCACCGTAAGAACAATCATAGCAGCAGTTAAACCGCTTGATCGTTCTTATAGGTGACAGGAGGGGAGATCCCCCCCCTCGCTGGCCTCCAGTGGTCCTCCGGTCTCGCCCGTGCGATCCGCGAGCCGGAGAATGAATCGGTCGCCGCCGGAAGTTGAGCATAGAGATTTATGGTGACCAGATGGTCCCCATCCCTGACCCTCGGAGGCCCGGTGCGACGTTATGACGTCACGTCCGTCCGATGTAAACAATGCCTAGGATGAGGCTGGAAAGGCCGAGATCTCGGCCTTTCCAGCCTGAAGGAGAGATCTATTTATTCCTATTACAAGGGATGTTTACATTCCTCGTAATAGGAATAAAAGTGATCCAAAAAAAACATTTAAAGAGAAAGTGTAAAAATAAAATACAAAAAAATAAAAAATAAAATAAAATTTAAAAGCACCCCCATCCCTGCGTGCTCACGCACAGAAGCGAACGCATACATAAGTCGTGCCCACATATGTAAGCGGTGTTCAAATCACACATGTGAGTTATCGTCATGTGTGTTAGAGCAATAATTCTAGCACAGGAGCTCCTCTGTACCTCCAAATTTAAAAATTTAAAGCGTCGCCTATGGAGATTTTTAAGTACCAAAGTTTGGCGCCATTCCACGAGTGTGCACAATTTTAAAGCGTGACATGTTAGGCATCTATTTACTTGGCGTAACATCATCTTTCACATTATACAAAAAAATTGGGCTAACTTTACTGTTTTGTCTTTTTAAATTCATGAAACTGTTTTTTTTTTCACAAAAAAAATGTATTTGAAAAATCGCTGCACAAATACCGTGTGACATAAAAAGTTGCAACGACCGCCATTTTATTCCTTAGGGTCTCTGCTAAAAAAACATATATAATATTTGGGGGTTCTGAGTAATTTTCTAGAAAGAAAAAAAATGATGATTTTCACATGTAGGAGCAAAGTTCCAGAATCGCCTTGGGCTGGAAGTGGTTAAATCAATATTAATTTATGGTCCATTATTGGCACGCAAAAAAAATGAATCCCTTTAAATTCTATGTATGTCTGCACACTGGTCTAATGCACTTCCATTGTGATGTTAAAAATCCTGCTTGCTGCATTTTTGGGGAGAAAAAAAAAACAAAAAAAAAAAAACACACACACACCTCCCAGTTGAAATGCACTGAAAACATAGCAAGAACGCATAATTAACGCACCCGTTACCTTTTTGATGCGGTTTTTGAGTCACATGACCTATGAAAAACACTCCATAAGCAGAGTAAAATCATTGTTAAATCAGCGCAAAATCGCGGCAAAAACGCTGTGAATTTGCAGCAAAAACGTTGCTAATTCGTGTGCATTTTTGGTGCCATCATCAGCACCTTTTTCTCTCATTGGCATTCTGCTGATAACACCATTTTCGGGCGAAATGTTTTAGCGGCTGAAATTTCGGTGCATCTCTAATTATCGCACTCTGTTTGTATAAGATAGAACTAGGATAGTTCATTCAGAGATCTCTGAACGAATGACACGGTTGTAGCCCTTTTCTATATGCCCGGTTCACACCATACATACAGTAGGTGGTATTATGCAGAAAAATGCAGCTCAACAGACATGGTGTGAAAAAACCCTTAGGCTCGATTCACACATATGCGAATCAACTGTGTTTTGAACCGCACGGGGTTTCACACTTGATTTGCATAACATGTGAACCAGACTGGGTTTCAATGGAGCCGGTGCACATACATGCAGGCTGCTTGCAGTGCAAATAAAAAAAAATTTTTAAAAACGGTCCTGTGCATTTTTCAGTCCCGTTCAGGTGAGATTTCAGTGTAAAATTTGCACCTGAACCACTGAATAAAAATTGCACCGGACTCTGCACCGAAACCAGACCCGTACGTATATATATATATATATATATATATATATATATATATATATATATATATATATATATATATATATATATATATATATATATATATATATATATATATATATATATATATATATATATATACCCATACTTACAGGTAAAATGTTAGCTACTCACTGTGATGAAGTACACTGGGCCACCTTGACCTTTAACTCATGACAATCGTGATGCCACGTCCCCGGCTTGTTTGTCACACACTGTCCATATTCATCCAGTTCATTACGGCAGTACTTGGCTGTGACCTCCAATGCGGCCTGCCTTTGAGTGAAGAGAATGGAGAAGGCCTAGTTATTGCCAGAAGTTAACACATCTTTTAACAGAGCGAAGCTTACAATATACTGCACAATTTTCATCGAGTCCTACAACAGTTTATATTCAACACAAATTTCTGAATTACAATAGTAACGAATTTAAAAAGAATCTGAAATAACGAAACAAAATTTTGTCCAAAATTCGATTCAAATTCAAAAACATAGAACAGAAAATAAATGAATGGAATAGAAAATAAAAGAATAGAGTAAAATAGAACAGACAAGTATAGAAAATATAAGAATAAAATAAAAAATGAATTGAATAGAAAAGAGTAGAGAAAAAAAACAGAACAGAAAATAAGAGAATAGAAAGAAATTATATATATATATATATAGTGGGAACGGAAAGTATTCAGACCCCCTTAAATTTTTCACTCTTGTTATATTGCAGCCATTTGCTAAAATCATTTAAGTTCATTTTTTTCCTCATTAGTGTACACACAGCACCCCATACTGACAGAAAAACACAGAATTGTTGATATTTTATTAAAAAAGAAAAACTGAAATATCACATGGTTCTAAGTATTCAGACCCTTTGCTGTGACACTCATATATTTAACTTAGGTGCTGTCCATTTATTCTGATCATCCTTGAGATGGTTCTACACCTTCATTTGAGTTCAGCTGTGTTGATTATACTGATTGGACTGGATTAGAAAAGCCACACACCTGTCTATATAAAGACCTTACAGCTCACAGTGCATGTCAGAGCAAATGAGAATCATGAGGTCAAAGGAACAGCTGGAAGAGCTCAGAGACAGAATTGTGGCAAGGCACAGATCTGGCCAAGGTTACACAAAAATTTCTACTGCACTTAAGGTTCCTAAGAGCACAGTGGCCTCCATAATCCTTAAATGGGAGATGTTTGGGACGACCAGAACCCTTCCTAGAGCTGGCTGTCCGGCCAAACTGAGCTATCAGGGGAGAAGAGCCTTGGTGAGAGAGGTAAAGAAGAACCCAAAGATCACTGTGGCTGAGCTCCAGAGATGCAGTCGGGAGATGGGAGAAAGTTGTAGAAAGTCAACCATCACTGCAGCCCTCCACCAGTCGGGGCCTTATGGCAGAGTGGCATGACGGAAGCCTCTCCTCAGTGTAAGACACATGAAAGCCCACATGGAGTTACCTAAAAAACACCTGAAGGACTCCAAGATGGTGAGAGATAACATTCTCTGGTCTGATGAGACCAAGATAGAATTTTTTGGCCTTAATTCTAAGCGGTATGTGTGGAGAAAACCAGGCACTGCTCATCACCTGTCCAATACAGTCCCAACAGTGAAGCTTGGTGGTGGCAGCATCATGCTGTGGGGGTGTTTTTCAGCTGCAGGGACAAGACGACTGGTTGCAATCGAGAGAAAGATGAATGCAGCCAAGTACAGGGATATCCTGGATGAAAACCTTCTCCAGAGTGCTCAGGACCTCAGACTGGGCTCAGATAATGACCCTAAGCACACAGCTAAAATAACAAAGGTGTGGCTTCACAACAACTCCGTGACTGTTCTTGAATGGCCCAGCCAGAGCCCTGACTTAAACCCAATTTAGCATCTCTGGAGAGACCTAAAAATGGCTGGTCACCAACGTTTACCATCCAACCTGACAGAACTGGAGAGGATCTGCAAGGAGGAATGGCAGAGGATCCCCAAATCCAGGTGTGAAAAACTTGTTGCATCTTTCCCAAAAAGGCTCATGGCTGTATTAGATCAAAAGGGGGCTTCTACTAAATACTGAGCAAAGGGTCTGAATACTTAGGACCATGTGATATTTCAGTTTTTCTTTTTTAATAAATCTGCAAAAATGTGAACAATTCTGTGTTTTTCTGTCAATATGGGGTGCTGTGTGTACATTAATGAGGAAAATGTACAATATAACAAAGAGTGAAAAATTTAGGGGGTCTGAATACTTTTTTCCCCACTGTGTATGTGTGTATAATATATTATATATAATCTCATTGCTTAACTACCTGAGATCCGCGCTATAGCCGAATGATGGCTACAGCGCGGACCTGCTTTGACGGGACGACGTCCATTGATGTCGTCCCATGCACGAGCGGCCTGCGCGCCCCCTGCAGGGAGCGTGCAGCGCGCTCTGTGAGTCTATGAGACTCGCCTGATCACAGATCGGAGTAAGGGGTCGATCCACACCTCTTACCACATGATCGGCTGTCAACAGAGCCGGTAATCAGCTATTTTTTCTCCTCGCGCTGACAGCGTGAGGAGGAAAACAAAGCCGTTCACTGGCGGCCGTGAGAGGGACATCAGTCCCGATCACGGCAAGCTACTAAAGATCCTCAGTGCCCACCTGTGCCCCCTGCCAGTGCCACCTAGCAATAGGCAGCAGTGCCGCCTACCAGGGCCACCCATCAGTGCCCACAGTGCCACCCATCAGTGCCCACAATCAGTGCGTCAACAACAGTGCTGCACATCAGTGCCACCTATCTGTGCCCATCAGTGTCACCTACCAGTGCCCATCAGTGCCGCCCATCAGTAGTACCTATCAGTTCCACCCATCCATGCCACCCATCTGTGCCGCCTTAACTGTGCACATCAGTGCCGCCTTAACTGTGCCCATCAGTGCCCACCAGTGCCGCCTCATCAGCGCATATCAATGAAGGAGAAAAATTACCTGTTTGCAAAATTTTATAACAAACTATGAAACATGATTTTTTTTTTTTTTTGAAAAATTTCCATTTTTTTTTTGTTTGTTTAGCAAAAAATAAAAATCCCAGCTGTGATTAAATACCACCAAAAGAAAGCTCTATTTGTGGGGAAAAAAATGATAAAAATTTCATTTGAGTAGAGTGTTGTATGACCGCGCAATTGTCATTCAAAGTGCGTCAGCGCTGAAAGCTGGTCTGGATAGGAGTGGGGTTTAAGTGCCCAGTAAGCAAGTGGTTAAAGAGAATGTTAACTTCCATTACTGCCTTTTACCTATAGGTGAGCCTATAATAATGCTTACCTATAAGTAATGTAAATAACATGTACCGTTTGGGAGATATTTATAGTACATGCAGCAAAGGAAATTACTGGCATATGCACTCCGGAGGAACGGCGACCGTACCATTCCTTCTGAGCCCTGTGACGTGAATGGCGGCTCCCGGCCTCACGGCTCCGGCCACTCACAGCGCTAGAGCCTGCCAACCCAGAAGCAAGACGGGTGAAGATGGAAACGGCTGCAGTGCTGATGTTGCGGTGCTGGAACAGCTTCGTTTCAAGGTAAGTTTCACATAATGTGCTAGTATGTGATACTAGCACATTATGACTTTACCTTGCAGGGGATAAAAAACTTCCAGCGGTATAATACGCTTTAACGTGCCTTACAGGAACCGCATAACTTATATATACACATGGTGGTTTGCAAGTGGTTTACCAGGTTTATGTGGCTGTAACAGCCATAACCCCAGGACTGTTTTTTTCAGCAGACTGCCGGTTTTCTCATGAAACTGGCCCAAGCGGTTCATGAGCCGCTGGGCTGGTTTTCAAAGTGCAGGGAGGGGGCAACTACCCTCCCGCCGGTGCTTCTTGGGCTTACCATTACCACTGGTTTCCTGAGAAATGATCCGATGGTGCGGCTTTGTGCTCCCATAGGCAATCAAAGAGTTAACACTCTTTGAACGACTCTATGGCCTTGGAGGACCGGAGCGATGTCATGACGTCATTTCCGGTCCAGGCTTTTTATGATTTTTTTTTACATTTTTTTTTTTAGCCACTTGAGCCCCGGACCATTATGCTGCCTAAGGACCAGAGGTCTTTTTCCAATTTGGCACTGCGTCGCTTTAACTGCTAATTGCGCGGTCATGCAATGCTGTACCCAAACGAAATTTGCGTCCTTTTCTTCCCACAAATAGAGCTTTCTTTTGATGGTATTTGATCACCTCTGCGGTTTTTATTTTTTGCGCTATAAACGGAAAAAGACCGAAAATTTTGAAAAAAAATGATATTTTCTACTTTTTGTTATAAAAAAAATCCAATAAACTAAATTTTAGTCATACATTTAGGCCAAAATGTATTCGGCCACATGTCTTTGGTAAAAAAAATGTCAATAAGCGTATATTTATTAGTTTGCGCAAAAGTTATAGCGTCTACAAACTAGGGTACATTTTCTGGAATTTACACAGCTTTTAGTTTATGACTGCCTATGTCATTTCTTGAGGTGCTAAAATGGCAGGGCAGTACAAAACCCCCCCAAATGACCCCATTTTGGAAAGTAGACACCCCAAGGAAATTGCTGAGAGGCATGTTGAACCCATTGAATATTTATTTTTTTGTCCCAAGTGATTGAAAAATGACAAAAAAATAAAAATAAAAAATATTTACAAAAAGTTGTCACTAAATGATATATTGCTCACACAGGCCATGGGCCTATGTGGAATTGCACCCCAAAATACATTCTGTTGCTTCTCCTGAGTATGGGGATACCACATGTGTGGGACTTTTTAGGAGCCTAGCCGTGTACGGGGCCCCGAAAACCAATCACCGCCTTCAGGATTTCTAAGGGTGTAAATTTTTGCTTTCACTCTTCACTGCCTATCACAGTTTCGGAGGCCATGGAATGCCCAGGTGGCACAAAACCCCCCCAAATGACCCCATTTTGGAAAGTAGACACCCCAAGCTATTTGCTGAGAGGCATGGTGAGTATTTTGCAGCTCTCATTTGTTTTTGAAAATGAAGAAAGACAAGAAAAAACATTTTTTTTTTTCTTTTTTCAATTTTCAAAACTTTGTGACAAAAAGTGAGGTCTGCAAAATACTCACTAAACCTCTCATCAAATAGCTTGGGGTGTCTACTTTCCAAAATGGGGTCATTTGGGGGGGTTTTGTGCCACCTGGGCATTCCATGGCCTCCGAAACTGTGATAGGCAGTGAAGAGTGAAATCAAAAATTCACGCCCTTAGAAATCCTGAAGGCGGTGATTGGTTTTCGGGGTCCTGTACGCGGCTAGGCTCCCAAAAATTCTCACACATGTGGTATCCCCGTACTCAGGAGAAGCAGCAGAATGTATTTTGGGGTGTAATTTCACATATTCCCATGGCATGTTTGAGCAATATATCATTTAGTGACAACTTTGTGCAAAAAAAAAAAAAAAAAAATGTGTCTCTTTCCCGCAACTTGTGTCGCAATATAAAATATTCCATGGACTCGACATGCCTCTCAGCAAATAGCTTGGGGTGTCTACTTTCCAAAATGGGGTCATTTGGGGGGGTTTTGAACTGTCCTGGCATTTTATGCACAACATTTAGAAGCTTATGTCACACATCACCCACTCTTCTAACCACTTGAAGACAAAGCCCTTTCTGACACTTATTGTTTACATGAAAAAGTTTTTTTTTTTTGCAAAAAAATTACTTTGAACCCCCAAACATTATATATTTTTTTAAAGCAAATGCCCTACAGATTAAAATGGTGGGTGTTTCATTTTTTTTTTCACACAGTATTTGCGCAGCGATTTTTCAAACGCATTTTTTGGGGAAAAAACACACTTTTTTAAATTTTAATGCACTAAAACACACTATATTGCCCAAATGTTTGATGAAATAAAAAAGATGATCTTAGGCCGAGTACATGGATACCAAACATGACATGCTTTAAAATTGCGCACAAACGTGCAGTGGCAACAAAATAAATACATGTTTAAAAGCCTTCAAAAGCCTTTACAGGTTACCACTTTAGATTTACAGAGGAGGTCTACTGGAAAAATTACTGCACTCGATCTGGCCTTCGCGGTGATACCTCACATGCATGGTGCAATTGCTGTTTACGTTTGACGACAGACCGCCGCTTGCGTTCGCCTTAGCGCGAGAGCAGGGGGCGACAGGGGTGCTTTTTTTTTTTTTTCTTTATTATTTTTTTGCTTTTTTAATCTTACTTTTAAACTGTTCCTTTCATATTTTTTTTTTTAATCATTTTTATTGTTATCTCGGGGAATGTAAATATCCCCTATGATAGTAATAGGTAGTGACAGGTACTCTTTTTTGAAAAAATTGTGGTCTATTAGACCCTAGATCTCTCCTCTGCCCTCAAAGCAAATGACCACACCAAGATCGGTGTGATAAAATGCTTCCCCAATTTCCCAATGGCGCTATTTACATCCGGCGAAATCTAAGTCATGAAATACTCGTAGCTTCCGGTTTCTTAGGCCATAGAGATGTTTGGAGCCACTCTGGTCTCTGATCAGCTCTATGGTCAGCTGGCTGAATCACCGGCTGCATTCTCAGGTTCCCTGTTGAGACAGGAGAGCCAGAGAGAAACACGGAAGACGGTGGGGGGGGGGGCATTCCCTCCCACTGCTTGTAAAAGCAATCTAGAGGCTAATTAGCCGCTAGGATTGCTTTTACATGAAAGCCGACCGCTGGCTGAAAAGAATGATACCAAGATGATACCTAAATCTGCAGGCATCATTCTGGTATAACCACTCAAAGTCGTGAATGGCGTACCTGAAGACAAAAAAATGGTTAACAATGGTTAACAATAAAGCACAGTAAACAGTAAAGTATAAATAATTACACACCTGAAAAACAAACATGATAAAACATAACAACAATAACAATAACAATAAAACATTGCAGAATAGAATACAGTAAAAAAGAGCAGAACAATAGAGAGAGAGAATAGAGAGAGAGAGAACAATAAAACGACAACTATTTTTTTTTTTTTTCATATTTTTTTTTTTTTTTACACTTTTTTTGTAACTAACTTTTATAACTGTAACCGGTTCCAGGTTCGGGTCTCTCAAAATGCGATGGCATCTTGGGAGACCCTGTGAAAGTGTGCCTAGTCTGTGCAATGCTGTACCCTACGCTAATACTCAACTAGTGAATGGTAGCGTTCAAAACATTCACCAATGCAAAGACCAGGATTGTCAGGACAGGAGGGACAATAATAGCGGGTGTCACGCCTATATCCGCGCTTGCTGCAGACACGACATCTTTTTTGGGGGGTTCGTTGGGTAGGGGTACTCGGGAGGACATATAAATGCCTCTCATGCAGCCGACTGCATTTGGTTGGGGATGTGAATGGGGGAAGTACGGGCGCTGCAGAAGTGGTGGGTTCCCAATTAGGATTGGCGAATGCAGCAGGAAGGGCACTATGGGCACGACGGGCCCGTGTTTGTCTTTTTGGTGTCAGCGGGACACTACTTGTGCTTGCCACCTCACCAGCTTGAACTGCACTTATGGGACTCGCCACGTCACCAAGTGTTACTGCAGTGCTGGTTTGACTACGACCGGGGTGTACTAGGCCGCTGGCGCTTGCCAGTTCCCCAAAACGCTACCAAAAAACTGTTAGCGATCGCAGGGATCAGGCCTGACTCTGCGAACGCTGCAGTTATGCGTTTAGTGTTTTGTAAGTGACAGTGATCGATCGATACTGCACTTGGGTGGGCTGGGCCGGGCGGAGGGGCAAAACGCAGGTGCTAGCAGGTATCTGGGCTGATCCCGCTAACACTGCGTTTTTGGGAACCCTAAACTGCTGGTGACGCTAGTATAGATCTGATCGGATCAGATATTGATCCGTTCAGATACTATACCACTAAGGGAGGTGTACGGTGCGTGCGTGGGTGTTAGCGGTACTGGCGCTAACCTGACGCTGCCTGGGGCTGGTGCTTGCCAGTTCACCAAAATGCTACCAAAAAAACTGTTAGCGATCGGAGGGATCAGGCCTGACTCTGCGAACGCTGCAGTTATGCGTTTAGTGCCTTGTAAGTGACAGTGATCGATCGATACTGCACTTGGGTGGGCTGGGCTGGGCCGGGCGGAGGGGCAAAACGCAGGTGCTAGCAGGTATCTGGGCTGATCCCGCTAACACTGCGTTTTTGGGAACCCTAAACTGCTGGGGACGCTAGTATAGATCTGATCGGATCAGATATTGATCCGATCAGATACTATACCACTAAGGGAGGTGTACGGTGCGTGCGTGGGTGTTAGCGGTACTGGCGCTAATTTGACGCTGCCTGGGGCGACGCATATCACCGCCGGGCGATCAGGGGGCTAAACCTTTATTCGGTAATAAACGGCGGGTGCCCTGACACTATAAAAAATAAACGAACTAACCAGCGTCACCCGTAACGGTTATACGGTGATCAGTGGTGAAAGGGTTAACTAGGGGGCAATCAAGGGGTTAAAACATTTATTAGGTAGTATATGGGGGTCCCTGACGCTATAAAACGCTGACGGCGAACCTAAATATTTACCTCCCTAACTAGCGTCACCAGTGACACTAATACAGCGATCAGAAAAATGATCGCTTAGCGATACTGGTGACAGGGGGTGATCAAGGGGTTAAAACTTTATTAGGGGGGGTTAGGGGGGTACCCTAGACCTACAGGGGGGTAACAGTAACTGTGCTAACACAGTAACTGTCACAAACTGACACTATGCAGTAATCAGAAAAAAAAAAAAAAAAAACTGCTGGTGTCAGTTTGTGACAGGGGGGGGGGGGTGATTGGGGGCGATCGGGGGGGGGATCGGGGTGTTTTGTGTGCCTGGCATGTTCTACTGTGTGTGTGTGTGTTGTGCACTCACATTGATGTCTTCTCTCCTCGGGCCGGAACGGAAACTACCGACCCGAGGGGAGATGACATCACTTCCTTTGCTGCTGTTTAGCATACAGCAGCAAAGGAGTGTTCCCATTGGCCGGCGGCAATCGCGAGGGGCGGGCCACGAACGGATGGCCTCCCCCTCGTCTCTGATCGCCGGGGGACAGAACGGGACCGCCTCGGGCGGCGGGGGGGGGTCCGATCGGACCCCCCACCCGCGGGAGGCAAATCACGTACATGTACGTGATTTTGCCTGCCCGTGCCGCCTTGCCGACGTACATCGGCGTGAGGCGGTCCTTAAGTGGTTAAAGCAAAAGTAAGACCAAGGCATAATGAGCTAGTATGCATCACATACTAGCTCATTATGAAATACTCATTATGAAATACTATTATGAAATATGAAGCCCCTGCAAGCGGCGCCCACACACTGCAGAGACGGCTGACATCTTCCCCGTTGTTTCTTCCATGTTCGCTGTGAGTGACCGCAGCCGCGATGACGTCACTCCCGTGCGGGAGCCGCCGGTTACAGCACACGGCCCTGAAGAAATGGCATGGGCGGTCATTCCTTCAGAGCATAGGGTATACGGTAAATATCTCCTAAACGGTGCAAGTTTAGGAGATATATAGAGCACATATAGGTAAGTTTTATTTTAAGCACAAACAAACCAGGGGAGTTGACTTCCGCTTTAAAGGTAAAGAAGAGATTTGGGGTCTTTTTGACCCCATATCTCTTCATAAAGAGGACCTGACATCCTTGTTTCTATTAACCACTTAAGAAACGAGCCTCTTTCTGAGATTTGGGGTTTACAAGTTAAAAACAGTTTTTTTGCTAGAAAATTACTTAGAACCCCCAAACATTATATAATTTTTTTTCTAACACCCTAGAGAATAAAATGGCGGTCGTTGCAATACTTTGTCACACCGCATTTGCGCAGCGATCTTACAAGCGCACTTTTTTTTTGGAAAAAATACACTTTTTGAATTAAAAAAATAAGACGACAGTAAAGTTAGCCCAATTTTTTTGTATTGTGGAAGATAATGATAAAGCTCTATTTGAATGACGCATGCGCGGTCATGAAACACTGTAACCATGTGATATTTTTGATCATTTTCTTCACACAAAGTGTGAGAGCGCTGAAATCTGAAAAAATGGCCTGGGCAGGAAGGGGGTGTAGGTGCCCAGTATTGAAGTAGTTAAACTTGTAATGAAAAGGTGCCAGGAAAAGCCCGGATGACAAGCGGTTAGATTGGATTTTGCTTGTAATCTGGGTTCCTTTTCATGTGAAGGCAAATCAGGTGACATTCAGAGAATGTAATGCCAAATCCAGGAAGTGATCAGGAAACATTGTAGCAGAATAGAGGAGATTATACATTGGAGGATCACAGCCACTTCACATACAACACTCTACTTACATGATCACTGACACCAGCTCACCCTTCAAGGCTTCACATGGTCACACTTCACTTCCTGTATGGGGGATGTGCGCCCTGTGATTGGCCGAACGAAAACAAAGAGGCGGAGAATTCGATCAGTGAGGGCGGCGTGTCTGATTAACCCATGTGTGGCTGAAACAAAGTGATCAGAGTTAGGGATTACCCAGCATGCATCTTCATAGTGAGCATAGACCAAGGGAGATCATGTGACATTTATATACTATGGATATATATATATGTACAGTATAGTATAATATATTATACAATACTACATATAATCCTGAACAGAATATATTGTTTCATCATCTTTACATTTATGGTGGAAAGACACACTTCAATTTTTTATGAGATCGATGTACGATTCAATTAAAACTTCCCTTCTGTTCGATTTATGCCCCGTACACACGATCCGAAAATCGTACGAAAAATGCCGCATTCTAATCGATCGTACGATAATCGGATTGTTAGTACAGTGCTTTGGAGAGCCGATCAGGACAGTTCATCCGATATTATTCTATCGGACATGCACGGAAATTTTTTTCATACGATGCCAGATCGTACGATTTTCGTTTCATCAGTACACCTATCGAAAATGCAATACAAATGCATTACAACACTTGACATCACTTCCAAATTTTTATGCTGTCGTTACTGGAATTTTCGTGACTTTAGTAAACTCATCAGATTCGACGTGAGATCAGCATGCAAAAAAAAAAAACGGCCGATCATTCGTCCGATGATCGGATCGTGTGTACGCGGCTTTAGACTCAATTTCGATCAGATTCGATCGGCCAGGGCGGAATATTATTGACCAGCAGCACTGAGATACTTTCTTCATGAATATGATCCTATTTCAAACAAACAGATTATGAGATTACATGGTGGAAACAGAGTGGCGGTTGGTTGATCATTTATGATTGTAAATTATGATCATATCTTATCCGTCGACCAAAAATCCACTTCCCTGTGTGTGTTATATCGATCAAATAAGTTGCCAACTATAAATTGATCATGCCTACCTTAAGAGATCGATTTGGAAAGCCAAAGCCCCCCCAAAAAATATTTAAAAAAAAAATTGTAAAAAAATTCTAAAAAATTTAAAAGTGTAAAAAAATCAAATAAAAAACTACTGACACAACTCTCCCCTGCCTTAGCAACACTGTCCACTGCCCCAACCCCCCCCACCCCCCCAAAAAAAAGCATTGTGAAAAAAAATAATTAAGAAACAAACTAAATTGTAAAAAAATCAATTTTTAAAAATAAAAAAAAAACACCGTCCACTGCCACATACCACCCACCCCCTTCCGCAGAAGCACTGATTGATATAGAAGAGACCAGAAGAGACTGGGCCTCGTGCAGATCACGGCGCCCAGTCTTCTCTCTGCCTCCGCCCACCCCCTTCCTTCTGGGGAATTCTCTGACTGGGATGGCTCACCAGCCACACTGCACCCAGACCCCAGGACCAGCAGCCAGACCCTTAGCCCAAGCAACCAGGCCCCACCCCAAGCAGCAAGGGCCTATCAGCCAGACAACAGGCTCCAGCAGCCAGACTCCAGGACCAGCAGCCCAGTTCCAGCAGCCAGACCCTTGGTCCCAGCAGCCAGACCCCTGGCCCCAGCAGCCAAACTCCAGGACCAGCAGCACAGCTCCAGCAGCCAGACCCTTGGTCCCAGCAGCCAGACCCTTGGTCCCAGCAGCCAGACCCTTGGTCCCAGCAGCCAGACCCTTGGCCCCAGCAGCCAGACCCCTGGCCCCAGCAGCCAAACTCCAGGACCAGCAGCCCAGTTCCAGCAGCCAGACCCTTGGTCCCAGCAGCCAGACCCTTGGTCCCAGCAGCCAGACCCTTGGTCCCAGCAGCCAGACCCCTGGCCCCAGCAGCCAAACTCCAGGACCAGCAGCACAGCTCCAGCAGCCAGACCCTTGGCCTCAGCAGCCAGGCCCCAGGACCAGTAGCCCAGCACCAGCAGCCAGAAGAAAAAACGACTCCTGCGCGCAAGTGGATAACCATACGGATAGTACAACAACACAGGTCTTGCTTCCCTCAAGAACGGGGAATCCTAGTAAACAACAAGAGAAAAGGGCCAAGGCTAAGCTCTGATGAAGAAGGGATGTCCCCTTCGAAACGCGTCAGCTGGTAGTGATGCTTGTGCGTTCCTCCACGACCCTTGGAAGGTATCGCTCATCCTAGGTTGCATGCTGTCAGTCGGTGCATTTCACGTTGTGCCTTCCTCTACAATTGCTTGTGAGCCTTGTCCTCAGCAGCCCAGCTCCAGCAGCCAGACCCTTGTCCTCAGCAGCCAGACCCTTGTCCTCAGCAGCCCAGCTCCAGCAGCCAGACCCTTGTCCTCAACAGCCAGACCCTTGTCCTCAGCAGCCAGACCCTTGTCCTCAGCAGCCCAGCTCCAGCAGCCAGACCCTTGTCCTCAGCAGCCCAGCTCCAGCAGCCAGAACCTTGGCCCCAGCAGCCAGACTCCAGGACCAGTAGCCCAGCTCCAGCAGCCAGACCCTTGTCCTCAGCAGCCCAGCTCCAGCAGCCAGAACCTTGGCCCCAGCAGCCAGACTCCAGGACCAGTAGCCCAGCTCCAGCAGCCAGACCCTTGTCCTCAGCAGCCCAGCTCCAGCAGCCAGAACCTTGGCCCCAGCAGCCAGACTCCAGGACCAGTAGCCCAGCTCCAGCAGCCAGACCCTTGTCCTCAGCAGCCAGACCCTTGGCCTCAGTACCCCAGCTCCAGCAGCTGTACAGTCTCTTTGGAACAGTGTTATACCCAGACATGCATGTCCAACATATTTCCTAAACGCAGGCATTTGACATTCGGAAAATACATTGGATGTAAAAAACCATCACTATTTACAAGAGTGTAATCACCTAAATGGCAGGCTGTGCAGGGCCCCTGTGGCTCCCTGGGTGCAGGAAAGTGCCGCAAACATGAAAAATCTCTATCTCCATAAACCCTAAAACTGGGTTCACATCTGAGCCAAGCTGAGCCTCGCATTTTTTTGCACGTTTTGGAGCATTTCCCCTTGTCACACATAGGGCAGCCCATTCACTTCACAAAACGTGCAGCAAACGCACGCCTGCTACCTGCGCTTGGGGCGCCATCAACCACTTGCCCTCCGGTTTATCCGATTTACCCCCCTTCGTGGCCAGGCCATTTTTTGCTTTTTGGCACTGCTTTACTTTAACTGACAATTGCGCGGTCATGCAACACTGTACACAAACAAAATTTATATCATTTTTTTCCCTACAAATAGCGCCTTTTTTTTTTTTGTGGTATTTGATCACCACTGGGTATTTTATTTTTTGGGCTATAAAAAAACCACTGCAAATCTTGGAAAACAAACAATATTTTTTTACTTTCTGCACTAAAACATCCAATAAAAAAATTTAAAAAATCGAAATTCTTCATATAATTTGGCCAAAATGTATTCTGTTAAATTTTTGATGGTATAAAAATCCCAATAAATGAATATTGATTGGTTTATGTGAATGTTTTATATACTGGAATTTTTATTTATCTATTTTAGCAATGCATCAGCAACTTATAGCGGGAATGTGATATTGCAGCAGACAATCTGACACTAACTGAAACTAATTGACAATTTTTGTGGGTATCAGTGACACTAATACAGTGATCAGTGCTAAAAATATGCAGTCACTGTACTAATGACACTGTCTGGGAAGGAGTTAACATCTAGGGCGATCAAAGGGTTAACGTGACGTAACGTGATTGTAAAGTCTTGTTTTTGTTTTGTTTTTTTAAATAACAAACATGTTCTACTTATCTGCTCTGTTGCAGTTGGTTTTGCACAGAGCAGCCCCGATCCTCCTCTTCTCGTGTTCCTCTTAGCTGATTCTGGCCCATCCCTCATGTCAAGTGCCCCCTACAGCAAGCAGCTTGCTATGGGGGCACCCGAGCCGAGCTGCAGCTCCATGTGTCCATTCAGACACAGAGCTGCAGTTTGGCCCTGCCCCCTCTCTCTCCCGATTGGCTTTTAACAAATATATACACTCTATTACCAAAAGTATTGGGACACCTGCCTTTACAAGCACATGACCTGTAATGTCATCCCAGTCTTAGTCCATAGGGTTCAATATTGAGTTGGCCCACCCTTTGCAGCTATAACAGCTTCAACTCTTCTGGGAAGGCTGTCCACAAGGTTTAGGAGTGTGTCTATGGGAGTGTTTGACCATTCTTCCTGAAGGGCATTTGTGAGGTCAGGCACTGATGTTGGACGAGAAGGTCTGGCTCGCAGTTTCCACTCTAATTCGTTCCAATTGTGTTCTATTGGGTTGAGGTCAGGACTCTGCGCAGGACAGTCAAGTTCCTCCACCCCAAACCCGCTCATCCATGTCTTTATGGACTTTGCTTTGTGCACTGGTCCAAATCATTTGGTGGAGGGGGGATTATGGCGTGGGGTTGTTTTTCAGGGGTTGGGCCTGGCCTCTTAGTTCCAGTGAAGGGAACTCTTATGGCATTACCAAGACTTTTTGGTCCATTTCATAAGACTTTATGGGAACATTTTGGGGATGGTCCCTTCCTGTTCCAACATGACTGAGCACAAAGCAAGGTCCATAAAGACATGGGTGAGTGTGTTTGTGGAGGGGGAACTTGTCTGGCCTGCACAGAGTCCTGACCTTAACCCGATAGAACACCTTTGGGATGGATTATCGCGGAGACTGCGGGACAGACCTTCTGATCCTTTATGTAGAATGTTTGGAGACCTCTGTTGTATGTTATGGAAAGTCAACTAGCAGAGTCTGAGATGGGGAAATCGTATTATTCACATAATATTCTAGTTTCAGGGATTTATTGGATACATTGAATATTTTATAGATAGATTTCTATTGTACTGAATTAAAGTTTGTATGAATTGTTGTAAAGGAGGAGAGTTGTACAATGATGACAGTCCCTGTGGAGAGGTGACCCGCCAATCTTTATTTATAGCAGTACAGCGGGGACATGAGGCGGCAGCACCTTCCATCAGCAGAGACACAGGTCACATGACCTATCATCAGCGCAGCCAGGGCCACGTGACCTTCCTCCCCCCCGCAGCGCATGCCCGTTCCTGACTCCTCCGTTGCCGGTGGCGGAAGCGGAAGTTGCGTTAGCCGGCGCTGACGCAGGCGGAAGTGTCAAGGGGAGACGGGAATGGCGGCGGCGGTGTCAGCCGGTGTCAACGGTGTGCCGGCACAGGACGAGCTGGTCCGCTCGGTCACCTTGTACCGCCGCCGACCCCGGCTGCTGACGGGCACGGTGCTGCCGTTCTGTATCCTGTACCCGGCCTGGCTGTACCTGTGGGTGTCGGTGTACGGCGTCGATGAGTACCCGGAGGCCGGGCTCATCTGCCTGGCGGCGCTCGGGGTCGCGCACGTGCTCACCGTGCTGTCGGGGCTCTGGTCTGTGCACGCGCAGAGCGCGCTCTCGTACTCTAAGGTCAGTAGGTGGTGGGGGGGATGGGTGAGGTTGGTAGTTGGGGATCCCTGACAGCTGTGCTAGGGGTGAGGAAATTCCTGTCTGTCAACGCTATGGGGGGGGGGGATCTTATTCCTGGACTCTCCCTGAATGATGTCACATACTGATTGCCGTCCTAGCTGTCACTATGAGATTATAGGGGGACACAGACACCCCCCCAATGTCAGGACTCTTTCCTCATTGATATTGTTGGTGCTCCAATAACAAGCAGAGATCCCCTTTAAATGTGTGTGTGTGTGTGCCAGATTGTAGAATGAATGGGCGGATGAATGACAGGATCTTCTGTTGTGGGGTGTGATCTCCCTGGTGATGGGACACTATTCCTCCCAATGAAAGGGGGCACGGTTCCTCCCCCCTCCTGGCGCCAGTCCCGGGGGGGGCACGGTTCCTCCCCCCTCCTGGCGCCAGTCCCGGGGGGGCACGGTTCCTCCCCCCTCCTGGCGCCAGTCCCGGGGGGGGCACGGTTCCTCCCCCCTCCTGGCGCCAGTCCCGGGGGGGGGGCACGGTTCCTCCCCCCTCCTGGCGCCAGTCCCGGGGGGGGGGGGCACGGTTCCTCCCCCCTCCTGGCGCCAGTCCCGGGGGGGGGCACGGTTCCTCCCCCCTCCTGGCGCCAGTCCCGGGGGGGCACGGTTCCTCCCCCCTCCTGGCGCCAGTCCCGGGGGGGGGCACGGTTCCTCCCCCCTCCTGGCGCCAGTCCCGGGGGGGGGGCACGGTTCCTCCACCCTCCTGGCGCCAGTCCCGGGGGGGGGGGGCACGGTTCCTCCCCCCTCCTGGCGCCAGTCCCGGGGGGGGGCACGGTTCCTCCCCCCTCCTGGCGCCAGTCCCGGGGGGGGCACGGTTCCTCCCCCTCCTGGCGCCAGTCCCGGGGGGGGGGCACGGTTCCTCCCCCCTCCTGGCGCCAGTCCCGGGGGGGGGCACGGTTCCTCCCCCCTCCTGGCGCCAGTCCCGGGGGGGGCACGGTTCCTCCCCCCTCCTGGCGCCAGTCCCGGGGGGGGGGCACGGTTCCTCCCCCTCCTGGCGCCAGTCCCGGGGGGGGGGGCACGGTTCCTCCCCCCTCCTGGCGCCAGTCCCGGGGGGGGGCACGGTTCCTCCCCCCTCCTGGCGCCAGTCCCGGGGGGGGGCACGGTTCCTCCTGGCGCCAGTCCCGGGGGGGGCACGGTTCCTCCTGGCGCCAGTCCCGGGGGGGCACGGTTCCTCCTGGCGCCAGGAGGAACCGTGCCCCCCCGGGACTGGCGCCAGGAGGAACCGTGCCCCCCCCCGGGACTGGCG
Organism: Lithobates clamitans; assembly: GCA_037952925.1. Classification (NCBI taxonomy): domain Eukaryota; kingdom Metazoa; phylum Chordata; class Amphibia; order Anura; family Ranidae; genus Lithobates; species Lithobates clamitans. Next base: position 717,263 of record JBBGZY010002435.1, read on the forward strand.
CCAGGAGGAACCGTGCCCCCCCTGGGACTGGCGCCAGGAGGAACCGTGCCCCCCCCGGGACTGGCGCCAGGAGGAACCGTGCCCCCCCCGGGACTGGCGCCAGGAGGAACCGTGCCCCCCCCCCCCGGGACTGGCGCCAGGAGGAACCGTGCCCCCCCCCCCGGGACTGGCGCCAGGAGGAACCGTGCCCCCCCGGGACTGGCGCCAGAGGGGGGAGGAACCGTGCCCCCCCCCGGGACTGGCGCCAGGAGGGTGGAGGAACCGTGCCCCCCCCCCGGGACTGGCGCCAGGAGGGTGGAGGAACCGTGCCCCCCCGGGACTGGCGCCAGGAGGGGGGAGGAACCGTGCCCCCCCCCGGGACTGGCGCCAGGAGGGGGGAGGAACCGTGCCCCCCCCCCCGGGACTGGCGCCAGGAGGGGGAGGAACCGTGCCCCCCCCCCGGGACTGGCGCCAGGAGGGGGGAGGAACCGTGCCCCCCCCGGGACTGGCGCCAGGAGGGGGAGGAACCGTGCCCCCCCGGGACTGGCGCCAGGAGGGGGGAGGAACCGTGCCCCCCCCCCCCCCCCCGGGACTGGCGCCAGGAGGGGGGAGGAACCGTGCCCCCCCCCCGGGACTGGCGCCAGGAGGGGGGAGGAACCGTGCCCCCCCCCGGGACTGGCGCCAGGAGGGGGAGGAACCGTGCCCTCCCTGGGACTGGCGCCAGGAGGGGGGAGGAACCGTGCCCCCCCGGGACTGGCGCCAGGAGGGGGGAGGAACCGTGCCCCCCCGGGACTGGCGCCAGGAGGGGGGAGGAACCGTGCCCCCCCCCGGGACTGGCGCCAGGAGGGGGGAGGAACCGTGCCCCCCCGGGACTGGCGCCAGGAGGGGGAGGAACCGTGCCCCCCCGGGACTGGCGCCAGGAGGGGGGAGGAACCGTGCCCCCCCCCGGGACTGGCGCCAGGAGGGGGGAGGAACCGTGCCCCCCGGGACTGGCGTCAGGAGGGGGGAGGAACCGTGCCCCCTTTCATTTGGGAGGAACCGTGCCCCCTTTCATTGGGAGGAATAGTGTCCCATCACCAGGGAGATCAACCTCCTCCCCCCTCCTGGCGCCAGTCCCGGGGGGGGGCACGGTTCCTCCTGGCGCCAGTCCCGGGGGGGGCACGGTTCCTCCTGGCGCCAGTCCCGGGGGGGCACGGTTCCTCCTGGCGCCAGTCCCGGGGGGGGCACGGTTCCTCCTGGCGCCAGTCCCGGGGGGGGCACGGTTCCTCCTGGCGCAGTCCCGGGGGGGGCACGGTTCCTCCTGGCGCCAGTCCCGGGGGGGGGCACGGTTCCTCCTGGCGCCAGTCCCGGGGGGGGGGCACGGTTCCTCCTGGCGCCAGCCCGGGGGGGCACGGTTCCTCCTGGCGCCAGTCCCGGGGGGGGCACGGTCCTCCTGGCGCCAGTCCCGGGGGGGCACGGTTCCTCCTGGCGCCAGTCCCGGGGGGGGCACGGTTCCTCCCCCTCCTGGCGCCAGTCCCGGGGGGGGCACGGTTCCTCCCCCCTCCTGGCGCCAGTCCCGGGGGGGGCACGGTTCCTCCCCCCTCCTGGCGCCAGTCCCGGGGGGGGCACGGTTCCTCCCCCCTCCTGGCGCCAGTCCCGGGGGGGGCACGGTTCCTCCCCCCTCCTGGCGCCAGTCCCGGGGGGGGCACGGTTCCTCCCCCCCTCCTGGCGCCAGTCCCGGGGGGGGCACGGTTCCTCCTGGCGCCAGTCCCGGGGGGGGGCACGGTTCCTCCTGGCGCCAGTCCCGGGGGGGGGCACGGTTCCTCCTGGCGCCAGTCCCGGGGGGGGGGCACGGTTCCTCCTGGCGCCAGGAGGAACCGTGCCCCCCCCGGGACTGGCGCCAGGAGGAACCGTGCCCCCCCCGGGACTGGCGCCAGGAGGAACCGTGCCCCCCCTGGGACTGGCGCCAGGAGGAACCGTGCCCCCCCCGGGACTGGCGCCAGGAGGAACCGTGCCCCCCCCGGACTGGCGCTAGGAGGAACCGTGCCCCCCCCCGGGACTGGCGCCAGGAGGAACCGTGCCCCCCCCCCCCGGGACTGGCGCCAGGAGGAACCGTGCCCCCCCCGGGACTGGCGCCAGGAGGGGGGAGGAACCGTGCCCCCCCCCCGGGACTGGCGCCAGGAGGGTGGAGGAACCGTGCCCCCCCCCGGGACTGGCGCCAGGAGGGTGGAGGAACCGTGCCCCCCGGGACTGGCGCCAGGAGGGGGAGGAACCGTGCCCCCCCCGGGACTGGCGCCAGGAGGGGGGAGGAACCGTGCCCCCCCCCGGGACTGGCGCCAGGAGGGGGGAGGAACCGTGCCCCCCCCCGGGACTGGCGCCAGGAGGGGGAGGAACGTGCCCCCCCCCGGGACTGGCGCCAGGAGGGGGGAGGAACCGTGCCCCCCCCGGGACTGGCGCCAGGAGGGGGGAGGAACCGTGCCCCCCCCCGGGACTGGCGCCAGGAGGGGGGAGGAACCGTGC